>VONZ01000260.1:172500-890547 GCA_012976165.1 Labeo catla | reverse complement strand
CTCCACCACCCCGGGAACATTCTGGAAGAGAGGAGATTTCAACTTGAGGAATAAGTGTAACTGGTGTCCTTAAACCATGAGAGACCCAAACACACGGACCTCATGCTCCAAGTTGCTGTACTCTCCTTCGGTGTTTTCCCTAATGATGATGACATCAATGTCTTTGTGGCGGGTCGGGACTCCAGGAAGAGACTGACAGTGCATGACGTTTGCATACAAGTCTAAAGATGTACTGTGGGAGAGTTAAAACTATTAGTATGAATTAACCCAATGGATTTGCCACAGACAATCAAATAAAGGAGAAAAAAAAACACATCCAAGATATCTTACCGAAGCAAATTGTTCTTGGATTTATGAGATGGAGGAAGGTTGTGATTGGTCTCTATGTTACCTGTAAAAGATTCTTAGTTTATACCATACACAGTAGGAATACGCTGCAATTTAAAGGAACATTTCACCAAAAATAATTTATTTTGCTGAAACTTTACTTACCCTAAGGCCATTTAAGATATATACAATGTATAAGAAACAAATCCATCAAGACATTTTAGATTTAAACCACAACACAAGTCCATAATCCATAATAATGCTTCCTCCATCTCCTGTTGTCCTCTTACATCAAAATCCAGCAATATATTTGTTTTAGATTGTTTTTGCTTGTAAACAGTGCTTGGTCTGTGCATATTTCTCTCCTGATTCAGACAAGATTACATTTCGGCCAGAAGTGACGGTTGGTTAAAACGCCAACCATATAATGGCTTTTCACTGTAAGATGTTAATGGACTGGAGTCGTCTAGATAACTTGTGGGTTATCGTGATGTTTTTTTTCAGCTGTTTGGATTCTCATTCTGACGGCACCCATTCCCTGCAGTGGATCCATTGGTGAACAAGTGATATAATGCTAAATTTCCCAAATCTGTTCCAATGAACAAACAAACTCATCTACATCTTGGATGGCCTATGGGTGAGTAAATATTCCCAAATTTTCATTTTGCCTGAACTATTACTTTAAATATGATAATAAATCTATAGCAGGGGTGCTCAACCCTGTTCCTGGAGATCGACCTTCCTGCAGAGTTTAGTTCCAACCCTAATCAAACACACCTGTCTGTAATTATCAAGTGCTCCTTCAGATCCTAATTAGCTGGTTCCGGTGCGTTTGGTCAGGGCTGGAGCTGAACTCTGCAGGAAAGTCGATCTCCAGGACCAGGGTTGAGCACCCCTGATCTATAGCGTCATTCCGTGTCAACTCGACCAAAGGTCCCCGGCTCAAATTTTTGATATTGCTCATATTTTTTTCTGAAGAAAGACAGACATGTATACTTATGAAAGCCAAAATGTTAAATGTCATGGATGAATATTTACTGAGTAATCCACTATTTTGTAGAGGGGGGTCATAACTGCAATTTTCAACCGAGATTCAGAGCCAAATTACAGGGGTGTAAAAACTTCAGAAAGATGGCATCATCCTAATGTTATTTTTACACAGAGATTGGTAGGTCTGTTAGTAAAACCTGTTGACTTTAGCAATCTTTGTAGCATTATGTTCTGAAGAACAACTTTGTAGCATTTGTTCTGAAGAACAAATAATGCTAAAACTAGAAATGTATCTCAGTCTTTGCGGTACAAATACGGTACAAAGTATTATATTTTTGATAACAAACAATTTACTCCTGGAGCCATATTGAAATTTCAATATCTCTAAGACGGAACCATATAGGGCCTTAAAAATGAAGATGCCAAAAGAAAAGTACTTCTTATACTTCATACTTCAAGTGATGTTTCCCCATTTTTGAATGGTCACCATTGGCACATAACGCAACAATTGCTGAAGTCAACAGATTTTAGTAACAGACCTACCAATCTCTGTGTAAAAATAACTATGATGCTACCATCTTTCTGAAGTCATTTTTATGCCCCTGTAATTTGATATTGAATCTCAGGTAAAAATTGCCATTTTGACTCCCCTCTACAAAATAGTGGATTACTCAGTAAATATTCATCCATGACATTTCATATTTTGGCTTTTATCACTATACATGTCTATCTATCTTCTGAAAAAAAAAAAATAGCAAAATTAAAAATCTGAGCCGGGGAAGTTTTTGAAATTTGGGTGAATTGATGCAACCCTATAATTATTTGAATCTTATGGCTGCTAATAACAGTTAAGTGTTGATATTAAAACGCTATACCATTTTGTTTAAATACATTCATACACTGAATATGCATTAATACAGTGAATTTTGGGATAATATACATGATTTATATTAATATCGGTTTGAGTTTTGCTTATTAGTGTTTTCCCCCCGGTTTCATAGACAAGGCTTAAGCCTAGTCTCAGACTAAAATGTAAGTACAAGCTGTTTCAACTAAAAGAAACTTGTACTGATTAATCTTAAAATACGTCAGTGCCCTTGTTTTGTCTCAAGATTCACACCAGTAATGTTTTCTTTTTTTCTAAGGCATGATTATAAAAATTACTTGAATCTCCTAATTGAACTATGGCCTAATCCTGGCTTAGTTGAAACCCTGTCTGTGAAACCAGGCCTTTAAGGTTAACTTTTTTATTATATGATGACAAAGGTAATCTAAATGTAAAAACAGAGGAAATGAACAATGAAATATCCAATGTCTGATGGTACCAACATACAAACATTTCTGTGCTTGATGAACCATTTCCTCATGCTCACCTTTAAGTGCTACTCCATTACGTTTGATTGCAGTAACCGCATTATTGATGTCATCCTCAGAGGAAGCAGATGAATCCACCCTGACAATCTCAAAATCCACTGGCACACAACAAAATCTGTGAATATTATTGAATGATAAAAACATAAGAGCTCTTCCTTAGTGTTTTCTGGTGAAGTCTGTTTATAGAGAGCTTCATCTTCAAACCTGAAAAGCTCTCTGACGTGGTTCAGCAGTTCTGGTCCAATACCATCACCAGGGATCAAAGTCACAGTGTGTCTGCCTCCATATTTAGCAGGAGGAGGCTAATGGGTAAAGATGCAAAACAGATCATTGACAAAAGAAGGGCAAATGCTAAGCTCACAATATGAAGTCAAATCTGAGGTACAAGAAACAATTTTATTCAGCTGCCATATTGAGATTAATGTATCAAAACACAACACTAGTGTTTTATAATCTAGCAAAACTGATGAAAATACCTGGAAGTGGCCTTATGAATATGCTTACTGTTGCTTTGTTCATTATATGTTGATGTATTAAAATACCAAGCCCAGACATTGCATATCTATGCATATAGTTCGCAGAACCAGTACTCACAATAGTCTGGATGTGATGGGTTGATGAATCAGAGGGAGTAAACAGGAGTGGTTAGTCAGAGGAGAGAGTCAAATCCATTCTGCTTTGGTTATACTTACACAAATGAGCTTACAATCACAGGAGAGAGGCATAACATTGAAGGAACAGTGGAGATGCATGTGTTTGATTTAATTAAGATTTAATTAATTACAATTAAGATGTTACCCTAAGTATATAACAGGCCCTAAATTAAGGTCATTTCAGATGAATAGAGAAGGAGGGGAGGTGACAGTAAAGGGTTGCAGGAAAAGATTAGTCATGCTGTAATTAGTCTTCATTAAGTAAATCATCAAATGTAGGGGAATAGGGTCAAACATTTTCATAAATGAAGACTTAAAAACTTACAGTATATGAAGACTTCTTTCTCTGGCAACACACTGCCGGGCTTTTCAGCTGTCAATATTAAATAACAGAGAAAATAAAAAATACAAGCATTGTTCATTTTACCCGTTCTTTTATAAAATAACGTATTCCCAACTGATTTATAATTTAAAACACTGCATGAAATGTGCAGGTGAAGTCCAAAATATTTCAGTAAATGCACTGATGACACCTGTAGCACATATAAGTAGATTGTGACCTTGTCACAGTCCCAGAGCGAGTTTGAGTAAGGGCACCTTTTCCCGACCTGACTTTACGAATATCTGTTTCTATATTCTGCACACAGCAAACTAAATGCGTTTGACTGATACATTTGTTGACTGATATTTGAAGCGAAGGCTTACGTTGTTTGCGGTGCTCTTCTTTACTCGGGTCCATGGCTGCAGACGCGTTGAGAGGAGAAAGAGCGCTGATCTCGCAGCTATGAACATTTTGGATTGAGTTAAGCTTGCCGCTCCAGCATCAGCAAACAAACCGAAATAAATGCCGCTGTGAGCTCTGTTTGAACCAGCGGCGCTGTTCCACAACCAGCTGACATAAAACTCAGGAATTACTTTTATAAACGAACACTGTTACTTTGGCGCGCTCTAGTGTCGTTTATTTGTATGTTTTTGTTGAGGTGTTCAGTCATGACGTCATTTTGTAGGCCAACCCATTCAGAGTTTTTAGAATAACGTTTTTCGATCTCTGAGTAAATTGGGATAATTAACATTACTTGAAGAGGCTTTTACGTTTTGTACTGCAACATAAATTACACACAGTCCCAGCTCAAACGTTTTTAATTGAATTTGCTGAACATGTTGCTACAAAAGAACTACAGGTACCACAAGGATGTGTGTTTGCGTGACGATTCAGGCAAACGTTGTAGTCCTTATCGTCAGAAAATTCTTTCCAAAATTACTTGGAAAGTAGGCCTAATATGGTAACAATTTTTATTCAAAATTAGATATTAGCTTATATGAACGTCTTTATGTAATTTTGTAATGTTTAACAATAGAGAACACTATTTTCAAGCACAGAATGACCCTTTATTTATTTGTAAACAAAACAAAACAAACAAACAAAACCAATGCATTTGATTCAGAAGGTAAAGGTCTATTTAAAACCCTGTACCATACATCTCTAAACTATACATCTATACATCTCTTTGATGACAAGATCATATATGAAACAATGTTAAGAAATATTACCTACAAAAGATTTACTACTTATCGTGTTACAGGATGTTATTTCTACATACTATTAGGAAAAATGTTAGATGTATTGTTAAAGAGAAATGTTTTCAGGTAAATTCTTATTTCCAAACATTTTTACAGACAATGGGAGAATAAGTGAATTCAATATTTCAATTAATAAATATTTTCCCCACATATCTCAACACTTTGCACCTTGCTTTGATTTCTTACTGGCAATCAGGGCTGTGGAAAACATGAAATACCCACTGAAGTCTCTAGCAGAATGAAAAATTAAACAGTAAATCAATAATAATATGATTATTTTAATATTATTAGTGCTGTCAAATCGATTAATTGCAATTAATCACATCCACAATAAAAGTTTGTGTTTACATAACGTGTATTTTTAAAAATAAATGTAATATATATGTATATATAATATAAATATAATATAATATAATATATAATATAATATAATAAATTTGAATAGATATATACATATAAATATTTCTTAAATATATAAATGTACGTTTGCATATTTATACATATATATATATACACACAGCACATGCACATATGTAAACACACTTTTATTTTAGATGTGATTAATCGGTTTGATAGCACTATATAACAATAATAATATTTAGCTAAATGTATTGAAAATGTTAAAATCTGACTAAAATCTAACAGTCTTTAATTAGGCCTGCACTTGTAACATTATTCATTTTTTTTTTCTTTTAACTGCAGAGCCCCTGGTATCCTCTTGTGGTCCACCAGCCCTAAATTGTTTATCTCAACAGTAACTGAGAACTTCAGACACAGCGATTTTAATCTAGCTTTTCCAACTGAACCAGTTTTCCCTATCAACTTTTGAATGAACCGTTCCTTTAGGATATGGCATGCCTCGGGTCTCTCACTTTGCTGTGCTGGTAGTTGTAGTCTTTTACTCTACAATCACGATACGTTTTCAGACATAAAAACTACATCCCCCAGGCACCAGGCTCATCGCTCCTCCCACTTTCCTCAGCTCGCCTGCCCTCCCACTTTCTGTCGGTCCGCGGGGAAGTCGCAAGATGGCCGACGTCGCATGAAAGTATGTTCCTCTCCTCAACATGAAGTCGTGAGTGAGACAGAGAGCGAGGGAGCTTACGTCGGGCTTTTGTTTTTGTTTTATTTTAGTTGTTTTACTTTATTTTCCCCTTAATTATTCATCTCATTCCGAATCGCGGCAGCCCCCGATTTGTCTCGACTAGTTGACGCGTCAATCACGCCGGGATCTTGGCTAACTGGCTAAGTGCGCGAGCTAGTTTGTTAGCCACAAACTGTAGCTCTTACAACTGTTAACCAGTACAGGACATACTGTATTCACTAGCGGCTAGAGTTAGTTTGAATTATCGAACGGTCATGTTGGATAGCGACGGCGTAGTTGTTGTTTAGTTTGCAGCTAGATGGGTTACAAATAGGATTATATTTTGATGTTACCAACATTGTCGACATCATAACTGTAGCGTGCGCGCCGTTATCCTCCATCGTTACGTTGTAGACCGTGTAACATTGTAACTGATCAAAATAGAGAGACTGTAGCGGGATTATAACATTGACACAGTAAGGAATGGACACAGATTGCACGTACACGACCAAATGTAAAAAATAGCCACGCGTATCTGGAATTTTACAGGGGGTCGGTTGACAGTTGCATTTGTGGGATAATTTACCAGACATTTCAGCTCTTTAGTTATCCAACTATAACCGGACAGATCTAGTTCTGAGCTCACAGCCTAGAAATCAACTTCTTAACAAGGTTCATCCATCTCACGCTCTAAGACACAATATGGGAGTTCAAGGGTTTCAGGAGTATTTGGAGAAACGCTGCCCTGGGGCGGCAGTTCCAGTAGATCTTCTCAAGCTCGCCCGAACGGCAGGCCGTCAGCCCCCACATCACCACCACCACCACCACCACCATCCCCATCATCCAAGCTCGCTGCCTCCGCCTCCCCCGCCAGCTCGCATTCTGGTTGACGCAGACTCCGGCCTTCAGCGGCTCTACGGGGGCTACCAGACCGACTGGGTTTGTGGAGGCGAGTGGAATGCAATGCTCGGCTATCTGGCGGCGCTCTCCCAGGCCTGTTTGTACCAAGGCGGACTGGAGCTGGTGGTGGTTTTCAACGGCACGCTTGGGAAGGATCGCTGGCCGGAGTGGGCGCGGCGGGCACAGGGGCAGCGACAGACCGCACAGCTCATCGTCAACCACGTCGGAAGCAAGGCCACGCCCCCTCCGCGGGCCTGGTTCCTGCCCCCGGCCTGCCTGAGCCACTGTGTCCGCCTCGCCATGTTCCGATTCCGCGTGCGGGTGAGTGGCCTGATGCCCTCTACGAGAGGAATTTTGGATTGTCATGTCATTTTTTTCCATTTAAATGTTTAGATATACAGCCAAATTGCACTGCAAATGCATTGTCTGCAAACAATCTTTAATATCATCTATTTTCATTAAACTGTAATTTTAAAAGTGCACTCTTCCCTCATTAAAGTTTTACCCAAAAATGCAATAATTAATACTTAGGTATAATATGTTTAAAATTATTTACAGGTGAGACTCCAGTCAAAACAAAGTCATAATAAAATTTTTTTGTTGTTTAGCATGAAGCCAGTTGTCTCATGAAGGCTGCCATGTTATGATCACATGACTAGCCTAATGCTGTTTGATTTATCTTTGTAACCCTTTGAGACTTTTGCTTGAGGAATAAGTTAATAATTAAAATATTGATTTTCAACACAATTTTTGACACTACAGGGAAAATAGTGTTTTCACAACATGTCATCAGTCGGCCATATTGGTGGCACTGAACATAAACAATGCCACTGAATTGAATGAAAAATTACATGTTTTGCTGATTATTGCTGCTGAAAATGGTCAATTATTGTCATGTTTTGGGCTGTACTAATCGGTCGGATCAGGAAAAACATTTGGCGTACTGTAGACCTCCAAAAGTTAAAATAAATCGAGGGGAAGAGTGCAAAGAAGGTAGGTGAAATATTAGGCTAATATCTTAAGTAATACTGCTTGTATCTTTACGACCTATTAACCTTAGTTGTTTCAAAATATACGCCCTTTCCTGCTTACCTAATCTTTCTCTATATGATTTAGCAGCTTCCACTTCTTTAATTGTGTAATCTATGCTGTTGTTTACGTCTGGGCATCACCAATACGGCCACGCATCCAGTGCAAACCCTGTATTGCTGCGACACTCTGCTGTCCGAGATACCTCAGGCCTGATAGCTTTGAGCAAGATTATATAATAATAACATTATCATTTTTATTATTTCTAAGACAAGCATATTACTATTACTAATACAACTGCACTGTAAAGTAAAAAAACAAAAAAAACAATGTAAGTATCTGTGACCGCAGGTCAGTGTTTCTCGTGAGACATTTTTGTGAAATACCGTGAGATCTGTCAACAAAATTCTTTGAAATTATGCAGATGTGAAAAAAACAGCATAAATGGCTATGTCCATTGCGTCCCAAAGTGCACGTTACAGTCACAGCACAGAGATGCCGTTTGCTTTGAACAGAGCCGCTCGTGTGTAAGAACCACGTGATGCACATAACTTTGAAACATGCAACAAATTATGTATTTATTTACTTAAAATGTGTACTGCTGTTGGTGTCATCCTGTTGCCAGAGCTGTTACCAGTGTATCAATTCTGCAAAAAACAAGTATTGCATTGGTTTTAAATATTCAAAATCGATAAGTATCGAAAAACTGACATTTTGAGTGTTGGTATAAATCCAAGATGACTGCCACATCAGCCAGCGCAACAAAAGTAATTGAGTGCACCTTTAAGCTTGATGGTGAAAGTGCTGTTTTATCAGAAATTCAGAGCAAAAGGAGGTTGTTTCATAAGAATCCATGATCTCCTTCCATCTGGCTTGTATTGTAGGTGGTGCAGACCCTGGAGGACCACCATCAGGAGGTGCTATCCCTGTACAGAGACTATGGTTTTCAGGGTCTGATTGCACAGGACTCAGAGTTTGCGCTATGCAACGTTCCGGCCTATTTCAGCTCCCACGCTCTCAAGCTCTCCTGGAATGGCAAGAATCTGACCACTCACCAGTACCTGCTATCAGAGGCGGCTCGCCAGCTCGGCCTCAAGACCCAGCACCTGCCCATCTTTGCTGCTCTTCTTGGTAAGCAACAGCGCATTTTTTTTTTAGTCCAGGATGTGACTTTGCATTTTCAGTACATTGTTTGGTTCTAAATGTGAGTCTTCAAAAAACAGGTAACCACATTCTGCCAGATGAAGACTTGGCTGCCTTTCATTGGAGTCTGCTAGGTCCAGAACACCCTCTTGCCTCCCTAAAGGTGCTTATACAATTTGTCATTTCACACATTTTCAGATATCTTCATTCTTCCATAATTGCAATTGATTATACAGACTTAAGCATCCTTGAGCGTCAGTTTTGATCAATATAAGCCATTCTTTTAACTTCATTCTTTGTTTTTCCTCTCTCTGTTCAGGTAAGGGCTCATCAGTTAGTGCTCCCACCATGTGAGGTTGTTATTAAGGCTGTATCTGAGTATGTGGCATCCATCAAAGATCTTGGGAATTTAGATTCGGTGGCCAAGGATGTTTTCAAGCAGTCACAGGTGAAGCATGGCTGTGTTCACATATGCATTTTCATGAACTGATTTTATACACTTTACCTTGAAAGCTCATCATAACATGGGGACTCTACGTTTTTCTAACCTCCAGTCACGAACTGAAGATAAAATCGAGAGGTTTAAGAAGGCAGTGGAATATTTTTCAGCGGCCAGTAAACCAAGACCTCTCTCCATGGGACCTTCTCCTTACCTCTGTGGGTATAATGTGGCGTTTGAAGACCATTCAAAATACATACGCTACTGATCAAAAGTTAGGGGCCAGCAACATTTTTTTGTTTGTTTGTTTATTTTTTGATCACCAAATCAGCATATTAGAATGATTTCTGAAGGATCATGTGAGACAGAAGACTGGAGTAATGATGTTGGAATTTCTGCTTTGCATCACAAGAATAAATTACATTTTATGAAATATAATTTAAAACAGTTTTGCAATATTTCATAATACTGTTTTGCTGTGTTTTTGATCAAATGCAGCTTTGGCAAGTGTAAGTTTCTTAAGAAACGTTAAAAAAAACCTTACAGAACCCAAACCTTTGAATGGTAGTGTATGTTTATTTTCCACTGTTTAGTTTTCAGAAGCCTTAAAATAAACTCTGACATCATTTAGATTATACTCATACAATATTCATTTGGTTTCCCCATCTCTTCTATCAGTTCCAGGCTTTGGGCCTAGTCAGTTTAGCGGACCTCCAGGCCATATGGGGGCAATGCAGCCTGTAAAAGCTCAGGTAATTTTTTTTTTAAATACTAGAGTGTACTGCTGCAAATCATGTTTATTTGATACTGATGTCAACCTTTTTTTTTTTTTTTTGTTTGGCTGTTTCCAAAGTTTGGTCCACCCCCGGTGTCAGGTGTTAAGGTGCCTTATCCAGGTGGGCTCTACGGACCCAGCCCTGCCACTGGTCCAGCCCTTTTATGCCAGAACCCGACTCAGCCTCTCCAGGACTGTAACGATTCACTAGTTGGGAAAATGGGCTTTACTGATTGGTCTGCTCCGTATGATTCCTCTCAAAGTGGCAACCGACAGCCCAATCATCACACTGCTGCTCCTACAGGCCCCTCCCCCTCATCATCGTCGTCTTCGGATGGGGAGGAGCAAAATGACACCAGCACTAAGTAAGTCTATGTTGTACGGAATCTGTTCGTTATGTTGTGTACCTGCAAGCGGTCTGTTATTCGGAGCAGATTGAATATTCTTTTTCTGTCACAGTCATTTGGCTGACAAGTCTACAAGATGGGAAGATCCCAGTGGACGGGGCGGCAGTGGCTCTGGGGACGGGCACCATGGTAACGGAAGTGGGCCGTCCATTCCATCATTGCTGTCCATGCCAACGCGGAGTCACATGGACATCACAACTCCACCCCTTCCGCAGGTCAGTGCCGAGGTGCTGAGAGTGGCAGAACACAGACACAGAAGAGGACTCATGTATCCACAGATCTACCACATCCTGACCAAGGTACAGCAGTCACACAGCATGTGCTCACAAATAAATACATTCTGAGAGGGTTCGTCACTAATATTTCATCCCTCAAACAAGTTGTGGAGTTTTTACTTTACTCAATGAACTCTGAATTGACATGCAACATAAACTTTAATGTTTAAATGGAGATTTTATAATAGTATACCAAAATGTGACAAATGCCTTGAAAACCTGTTTAACTTCTTCTAACACTCTTCTCTTTCTCTTCTTCCTTCTTTTCTTTCTTCTGTCACTCCCCAGGGGGAGATGAAGATGCCAGTGTGTATAGAGGACGAGTGCAACCCCGACCTGCCTCCTGCTTCTCTACTTTTCCGTTCTGCCCGCCAGTATGCCTATGGGGTGCTGTTCAGCTTGGCTGAGACCCAGCGGAGGCTGGAGAGACTGGCCATGCGAAAGCGTAGTCCAGTTGATGGTGAGTGCAGACCTCAGTTATATGAGACTGTAGAATAGCATACATGTTTCAAGAGTTGTCACAATACCAAAAAGCCAGTAGCTGATAACAATGCGAGGAGACATTTGAGAGTTTTAATACTGATAGTACTGTTCAACACAGCAAAAATGAATATGCTGTTCAGTGTTAATATTAATGTTAAATATTTACAAATTGCATTAAAACAAAGGGCCATTATTTGTTAAATACACTACTAGTCAAACATTTTTGAACGGTACAATTTTTAATGTTTTTAAAGAAGTCTCTTCTGCTCACCAAGCCTGCATTTACTTTATCCAAAGTATAGCAAAAACAAAATTTTAAGGTAATTTTTTTACTATTTAAAATAACTGTTTTATATTTGAAATTTAATTTATTCCTGTGATTTCAAAGCTGAGTTTTTAGAATCATTACTCCAGTCACATGATCCTTCAGAAATCATTCTAATATTCTGATTTGCTGCTAAAATTTAAAATAGATTTTGTTCAGGTTTCTTTGATGAATAGAAAGTTTAGAAGAACAGCATTTATCTGAAATAGTAAAAATAGCAAAAAATTGTAACATTATAAATGTTTATTATTACTTTTGATCAAGTTAAAGCATCCTAGCTAAATAAGATTATTAATTTCTAAATAAATAAAATTATACTGATTCCAAGCTTTTGAATGGTATAGTGTATAATGTTACAAAAGCTTTTTATTTCAGATAAATGCTAATCTTTTTATCTTTCTGTTCCACAACGAATCCTGAAAAAAAATGCTCTCAGCTGTTTTAAATATTGATGATAATAATAATAAAAATTCTTGAACAGCCAATCAGCATATAAGAATGATTTCTGAAGGATCATGTGACACTGAAGACTGGAGTGGTAATGCTAAAAATTTAGCTTTGATCACATGAATAAATTACATTTTAAAATATATTTCAGTAGAAAACAGTTACTTGAAATAAAACAAAATATTTCACAATATTACTGCTTTTGCTGTATTTTGGATCAAATAAATGCAGGCTTGGTGAACAGAAGAGACTTCTTTAAAAAACATTAAAAATGACTGGTAGTGTAAGTAAACACTGCTTGTTTTTATGGTTATAAAAATAATGAGGTGTGGTTTAAATATTGGCAGATAAAAAGTACAAAGTGTATTTCAATTCTAAATAATGAAAATAGTATCACATGTCTGACCAGAGAATCAGCTCTTGTTTTGTGTTGCTTTAATAATACAGATATTCTGCCCAGCTGTGTCTCCTCCGGCTGTGAGTAAGGCAGCATCAAAGTAAGATGAATCTAAATGTGTCCCATTTCTGTATGACTCCACAGTGCCTCCGGTGATTGTAAAGGAGTGGTGTGCCAGTAAAGCTAAATCTGCCCTGACCCCAGAGCTAGTTCCGGCCCTGTGTTTCCGCGAGTGGACGTGTCCCAACCTGAGGCGGTTGTGGCTGGGCAGAGCGTCTGAGGACCGTAGCCGCCGTACACGAGCCTTCCTAGCCTGTATGCGCTCTGACTGCCCTGCCCTGCTCAACCCGACCTGTGTGCCATCTCACCTGCTGCTCATGTGCTGCGTGCTCAGGTACCTTTACGTGATCACTGTAGACCTGCTTCTCATTAGGCACTTGACACTGACGTGGTTCTAACTCTACTATGAAAGATTGGATAAGTAGGTCAGCCAAGGCTGGGTGATATGGCAAAAAAAAGGAAAAAGGGAAAAAGAAAAAAAAAAAAAAAAATATATATGTATATATATATATATATATATATATATATATATATATATATATTATATATATTATTATTATTATTATTATTATTTTTATTTTTTTTACCTTTTTCCTTTTTTTCAGAACATTTGACCAATTCTCGATTTTGTATGATTTTTAACTTGACAGTGTAACTACAGCATAATTAAAGTAACTTTTTCTTTATTAACCCTTTAGTTAAAGCAAATTCTACTCCAAGTGCACCACACATGAAGTTGTCAACATGTAAATGTTAAATCACTTGTTAAATATCTTAAATAACTACTTTGTGTACAAACTTGTCTTACGCATATTATATGTTCAGAAATAACACAAGGTTTAAAAAATACAATACAATACATTACAAATGCTTTAAAAAAATCTCAAAAGTCAAGGTAATTCAAATTTAGAATGACTGAAGGTATAACAACAGTAGACTATAACTATAAATGATCTGTAAAAAAAAAGAACAGCAGCTTTCAGCCTGTCATCATGATGCAAACATGAAACATCAGACATACAGTAGTAGTTCTTCACAAAGTAGCTCTGGGTGTTTTAAATGGCATTGTGTGTTTACAGGTATATGATGCAGTGGCCGGGGGGTCGCATTCTTCAGCGCCATGAGCTTGATGCCTTTTTGGCTCAAGCTGTGTCCAACCAGCTCTATGAGCCTGACCAACTTCAGGAACTCAAGGTAACACATTTCTCATTAACTCTTATCACACAAGGACCACCCCCTCCAGCAGTTAAGGCTTGCTTGTTTTAGGGCTGCACAATTTGGAGAAAAATGTTTTGGTTTATATCTATTATTATTATTATTATTATTATTATTATTATTATTATTAACAACAACAATAATAATAACAATAAAATATTAATAGTATTCTTAATATTTCTGAATAAATGATATATTTAACTAAAAATATTATTTGTTTTATTTAAATATTTATTTTTTTAAAAATAAAAACATCACTTAATTTTATTTAATAATTAAAAAGAGATCTGAGAATAAGTAATGAAATAATTATCATTTTTTTTGCGACACAGTTCTAATATTACAATACTAATATTTGTGGCTGTCTTAATTTTTTTCAAATTTTCATTAAACCATCAAGATTTTATTTTGGTTAAAACTGCAGGAAGCCTTTGAAACTTTTCTTTTATTTACAACAGCTGGTTTCTAATCACTTCTCTTTACAATTTTGAGAAAATGGTGTGTTCCCAAATGAATGAGAGAAGTTTGTGTAGAGCAACATTTTGTGTGAATCCAGCCTTTCTGAGCTGTTCTTGTGTAATTGAACATAGAACACATTAAGCTAAAATCATGATTTCAGATTTAGATTGATTAATTGTGCATTGCCTTATTACAAATTAAATTGAAAAACTTTTTTATTCTATGATTGTTAAACGATCCACAAAAACGAAAAATTGTTTTGAATATTATTGACTTAAATGGCATTTTCTTCAGAGAACAGTTTCAAATATATATATATATATATATTTTTTTTTTTTTTTTTTAATTATCTGCTTTTCCTGATTATTTTTTTTTTCCAAAGCATTATTTGGTTTAATCATGTTTCTAATTAAATATTTACTTTCTGTCAAGTTAAATTGCTAAAATCAGATGGATAGAGAGTTGCGGTTTGAGACATGCACATTTGCATGTGTTTGCATGTTCTTATATAACTGTACAGACCCAGATTACAGTAAAAGCAGTGAGAGGCGGGATTGAATTGAACACTGCACACAACATACCCCATGCAATCTTTATCTTTGTATCTTCCACGCTTTCTTTCTTAAATGTTCGTTCACAACAATTTTGAGGTTGTGTTTTTTTTTTTTGCATGTTTTCAGTCAGGACTCAACAGCTCAGCTCAACTTCAATAGCTGTAGGTCACATAAAGCAAAAGGTTCAAGGCAAAACATTTCTTTAAAATAGATGCAGTCTTTCAACTGTCAGCTTGTCAATAATCTGCTTTGAAAGAGCTCTGTGAAATCTGAAATGACACGCTACTGTGACATTTACCAGGCTGATGCCAAACATGCCGCCGGATCATATTTCTTCTCTTTGACACTGATACCAGGTGGAGAAGGTGGATAACCGTGGCGTGCAGCTGGCCTCTCTGTTCATGAGTGGAGTGGACACTGCCCTGTTTGTGAATGATGTATGTGGACAGCCCTTGCCATGGGACCACTGCTGCCCTTGGGGCTTTTTTGACGGGAAGTTGTTCCAAAGCAAGCTAGCTAAAGCCACCAGAGACAGAGCCTCCTTACTTGATATGTGTGAAGGACAGGTAACAAACGCATAGGTGCAGGCACATCTGTTTAATATTTGGCAATATTTAAAGGTATTTTTTTTATTAATTGTCTGATACTTTTTCCTACAGGAGGAGCTGGTTTCGAGAGTGGAGAAGATGCGCCAGGCCATTCTGGAAGGCATCAACCTGTCCCGGCCGCCTCCCCCACCTCCACCACTGCCACCCCCTGCATTCCTCCCCCCTGCCATGGTGCCCCCTTTCTACCCCATGCATCCTCTATACCCACCTCGCCCACTGGGCTCCATGCCTCCTCCCCCTCACCATCACCACCAGCACCGGCCCAGGGCCTTCCCAGGTTAGACCTTCCTCTCATTTAGCACATTTAGTTCATTTTCTCTCCTGCCTGTTGGGTGTCACTTAGTCATTTTCTGTAACTCTTTTAGGAATCCAGTCTATACCTCCCCAGGGTGGCAAGCTGGAAATAGCTGGCATGGTTGTTGGTCAGTGGGCTGGGAACAAACCAGTCCGTGGCAGAGTCAATATGCAGGTGGTGTCAGTAGGAGCAAAAGGGTGAGTCCATTCTGTGTCATAAAATAGTGGTCATTTAGCTGATTATTTATGGAGGTATGACAAGCCTCACAACAAATTACTGCTTGTGAGGGCTTTACTCTGTCTCTTTCTCTCTCTGCTGCTTTTTGATGTTCATCAACTCTCAATTGCACAACCTACTGGTGAGGACTAGTAGCAGCAGGCAGAGATTTTAAAGGGATAGTTCACCCAAAAATGAAAATTGCCATTAATGACTCGCCTTAATGTCATTCCCAACCCGTAAGACCTCTTTTCATCTTCAGAACACAGCAGGGCTCGAAATTAACTTTTTTACTTGGTAGCACTGGTGCTCCCAACTTCAAAAAGTTAGGAGCACCAAAAAAAATTTAGGAGCACCAAATGAAAATTAAGGTTGTATTAAATACAGCTACACAACCTATAGCCTACAGCCTAGATATGTTATATAGCCTAATTTGCGCACACTGGGGAGTCGCTCTCTAAACATGGGGCATTAAAATTGCTTTTGAATGCGCGCACGTGTTTTACTTTCGGTTTCGTTTTAAAGATGGCGCTAAACTCAAGACAAGACATTAATTTAACAAAACAATTTGAAAGTGGGGGGATTTTGAAAAGTGTGTCCCCAGTGGAAATTACGCCCCTGCGTGAGTGAAACTCTAAAGCTGAGTTATCATTTGATGTGAATGTATGCTGCGTTGTACAGTATATTGAGACGGAGGCGCCAGAATTGCGTCCGACAGAATGTGCGCTGTAGCACAAAATATAGCATATTTCTTCAAAAGCAGATTGTGAAGACAATTTATTTGTCCATAATCAAAAATCGTCATATCACACACCCCTAACTGCAATGTAGTTTGTACATATCCGGAACAGAGGTTGGTAGAGAGAGAGAAAAAAAAACGGCCTGTTCCGAGTTTCAGCGGAGCGCAGTGTCAGTGACAGGGAGTGATTGACGGCTAATATCTAAATTCTGCAGTAAAGTTAAGAATGTACAAATCGAGTTTAATTAGTTATGTAATGTTGGAGAAAACTGCGAAACTGTCACTGTATCAGCTCACAGCAGTCTGGGCAGTAGTTAGGCTAGCGAAAGTTTTGTAAAGAAATGAAAACAAGTCGCACCACAACAATTTCTCGCACTCGCACAAATGCTTCCAAATATATTTTGAGGTCGCGCAGATTAAATTTTGGGAGCATATGCGACCAAAACGGTCGCAGTTTCGAGCCCTGCACAGATAAAGATAATTTCAATGAAATCCAGGAGCTTTCTGACCCTTCATAGACAGCGATGCAACTAACATGTTTAAGACCCAGAAAGGTAGTAAGGACATCATTAAAATAGTTCATGTGACATCAGTGATTCAACCGTAATGTTGTAAAGCTGCGAGAATACCTTTTGTGCGCAAAAAAAACAAAAATAATGACGTTATTTAACAATGTCTTCTATTCAGTGTCAGTCTTCACAAGAGTTGCATGACGCACGTGTATGGCGCTACTGACGCAGTAGTGTACTCTCCTGAATGTGTGTCAAAGACTGATACAGAAGATAGGGTTGGGTACCATTCACATTTTAATCAGTACAGTACCTGAAATTCGGTGCCGGTACCCAGTGGTTCCTTTTTTTGGTACTGTTTTGGTACTAAACATTTATTTCAGTAAAAAACTACAAAACTTTGGCCCTACAATCTTTTTCGTTTGTTGTTTTTTTTTGTTCTTTTCTCTTTACTGTTATCATTGGCATTGTCAAAGTGTCTAATTCAATTCAAAATCGCGATTCCTCGATTTATAAAAATAAATTTGTGGCAAAACATTAAAGGAACACTTCACTTTTTTTGAAAATAGGCTCATTTTCCTACTCTTCTGGAGTTAAACAGTTGAGTTTAACCGTTTTCGAATCCATTCAGCTGATCTCGGGGTCTGGTGGTAGCACTTTTAGCGTAGAGTAGATTATTTAATCCGATTAGACTGTTAGCATCTCGCTCAAAAATGACCAAAGAGTTTCGATATTTTCGTCAACTCTTCCGGCTGCTACTCTGCATCTGCACAAACTTAGTGCCGGTCACTTTCAGGCGCTGCTAATATCATTGCGCCTGCTGCACCCATGGTACGGCAGAAAAGTACGCACAAACTTTTTTTCCGTCAGTCTTAGTACACAATGCAACTACAGAAGAGTCAAGTTTTAAATAGGAAAAATATCGTCATTATACAGTATATGGTCATTTTTGAGCGAGATGCTATCGGTCTAATCAGATTCAATGATCTATGCTAAGCTATGTTAAAAGTGCTACCGCCAGACCCGGAGATCGGCTGAATGGATTCAAAAATGGTTAAACTCAACTGTTTAACTCTAGGGGAGCTGGACAATGAGCCTATTTTCAAAAAAAAAAGTGGAGTGTTTAATCAAATTAAATTAAACTCTTTTATTTTTGTCAAACAAACAGAGGGTTACTGTTAAAATTAATACATGGAAGAAAAATTGTTTCCTTAAAAAAAAAGTTTTAATAATTGTATTTTTTTTCTATAGTTTTTTTTTTTTTTCCTAAACTAGTTGTAATATTTATTTTTATAATTTATTGCTTTAAATTTGACAGAACATGGAATATATAAAGACGTACGTTATACTGTACAAAAGTAATACAAGTTACAAATTAAGCCATACATTTATTTTGACTGGTTGCCGTTAAGTTTCTGTGTGTGACTGCAAGATTTGGGTCCTTGAAATCTTTGAAAGTTTATGAATCTAAAAAAAAAATGCAGGGCTCTGGAAAGTTTTTGATAATAAACATACATAGATACAGGTCCTTGAAAGTGCTTGAATTTATTTTGTGAAAGAAGTTTTCTGAAAAAAAAAAAAATTCCATATTATTCCCTCCGGTCCACTAATGTGTAATTTCGCCAACACTTTGTGACCTACGTATACTAGCTTGATTTACGTTAGTTAGGGTGATCATATGTCGTCTTTTCCCAAGTCATGTCCTCTTTTTGGACCTAAAAAATGTGTCTCAGCCCAAAATGTCCGGGATTCAGCTTTTGCTCTCTACTAGGGTTGGGTACTGAAACCCGGTGCCAATACGGCACCGGTACCCATGTGACCGGTATGTACCGGACCGAATCAGAACGCGAATTTCGGTGCCTCATTTCGGTGCCACTTAAATGCCTGAACTGTCGATTGAAATATTTGTCTTCTGGTGCTATGACACGGATGTAGAAGCATTGATTCATCAGCATGCATGATCGCTAGTTAAATTTAAATACTGCATTCATGGGGTGTCAGAATGATCAGAAAATTTATTTACTGAATGAGAAACTCACGTGAACGTCGGAAAGCTTTGATGCTAGAAATCCAAGACATCTTTGTAGTTACTATCCATTTTCACATTTCGAATTAAAAGCACAAATCGTCTGGAAATGAGACCATCCGAGAAGCGCGTGAATGCTGCAACTATCGTTACACTTGCTCTGACTGCAGCAGGTGGTTTGCCGTTAGCTTAGCTAGCTACATTAAACACGTCTAACTTAAAATGCCAAAAACTAAACATTCTAAAGTGTGGCTATATTTCACGAGAAATGATTCAGACACTACGACGTGCAGCAAATGTTTTACAGCAGTTGCGTGTGAAGGGGAAAACGCGTCAAACCTAATGAAACATTTGATGGTATGTGGAATAAACTTGAAAGCAGAGGGATGCACCGTGTTTGACAGTTTGCAGACATCAGCTGGAGAGGTGTCGTATTTTGCCAGAGACGGCAAATATGTGATGCGATCTAGGAAAACCCAACACATGGTGAAATTTTACCTTTTTTAGGTTTTGACACCATATGAAAGCTGAGTTCAGGCCCCTTTCCAAAACTTTTATTTTTTACATAACCTACGTTATGGCTATCTTAGGTTGGCTGATAGCGATGATTTTCAGGAATGGGATTTTGAGAAAAACGGCTTTAAAGTGAGACGGCTTTCACTTTCACTTTACGGGTTTAACGAGAGCTGTCTGTCAAGTTAGGAGCGCTACTGCATCATTAGACAAACAGACTAACGTTTGTTTTCCGTTGATCACCCATTTTATGTTTAGTAAATAATGCAGCCTACCTTGTAGTAAAAGCGAGCGCAGCGCAACTGTTCGCACACTGTGCATAAAACAGACTGTCATCGGACGACTCCTCTTTAGTAACTTCATCCGATCCTTCATCTCTGGATGTGAAATAGCCCGTAACATCATTTAGGCCACTGACATCACCAAAACTGAGCAGACTGAGACGAGCAAGATCGGTTAAGTGAGCAGCTGCAGTACTTTAGACGGCGTTGTTGTGCTTCGCCATCTCACGATATTAAAATAAATAAATACATAAATACATAAATAAATAAATAACTTTGCTTGCCGTACTTTACACAGGACTGGTGGAGAATGTGAACTGATACGCCTTTACTAAATATGTTACATGGTTTATTTTGATAGGTTGACTGTTTTTGTGGTGTTCAGGGAAAGCACCTCCGCAGCGCGTTCTTAACATAGGAGAAAGACAGTCATTTCTGCTTGCTGCAATAAATGTCTATTTTTCTGCACTAAACAAGTGAATTTCGAAGAGATATTTTCAGAGATGATAGACAAGATGTTATAGAATAATAATTTAATGAAAAACGAATTTCCTGAAAACGTCCCACCGCGACATCCGACGGGTTTTCCCAGATCTCATCACATATAGTCATATTTCTGCAAAAGAATTGCTGAAATTTTAAGCTGTTAAATTATTGTAGTTGGGTTAGGTGGCTTAGGTTTTATTGTTGTTGCGTTTTGCATTGACTTAATAATGTATAGTACTACTTTTTTTTTTTTACTTTTAATACATTGTTCAATTTAAAGAACTTTTTTGTCCAATAAAAATATATTCTTGTGTCATCCACCACTTTGTGGCTTTTTTAAAAGTATCGTTTCAGGCACCGGTACCGTTTTAAAAGTATCGATTTGGCACCGGTATTGAAAAAACCCCAAACGATACCCAACCCTACTCTCTACAGTCATTCTAATATTGAATATAATTTTCGCATATCAGGGAACCGCTATCATATGCAGAGTATTTAAATGTCTTTCGAATGAGCGGCTATTTACTTTCACTTTCAATTTCGCAATCATACGCACTCTGTATTAAGGGAGCACATCTTACAGGATCAGATATGAGCACATTATCTGTTGAGCAGCAAATCGTCCAGCATGTGACGTCAGTGATGATCTTACTCTTGTCTTGACCCATGATTAGTTAAATCTGTTTTCTGCAGCTTGTGTTGGATGCAGGGTTGCCAAATCCTCATTTTTTGCACAGATTTGGGATGATTTTAAACTGTTGCGAAGGGCTGATTTTTCTCTTGTGGGTTAAATGTTTGAAATATTGCATAAATTACGTTTTACTGAAATGCTTGTATTGAAACATTGCATATTACCTGTGATAAAAGTGTGCAAGATATTAAGTGATGGCCACTGGTAGAAAGCCTTTTAGCTGTGTTTATGATCAATCTGCACAAGGGTGACTGTAAAATACACATTTTAGGTATGGTAATTTAAATATTTTGAGTTTTGATATGGGATATGGTAATTGCGCTATACTTTGGGGGCTTTTTAATTATAATAATAAAGATGACAAAGAATGGCTTGCCAGAGATCCAAAGCACCATCACTTGGCCAGGAGCCGAATATTCTTCAGTTTTATGCAAAACAGAAATACGACAAATAGTATATCAGATCTCTGTCATATGGCCAAAAATAAATGCAAAAAAAGCTCTTTTGCATAGTTGTGTTTGACACATGAAAACTGGAACAGTGTGTCTTAACAGGGTAAAACGATGTAACCTTGCTCTCACTTGAAATGTGTCCCCACATTAAGTCTTTGAATTTGAGAGTATTGTCCCTGAAAGGTCCTTGAATTTAAAGTTAACCAAGGTGTGGGACCCTGGACTGTCACAGCAGCTAAAGAGATTGTTCATGTTCATTTTGTCGTATAGTGAGACGCAGAGGCCAAAAATCACCATGAATGTCATGCATGCTTCAGTATTTGTGTAGTAAACAGAACCGTGTCTCTGCCATTCATACGTACAGAGGGTAGCGGAACATGCAGGATTTATATTTAAACCATCTTTTTGCATTTTAATGTTCACGGACACTAGTCCATATCACGATTCGAATGATGAATTCCGTGGCATTTCGTGCTATAGAATAAATTCAGTTTTTATGAATGAAAGCCATATGGCCCTAGAAATGTAACCACACTTCAGAACATTTTGGTTTGTCCTGTGTGTTGTGTTTGAATGAGTTATAGGGTCTCATTCTCTCTCTCTCTGTAACGTATGTGCCCAGATGCGTTCTCGGGTACCAAAATTTGGCACTTAATGTGAACCTCTGTAGTACCGACGCAATTCGGTCGGTACCCTTAAAAGTACAGAGTTTGGTACCCAAATCTAACGGAAGAGAAGGAATTGCTGAATAAAGTCGTTATTTTTGTTTTCTTTGCGCACAAAAATATTCTCGTAGCTTCATAAAATTACGGTTGAACCACTGATGTCACATGGACTATTATGACGATGTCCTTACAACCTTTCTGAGCATCTAGTATTGTTATATCTCTAACGCACATATGGATATATAACATCTGTTTTTTTCTGTCGTTTCCCAGAAGGGGTAAAGAATTGACGGTGAAAGGAAGGGGAGGGAAAAAAGTGACCACCAACAGAACACAGGTCAGTCCATCTTTGGCGTTAAACGCTCAACGTTTATATTAATGTTGGTGAGCAAGAAGATTGATTTTTTTTCTTCCTGTCTCCCAATGTTTCTTGTAGACTCTGTCCTCTTCACCTCCCTCCTCAAGCCCCCCAAAGCTCACCGAGGACGCTAAAGCAGGGGGGCAGCCCACGGAGGGAACGGGGACCGCGTCACAGCAGCTGAACGGCAGCTCTTCAGGAAGCGCCACTGGTCAAGCTCTTGACCTGCCACCACTGGCCCAGCCAATCCAGTGTGCCTTAGCCAGCAGAGACAACCAGTCAGGAGATGGGGTGGAAGTAGAGGCCCCTTGTTGCCTTGACGACTGCCCATCAGATGGTGCACTACAGAAAGAGGAGTAATTACATCCCATAATGTAATAAGAATGAGAGAGTGAGAGGGAATGATCTAAGGTCGACTGCCTTTTCCTTGCAAAATTGAATATTTAGGGCACAGTAGCCACTTTGTGTTGTCATGGTATAATTTATGATGCTGCACATGCTGGAAACGACAGATGGACAGTGTCAGGATTGCGGTCTGTGTGTCACCTTAAGAACCGGGTCTGGTTTAAAACTGAACGGGTTTAAATCACAACCCTCGATTGCACATCGCCCCGAATCTTCGGATTCCGGACCTCATCCTTTCCACTGGCCCATCAGTGTTGTAGCATCGTGAAAAGCTCTCGAGTCTTTTTATTTCGACACCGTTTTCTTTTCAGACCTTAGTGCGTTGACGGTGACTTTATATGTATGATTGCCTAAAATGGCTACGAAAAGCCCCTTATTGCCCAAAGTATATTCGAAAATTGACCTACACGAAATACTTGCACGTGTCAAGTAGCACAGCAGCACCTGCTCTAAAGTTTCCACCACACAGCAAAGAATCACACTATTTGTACTACACATGGCTGTATCTGCAGTGTACCACACAGGGGAGGATTCAAATTCAACACTGCCCTGAATACAGTAGACGAGTGGAAACTGATGGAGAACGCGGGTTGTATTTGTATGTCACAGTGTGCATTCACACACACATGGTAGTCCCTTGTTTTGTTTTTTTCTTTTGGATATTATCAAAAAGTGATTTGCATGTGGAGAAGTTGCTATTGTCTTCAGCACAGGGGCTATGGGCGGCCCAAGAAGTCTAGTTTTAGCAAAAATGAGCAAATGTAACACAAATGTTCGTACAGGTTACACTCAGCATCGCATAGCTAGCTCTACTCTGTTGCTTTCTCTCACATGTAGACGATCTTCTTTCAGGCCCACGCCCCCTTGAGGTTTCAAACTACTCAAGTAGTTCTAAATGACACATTTAAAGCACCTTACGCCCAGAATTTTAGATATGCAAGTTCCCCCCCTCGTCTGAGGAAGAAATACACTTAAAAATGATTGTATTGTAACGTAAAGCACTTACAAATGTTATTTATGATAGTACTGCGCTATATAGAGACAGTAAATTGGTTAATTGGTTAACGCCCTTTTATTGAGCAGCAGACCATCATTCCTTTTGACAGTTTAACTGTCTGAATTCACTTTACCTTGCGTGTTGTTTACCAGTATGACGTACAAATCAACACCAACCCATTTGAATGTGAGAACGGAGTGCGTCATAACCTGCACTTTGTTTTAAAACCGAAAACACACTGGGTTGTCCTCGAACCAGGATAAAGACAAATCGAGGCAGAGTTCGGGAGGAAGCAGTGTGTTCAGAGGGAACCGTGATACTGTTTGACATCCCAGCCGTTTGTATATAGACCCAAATGTACATGATCCTGTTACGCAACGACGTGATTTAGGGGAGTGATTTTATCAGTGGTTGAGAATGCACACAGTCCCTCAGACAGACCTGCCATTTGACATCTCTCTGCTTCACAACATTTTGCTTTTGGGTTTTAACAGCTCTTTTTGTTTTTGTTTTTGTTTTGTTTTTTTGTTTTTTTACCCTCCCCTCGTTGTTCACGTCTCCTCTCTGTGCCTTGTGCATGTGTACCATGTGGATGCTTTTTTGTACATGTGCATTCTCCCACCATCGCTAAAATCATTGTAATTTTGTTACGCTCTAAAGTAATTAATTGAACGAACCTTAGGATCACCTTTTATTGTGACAAAGTCATTTAGAAAAAAAACAAAAAAAAAAAATCAATTGGAGTCTGTGCTTCTCCAGGCCGTTTCGTGATCAGTCCGTCTCGTCTCGTTTTTGTGACAGTCCTATGAACTCACACACTTCTGTGTTCAAAACATTACTTCTATTGAGGCGAACAGGCTTTAAAGTTAAAAACGAACGAAACACCCTGATAAAGCCGCACTTGCCGTTATATCGACCATTTCGCATCAGATGGTTAGGAGATTAATTTTACTTACATGTTAATGTTTTAAATGCATTTTAAAAGCAAAATACAAGTTTTGTACCAATGATTTGTTGGACGTAATGAATGAGAATTTAATTTTAAGAATAACTAATACACTTGAGAGAGGTTATCGCATTTAATCATAGTTTAAGATCTGTACAATTGACAATGTCAAGATGACATCACAGCTTTCTATTGAAGTTATAAGATGCACCTTATTTTGTTAAGAAGTTAATATTATATTTAGTGCCACTAAAAGTATATCGAAAGCTCAGATTATGGAAACACCCATTATAGTTACATGTCTGTGTATATTCTGCAAATTCTCACTCTTGAGGATCCCAGACAGATCAGCCCGTCGGAAATATCATGATGACCTGAAGCATGCATTGTTAATGCAGTTTGCTACAAAACAAGTAAAATATGACAGTGATATATCGGTGTTGGAATATGACAATACTGGACATACCGGACAGACTTTAAACCAAGAAGAATCTTGACCGTAGCGTGACAGGTAGTATCCGCGCTACACCGTCATGCACGCTAGAGCATTTTAAACCTCAACCTTAGGTTGTCACGTTTTATTACGCGTTAAGTACAGTAGTGCTAGTTTTCACGAGAGGATCTCCAGCATGTTAGTGCATATGAACATGCATACGCACCCATTAATGGAATTTCGGTTTCCTCAGAATAACAGTAGATCCTTTTAAAACATTCAGTCCTGTGATTAACAGCCGTTTCAGTTAGTTGGGCTTTTTTTTTTTTTTCCTCAGTGTGTTTGTCATAGAGTAACTCCTTCACATTTAGTTTTAAGTGTAATCTAAGAAAGGAACAGCATAAACCGAAATATACAGACACCAAATAAAGATATAATCTCTCTCTCTCTCACAAACACAAACACACACAGTACCTTTGTTATACCTGTAGAGAGACATCAGTTAGTATGAGGGAGAAAATTAAAAAAAAAAAAAAGTAAATCTTTTGCATATTCAGATATTAATGTATTGTCCAGAGTGTTTGGAGAATTTCTCTTATAATTATTTGGATACTTAATTTGCAATTTCATACGCTTGGTTCCAAAGTTACCCTCTCCAAAGCTTTTCTGCTTTGCTCTTTTTGCTCTAGATTGCTGCTTAAACTCTCATTCATGCATTTATGGAGATTCATGTCAGAGTAAAATATAGACTAAGAAATATTTAGCGGATAATATTTAGGTTGAATGAGAAGGATTTTCTGGAGATTTACTCCAGGTGTTGGTCTTGATTAAACCGATAAAACATTTGGTCACAAATGCAAATCCCCACCTTTTTCCTTTTCTTTTTTTTTCCCCGATCCTCTCGCAGTTTTCAAGGACATTCACAGTCACAATTTCAAGTCTTCTCCCTCTTCTTAACTCTTGTCTCTGTTTGTTCTTTTATTCTTGCCTTTGTTTCCCCCGCAGCAGCAGCAGCTCTCATTACGTTTTCATACTAACAGTGAGAGATTTTAACTTTTATAATTAGTCTAATAATCTGTCTGTAAGTAATCTTAGACAAAAGTTGGTAACATTTTCAACAGTGAATCGATAAATTTAACCTTATCATCTTTGGATTCATTCAGTTGTGGAATTGTGTTTTTCTTATTTTTTTTTTTTTAAATGTTATTGCAACAGCTACTCCTTTGACCGTTGATACATTTAGTATTAAAATTTGCTTAGCAGAGATAACTAGATATTTTCAACTGTAATGATTGCAATTTTCCTCACCTCTATTTTGTATGGTATCGTTTCAAACCACTTCACCATTTTGATGTAATTGTCACTTACGGAAAATAACATATTGCATTGTGTTTTGGCATTAAATTGTCAAGTTAAAGGCGGAATTATTTTGAGCAAATTTTGCTTCCTTGCACACAAAGCGGACTAATACACATTTGTGCGACACATTAATTTTCAACCAAAGTCGAAGTTCTGGAAGCTGCTTTTCCAGTATATAGTAACAGTCTTGATTCTCTTTCTGGATCCTGTATATATGATTATACAGCTACGTGTTTTCAGTAATTGAGCTATTAGAATACGTAAGGGGTCCGTAATCAGATACTAAATGAAGAAAATGTGATGTTTACATCTTTTTGGTGAACCGTGGCTAAATCTTGTATCGTCCAGTTTCATTGCTAAAATGAAGATTTCTTTATTTCCTCTCAAGTGGAGCCTTGGACACAGCTCTTCATAGCGATTAACCTTAGGACACTTTTTCAGCTCCCATGCACATGTATCGTCCCTCTGAAAAATGTAGCTTCAATGTAGTCATGGATAGGTTAAGTGTGAACACATACTGTAACCATGCACACACACACACAACAGCTATTTTGGTAAAAGAGTTTTGCCTGTGCATTCCTGTAGATTTGTGTCTGGACCTCAGATTTGACTCTTGCTTTATAACTGTTACCCCTGTATCCTGGCTCTGTCGCCCTTCACTCCACAGGACCACCGGTGTGGTCAGGTTTCAGTCCTAGTCTGATAACAGCAATGTGTTGTGTACAGTGGCCCGCTGACATCCTACATTTTCTCGAAGTACAGTGCGTAGCCTCTGTATCTCGTCCCCGTTGCTTTCTAGCATGTGCCCCCCGAGACAAGTCAAGTTAAGACATCCATTTGTAGGCAACACATTCTGTCGTCTGTTCTTGGAAAACTGATCCCGTTCATCAACAAGCGCATTGATGCATGCATCAAGATCTCCAAAAGCTCCAAAAAACTTGTGAAGTGAAGGGTCAAGTTCATTATTATTATTGCTGTTATGGTTATGATCGTTATTAACAATTTCTCATTTTTAGTATAAAGAAAGCACCTGATTGTTTTGGAAAGAAACTTTTTCTTTTTAATTTGTCTTGCTGTTGTGGTCTGATTTCACAGTGGATTGGGGAGAAAGCCAAAAGGCTCAAAAAGAGAGAGAGTCAAAGTTGGCAGTCATGTTTGTATGGTTGGGAAATGACTTACAGTGCTGAAATAAAATTTATTCTTTTAGTAAACAAGAGTTTGGGTTTTTATTTACCTGTTTCTTTGAAAGACTGCCAGTATGACTGAAACCATGTGAGATTGTAAGGAAATGCGGCTTCTGGATTGTACCTGGAAAAGTAACACTTCACAGATTTGAGACATGGGACAAAACATGTCCAGCAATTGTAACTGCTATTTAAAAAAAAAAAAAATCGAAATATTTTAACATTTCAATATTTTTAAAGGGGTCATCGGATACCAATTTTCCACAATTTGATATGATTCAACAACAAACTTTCTCAAGTATAAGTGTAAAACAACACCCTTTTTACCTTGTCAAAAACAGCTCTGTTCAGTGACCTGTTCTGGTGCATGTCCCTTTAAATGTTAATGAGCTCTGCTCACCCCACCCCTCTCTTTTCAATAAAATCCATCCAAAAGTTAATATCAAATTGTTTTAGAATACATGATGTATCAAATATTCTTAGTTTTATGCAAAATAGAAATACAACAAATAGACCTGATCTGTCATATGGCCAAAAATAAATGCCAAAAAAAAAAAAAAAAGCTTTTTTGCGTAGCTGTGTTTGAAACATAAAAACTGTAACAATGTGTCTTATGTAACCTTGTTCTCACTTGAAATGTGTCCCTACATTAAGTCCTTGAATTTAGGGTATTGGACCTGGCAAGTCCATAAAAGGTCCTTGAATCTTAGTTAACCAAGGTGTGGGAACCCTGTTAGAGACTTTTGGACCCATACAGTACACATCAGGTAGTTGGAACAAAACTACCCCCAGCAGCAAACTAGTTTTTCCCACCAGTGTACGGACCAGACTCAGATCTGCTTATCTTTAGTAAAGAACCAGACTCTGCTGCATGCAACAGATGCGTTTGAATGCCTTGCTTTAAAAAAAGCTGCTCTAATAGAGGGGTAGCGCATCCTGATAGGCTCAATATGGCCATCAGAATGTGCTACCACCTTAATAAATGAGGTCAAATTCATAATTAACGTTGGAATTAAATGACGACAGAAAGTCAGGAGGCCAGTTTAATGCCTTATCTGAAGGACGCTCCTTTTTACAGGGGCCGGTTTAATGCTTTATCAAAAAGTTGCTCCTTTTTACAGTCCTGCCTTACACTAGGACTTTTGGACCTATACAGCATGTCAGGGAATGGGCACCCACTGCTGGCCGAACTAAAACTACCTCCAGTAGCAAACACGTTTTTCACAAAGGGTCTCCCACCACTGTACTGACCAGGCTCTGGCCTTCAGCTTGACAGGATGTGCTACCCCTCTATTAGAGCAGCTTTATTAAAGGGGACATCAGATGAAAAACTCAATTTTACATGTTGTTTGAACATAAATGTGTTGGCAGTGTGTAAACACTCACCCAATAATGATAAAAATCCATTTTTTTAAGTCTTTGTAAGTATCCCCTTTTTCAAATCAAGACATTCTCAGCATCTTGTCTATGTGATGTCACACAGACCAAGGCCGCTCCCACAATAGTTAACTGACATGGTTGTCTTACCTTAGACCCGCCCTGAGTAAGCTGTAACAGTCCGACCGCTATTGTTTCGACTCCAGTGCAGGGGAAGATAAGAATGTCTCCGTTTGAGCGATTGAGGTGTTTTGTTGTTGGATGTAATAATGAACATGAACAATAATGGGCATCTGAGCTGCTGAAGACGCAGAGGATTAACGTTACTTTCATTTTTGAAGGAAATGCGACAATCTTTGATCTGCCTAAATGCGTCTAAGTTTGGGCAAATCATTCGTGATGCAGCTTCACCTAGGCCTGGGAATCGATTCCAACAAGAATCGATTCCTCGATTCCAAGGCGTTGGGAATCGAGAGTCGATTCCAAAGGTTGGAATCGATTCCGTCGGGGGGAATCGACTCCCCATTCAGAGCCGTTTTCAGTTCAAACAAAGCTTATATGGGCGCCTCTCAAACGAACGGCTGCATCATACGAAGGCTGCATATCTTGGCTGCTGTCATCAAACGTCGCTGAACGTCAATTCACGAAAATAAACTGAATGAAAGGAGTCGGTACTGAGCAAATCTGAGTTTGAAGATGCAGCTTTGCTCGCTAATAGTGATTAGAAGTCTGATTCGTTTCCACAAAAAGGTTCTTTTGGATAGATCGTTTTAATGAACCAGTTCAAAAATGATTCAGAAGTTATTTTACGGTGAAACTGGCTTATGTTGTCCACATGAGCGCTGCACAAAAGAATAGATCATGACGTGATCGAGGGTCTTGATCCTATTTCCATCTTAAATAAAATGCTATTTTTAACCTTTCTATCAGCCTGTGATCATTTTGAAAGCACCGAGAGCACAGATAAGTGGCGGAGAGTGAGCGTCTGACTGACAGATAAACCACAAGCTCTTATGGCAATGTTGTTGTTAATGTTCTGGTTATTTTGTTTCAGTGTACAGTTTGTTAATTTTGTGCAACGCATACGGTTGAAGTAACATCATTCAGCTGAACCGTACACGTCTTGTTTCATTCATGCAATAAACGCATGTACACTGCTGTGGGCTATGACTAATTTCATGGGCAACGCAGATAAAAAATAATTTAAATACAGAAATGTATCATAATTTATAAAAACAAAGCTTCATATTATGAAAAGGTTACTTTCTAAGACTTTTATATCCTACAGTGATGGCGAAATTAGGTTCCTCCAATCTAAAAAAACAAGAATCGAAGAAGAATCGAAAACAACAGTGAGGAATCGATTCTTGGAATCGAATCCCATCGATTCCAGAACCAGGAATCGGAATCGGACTCGATTCCAAAATTTTCGGAAAAATTCGGAAAATTTTCACCTTCACCTATCTTTGGAAATCGCCTTTCCTATGTGCTAGTTAGCAAGTTTTGCAGCTAAATGTGGCTAAAGTAAAAACGGCTTGTCAGCTCAAAGAAGAGAGGGGTGGGGTGGGCAGAGCTCATTTAAAAGCAAATGCAACAAAATGGCTGTCTCTCAAAAGGGCTGATTTTGACAGGGTAAAAAGAGTGTTTTGTACACTACCACTGAGAAATTTTAACCTAAGTATATTATAGACTTCTCATTAAGACCCTAACGAATCATACCAACTTGTGGAAAATGGTCATTGGATGACGCCTTTAAAAGTTGCAGTTCTGTAGAAAAAATGCGGACTAGGCAACCCTGCAGATTTGACTGATCACGCGGGTCGAGAGTAAAGAGAGACACTGGAAAGAGAGAGCACACTGGAGGATTTGCTGCTCAAATGGATCTTGAGCTAATTGGCAAATATCATATCTTGTAAAATGTGCTCCCTATTGCAAAATCAAAAATGAACAACGACCACTCATTCAAAGCTTTTTAACACCCCGCATATTAATAGCAAATTCTAAACAATATTAGAATGTTTGCTGGCATGGGCGGGACAGGACACAAAAATCGCGGGAAACAGTCCTGTGCAGAGCTCTATTCATGATTGATACAAAGCGGCCGAAAAGCCCTCCCTCCAAAAACAGTTCAGGGGTATGATTTCAGAACTGGCTGGTCAGGATTTGCCCTGTCTTTTAGTGTACCACTGCCGCAAATGGAGTGGTAGCTGGTGAGCTGAAGTCGGTCTAACAAAGTTAACTGGCTGTAACGTCGTTATGTTGATTCGTAATTTAGCATGTTAATTCCCAGCTAACAATTTTGGTTGGTTACCAGAACATTCCCAGTAATGTTATTTTTATGGTTTGTCTTTGGTTAGCCAGGAAACTTTTTTTTTAACGTTCCCAGAATGTTTGTAGAACATTCTCAGAAAGTTAGTTTTTGGTTTTTTAGAACGTTTTTCTAACATTTCCAGGACATTAGTTTTTGGTTCCCAGAACGTTATTTTGTTTTGCGTTATTTGCTAAGCCAGAAAAGTTTTATTAATGGAAACAGAACATTAGTTTTGTTTTTATTCGTATAACATTACTGTACCATTATTTTAATGTTGCCTTAATGTTATTATAACGTTTATTGTAACGTTTCCGTAACCTCCTTTCTCCATTATGATCACTCCGCTGTGCATCAGTAATCATCCAGCACAATCACTATCTTCAGTTAGGCATGTCAGATCCCTCCACAATCATATTTACTCTCATAACTATCAATTTTAAGTATTCATTCAATAAATAGATCGATAAATGAGCGAGTCAGTCAGCCAGTAAAACGCAATGATTAATTTCCACTGATTTTTAAATTAAGTTCACATGTCTGTGGAAGACGTGAAAGCATGTGCTGGAGAAGTGCGCGGTAAATGAAGATGAAACAAATCTACGAATTTTTGATTTCTGTTTTTACTCTGTGCTTAACCCTGGCTTAATATTATAATATAATATAATATGATGATATAATTAAAAAAAATAAAACGTGTTTTGATATAATTTCTGTATTAGTACATGCTGCACGAATTTTAGAGCTCTGTCTAATTACACAAAAACATTTGCAACGTTTTCATTGTAAAGATAGTTTTAGAGGATTAAAAATATAACCTGATAGTAACCATTAAGGAACGTTCTGTGTAAATTATTTTTTAGATTATTTTAAAAACAACCACCATGCAACGTTCAGGGAACGTTATTTTATGGTTGCAAAATAACAACTTAAAAATAACCACCAGGGAATGTTCTCTGTAGGTTATTTTTAGGTTATTAGAAAAAACACCATTGGGAACGTTATTTTATGGTTACAAAAAATAACCTAAAAAGAATGTTCTGCTAACGGTATTTGGTTCCCAAAAAATAACGTGAGGGGAATGTTCTGTGTTTACTGGGCCCATTGGCCCCCTCCGTGGAGCTGGGCCTACTTTACTATTAAATGTTAATAAAATTAGTAAAAAAAGCTAGGCTATAAAAATATTGAGGCAATCAAACAGTTACTGCAATCAGAAGGCTATTTTTTTTTCTTCGTGAAACGCCCGTTTATTCGTAAGCATGACATTTTCAAAAGGTGCTGCAGTTTTCTCTCGTGCACGTTGTGACATTTGACAACCACTGCTTAACTGCCCACTTTGTAGTCCACTTAATTATCTAGTCATGAACTGAATGGAAGGCGGATCGGATCACTCAAGGGGCAGGTCACCTCAGGGGTAGATCTGCGCGCCTGCAGCCAGTGTATCTCTGTTCTTGCTGGTGATGTAAGATGGCGGTATCATGTACAGTTGCGGTCTCAGGTGAGTGAAACACCACGTTCTCTCTTTGAAATGTCATTGCCGCAGTCACCGTCAATGCTGGCGCTGCATTTGCATTCGGTCTCGCATTTGCCTAGACACATTTCAGTTTAATACAACGGATAGGTTTGTTTCAGTTTATTGATTATCAAACCGGGAGCACTAGTCAGGCAACCGCCATTTTTCGTATTTGATAGCATAACTATAATATTAGAGTATATGATCATAATGTCATGAGAAAAGAGGAGTAGATCGTGCATGCAGGTCTACAATTTTCTCGGAAATATTAGCCGACAGAACGCTCCATTTCAAGCGCCAAGTCAATCAAGTTAGGGTGTCGATTTGATTTGTAACGCTGGAGTATGTTGATAAAACACTTGATAATCGCATGCGTGTCATGATAAAGTTAATCTGGCAGCCAGACAGTCTACGGTTCAACAGAAACGCCTTGTGATTCAAGCACATCAGACTGACATGCATTATCATGCCTCTGCCAGCTGTTGATTCCCGAGACACAAGTACGAAGCTAGTATGGATGGTTGCAATAATAATAGACCATGTGGACAGTCATCATCAGCTCTAGCATACAGATTATTTTGATGCAGAAATGTTTGAGTCTTGCACTGCTGAAATGTGCACGAGTGGAAATCACATCCCTGCTGGAAAATCCAGTTTAAGATGGTAGATGAGTATTGAAATTCTAGACCAGAGTCAAGAAACCAGTTACCATGTTTTATAAATCAGCTATCATCTTAAAATGGATTTTTCAACTGGGGTGCATTAAAAATGTGGAGAAACTCTTCCATATGGGTTGATTCATTGCTTATTTCACTCGGTCCTAATACATATTGACACAGCTATTTCCTTTCTTGCATCAGCTTTATAAATTCAGTGCACTGTATAATGTATATAACCAGGGATGTAGTCTTGCAGTGGAATATAGTTGTGCATATATTGTAATGCATAATATATTATTGCAAATGAATATTTAATACACAGTGTTTATGATCTTTAATGTGCACATACAAGTGGCACATTTATCACATCAAATGCTGCAGAGCGCCAGATACTTGATCCGTTTTGTGCAATCTCTTTGTTCTTCATGGTATATCATGAGTCATATTTCAAAAGATGAGTTGTATTGCCAGAAATCTGCCCACACTTATGATGTGGATGTTTGAGAAATGTTAATACTGGGTTAAAGGATGATGACGACAGACGGCTTTCACTGTGGGAATTATGAAAATCAAATTAGCAATTGCAAAGGTGCTTCATTAAATTAAAAGTAAAAATAGCACAAATAAGCATTTGATTTCTGGCACTGACATGTCTTTCTGCCTCCTGTCTCCTCCCGCAGGGTACCAGACAGAGGGGCTGCTGCGTTGGGGGCTGTGGAATGAGGTAGTAGTTTGTATAGTTTGGGATCACACCAGATCTGGGAGATAACTATACAGCCTACTGTCTTTCTCACAGCTGCTCCCTCACATCAGATACACAGATGACGTACCTTCACATGGGATATATGCATTGTTGCACTGTGTGTACTTTTTGAAGAATGTAAATAGTGGAGAATTGGTAATTGTCTTATTGTACAAACTACTCAATAAAAATACTTATGTCATAACTGAAGATCTTAATTTAGTTCAGTCTTTATAGACCAATTTGGAGTAGACGTCACAGTCATCGGCAGCTGCGTGCGCATTGTGGTGGCAGAAAAACACTGGAAACAAGTGGAGGGAAATGGGTGAAAGCCATGGAATAAAAGGAAAAATTTAATGTTGTGCCTTTGGATGTCAGAATCAGAATGCAATTCATTTTTAGATAATAGTGTCTTGAAAAATGCCATTTGAAGCTAAATGCAGACCTTTAAATGCCCAGACTATGGATGAAACCTGCTATGATACTTTTAAAGCATAAATTTGATTTAACAATTTGTCTACATAATATTCACATACAGTATGCAGTTACAGCATGAAATACTATTATATATTTACCTATTTATCTTACAATTCTGACATTTTGGCTCCACAAATTCAAGTTTATATCTGCTAGTTTGAACTGTACAACTCGATTTAATTCAACAATAGCAAGTTTGTCAATTCTGAGGAAAAAACCCCAGAAGCGTTGTTACAATTCAAACCACAGTCACTACTATTATGTTTTAACTAGGTTGCTACAGAATGTGATAATATGTTCACTGTCGGTTTATACATTTGTGTATCTTTTGTCATTACTTACGTTATTATTTATTGTTTTATTAATATTGGTTGTATATACCTGCTGTAATTTTAAAGTAAATTGAAAAGACTCATTTGTGTCTTCTCTGTCAATTCACTTTTTGATTTTTAGGTCCTATATTATTTTATTTTTACTATTCTTAAATGAGCCCCAAAAATTCTCTTCTCAAAAGGTGAGTATTCAAGCAGCCTTTATCTTCTAATATTTGTTTAATTTTCTGTTCTTTTAAAGTATTTTTATTTTACAGTAACTGTGTGTGTATATATATATATATATATATATATATATACACACACACACACACAGTTACTGTAAAATAAAAATTCGCAATAAAATAAAAAAGTATAAATAAATAGTGCACAAATTGAATAATCAAATGTAAAAAAAATTTTAAACCTTAAATGTAGGTCATTAAATACGTCTGTCACCTTAAAATATTACCGCTGCTAATTCTGAATGATCACCGACTGGCGTGTGACTTCCTGTTAAGTTGTCAATCAAATTAACTCTAGCCAATCGACTTAAAGGGCGTTGTCGTATCCTTATTTCTGATTGGGCTACAGAGCGCCTACGCGCAGTGACGTCACCATTGGTACCCAGGCAAGCAGTTGCAGCGTGTGAATATGGCGAACATCAGAAGTGTCAAGGTGAGAGAGAATTTGAATGAATTAACTGAAATGTAGTGGTTTAGAAAAGTCGTATGTCCTAAAGTTTAGTTTTTCAGGATTCTTTTGCAGCTCGCTTTAGTCTGTACGTCGTTGTGTGGTTGTATTGCACATCTTCTCACAATATTTTTAAGTTTTAGCCGCAGTGCTAACTAGTTCAATGGAACTTTTGTGCAGTTATGAGTCTGACTGGTATACATGTAAACATGACAAACATCAGCGAATAATAACCAGCTTTACTCTTACTTATTGTATTATCTTTCAATTCCGGTGGTGTAAGCTTAAACCTCATTGTTTTGCAGCATAATGTAGTTTAACCATGACTGAATTGTGTTTGTTGTATAATGAAACATTACTAAACTGTATGCAGGTTGTGTACTGAAACTGAAGCTTTGCACGCATATATATATATATATATTCTATTATAATATTCTATTATATATATATAATATATGTAATATTAATGCTTACTTCATCCAGTGACCTCTTTGTCTGGTAGGGTATGGTAGGTCTGGTGACAGGAGGGGCCTCTGGTTTGGGCAGAGCTACTGTGGAGCGGCTCATCAGTCAGGGGGCCAGCGCTGTGATCCTGGACCTGCCCAGCTCAGATGGACACAAAGTGGCCGCTGCTCTCGGAGACCGATGTGCATTTGCACCTACTGATGTGAGTGACACTTATTGTTAAAGACCCTTTGCTATTTTCTTGTTTCTCTTCTTGCTCTATTAAGCAACAGTGCTTGATTGCTTGATTTGAAAATATGGACTTTTTGTTTTCTTCTGATTGGGTTTTTGTTTTTTAATTCAGGTCACGTCCGAGTCAGATGTGAGATCGGCTGTGGATTTGGCTAAGGAGAAGTATGGCAAAGTGGACTTGGCGGTGAACTGTGCTGGGATAGCTGTGGCTGTGAAGACATACAACTTTAAAAAAGACCTTCCTCACAGTCTGGAGGACTTCACTCGTGTTATTACTGTAAGCCTCACTGTATTTAAAGTGCTGCCTGAACCTCATAAACTACTGGTTCATATTTACACAACTTTTTGTCACTGTTTAAAGTTTATCGCTATTATTTCTCTAAAGCAGTTCTTTTGAGATGAGTGAAATCGCAGGCAATGGATGAATGGATGAACTGGATGAATTATAATTTTCTTTGGAATTTTATCTATTAAAGGTGAACATCGCTGGGACTTTTAATGTGATCAGACTGGCTGTAGGTGAGATGGGAAAGAATGAGCCTGATGCAGATGGACACAGAGGCTGCATCATCAACACAGCCAGTGTTGCTGCTTTTGATGGACAGGTAAATCAGCTATACACTAATCAGGGCTCGAAACTGCAACCGTTTTGGTCGCATATGCTCCCAAAATTTAGTCTGCGCGACCTCAAAATATATTTGGAAGCATTTGTGCGAGTGCGAGAAATTGTTGTGGTGCGACTTGTTTTCATTCCTTTACAAAATTTTCGCTAGCCTAACTACTGCCCAGACCGCTGTGAGCTGATACAGTGACAGGATCGCCGTTCTCTCCAGCATTACATAACCAATTAAACTTGATCTTTACATTCTTAATTTTAATGCAGATTTTAGATATTAGCCGTCAATCAGTCCCTGTCACTGACACTGCGCTCCGCTGAAACTCGGAACAGGCCGTTTTTTCTCTCTCTCAACCAACCTCTGTTCCGGATTTGCACAAACTACATTGAAATCAGAGGTGTGTGATATGACGATTTCTGATTGTGGACAATTAAAATATCTCCACAATCTGCTTTGGAAGAAATATACTATTCGTGCTACAGCGCACATTCTGTCAGACGCAATTCTGGCGCCTCCGTCTCAATATACTGTACAACGCGGCATACATTCACATCAAATGATAACTCAGCTTCAGAATTCCACTCACGTAAGGGCGTAATTTGCACTGGGGACACTTTTCAAATCCCCATTGTGTCCCCCCACTTTCAAATTGTTTTGTTAAATTAATGTCTTGTATTGTAGAATGCACGCTCAGCACCGCCGAGAGTTTAGCGCCATCGTTAAAACGAAACCGAAAGTAAAACGCGCACGCGCCTTCAAAAGCAATTTTAATACACCACGTTTAGAAAGCGACTCCCCAATGTGGGCAAATTAGGCTACATAACATAACTTGTAGCTGTAGGCTATAATAGGTTGTGTAGTTGTCTATAGCTCTGTATCACGCTTGAAAAATTCGGTCTCCATTTGCACTTTGAATATTGAGAGACTAACCTACTTTGATTATGGCTGCATTTATTGTTTGCACTTAATACGACTAAAAAAGAACTGTGCCGTTTATTTTTGTTATTTATACTGTAGATTGTTTAAAAATGCAGTGGTTGCCTCTAATTTAAATTGCTCTACATGTAATAGAGAAAATAAACATTTTATTAATGTACTCATATTTTCATTAATTCTTGTCCCTGCTTAAGGCTTAAAATAAATATTAAACAAAGGCTTTCAGAATCAGCCCATTTGCTTGTAAAAACATCAGCAATCAGAATCGGCCATGAAGAATCAAGATCGGTGCATTACTACAAAGAAATGCCGGGCCGAGTGCTGGCTGTTCTGCTCAACTAGCAGTTGTGGTGCTCCTTAATATTCATTTGGTGCTCCTAAATTTTTTCCGGTGCTCCTAACTTTTTGAAGTTGGGAGCACCAGTGCTACCAAGTAAAAAAGTTAATTTCGAGCCCTGCTAATGTTCAAAAGATTGGTCTCTGTAAGAAAAACCTTTAGCGAGGCTGTGTTAGAGGGATAGTTCAGCCAAAAAAGGAAAATTCTGTCATTAATTACTCAACCTCATGTCGTTCCAAATTTGTAAGACCTTCGATCATCTTCATAACACAAATTAAGATATTTTTGATGAAATCCAAGAGCTTTAGTATGCGTATACGTTGCGCCTTGTTTACAAGGAGAGAAATGCACACGTGTCGTAGTACCCTCGTGAATGACGGTGGAGAAAAAATATTCTTGTAGCTACATAATATTGCTATTGAACAACTGATGTCACATGAACTATTTTAACAATGTCCTTACTGCCTTTTCTGGACCAGTTGCGTTGCTGTCTATGCAGGGTCAGAAAGCTCTGGATTTTCATCAAAAATATCTTAATTTGTGTTCAGAATATGAATGAAGGTCTTATGGGGTTGGAACGTGGGTGAGTAATTATGACAGAATTTTCATTTTTGAGTGAAGTATCCCTTTAACTTGATCAAAAGTGACAGTGAAGACGTTAATAATGTTACAGAAGATTACTGTTTCAAATAAATGCTGTTCTTTTGAACTGTCCTTTCACTGATAATAATAATAAATGTTTCTTGAGCATCAAATTTGCATATTAGAATGATTTCTGAGGGATCATGTGACACTGGAGACTGGAGTAATGATGCTGAAAATTCAGCTTTGATCACAGGACTAAATTGCATTTTAAAATGTATTAAAATAGAATTCAGTTATTTTAAATTGTAATAATCTTTCCCAAAATTACTGTTTATTGTATTTTTATTTTTTTATCAAATAAAAACAGCCTTGGTGTGAATAAAACACTTACTTTGGCAAACTTTTGAACAGCAGTGTACCTTCTTTTGCTAACCTTCCAATGTTGTCTAACCTTTAACAGGTTTCGTAATGTGTTTTATTGTCTTTTTAAGGTGGGTCAGGCTGCATACTCTGCCTCTAAAGGTGGGATTGTGGGTATGACCCTTCCTATTGCTCGAGACCTTGCCCCAATGGGGATCCGTGTGGTCACCATCGCCCCAGGTCAGTGTCCCCGAGATGTGTATTTTGTTTGTAAACAGAATGATCTTCGTTGAGTCCCATCATGGATCTATCAAAATGCATTGTTTGTTGAACAGTTAATTTAGTATTACTTCTTTTTTGTGATCTTTTTAATGACTTTTTCTTCTCTACAGGTCTGTTCTCCACTCCACTCCTAGCAGGATTACCTGAGAAAGTGCAAAGCTTCTTGGCCAGACAGGTCCCCTTCCCATCACGTCTGGGAGATCCAGCTGAGTTTGCACACCTTGTGACTTCAATAGCAGAAAACCCCATGATCAACGGTGAGGTGATTCGCTTGGACGGAGCTATCCGCATGCAACCCTGAAGGAAAAACGGGAACAGGGTGGAGAGACTTCAGTTGAAATACCCAAAACTGGTCTGTGGTTGAAGACCTGATACTTAAGCATTTTCAGCATAAAGTCAGGATACTTTGTTTGTGAGTGGAAGAGCTACCACTGGCATTTTTAACCACTGGAAATCTTGTAGATTTTTTCAACACTTGAGTCTGTGTGGTATTTATATACTGACTGCACTTCTGTGCCACTGAGGTACTGTACTCTAATGATTAATGACTGATGTGTGTGTCCACAGTAAATGCATTTATACAATCAACAGGTTGTACAGTCATGCAAACTGATTGTCTCTGTATCCACATATCTTTTTGTGTAAAATAAAACATGTAAATCATAACAGGATGAGTTATAATAAATTAATATTTGCTGTTGTAGATAAGCTCCTGGTTCACTGCAGTGAAGTAAATACAGCTCCAGAAAAGATGATCAATATTAAATGTGTTGGATTTGCCACCACACTGACTTGCAACACTATTATATCACTATTATAGCAATGGTTGTCAACCACTAGGGGGCCGCAGCATGACTTAAAGTTATTTAGATTAACATATTTTTCATACAGACTAAAGTATTTCATAAATATAATGGTAAACAGTAATTTTATTTCATGATAACAGTCAGCGTTAGGAGTAACTAGTTACATGTAACAGAATTTAATTATGTAGTTTAATTGCAAAATATATGTAACTAATCAGTGACAGTTACTAACAGTTTATTGTTTTACTATTATTGGTTGTATATACCTGCTGTAATTTTAAAGTAAGTTGAATAGACTCATTTGTGTCTCCTCTGTCAGTTCACGTTTTGATTTTTAGGCCCTATATTATTTTATTTTTACTATTCATAAGAGTTACGTTTATATGACACGTTTATTTATTGTTTTAATTTCCTCATTGGGTTTGTGTATATGCTTTATTTTTTTAGATTTTTTTAAAGAGTTTTTTCCCCCCAAGGCATTGTTAGATGTCAGTGTTTCCTGTCATAGCCATGCAAAGATTTGATTTCAAAAACAGTATCATAGCTATTAAGGGTCAGTATCACCATAGAGTGCCTTTCAACCCTCATAATGCTCACAAATTTTGGTTTTTATTTTCCATTCGCTTTGTCTTGTCTACTATAGAAACATATTAGCTGAGCTCCCACACATTTTTTAGATAATTATGGGCCATTATTCGAAGCATAAACCATGAGATATGTCCACCTTGTCTTGGACGTATATATATATATTACTGTTACATACATTTTCATTGCAATATTAAGATGCAAATTATATTTTCTGAAAGGTATGATGTCCCTTTCCTAAACAGGGTTATTTGTTTACTTTCAAATTATAAATACATGAAGAAGTTTATGTAAAATGTGTTTTTAAAGAAACATACAATTTGGAGAAAACAGATATTTGGATGCAGTTTTTTATTTGCATGTTATTTCCACCACTGAAGAGTCAGGTCAAGTCAAGTCAAGTCACCTTTATTTATATACCGCCTTTAACAATACAGAATTGTGACAAGGCGGCTGTACAGTATTAATAGGAAATAGTACATCAACAATGCAAAAGGGCAACAATAAACACTCAATTTTCAGGTAAAGGTAGTTAATCAAATACAATAAAATAAAATACAATATTGTGTGAAGAGAAAGTGTCCCCAACTAAGCAAGCCAGAGGCAACAGCGGCAAGGACCCAAAACTCCATCGGTGACAAATGGAGAAAAAAACCTTGGGAGAAACCAGGCTCAGTCGGGGGGGCCAGTTCAGACTCTTTAATGAGCAGTGCATGGGACATAGCAAAATAACACATCCTCTTTATATAAAAAACCAAGTAATGCTTTTGTTATGAATATAAAAACATAGTCTAATATAACACACCTTTTCACAGGCATTTTTATGTTAAGTTATGATGGCAAATGGGTTATGTACAGGACATCAAAAGGCACCCTACAGTGATACTGACCATTTAACTATATCTTATGATATCAGTATTTAAATCAGTATTTAACCTCATAATGATTTCAGTGACTGTGCTTTAGGCAGCCGTGGCCTAATGGTTAGGGAGATGGGCTTGTAACTAAAAGGTTGAGGGTTTGACTCCCAGGTCCTGTAGGGATTGAAGTGAGTCCCTTGAGCAAAGCACCAATCCCCCAACTGCTCCCTGGGTGCCGCAACGACAGCAATATGGCTGCCTACTGCTCCAGTTGTGTGTTCATGGTGTGTGTGTGTGTGTGTGTTTGTTTGTTTGTTCACTACTCACTACTGTGTGTGTGCGCACTTGGATGGAGCACAAATTCCGAGTATGGGTCACCATACTTGGCCAAACGTCACATCCTTTCCTTAAAATGAAATTTAATTTCACTTAATTCAAGCTATTTTAAAAGTCTGTCAGTAATCAGTGTTAATTATTACTGTAGGGTTAACCCTGCCTGCTTTAAATGTCTGTTTGAAAATGATTAACAATTCAGAAAAAAAAAATAGAAATGCAAATGTATAAAAGTAATCAAATGTAATCAGTTACATTAATAAAGTAACTGAAATAGTTACACTGCTACATTTTAAATAGGGTAACTTGTAATCAGACCCATTACATTTCTAAAGTAACCTTCCCAACACTGATAACAATATAATTATTGTTTGTTTTAATAACTAACTGCAGTTAGCTCTACGTGACAGCAGTTACATAAATCCATTTTATCCTCTCCATGATTCTTCTCAATTACTCCCAAATGGTAGACGGTTAAAAGTAGACTTGGTTAAAGAGTTTGGGGTGGGGTGTTGGGTGTTTGTTGTATATTTATTGTAGATTTGTACATTCATATTATATAAGCAATTATCAAAGATCCCTCTAAGTCATAACAATATGGCTCAGTATAGTCATTTTAGTTCAATAACTTTGTTATTGAAAATATTAACAAAACAACAAATTACAAACAAATGGAAAAATACAATATAATAATTATTATTTATATAGATTTTTTTCAGGCACAGCCTATTTAGCAGTAGCATTCAAGTAAAAGAATACTAGGCCCACACAAACCAAATACTCAAATGTAAAAAAAAATAATAATAATAACAGTGGCGTGAAGAACTGGACCAACAGAGGGCAGAATTGAGCTTGTTTTGACATTCAAGACAACAGGCTCATATGATTTTTGCATATTATCTATATTGTGATTATGACAGGTCAAAGATCTTTATTGCAACAGCATTATTAGAAGACCTGTAAATGCTATTTTTGATTGTTGGGAAAAAAAAATTAATATCTGTACATAACATTTTTCAGATAAATAATATCTTTAGATTTGTTAAAGCTTTTTATAAGTATTAACTAATGCCTTAAATATACAACTACTTAAACAGCATATAAGACTCATCACCAGCCCCCCAAAAAAGTAAAACACGAAAATATTGGCAGCTGTGCACAAAAGTCCTGATAAATCCTTTACTGAACAGATTGAGCATAATTAAAGTAAGCCCAGATTGATGTTCGCAAATCTGCTTTACACACACACACACATGCAGATTGATTTCCGTCCACAGGGTGGCAGTTCCACTGTAATCTCAGTTTCTTTTATATCAGTCGATCGTAAAAGCTACAGAGGGTATGTTAACATCATAACACTATAGCGAGGTTAACCGTCCTCACAGTAAGGATGTTTTCTGCTATTTTTTAAATCTCACTTACCCTATTTCAATGTTGTTTGATTATTGTTATTTCTTATGCTTGTCCATGTACTATTTATATATTTAGTGCACAGTCTAAGTAGCTGACCAGGTTTACATTTTACTCCAAGTTGTGATAGCAAAGATTTCTCCATTGATGAGATGTACCATATGACATGGGTCATATTGTTTGTAGATTGTGCAGTGAAACAGATGTTAGATCAAACATCAGATTGAGGGACGCCATACGTGGCGAGTGCTTTGAATCATGGCTGATGGTTATTGAGTGTCACTGCATTGTCTCACTTCACTCTGATGTGTTGCCCAACGTCTGCTCCATCATGTCATGCATCTATCAGGGGGCCATGAGTTAGGACAGCTTTGATGGACACTTGCTGTCATCCCATAGATCTTTGCACTGTCAGGAAAATTACTTTCACTATTAACAACCGAGCGAGGACAAACATCGGAGACTGTGCGAAGACAAGGTTAAAGACTGACGTCCTGGTGCTTGTTCCCAAAGCAACTAAAGGTTTTGTCTAGAATCACCAAGAGCACACTAACAGACCGATTCATCAATATGCATTATTAATGTGCTCGGGACAATTCAATCCCCCCGAACTGTGTAAATATGAGAGTTTGGGTGGAATAAGAACACAAGACCGCTTTATGCTGAACCTCTAGAGGGCAGACGGCACAAGCCAGCGACAACCTGATCGGCGTTTAGAAACACGTGCATCGACAGCATGTACATGCATCATTTGGATAACAAGCTGTCTCTGAAAATCCCTCAAGATATAGAAAAGACATTGCTTCATGCTGATTTTATCAGTGTAGATCTCCAAGAAGTCATGTCTAGCCTGCTGTTTGCTCCTTGAAGTGGTCTAAAGAAAAAACAAGGGATATAGGCTGGGACTCTTTTGGAGATGAGGACAGATGCAGAAATAAGGAGGCGAGAATGTGAGCTGGTTGTCATTTTTCTGGGTCAGCCAGACCAACCTCTTTTCTTCAGTTAAAGATAAACATGCACATACATGTCTGAAGATATATCAGTGAAATATCAGTAGCATTTATTAGTGATATTGTGTGCAGATGATTGCAGATTTTGTGTGAAATCTCACAAAACAAGAAAAAAGGATCAAATGTTTGATTTAATGAAGCCTCTTTAAAGGTCAGCGGGATTTTATTTCCCCGCGTAGTGACAATACATCTATTTTCTCTTTTATTACCATAATGCTTTCAGAAAAATAGACTCAGTTATAATTGATTATTTACATTTTGGAATTTAAATGATACTTCATTGTTATTTCCACATGACGGTATGAGAATATAATGCTGGGAATGAGTTTTTGCATTATGGTAATGGGAATTTGGAGGGAAGTGATCTCAGAAATCATAATGATCCTAAAAATAAGATTCATTTTCTTCACGCATTTTCTTCTACCGAGATTTTAATACTTTTATTGAGCAAGCATTCGTTTAATTGATCAAAAGTGACCGTTATAACATTTATAAAACACTGAAAAAAGCATCCACAAAAATATTAAGCAGCACTTTTTTTTTTTTTAACACTTATAATAAGAAATGTTTCTTGGCCAGTAAATCATTAGAATGACTTCTTAAGGATCATGGGACACACACTGTAAAATAGATTACAACAGAAAACAGGTACAGTTGAGCGCAAAAAATTTACATGCCCCTTTCAGAATCATTAAAAATGTATTTTTTACATTTGTTTCCCCAGCATTTTTGTATATTTGAACCCTGTCCAACAATCACTGTATGATTTTGAGATCCATCTTTTCTCATTGCATATTAGTTGTAATAGCAACTATTACAGAAGGTTCAAACGCTCACTGATGCTCCAGAAGGAAAAACCATGCATTAAAAGCCAGAGGGTGAAAACTTTTGAACAGAATTAAGGTGTGTACATTTTTCTTATTTTGCCTAAATATCATATTTTTTCAATTAGTACTGCCCTTCAGAGGCTACAGAAGATAGCTACATGTTTCCCAGAAGACAAAAAGTTAAAGTTAAATTTGCCCTGATCTTCAAATTCCAAAAGTTTTCACCCTCCGGTTCTTAATGCATTGTTGTTCTTTCTAGAGCATCAGTGAGCGTTTGAACCTTCTGTAATAGTTGCATATGAGTCCCTCAGTTGTCCTCAGTGTGAAAAGATGCATTTTAAAATCATACAGTCGTTGGAAAGGGTTCAAATTCACAAAAATGCTGGAAAACCAAAGAATTTGTGGGACCTGAAGGATTTTTCTGAAGAACAGCAGGCAGTTTAACTGTTCAGGACAAACACAGGACTCATGAACAACTATCACTAAACAAAAATACACAGCTGTGGATCATTCAGGTAACAACACAGTATTAAGAATCAAGAGGATGTAAACTTTTGAACAGGGTTATTTTTATAAATTCAACTATTATTTTCTCTTGTGGACTATATGTAAACGTATTTTATGTGAAATATCTTATTCAGGTCAGTACTACGTAAACAACAACATTAATTTTGGTCAAATAAATAACATTTTTAATGATTCTGAAAGGGGGGTGTAAACTTTTGACTTTTGACTCTGTATCTTCTATTGTAATATTTTACAATATTAATGTTTTTATGATATTTTAGAGCAAATAAATGCAGCCTTCATGAGCAGCATTATCCTGCATGAAGAAAATTCAGCTTATTTTTAGAATCCTAAAAAATGTGACAGAAGAATTATATTTGGAGAGTCATTAGAAAACACATGAGCAGAAACAGCTTTCAGAGCTGGGTGTTTGTAATTAAACAGCACAGCGGCGTCCCACTGAGACGTTCAATCCTTAATCTCCAGAGAATACTGCTGCGAGAACACTTAGGACAGCCAGATCCCTCCTCCAAAAGCAAGAAAAACAAACAAACTTTGGGAAACTCAAGAAAAACACCCCAGAAATCTTCAAGGGACGACTGCACCCACTACAGAAACAGTGAAAGGATGATTCCCAGTCATTAAATCTAAAGAGTCCCAACGATCTCAGATGTGTAGGACCATTGGCTGGTTTGAATATGAGCATTATCACTCAATCCCACATTTACAATACCTTTCACAACCGACAATACCGTAACCCAGCCTGACACTGCTCATTTACGTCTTATCCTTCATGAAAACAAATACATTTGTCTGAAACATTGGATATGGTGTCTTTCTGGGACCTATTAGAGGCATTGTGTTGGTTTTATCTGTTGAGCACAGGCTACAGTAGCAGTCTTTGTGCTGAGGGACGGTAATCCTGTATCTGTATGTGTATTTGTGCCCACTTGAGGGTTCGAGACAGAAGAGGGAATCCACTAATGCTGCCGATGCTAGAGAAAACAAATAAACACAGCAGGCCTCTGACTAGCCACGGCAGAACAAATATTCCCACGACGTTCAGTCTTTACAAGCGTATGCTCAAATAAAGCTATTATTCACGTCTGTTATGACACACACATGTTCTATACGGTCTTTTGTACATTTTGATGTTGAACTGCATGCTCGTAGCTTGCAGGATAACAAACATACACTGGCTACATAAAGAATCACCTCCGGTGACTTTTGTAATGCACTGTTATATATATGTTCCCAGCAATGGGATTCATTTTTATATTTACTGTGCATTCAGTGCACCATTAAGAGCCAGTTGTGTTCCTGAGAGGCTAGAGATGGCCTTTGAAACAGCCTGTAATCATAGCTTTGAGAGCGTGATGAAGATCCAGCACTCCTTTAGCAACACACACTGACTTCTGACCTCATCCAGCGCTTCATTGTAGCATGACCATAAAGCTGATAGAGGTTATCCGATTTAATCAGAACACAGTAACAGCCTCTCATGAGGGGCAGATACTGACATCCTCACAATACCACCGCTGAAAAAGCTTTGCATCTGAAGTATGCATCTTCTGAACACGACGGAATCGTCTCTAAAGAGATCACCGTCACAACAGTGCCGTGGTGGGTGTAATTTCTTTACAACCTACTTTTAGGCACGGCAATGTGTAGGAAATCATAGAAATCGTGTTATCGGGTCACCGCAATTACAAAAGCAGTTCGCACTGAGTGATAACATTGTAAAAATTCATTTGACTTCTTATTTTCTCATTTGGAGGATCTTATCTGATCTGTGCCAGGCTCAAATCTCTATCAAAGGAATAGTTCACCCAAAAATGAATATTTGCTGAAAATGTACTTGCCCTCAGGCCATCCAAGATGCAGATGAGTTTGTCTCTTCAGATTTGGAGATATTTAGCATTACATCACTTGCTCACAAACGGATCCTCTGCATCAAGACGTTTTTAACTGTTAAACCGTTTCTTCCGGGCTAAAATACTTGCTAGTCCTTTATCCGTAACTGTCCCAGTTTAAAACAGTTCTATACAAATATATCAGTGTATTTTGAAGTAAGAGGACAACAGGGAATTGATTTTTTCACTGGAGGAAGCATTATTATGGATTATGGACCCAGAAGCCACAGTTTAAAGTTAAAAACGTCTTAATGATGGATTGGTTTCTTACAAATATGATTTTCACTTCACAAGACTTTAAAGGCATAATTTGCCCCAAAATGAAAATTCTGTCCTTAGTTACACACCCTTATGTCGTTCCAAACCTGCAAGACTTTCATTCATATTCAGACCACAAATTAAGATATTTTTGATGAAATCCGAGAGGTTTCTGACCCTGCGTAGACAGCTATGTAACTACCATGTTCAAGGCCCAGAAAGGTAGTAAGGACATCATTAAAATAGTCCATGTGACATCAGTGCTTTAACCTTAAATGAGAAGTTTACTTCCAGAACAAAAATTTACGAACAATTTACTCACTCCCTTGTTATCCAAGATGTTCATGTCTTTCTTTCTGTAGTCGTGAAAAAAAAAATTGTTTTTTGAGGAAAACATTTCAGGATTTCTCTCCATATAGTGGACTTCTATGGTGCCTGTGAGTTTGAACTTCCATAATACAGTTTAAATGCAGCTTCAAAGGGCTCTAAATAAACCCAGTCGAGGAAGAAGAGTCTTATCTAGCGAAACGATTGGCTATTTTCTAAAAAAAAAAATTTACAATTTATATACTTTTTAATCTCAAACGCTCCTCTTGTGTGCTCCGTGTGTACTGTGTATTCTGGTTCAAGACACTTACACTGTAAAAAAAAAATCTGTAAAATTCTGTCAAATTTACCGTAAAAAAACAGCAGCTGTGGTTGCCGGAATTTGAACGTAAAAAATACAGTAGCAATATTTTACATTTTATGGTTTTCACTTAAATTTACAGGTAAACACCGTAATTTCATTAAGTGATATAATGTTGAAGTACCAACCTATTGTAGTACTGAAATCTGTTTTGTACTTTTGTAATACACTGATAACCATCAAAAGCAGGTGGTGATGAGAAAGTCACATGATGAACCAAAGCTCATCACAAACAGCTTTTAAATATTAACATATATAGAAGGTGCAAAGTGTCATTCACACAAACACTAAACACCATCATGGTAACACACATGAAACTGAAATAATGCAATAAACAATTTCACCACATTAGATGTAACATACAACTCTAATGTACAAAACTGATAGGAAAAAACTAAGAAGAAAGAGTTATTTAAACAAATAAAACATCAAATTTAAAAAAATGTAACAGGGAATTCTGGGAATGTCAATTACAGTTATTCACTATAAATGTTACAGCCTTTTACCATTAACCATTTAACAGGATTTTACTGTAGCATTTTTACAGTTTTTTACAATTAAATTCACAGTCATTTTTCACAGTGTAGGGTATGTCAGTAAACTCCAATTTCTTTTTGTCCTTCAACTACAAAATCGTCTAACCCTAACTGTCTTTAACTGGAATACACAGAGTACACACAGAGCTAGACAAGATGAGTGTTTGAGGTTAAAAAGTGTATCTTTTAGAGCCATTTGAAGCTGCATTTAAACTGCATTTTGGAAGTTCAAACTCACGGGCACCACAGAAGTCCACTATATTGGAGAGAAATCCTGAAATGTTTTCCTCAAAAAACATAATTTCTTTATGACTGAAAAAGAAAGATATGAACATGGATGACAAGGGGGTGAGTAAACTGTCTGTAAATTCTTGTTCTGAAAGTGAACTTCTCCTTTAATGTTATGAAGCTACAAGAGTACTTTTGGTGTGCAATGTAAGCAAACATAACGACTTTTTTTTCTTCTGTGTCGATTTTCGACACATTCACAAGAGTAACACGACGCATCAATTTTGTCAATTCATAATCCTCATTAACTTTCCCTCACACAGCATCGGATCTCTGATGACGTGTACAGCGATGAGATGGCGGGACAATAATCTCTCTCCTCCAGCAACCTGTCACTCTGAAGCAATTAGAAAATGACAATGATCCAACCAATCTATTCCCAATGGAAAAATCAAGTCCCGCCCTACATGTCTCCTCGTTTGAGAAGCCATTTCACTCGGATATACATGAATGTAGGGAAGAAAAGACGGCTGCAATTTCCGTTTCATGCTGACTTTAACATGGTGGACAGGCAGTCGCACCGGTGACAGGTCCACTGGGAAAGAAATGTCAGCTTCAGATGCAATTCACTGCTGGGTTTGAGAGAAAGTAGAGGAAAAGAGAGAGGCAGAAGGAAAAAAAACAGACATAGAGAGAAAACAGAAACAATTATTAGACATAGTGAGGCGTGTCTGTCTGCTCTACCCTAAGGAAAGAGACTGAACCATCAACTCAGAAGCACAGATCTGTCATGACACACAACTGACAAAGTTTTTTGTAGATTTTAAAACACTTTTTTCATATTCCAGCTTAATATAGAGATGGCTATCAAAATATTGCTTTGTTTGAATACACAAACCAGCAGTAGGGCAATACTGGCTCAACCAGCGGTATGAGGTTGGAGGCGGGACTGTTTGAATTTTTTTTAAAGGGGCCATTGGATACAAAATTCACTTTGATGTCACTTTGACTTTTAATTTTCATGACACCATACTGCTCAGGCCCCACCCACGACTGCTGACAGACTGTCCCGTATTAGCATATTTCCACCCTCAGCCAGCTGTACGCTGTCCAGCTGTCCAGCATTTTCTCCTCGAGTAGCTGTAGTGACAACGTCTTGTAAGCAATAAACATAAGAGTCTTCATTTTTCCCGACATCAGAACCACTGAGGACGCAGTGAATTATTTTTGTTATTGATGGCAGCGCACCACAGAATACACAAAAAGTAAAGAGAGGGGTGGTGTGACCAGTAGCTCATTATCATTTAAAGAGACATGCACCGAAACGAGTCGCTGTGAACAGAGCTGTTTTTGACAAGGTAAAAAACCTGTTTTACATGACCATTGAGGAATTTTAACTAAAATGTATGTTACACACTTTTCATGAAGAGCCTAAAGAATCATACCAACTTGTGGAAAATGGGCTTTAAAGATTCTGTTTGTTGCGCTGTAGAGTTTTTGCAATTTTTAAAAATCTCAGTAACACCAGACAAAAAAAAAAAAATACAGAACATCCTGTTGCATTTAAAAGCACAAATGCAACCCAGCGCAGCAAAATGGAAATGAATGCAGGGGCTCGAGGGGCTGTTTTTTACTACTTGACACTGCATCTTGTTACTGCACTGAAAGGCAACAAAATGTAAAATTGCTTTGCAAACTGATTCATTTCGAAGCACACGAAACTTGTAGTGCTTGTTTTATGTGTTATTAGGCTAATTCCAATAAGAAACAATTAACTGTCTGTATTCCACACATGCCAAGTTCTGTTATGAAACTCTAGATGGAGCAGGCTGACGGGTCATTAACGCAAACTAATGATATTCAAATTACCTATTATGCAAAAATCACTTTTATTTGAACACAGCTGTGTGGCCGCAGTGTGTGAAAACAACCAGCATATTATGGTAAAAGTCCACCCACTCATTTTTTTAGAATCCCAATAAATCATAAACTGTCTCTCAGAACAAGCAATTTTAGATTCTCCCCACCTTGATGTCATCGTAGAAAACTGCCCATTAGTGACGATGTGTGCCCTATTAGCATAAACAGATATACAATGTCAGTGCCAAAGAGGCATTACAAGTGTTGTATTTTCTGATGCACCAACAACTCAGTTTCCATCTGAGCCGCTGAGGACACTGTGGTTAAATATCATTATCAAAGGAAATTAATCAGTAAAGTCCCCTATATGTTTAGAGATCAATACCAACCGTTTGTGCGTGAACGTCAGCTCCAGACAAAGTAAATGTTGTGCGTTTGTTTTCCAAACCGCTTTTCTGAAAGCATTTCTTGACTTTCTGTAAGGCTAATGTTGCTAAAGCTATCATTGTCTCTAACCTGTTTTCACTGATGCTGCCTTCATGTGCTACTAGATTGGTCATAAATAGGAATGTTGTAGTTAAAAATTGCATAGGAAAGCAATGTGAAGTAGACTGCTTCACAAGTGGGGCTTATAAAGTTTGTAATAGCACATGATTACACCATGATTTCCATGCTCTTTGTCTGTGTAATTCATAAACATGCATTTATTATGCACAGAATGATCAGATGACTTACTTTTAAACCGAGTGCTTTTTTCTGCAAAGATAACAAAGATAAACAAATGGTTATTTGCTAAGGACAGCACCAGTATTGCTGGAGCATGAGTTCTTGAAGCTTCACCCTCTTCTCTAGGAGCACCAGCGCATTTGCATTTAAAGGGACACACAAAAACGGCATGTTTTGGCTCATACCCTAAAAGACGGAATTTTAACAAGCTATAAAAAATTATCTGTACAATATTTTGAGCTAAAACACTATTTACACACTCTTAGAGACTTATTTTACTATATCTTGTAAAAAGGGGCATAAAAGGTTACCTTTATTTTATAAATGCTGGTTAGCATTTAATACATCATTTGGCAGCAACCCTCCACCTCCCCAGCTCCACCTGCATAGATCTGCTACAGGTTATTATATATGCTATTTGTGCAGCAGCAGCATGTCTTAAATGCTCACAGCAACGTATCGGTGTATGCATTGGCAGTACTTGCTTTACTTGCTTTGCAGCAGCAATATTCTAAAACAACAGCAATAACCAACAGCAGCAGCGTAGCAGATCTATTCCACCAAGACCAAATACAATAAGATTGTCATATCCATTACCATACTAAAATCTTCTAAGAGTTGTCATGATGGAAACAGTTTATTAAAAATCCATTAAAAACTGATCAGAAAACTGGTTCATGAATTCACCCAATTAAAGCCTTCTGGCAGCGAAGCATCTGAATTCAAAAAGGTTTAAACATTTATATAATGAAGCCTTTGCTAAAATCACATGATTTGGCTAGTTTGACCACCAATTCAAAACAATAGATTCATAAAGAGTTGAAGCTTAAAGACACAGTGCTTCAAAGTAGCCATCACTCGTTTACATAACAAAGCATCTCCATTAAACATATATGCTCTTTTCATATGACAGCCTTTAGGGTACATTTATGTTATGAAAGATGCTTTTATCTAAAGTGACTTACACTGCATTCACGATATGCAGTTCAAAGCAATGACCTTGACACTGCAGCATCGAGCACTGTTTGAACTACAGGATATGTTGCATGCTTATATGTTGCATTTTAAACACACTTAATAAATAAATATTATGCATGCATGTGTAACTTTTCAAATACGACATTTCATTCACCTCCCAAGGCCTTTATGCATGCAAAATCTGTATCAGTCTCCACCTGCAAAATAATTACCTTGTCCATTTAATTAGTGTGTGGAAAATGACCAGTGAAAATCATAACTTTGTTAATGAGAACGTATCAGCATAAAATGTCTAAATGTGTATTGCTGGCTTGCATGAAATAAAATGCATTTTTAATTTCAGCAACTGCTGAAGATTTCCACCCTCTTGAGCCAAAACACAGAGCTTACAAATACTCATTCCCAGCTGTGAGTCAGTGCCATGGAGCACGAACTGTCTTTATCCATTCATAGCAGCCTAACTCAAATTGCTTAGTATTTCAAAGACATCATTACCACAGTACGCAAGCATCGTGATAGTCTGAGATGTAGTCAGCGAGACTTCATTAGCGAAGCAGTTTCATGTAGAGAGCCCAAAGGAGAGCCAAACTCAGCCGCTTTCCATTCCTTCAGCAGGGTGCAGTTCTCTCAAACTTCCCCTCGAGAGCAAGAAACTCAGGCTGTAAGAGCAGCTATTAAATGCATTACGGCTGATCTGTTACACAACGCTCCTCTGGAATACCGAACCCCCCCTTCCCAAAGTTCAGAGTAAATTATGCATAGGCTAATGTCAAAACCGAAGTACAGTTTACATGGGCATTTTTCAAACCTGTCTACATGATTCATATCAAAGACACATCACTGATGAATAAGTTACTGATCTGGGGATGGAGGGGATGATCCTTAATCACAGTTCAGCATATTTGTTCGCTTTCGTTTTTGCACCTGAATTGCCCTCAGAGATCCATTCAATTATCTATGCATCTATCTGTCTGCCACACCTTTTCGCTCAAACTGCTTTCGCACATCTTTTCCGCACATCTCAACTGAAACAAAACTCGTAATAATATCGGATGGCATTGATAATCACCTTAGAGACCGGCACAAAAACCTGCAGCTGAATATAAAACACTTTTGCTCTAGTTTATAACACTTCTGTGTCCAATCAATTTTAATATATTGAAATCTATTCAAACAGAAGCTCAATTATGCAAACGAGTCTGAGTCAGATGAATCTGATACAGGACACGCCAATAAGCCACAAAACAGCCATCAGAATACTTAGGGCTAACATGACAGACACAAACACGCATGTAGACTTACTTCAACTGCCCTGAAACAACCGCTGGAAGAATACAGTGAGTTACTATTTACAGCAAGTAAATAAATGTCAGATTTACTCATAGTAAAATCTATCAAATTATCTCAAAAAAACGCAGATTTGTTTTTTTTTTTTCAAATGTTGAGGCATATATTCATTTTACACAAAAGTAATAGCGTTTATCTAGACACATTTTCATTTGAATTCATCATAAAATGGAAATTCACCCTTTTCATCTTGAGAAGAAATTCATCTTTTTAATTCCTTTCAAAATTAATCTTCTCTCAAAATGCATCTTAACTAATCTTAATGTCAGAGATTTGTTTCATGTTTCATTTTTTCCTCCAATCTTCAAGACATTACATTTTTTAAATTCTATTTATTTATTTATTTATTTATTTTATTTGTTTAGTTAACAGGGACATTGCACATTAATAAAACATTTCTGTACATGTATCAGAAATAGCCAAAGGCTATTTTTCATCCTTAGTCCCTGGACAGAATGTCACAAGCCAGCCTAAAAAGAAATATGATTAAATTACAAACTAAAAGAATGTAACAACTCTAACACAATCCATAAAATAATCTATTAATAAACACAATCAAGAGAAATAGAACAGATAAAAAATAACAAAGCTAGCAGATATAGAATTGTAATGTTGACAAAGTTGAGTACTAATTAACCATTTGTTTAACTTAACATAAAATAATTATTATATATCTAGATTTCTTATAGTTGCTGGAAGTGTTTAATTCTAATAATTTTAACGAGAAAAGCAGATTGACTAAGATTACTCTAAGTGATGTAATACAATCTCCTCTTTTATGTTGTTCTAATACTAACTGACTAAGGGGGAGAGAAGTTAAACCATAAATGATCTTATACATCAGGCATACATTTGCATACTTAATCATATTTTCCCAACTCAGCAGATCATATTTTTTTAATATTGAACAATGATTAAAGCGTTTTAGAGTCACTGAACTCGCCAAAGACCAAGGCATTAAATTTAATTCAATTTCAAATTTATCTGTATAGCGCTTTTCACAATACATATCGTTGCAAAGCAACTTAACAGCAAATTAAAGTTTTTACAATATATTCAGTAGTAGCTTGCTAGTGGTGACTATGCTAAACAGTAGGCTAAGTCATGTGAGAAATAACCATATACATCTTAAAACTGGAATACACATGACTTTTAAAATCTGAAAAAATATTTTTAAAAATGGACTTTAAAAAAACACTTTGTTACTAGTGACAGAGGAAAACCGACCATCACTACAGGACTGAGAATGCATTTACACTAGTGCGTTTATGTTTTAAAACGCATAACTTTTGTTACGGTTACACAACAGGTGTAACACGACAGGTGTAACCGTAACAAAAGTTATGCGTTTTAACATAAACGCACTAGTGTAAACACAGTCTCAGTCATTTAGTGATGGTAGTTTACACTACTCTGGCATTTTCAACCCTTGAAAACGGAGACTTCTGAAAACGCTGCAGACCCTGTTTTAGTTTTAAAAAAAAGCTGGAGTAGTGTAAACGACAGGCGTAACCATAACAAAAGTTATGCATTTTAAAACAAAGTTGCACTAGTGTAAACGCAGCCTTAAGCTAAAAAAATCGATCTGTGACCATCATACACTATGCGATTTTCTGGAATCTGTCAACACGAATCTGCAGACTGGCTCTGACTTTCGGCAACTCCAGATTGTAAATCAGCAGAAAATCGAGGCAAAAATTGTGTAGTATATTCCAGGCTTTAGTTGCCTGTAATGACAAAAAATCTCTAGTAAACCTATAGAGATTGAACTTAACCTGCTTACAAACCTTTTTAACCTGAGCTTTAAATGTAAGTTTAGAATCATATTTATAGTGAGAAACTACCTGCAGCCTGACACAAAAACATCCAGCTCTTTACTGATACTGTTTGAGAAAAACATACATACTCTTTTCAGACACATTTAGTTGCAAGCAATTCTCTTTCAGCCATGCCAATACATTAGAATTTGTAAGTTTATTTGCAGCTTGTGTGAAACTATTACCACGTAAATAGACAACAGTATCTTCTGCATACATTTGTATATTAGTGACAGGCAATGCAAATTGAAGATCATTTATATATAAAGCAAAATACAGTGGATCCAAAATAGATCCCTGAGGAACACCAGTGCATGTAACTAGATCAGATCATTGATGATTTTGTACTCTAACACCGTGAAACTAATCTGTCAGATATGATTCTATCCAATTGAGTGTAAAGAGAAATTAAAACTAGAAAACTTAGATATAAAGATTCTATGATACTACTACTATATATTTACTTTCGTTACTATATTACCCTGTTTTATTTACACTATTTAACTTTCCACATGCTCAAGTTCTCGTTTACTTCAATCTGACTATCACTGAATGCAAATTATCAACAAACCATTTGGTGAACCTGTAGATTATTATTTGTGTTCACAAAGTATCACATATCTCTGGAAGTCTGTTTCCGCCACTAAATAAAAATAAAAAACTTTTTTCTCACAATTGCAAGTCTACATCTGACAATTCTGACTTTATTTCTCAGAATTGCCTAATACAAACTCGCTATTCTGACTGTTCTTTTCAGAATTGTCAGGTATAAACTCGCAGTTCTGAGAAATAAAGTCAGAATTGCATATATAAACACAATTGTGAGTTATAAATAAAGAATTACAAGATATAAAGGCACAGTTATGACTTTTTATCAGTATTGCGTTATATAAACTCACAATTGCAAGAATTAAAGGTCAGAATTGTAAGTTTTTTCTTGCAACTCTAACCTTTTTCCTCACAATTGTAAGTTTTATCTCGCAATTCTGCCTTTTTTCTCAGAATTGTGAGATATAAACTCACAATTGTGAGTTATAGTCTATTTGGAGAGAAAAAAGACCAATATGTTCTCAGAATTGCAAGTTTATATCTCACGATTCTGAGAAAAAAGGCAGAATTGTGAGTTTACATCTCACAATTCTGAGTTTATAACATGCAATTGCAAGTTTATATCTAAACAAATTTGTATATACGCAATTCTGAGAAAAAAAAATCAGAATTGCAGAAAGTCAGAATTAAGATTTTATTTCTCAGAATGGCAAGAGTATGTCTCACAATTTTGACTTTATGATTCGCAATTGTGAGTGTACATCACACAGTTCTGAGAAAAAAGTCAGAATTGTGAGTTTGTATTATGCAATTCTAAGAAAAAAAGTCAGAGTTTTGTGAGAAAAAAGTCAGAATTGTGAATTGTCAGAATTGTAAGATTTCCTTTCTTATAATGGCGAGTTTATGTCTCACACTTCTGACTTTACAACTTGCAACTGCGAGTTTATTTCATGCAATTCTGACTTTTTTTGACAATTTCAAGTTTATATCTCAATTCTGAGAAAGAAGTCAGAATTGTGAGATGTAATATCACAATTACGCTTTTTTACATTGTTTATTCAGTGGCGGAAATGGGCTTCCATACATATATAAATTAGCTTGTTTAAAATGAAAAAACTTGTTTAAATTAGCTAAACCAAACCCAATTCTGCTATTTTGTAAGCTAGTAACACACTAGTACATGCACTACAGTATTATATAGTAAATGGTTTAAATGTATACATTTGTGCAAGCACTTTTTACAATTCTTACAGTACATGTGCACATTTCTAATTCAAGTATATCAAAATTCTGCCTTTACAAATCTTTGTTTTGATTTAAATAACATCATTGTCATCCAAGGTATTGCTTTTGCATTTCCTCTGTAACAATAAAACCAAACCAATAAGATATAGCATGTTAGAGCAAATAGAAGGCGATAACTTGAGATTGAGATCTTCTGTAATTTTAATATGCATGTGCTCTCAAAACATTATGATTGCAAAAAAAAGGTGTTCTTCTACATGAAACCTATTTCTGAAACTGAACCTATTCAGCCAATTACACAAAACTGTACAGCCAGCTCTGTGGAAACAGGATGATTGTTACACATTTCAAGTGTTCTTCAGTGAATGAATCATTTTGAGGAGAGGGAACAGATTAGCTCTCCTATCTCCTATCTTCATTGTCAAATTGGCTCTTCTTGATGGAAATCATACATAGTCTGAAATTACCTCATTTATCATTCAATGTTGCACTGCTTCTAATGGGATCACAGGTAGCTGATATAGGGCAAAGTTTATACGTCAAATTTGCAACCAGTACTCCGTGACACGAATGATTTAGTTAGACCGATAACATTTCGGGTCCCTTCTCCTTCATTATGCGATGTATGGACTTCATGGACGCTCTCTTTAAGAGTATAACTCAGCTGACCAACAGCGCATGACATACGGGTTGTGTCAGCTCTGGCTACGAGATGATGAGGCTGCGTGATCCTGTATTCAAGAGTATGAATAGAACATTAGACCATGTTACATGACTGCTCTGAATACATAACACTGAATGAAGACAGACAGAGGCATCCAGAGAGCCATCGCCCCTCACTGAGCACTGAACTATGAAATGAACGCCCGTCCTCTCGCTCTTTGAAAGGCAGGTTCACTAGAAGCTGGACAGAAGTGAATTTAATGACGTCTGAATGATGAAGAACATGCCCTTGGTTTGTAAAACAATGTCGAAAAAGGAACTCGGATGCAGTTATCAGATAATGAACCCAGGTCGCTGGGTGAAGCAGGTCCATATTTGCAGCTAATGTCTTGGCTGAGATCCTAATCGAGTCCTGAACAATCTGGCCGGTGGAATGATCCACTCAACTAAAGGGATAATTAAAGATAAAGGGCTCCCATTTTTCTATTCAACGCTAATGTAATTGTAATGGTCTTAAACAAAGTACAGTTCGGAGAAGTCATTATCTCGCTGTTGTTAATATTCTTTGAAAACTCGTGCTGTGAGGTACCTGCGTTTTAGATAGTTTAGAGTGTAAAAATTATTTGAAAATGGTGTGGCAATCTAATATTTAAGATGTTTAAGACGTAGCCTGTGGCTTCAAAGGCTGCAGGTTTGTTCAGAGTAGATGACCCAATAACGGTCAAGTTACTGAAATCGCTATTCTGCTCACCGTTGTGCCTTTTAGCAAGATACTTAAAAGAACATTCAGTCTATTATTCAACATAAACGACAGTTCAATAGTTTAAGGTTTGGTAAGATTTTGCAATATATTTGAAAGCCTCTTACACTCACCAAGGCTGCATTATTGAATGAAAAATCCAGCCTGTTTGACTCACGACCCCAAAGGTCTAAGAGAAATTTGAAAGAAATCGGACATTCGATATCGTATTTTTCAAGGGCATAAAACGATCGCATGTCACGCGTATTTTTGCACACACACATGGTATTCCCATCATACGATAGACCTCCTCGTTCCAGACAACTTTGCCTCTAGAACCACTGCTGTCAATCAAATTATTTGGTAAGTGATTGAGAAGATGTAAAAACCTAGTTTTGTTAACTAGTCCTAGGTTTTTCGCTCAATCTAAAAAAAACAAAACAATGCAGTACAATTCTCTGGAATCTCTAGACCAATAATTATCAAAAAATATTGAAATTTACCCTTTGGGAAGCTATATCAGGGTCGTTTAGAAAAGGGGTCTGCTCAAACGTACCCAAAATCTTATAAAGCCTAAAGAAAAACTCAAAACTTCACAAAACCTGGTGAGCACATGCGACAGGTGATTCTAAACAAACATGCAAAGTTTTAGGAAGATCGGTCCGCAGCTGACGCTATAACAGTTATAACTGTTAAAAAAAATATATATTTCCATGGTAAATTATCTGAATTTGCCAAAAATGCTCTTTTAGGCTATGTTCACACTTGCCGTCTTTTTTGACAAGAAAAAGTTGACAATGGCGCTTTTTTAGTAAAAAAAAAAATCTGGCAGCGTTGCAGCCGACTGCATTTTTTGTTGCTTTAACAACAGCTGCAATCGTATGAATCTCGAGAAAAGAGGAAGCTCGCTCTTGCGCTGCATGGTGTTTTATTTTTTTATTTTTTTTTAGCATTTTTGCCCTTTACTTGATAGGGCAGTATTTAGACAGGAAGCAAAGTGGGAGAGAGAGAGGGGGGGACGGGATCGGGAAGGATCTGCGAGCCGAGACTGGAAAAAGGGACGCTTGAAGCACAACGGCGTTCATGTTAACTTCAAAAACCGGTTTGGTTCACAACAATAAAATAAAAGTCTATCAACCGGCACTGTCTCCATTATTTCTTGTTGTTCTTGTTGTTATGGAAACGTCAGTTCCCCCTCAGTCGTTCACTCCGACGTTACGTCGAGTGACGTATTTGGGATCGTACTTGGGAGCCCAATCACCTCTGAGCTAAAGAGAAAAAGCCAATGAAAATTGGCGAGTGGATCTTTCACGGCAAGCCGCTCCCCCGTACATACGGGTATATAAGACGGCGGCGTGCATCCACTCATTCAGATTTCTGCTTCGGAGCTCTCGCCTGCTGACTCGTCACGGAGAGAAAAGAAGAAGAGAAGAAAGTTCTTCCCGGCTCGATTGCGTGCCCCCTCCCAAACGCCGGCAATCTTGCACTCCAGCGAAGCGCTGCTTCAGCCCTTCCTTGGGCATACCAATCTAAAAGAGCAATTTTCCTGTGGCCGTTGAAAGCCTCTCGCTCGTGGGATGTCTTTCCGGCAGTGCGCAAATGGATGCGGGGCATACATGGCCTCTTTTGACAGGCACAATCTCTGCCTCACGTGTCTGGGCACCGATCACGCTGAGGCAGGGCTCATGGAGGTGTCATGTGTTCACTGCAAGCGCATGACTATCGCCACGCTTAGGTCCCGCCTCTCTTACATGAGAGGCCGCCCTGTAATCTCGGCCGGCCCTAGTTTCGACGCACTCTCAGAGCGCTTCAGCTGCGCTGGTCAGAGAACAGGGGGACTTGAGGGTTACAGTACGTGATGTTCCGCCGGGTAAAGCCCCACAGAAGTCACGTTCCTCCAAGCGTGGTCCCGTGGAGTTGCCGAAACACGACACTCGCCCACCTCGCGGCGGGCCTAGTGTTTCTTTCGGCGCTCCAGAAGAGGACATGATGTCAATCGCGGCATCAGAGGAGGATGTGCCACCGGCTGAGGCTGATGACTCCGCTGGACAGTCCTCCGGTGCGAGGGCTGCTCAGACGGAGGTTGACGCCGAACTGGTGGCCATGCTCCTCCGGGCAGCTAAGAGCATCAAGCTGGAGGTGCCTAAGGCGCCTTCTCCCGAACCAAGAGTGCCATCTCTGGCTCAACCTGGCGCAGATGTCTGACGTTGACAAAGTCCGCTTTCTCGACGCACCCATCTCCCAGGTTGGCCTTTTCGGCGACACTGTCGAGGACTTTGCCCAGCAGTTCTCGGCAGTACAAAAGCAGACGGAGGCAATCAAACACATCTTGCCCCGTCGTGACAAAGCGCCGGGTGCTCGACCTCTGCCTGCTCGTCGCCGAGGGCGCCCCCCTGCGGCGTCCACACCTGCTCCGCCCCCCCGCACCATTGCAAGGGGCAACCCCTCAGCAGGGGCGTTGAGCCAGCCGCAGGAAGACGGCGCAGCCCGCTGCTCAGGCGTCCGCCAGAGGGAAGACCCGCAAGGCTGCGAGGCGACCCTGACACGGGCAACCTGGAGATGGAGGAGATTGTTCTTCGGGCGGTTCCAACATCGCCGCCCCCACCCCCGGGGGAGGGCCGGGGGATGGTGTCTTCGCTGCCGCCATTTCACATCTGTCCAGTCGGACACAGATGCCTCTGTCTTACGTGCGGAGATTGCGGTCCTCCTGGCGAAGGACGCAATCGAGCCTCTCCCTCCAGCCGAGATGAAGGCGGGGTTCTACAGTTCTACGACCATTCCTTCGGTTTGCCTTCGAGGGTCGGGCATATCAGTACAAAGTACAAACCTCCCCTTTGGCTTGTCCCTGTTCCTCCGAGTATTTACCAAACTCGCGGAGGGTGCCCTGGCTCTACTTTGGAGTCAGGGCATCCGCATCCTCAACAATCTCGACGACTGGCTGATAATAGCTCACTCTCGAGATCTGTTGTGTCAGCACAGGGACCTGGTGCTCCGGCACCTCAGCCACTTGGGGCTTCGGGTCAACTGGGAGAAGAGCAAGTTCTCCCCTGTGCAGAGCATCTCTTTTCTCGGTATGGAGTTGGATTCGGTCAACATGACAGCACGTCTCACGAACGAGCGCGTGCAGTCAATGCTGAACTGTCTGGAACTTTTCAGACGCAAGACAGCGGTCCCTCTCAAATACTGGGGCATATGGCAGCCGTTGTAACGCCACTCGGCTTGCTCCATATGAGACCGCTTCAACGTTGGCTACACGACCGGATCCCAAGATGGACATGGCACCACGGTACCTTCCGGGTCGGCGTTACCCCGGAATGCCACCTTCTCTTCAGCCCGTGGTTAGACCCTGCGTTCCTACGGGCGGGAGTGCCCTTAGGACAGGTGTCCAGGCATATAGTGGTCAACACAGATGCCTCCACGACGGGCTGGGGTGCCGTTTGCAACGGGCAAGCAGCTTCGGGCTCCTGGACAGGACCTCGACTGCGTTGGCATGTCAATTGCCTCGAACTGCTAGCAGTGTTTCTCGCACTTTGGCGGTTTCTGCCGATGCTGTGACACAAACACGTGCTAGTCCGCACGGACAACACAGCGACTGTAGCGTACATCAACCACCAGGGGGATCTACGCTCCCATCGCATGTCGCAACTCGCCCGCCATCTCCTCCTTTGTCTGTTCGTTGATTGGTGTTCCTCTCGCAGAGAGGACCCACAGAGATGCTCGATCAGAGTGGTGCTCACCTTTCTGCAAGAAGGGTTGGAGCGGAGGCTGTCCCCCTCCACCCTAAAAGTCTACGCTGCAGCAATTGCAGCGTATCACGATGCAGTGGACGGCAGGTCCTTGGGCAAGCACCACTTGATCACTAGGTTCCTGAGAGGTGCTAGAAGGTTAAACCCTCCTAGACCACGTCTCTTTCCCTCTTGGGATCTCTCCGTAGTCCTCCTAGGCCTGCGGAGAGCTCCGTTCGAGCCACTCGGTTCAGTAGAGCTAAAATTTCTGTCATTAAAGACAGTGCTCCTGACCACGCTCGCTTCTATCAAGAGGGTGGGGGACCTACAAGCATTCTCTGTTAACGAAGCGTGCCTAGAATTCGGTCCGGCTGACTCTCACGTGATCCTGAGACCCAGACCGGGCTATGTGCCCAAGGTTCCCACCATCCCCTTTCGGGATCAGGTAGTGAACCTGCAAGCTCTGCCCTCGGAGAAGGCAGACCCGACCTTAGCGTTGCTGTGTCCCGTTCGCGCTTTGCGAATCTACGTGTACCGCACCCGGAGCTTCAGATGCTCTGAGTAGCTCTTTGTCGGCTTTGGAGGACAGCAGAAGGGGAATGCTGTCTCCAAACAGAGGTTGGCCCATTGGGTGGTAGATGCCATCACCTTGGCGTACGAGTCCCAAGGTGAGCCGTGCCCCTTAGGAGTTAGAGCCCACTCCGCTCCGCTCCCTCCTATGCGTTGGCGCACGGCGCCTTTCTAGCAGATATGTGTAGAGCTGCAGGCTGGGCGACACCTAACACCTTCGCGAGATTCTATAATCTCCGTGTAGAGCCTGTTTCCTCCCGTGTGTTAACATGACACCAATGCAGGGAGGTAGGCTCGGTGTCGGCTTGCTGCGCCATTCCTTATGGATCCGTGCGCCTTCTTCCCAGTTGTTTCTTTGAACACTGGGTCCTCCGTGCCCCGCAGCCCGGACTAGGAAGGAGTAGTCCATGACTGTGTTCCGGTAGTGGACCTCCTTCACCCTCCGGTTGTGGCATCCTGTCTCAGTATTGTTCCATGGGGAAACCCTCTGAACCCGTGTTTCCCTTAAAAAAAAAAATAAATAAAAATTTTCTAAATCCCACATTATTAAAATTTCTTAATGTGCTCCGCCCCACAACAGTTGCTTCAGAAGTAGTCCTCTTCGGCCTACAGGGCGTTGGGAAGGTTATGTGTCGAACCATTTGTCCTGACACGCTTGCCTGTCAGCATTTGCGTTCAGCCACGTAACGTGGTTCAGCATTGTGGCGTTTTCCATGGGTCGATCCCAAATATGTCACTCGACGTAACGTCGGAGTGAACGACTGAGGGGGAACGTCTAGGTTACATCTGTAACCCTCGTTCCCTGAACGAGGGAACGGAGATGTTACGTCCCCTTGCCACAATCCTGAGCTGGCAGAAAAAGACGCCGGGGGTGGCGTTTAAAACACGCTCATGACTTTTTTGAAAAGACGGTTTACTCCAGGATTATAGGAGCAGTTTTCTCCTATAATCCTTAGGATTATAATGTAAAACAGACGCTGGCAGTTTGAAAAAAGACGCCAAGTGTGAACATAGCCTTAAATCATTGATTTAGGTGGTTACATGCTTGCTAAATAATGTATTTTTTCATATGTGTTTAAATGCCCTAAAGCACTTGAACCCCGATAATAGCTTTATAGCTATAGCTATGTTTATTATTATTATTAAAGGAGAAGTCCACTTCCAGAACAACAATTTAAAAATAATTTACTCACCCCCTTGTCATCTAAGATGTTCATGTTTTTCTGCCTTCAGTCTTAAAGAAATTGTTTTTTGAGGAAAGCATTTTAGGATTTTTCTCCATATAATAGATTTGATTGGTCCACCGATTTTGAACTTCCAAAATGCAGTTTAAATACAGCTTCAAAGGGCTCTAAATGATCCCAGCCGAGGAAGAAGAGTCTTATCTAGCAAAACGATTGGTGAGCACAAAAGCTCATGTAGCACAGGCTCTGGGATGCGCGTCCACGATGCTACGAATTAGCAATGGGTCGTTCCTGAACAATTCGTTCATTTTGAACAAATCTTTAATGTGACTCGGGAAGAATGAGCCATCTCAGGGAGTGATTCGTTCAGTCGCGCATGTGCAACATCCTGTTAGGTTCTGTACTGGAATTAGTTCACCTGTGTCGAGTCTTCGGGTTTTTCGAGTCGTTCGTTCACCTTATGGGCTTTCACGTGATGAACGAACGACTCAAACCCAAAAACTTGCCAGATAAGAGGTGAGGTGAGCTAATCATAGACTAAAGACCCAGGTAAACAATAAATTAATCTTTTCTGTTTCTTATAGCATTATAGTTTTGTAGTGTGATCAACGTTTGTGTAAGCAGTAGATGTGTTAGGGAAGTAACAAGTAACATTTTAATTATATTTTGCTAAATGACTGGATCAAAAAAGGTAAGTTAATTTTGCTTAACGAGACTCAAAGGTCTGAGTCGATAAAATGATCCAAACTTCCCATCACTAGTACGAATCACATGTAAGTTTATCATCTGTGTACTGAGTATGGCGAAAAACTTATTTTCTCCTACAACTTGAGAGGAGGAGTCATTGCGTGTTCACTTTGTAAACACTGGGTCTGTAGTTCTGCCTACGTTCCACATGACCTTTCGATGTGATTCAATAGTATGTAGCGTCGTGAACACACATCCCAGAGCCTGTGTTACACAAGCTTTTGTGCTTAAAAAGTATACAAAAATTTATTTTCAGAAAAAATGACAGATTGTTTCACTAGATAAGACCCTTCTTCCTTGGCTGGGATCGTTTAGAGCCCTTTGAAGCTGCATTTAAACTGCATTTTGGAAGTTCAAAATCGGGGCACCAATGAAGTCAATGAAAATCCTGAAATGTTTTCCTCAAAAACCATAATTTCTTCACAACTGAAGACAGAAAGACATGAACTTCTTGGATGACAAGGGGGTGAGTAAATTATTTGTGAATTGTTGTTCTGGAAGTGGACTTTTCCTTTAATGGTGAAACAGTTTTACTGTTTCTTTTTTTCTTTTTTTTTTTGTGTAAACCATGATCATTATTTTCTGGATTCTTTGAAGAATAAAAAGTTAAAAAGAACATTTATTTGAAATTGTAACAATATAAATGTCTTTATTGTTACTTTTGATTAAAATTAATGCAGCCTTGCTGAATAAAAGTATTAATTCCTTTCAAAAACATTTTACTGACCTCAAATTTTGAGCAGTGACTATGCACCACATGCTGTGCTGCTGATTACCCACAGACAGTAATTTCCACTCATCCCTTAGTGTCTATAAATGAACAGGACACTAAAAAGACACTAATGAAACCTTGCAAGCTAGAGTGTTAAAACCAATGTGACTCTCATAGTTTAGTTTAGGAACTGTTCAGTAAAAAATGTTTGTTACTTGAGGTGTTAAGTTGCTACCAGTGGGAATTCGCAGGACCGATGCTGTAGTGTCGGGAGCAACTTAACAGTTCAAGTAACAAATATTTGCTGAATTCAGCACTGTGTGAACAGAGCTCTACAGATGCTGCTATTACTTCCTGCTATTTCAGAAAAGACACTTAAAGAAACCATGTTTACCTGCGAAACTGGACATAAGTTAAAGGGACAGTTCACCCAAAAATGAAAATTCTGTAATGAATTACTCACCCTCATGTCGTTCCAGACCAGATATTTTTGATGAAATGCAAGAGCTTTCTGTCCCTGCATAAACAGCAACGCAACTGAAACACAACTTTCAAGGCCCAGAAAGGCAGTAAGGACATCTATAAAATAGTCCATGTGACATCAGTGGTTCAATCTTAATTTTACAAAAACAACTTTATTTAACAATTTCTTCACTTCTGTGGCAGTCTTCGACGTGCGTTCACTAGAGTACCACGACGCATACGTATGCTGCTGCTGATGCAGGAGCCGGCGTTCTGACGTAGAACAAACATGCATGTTATAAATTCTATTTTAAATAAATATAAAATTTGTCTTCTGTAAAGCTGCTTTTAGCTGAAATTAATTTAAACTTTTCAGTTATTGAACTGAACTGAATCAACACTGAAGTGACTCAATAATGACAAGTGAGCTCAATAATGAATTTGAATTTGTCTCATATTTATAAAAGTTTGCATAATCAGTTCTGTTATTCTCCTGTTTGTTATTGATTACTAATAAAATAATAAATAGTTCTACTTTAGCACAATCAAATATACATATCTTTAGTTGGACTTTAGCACTACTTCCGCACAATTAAAGTACAAAACTAGTTGTTCCAATTTAGTATAGTTTAGTATACTAAAAGTACAACTGCAGAGTATTTTTATTAAGTACATAATATGTAAAAAAAAATTGTAGTATACTTAGCATAAAATAAATGTATTTTAAATACATTTTAGTATATTTATTTTTCAGCTAAGGTAGTTTTCAATAGATGTAGTTTAATTATTGCAGGCAGAAGCAGGACTGAACATAAAGCTAAATAGCAGAGTTTAATAGGTTGTAATGGGAAAAGGGTTTAGTAAATTGGCCCTGAATAGATAATAATGCATAATAAACAAGAGTATAAAAGTTCGGTGTAAAAAAGAGAGATTTTGTTTTTTTAAGAAGCATTTGCAAATAATTTCCTGAACAAACTAAATGAATCAGATCCATGGGGGTTTAATGGACCTTTCAGAGTACCTCTAGTAAGTAACACAGCGCTCACTTTGAACTTGAAGGCTGAATTGCTCTCACTCATTATTTAAACACACACTCACACTCGCACACCAAGAACAAAAGAGAGAAACGTCTCTCAAAAGACCTCTGCTGTACAGTTCCTCTGAAAAATTGCAGACTTATCAACTGAATGATGATGGCACGTATCTATCAACGGGGCATTATGGGGCAGGGGAACGGCAGCCTCTCGGCGCTCTGCCTTCTGCAGCAATGCGCCGTAAATTTACAGGGCAATAATTATGAGTCTTTTCAGGAAGATAAAGGCAGGACCCTGTTTCCCAAAAGTAATAAACCTGACTCACGCACCCCTAGTTGAGGATGAAAAATGTTCCCCTGGCAACTGCGTTTGTCGTGCATGCTGGTTTTCCTCAACTGGCATGCTAGGCAAGCAATCTCCTTTCATCACAGGGAGAGAATGCAATTTCAGGGCTCATATCCACCAATTTTGTGTAACTCACATAAGGGAAGAAGGAATGTAAGCTGAAAAACATAACACGAGGCAAAAAAAATGCACAGTAGACACGTCTCCTCTTGTAGGACTCTAAATACTCCACTTTTCGGTTAAAACATCAGACACTCCAAATCGAAAATATTTCAAACTATGAAAACAAGGTATAGGAGAAAATACTCATTAGATACTGAGTCAAGTGATGTTAAACTGTTTTCTTGAAATTCGGTCACATTTTTGGCCGGTGGCCAAAAGTTTTTACATTTTTATTTTTATATATATAAAATTTATATATATTTTTATATAATATAAAATATTATTACAACTTAAAATAACTGTTTTGTGTTTTATAATATTTTTTAAATGTCATTTATTTCTGTGATGGCAAAGCACAATTTTCAGCAGCCATTAATAATAATAATTACACTTCAGTGTAACATGATCCTTCACAAATCATTCTGATGACTTCTGATTTAATATGTTGTTTTGGTACTCAAAAACTGTTTTCAACATTGATGGTAATAATAAGAACCATTATTAATAATTGAGCACCAATAATAATTAAGGAAAAAGTCAACATATTAGAAAGGTCATATTATTAATGGCTGCTAAAAATTTAGATTTGTCATCACAGAAATAAATGACATTTAAATATATTATCTGACATATGAATCTAGCAAAAAAAAAAATTCTAAACTACTCATGATTAATTGCGATTAATCTCACCCAACATTAAAGTTTTTAAATATACTTTTATATTGCAATAATTTCCCATTCAATTCTAAGTTAATGTAGAAATGACAGTATATTTTTAATATTTCACTATGAAAAAAATATTTTGGAGCACCAGTGTGACTGACCCGATCAGCATATTTGTGTTTGCGCTGAGAGGAGCTTCAAAGGTTTCTACATGTTTTTGCAATGTTGAGTAATGTATCACAGACATATCTGACGAATCCTTTCATAAACAAAGTGTAGAGAGAGTGTAAATAAGAGATTCATTGTGCAGTGTATTGAGCTTATAATTATGACACTTTGTGAGATGGTGATGAACTCAGATGAGTGACAGCTTTTAATGATTTTTAAGGGAGTTTGTAAATGAAATACTGATTTAATGCAACAGTTAGATAAGAAGTTGATATTAAGTTACTTACATTGTCTGACTAGAACACTATTGCCTGATTTTGCTCTTTTTTGTTGTCAAAAATAGTTTGAAACAAGTCACAACTGAGCCGCAGAGCATCTCCATTCAAACACAGCTCAGTGTTTCATTTATGAATGAAAGTGTGTTTTTAAACGAATCTAGTGAGTCAGTGATTCAATTTCCTATTCATAAAGACAGTCACTTTCTTTATTCCTGAATGAATTAGCCATTCAAACGAATCAAATGAATATGATTCAGTAATTAAATCAGTGACTTGCCACCACCCACTGGCAGATTTTGTTTAATTTTAAAGTATCTTTTCAGTTATTTAAATCATTTCATATTTCTGTATTCAAAATTTTAGATTTAAAACATTAATCTCAACATGAATTTATAAATTTGATTGCACGCATGCCACCTCTGAGCATCATTAAACATGAAAATACACCTACAAGCCACTTATGTGTTCTTCTGTGCCACATTTGTAGTACAAATTAATTTTGTTAATACTGATTTCATTTGATTGGTATCTTATTCTTATTCTACTTGTTTTTATTCTGTTGTTTTAAAAAGCTTATAATATATATATATATATATATAAATTTGACATAAAAGATGACATACTTTTAATGAAGTTAGAAACATTACAAAGGTAAAAACTAAATTCCCCTTTATTTCAATTTAAGGAGTTTTAATTTTTGACTTTTTGGTTATTGATTATAAGGCGCTCCTAAAATTTTAACTGTGCTCCTAAAAAGAAAAGTAAGCGTAGAGTCCTAATGGATTTATTGCATTTTGGGGGAAAAATAATCTTTTTTTTTTTTTTTTAATAAGCCTTTTTTTTTATAATAAGCCTTTGAAAATCAAAATCTGGATTTAAATTTTTAATGTTATTAAAGCCTAAAGATGCTATGTGAAAATTTGAAACAGAAAATAGTGGTTTTCATCTTGCCACTTTCTTGGTAAAGAAAACACATTTTTACTCAAATTATTCAAAATGGATTTAGCGTTTTGGAATCAAACTCTTCATATATATAGACTATAAAAATTGTGTCTGTTCCTCGAATAGTGAGGTCAAAACATAAATTTAATGCAGGATCTAGAAAAAATCTGATCAGGATTAATGGCTCCTAAACATTAGATCACTCGCACCCAAAGCAGTTATTGTAAATAAAATGATCACAGATAATAGTTTTGATGTACTTTGCTTGACTGAAACCTGGCTAAAACCAAATGAATATTGGTCTAAATGAGTCTGCTCCACCAAGCTACTGTAATAAGCATGAGACCTGTCAGATTGGTTGTGGCGGTGGTGTTGCAACAATATACAGGTGCATCTCAATAAATTAGAATGTTGCGAAAAAGTTCATATATTTCAGTAATTCAACTCAAATTGTGAAACTCGTGTATTAAATAAATTCAATGCACACAGACTGAAGTAGTTTAAGTCCTTGGTTCTTTTAATTGTGATGATTTTGGCTCACATTTAACAAAAACCCACCAATTCACTCTACAAATTAGAATATGGTGACATGTCAATCAGCTAATCAACTCAAAACACCTGCAAAGGTTTCCTGAGCCTTCAAAATGGTCTATCAGTTTGGTTCACTAGGCTACACAATCATGGGGAAGAGTGCTGATCTGACAGCTGTCCAGAAGATAATCATTGACACCTTTCACAAGCCACAAACATTCATTGCCAAAGAAGCTGGCTGTTCACAGAGTGCTGCATCCAAGCATGTTAACAAAAAGTTGAGTGGAAGGAAAAAGTGTGGAAGAAAAAGATGCACAACCAACCGAGAGAACTGCAGCCTTGAGAGGCTTGTCGAGCAAAATCGATTCAAGAATTTGGGTGAACTTCACAAGGAATGGACTGAGACTGGGGTCAAGGCATCAAGAGCCACCACACACAGACATGTCAAGGAATTGGCTACAGTTGTCATATTCCTCTTGTTAAGCCACTCCTGAACCACAGACAACGTCAGAGGCGTCTTACCTGGGCTAAGGAGAAGAAGAAATGGACTGTTGCCCAGTGGTCCAAAGTCCTCTTTTCAGATGAGAGCAAGTTTTGTATTTCATTGGGAAACCAAGGTCCTAGAGTCTGGAGGAAGGGTGGAGAAGCTCATAGCCCAAGTTACTTGAAGTCCAGTGTTAAGTTTCCACAGTCTGTGATGATTTGTGGTGCAATGTCATCTGCTGGTGATGGTACACTGTGTTTTTTGAAAACGTCTCGGTTACGTATGGTAACCCTCGTTCCCTGATGGAGGGAACGGAGACGTTGTGTCGAGTAGTGTACGACACTAGGGGTCGCTCTTGAGAGCCCAAACACCTCTGACAGTATAGAAAACAGGCCAATGAAATTGTGTGTGCAGATTTCACAGCTGGCCACGCCCCGGCCATCCGGGTACAAGTAGGGCAGCCTGTGCATCTGCTCACTCGTTCTGATCTGAGGAGCCGAGCGTCTCAACTCACTCAGAGGCGGTCCAGAGTTGTGGCATGGGAGACACAACGTCTCCGTTCCCTCCATCAGGGAACGAGGGTTACCATACGTAACCGAGACGTTCCCTATCTGTCGTACACTCCGAGTTGTGTCGAGTAGTGTACGACACTAGGGGTCCCCGTCAAATCACGCCACAAGTCTGGCCGCGTCACGAGTGACCGGGCGCAGATAGTAACAGGCCAGCGTGTTAACATAAGTGCGACTCACCTCTTCGTGACCTTCCAACGTCCAAGAACTGACCTGTTACAGCAGTGTCCTGCAGCCGGGCCTGCCTCAGTGGAGCGGCTGAGTGTCTTGGCGGACGTTGGGGAAGTGACTATTTCCCGAAGGAAAAAAGGCACTACGGAGCTCACAACCTGCCCAGAGGGGGGGTATAAAGTGAATATCATTAGATATGGGACCTGATGTGGGTCTCACGCTAGGGGAGACTACCAAATTCAGATCCTAGAGACAAACCTGTCATTAGGGGAAACACCGCACCATAGAGAGTTATAGGTGGAATTACACATATGGGGCCACATAAGGAGCCACTACATACGGGGCACAAATCCGACCAAGAGTTAGTAAAGTAACCATACCTTGTGTTGGGATTTTGCAGCGAGTTCCTCCGCCGAACTCCGCCACGTCCAGAAGTGCCAAGTGATGGAGAAGGTGTCCAGGGTTCGCGTCAGGAAACCTACTGAACTTAGAAGCGTAATCACCATTTTAGGGGAAGCGCTTAAGCAAGCTCTACACCCGACCAGAGCTTGTGACTGAAACTCTAGCTGACACTGGTTCCATGCGCAAACTGGCAAGTAATAGGTGTAGCCCAACCTGTAGCTCTTGAAGATGTCTGTTAATGAGGCTACAAGGAAAGCCCCCCGGCCTGGTAGGCCGTACAGATCGCATCCACCTTTTTTTTTTTGTGGGAGATCCTGGTTTGGAGACAGCCTTCCCCTTCGCTGTGCTCCATAACAGACAAGAGCTGACCAGGACGTCTGAAGTGCTGAGAACGTTCCAGGTAATGCGTGGGACACGGACCGGGCATGATAGGATCAGGTTGGGGTATTCCCTTGGTAAGGAATAGCTTGCAGGGTTACCACCTGCTCAGAGGGAGTGGTGGTTACCACGGGCATGTATCCAGGCCGGGTTCCCAGGACAACTTGAGAGTTCACCGGCCCGAATTCCAGGCACGAACGTTGATGGAGAGGGCTTGAAGGTTTTCCCGCTCTTAACAGGGGTGAGCACTACCGGGGGGGGGCCGTCTCACAGAGAGGGCACCGAATCACCCAGCTGAGGGCTCAACGGGTCTTACTGTAGGCCCGAGGACCACAGATAGACCAAGAGGGGATGTGGTGTTACCAAGCGTGCCCCACCGATCTGCCTTCTACCAAGTCATGGTGGCTGTACACGGACCCTGATATAGAAGCAGAAAGGTGCCTATTCAGGCCTCCTTGGAGGAGGGATAGCACAGATTTGATGCCGCAACTCCGTGGGTTCTACCCTTAGGAAGAACCTCTGCGCCAACCCCGGGGCATGCCACCGTCTGGCTCAATCCCGTATAGGGTGCTTCCCACTGTGGGTGGAAGGTTTCTGGAGGCTTTCTGGTCGCATTTAGGGACCAAAGAAGAAGCTCCAGAAATCTGGGCGCAGGTGCCAGATTGTGCCCCTCCCCTGAGGAAGGAGGTTCCTTCTCAGGGGGGTGTGTCAGGAAGGCAACGATGGTAGGAGCACGCGCTCCGAAAACCAAGTTCCGTTGGGCCACACCGAGCTACCAAGAGAATCCATTTCGAAACCTTCCTGACATTGCACCGTGTCTGTGCAACAAGGCTTACTGGGGAGTAAGCCGTACGGTCTGCTGAGTATTAACGGACCTGAACCGAGGGAGTCCTTGGGCAGGCCGTATACCCTACTGCAATGAGTGGATTCCGGTGAGACACAGAACCCCTGTGCCTGGCCGAATCGACTCTAAAACAGCCGGGCCGTCTGAGGGTGGAGCTCCCCACTCACCTCGGGGCGAACCTGTCACCCGGACAGTGAGTGGCGCACCACAGCCTGAGGCTCCAGGGTAAGAGATGGCGGGTGAGTTGTGATATGTGAAAGTAGCGTACACCTTCCTAGTGTATGCCACAGTCACTGTGTTGTCAGCGCCGACCAACACACGTTTGTCATGACCGAGGCCGAATCCCTTCAGGGCCCAAGTATTGTCAACAACTCCAGGCGATAAAATGCCCAAGCAGCCGAGGGCCCAACCGAACCCTGAGGCTGCAAACCCGTTGCACACGGCACCCCAGCTTGACTTGGAAGCAACTGTTGCGACACAGCGCGTCTAGACACCTGTCCCAGGGGCAACCTGCCCGCAGGACGAGCTTGTCCCCAAGGGCTGAAGGTTTGCAACACAAAGTGTGACGTACACACGATGTGAGCTTAGTGCCGCGTCCATCTCGGGACTCGGTATGAAGTCAGTGCTACCGCGGTTTCATATGGATCAGGTCAGCGGCGTAACTGCGGCTGAAGCTGCCATATGTCCCAGGAGCCCTGGTACATGAGGGAGACCGCTGTGGTGAACCCAGAGTGCACCCACGCACAACAGCACTGACTGTACACAGTCCTAGGCAAATGCGTAGAACAGTGACCGAGTCTATATGGAGAAAAAGGCAACCCGCGTCCTTCAGGTCTCTGGCCACAAACCAACCTTGAACTCTGACACACGTGAGAATGTGCTTGAGGGTTAACATCCTGAACGGGAGCTTGAGCAGGGCCCGATTCAAGACCCTCAGATCCAAGATTGGTCTGAGACCGCCACCTTTCTTGGGTACAATGAAGTAGGGGCTGTAGAACCCCTTCTTCATCTCGGCTGAGGGGACAGCCTCTATCGCACCCTTCGCCAGAAGGACTGCGATTTTTTTGCTCGAAGAACCGTGGTGTTGGGGCCCTGAACCGACATAGTGAGAACACCACGGAACTTGGGTGGACGCCATCCCAGAAGACCTGAAGTCCCAATCCAGCCAGGTGGTTGAGAACCACATCCCTGAGAGTGCAAACCGCACCTCGTGAGTGTGCTAAGACAGCCAGTCACAGAGATAACTGAGAATGCACATGCCCTCTACCCCGGAGGGGGGGGGGGCGAGGGCAGCCCCCTGACCTTCGTAAAGGTGCGGGACGATAGGGATAGGCTGCAGGGGGAACCTTGTACTGATGAGCCCGCCCTTGAAGACAGAGTCTTGGAGGGAAAGGCATAACAGTATGCGTCCTTCAGGTCCAACGCCACCGACCAATCTTAAACCCTGACCACACAAGAGCTATGCCAGCCCTATATCCAGGGCTAACATTTGAATGGGCGCCCGAAGGGGGCCCGATTCAAAAACTCTTGTTTCAGATTGGCATGCGTTGACCACCCATCCTGGTATAACGAAGTAGGGGCTAGAACCCCTACCCTCATTTTGGCTGCCGGGGTAGGCTCTATCGCACCCTTCCCAGGGGGGCTGCGATTCCTGCTTAAGAACCACAACATTCTCGCCCTTCTCTGAGACGATATTGAGAGAATGCCATAGACTTCAGCGGGTGCCTTGCAACCTGAGTTGCTTAGCCAAGTCAGTTAGTTCTTGAGAAGCTAAGGGAGGGATCGCACCCACGTAGGGACTCAGCTAGCAGTCTCAGTGAACTATACCCGATGTACCAGGAATGGGGATGTCGCTGAATAAGGCAAGGAGCATCGTGCTTGGAGAAGAAGCCCCAAGGACACGGTGTGTCTTTGCCAACACGCAGAAACCAGGTAAGTGCCCAACCACCCTGGTCTGCAGACTCAGCACCTAGCCGTCAATGGAGGGCTATTGCTGCAAAATCACCGGGATAACCGGGCCTATATACTGACCCGGCCGTGACTGACTGTGGAGACAGACAGTCAGAACCGTTGTGCCGAATCCACCTCTCATCCCCGGGTCGAGAGTGGATCTGGGTGGGTCAGTTAGGCCGCCTGCTCTGCATTGCTTGTCTGAGGACAAGCTAGAAGCCTAACGAGGGTTCTAGCTAGCCTACTGACAAGCTGGCGTTGCCACCTTCCCACAAGAACTTTGACCGTTGGGCGGGTCTGGCCGGAGGCCCGGCTGTCGCGGGGCCTCAGGAGTTCTATAGGGGGCCGTCCGTGGCGACGACAGACAGGAGTAGTCGGGGGACAGGGCCGAAGCCTGACCCACAGCTGCTCCTTAACCACCGTGAAGGACTTGCGCACAAATGCTATCACGGTGTTGCCAGAAGGACCGACCTGGGAAATGGGGGGGGGAGCGAACTTCCAATTTCCCGCATTTCCGACAGGTGAAGCCACAGGTGGCGTTCCTGGACCAACAAAGTGGACATCGCCCTCCCCAGAGCGTGCGCCACGACCTCATAGCTTACCGAGCGTAATCGGTATCGTACGCAGTTCCCGCAGCTCTAGGTTGGCACCACCCTCGTATCGAATCGCAGCAGGTGGACGCAGCTTGGCCAGAAGCCATGCAAGCCTTGCCCGGAAGAACTTACAGACTCTGGACGGGGGTCATGGGAGGAACCCAACAAGCGGCGGCGTATTGAGGGCAGTGCCCCTCAATCGCTCCCTCCGCCCTGTGAACCTCTGAAACCCCCTCGCTGGACCCCCATCGAGGATGGTGTAGGAGGAGAAGTTGGACTATCACGTCCCACCCGTTTTCTCTTTTTTAAACGGACTTTCTGCGATACCATCAACCTCTCGTGCACCTTCGGAAAACAGGCACTGGAAACGAGCATACCGGTCGTTACCCAGATGTCTATTAACCAGCCCTTCCATGACCGCCATATTAGCGTCTGCCTCCAACTGAGAATCAACGCTCCACAGAGGTTTGCTCAGCTGAAGCTTCAGCTTTAAACAGTACACGCCCTCCTAGCGATGCTGCCGCTAACCTTTTCCGCCCATTTAGAAGCTCCGAATAAGAAAGTCAGCTGTACTGAGACAGACTAACAAACTCGTCCGAAAGCTCGACCGCGGGACGCGAGGAGCGAGAGGTTCGCGGGGTTTCACCCGGCGAAACCATCCGTGCTTCCTAATACTCGCCACTGACGCCCCTAGCAACGGCCTCGTACCCGGAGATAGAAGGACCGTAGCGGAAAGCAGTCAGGGTGAGCCGCGGCTTCGTGAAAAGCACACGGCTCGCGAGCAAGCGCGTCCATGATCATGTTCTCGCCAGCAAAACATGAATCAACAACAAAGGCTGTATCAGCGTGAGCATAACTTCAGACTGAACACAACCGTCGTGTTTGATCGTACGGGAAGGTAAGCCGCAACCAGGATGGCACGGAGGGAAAGATATGTTAACCAACACACAATCCCACCGCGCTAGCTCTTTCAGAGAAATACCTTCTTAGAAGGAAGATTCCTCCTCAAGATCGCCGTCGACGCACGCAGGGGAACTCTCACAACACTTATCTGTGTATGAGAGGGAGAGACCGCTGCCTGTGCTGCTGATCCAACGACGAAAGAGGTGAATGTTGCCGCTTCTCACGCAGAGACGCTGCATTCGGCTCCGAAGAACAGAACGAGTGAGCAGATGCACAGGCTGCCCTACTTGTACCCGGATGGCCGGGGCGTGGCCAGCTGTGAAATCTGCACACCCAATTTCATTGGCCTGTTTTCTATACTGTCAGAGGTGTTTGGGCTCTCAAGAGCGACCCCTAGTGTCGTACACTACTCGACACAACTCGGAGTGTACGACAGATAGGGAACCAAAGTCACTGCACCCGTTTACCAAGAAATTTTAGAGCACTTCATGCCTCCTTCTGCTGACCAGCTTTTTAAAGATGCTGATTTCATTTTCCAGCAGGATTTGGCACCTGCCCCGCTGCCAAAAGCACCAATAGTAGATTTCCTTTAAAAAAAAAAAAGGATAAAGATAAAGCGCTAATTGTCTGAGATTTTAACATTCACGTTAATAATACAAATGATGCTTTAGAACTTGCGTTTACTGACTTATTAAACTCTGTTGGAGTCAAGACAAAATGTCACTGGGCCCATTTATCGTTTTTATCATACGGTAGATTTAATTATATTGCATGGAATTGATCTTACTGATATAGATATCGTACCTCAAAGTGATGATGTTTCTGACCATTTCCTTGTATCGTGCATGCTGTGTATTACTGATATTAACTACATGGCTCCATGTTATCGCCTGGGCAGAACTATTGTTCCAGCCACCAAAGATAGATTCACAAATAACCTGCTTGATTTATCTCAACTGCTCTGTGTGCCCATAAACACATACGAACTAGACAAAATGACTATCAACATGGGCACTATCTTCTCTAATACATTAGAAGCTGTTGCCCCCATGAAATTGAAAAAGGTTAGAGAAAAACGTACTGCACCATGGTACAACAGTATTACCCATTCTCTCAAGAAAGAAACTCGTAATCTTGAGTGCAAATGGAGAAAAACTAACTTGGAAGTTTTTAGAAGTGCATGGAAAAACAGTATATCCAGATATAGACAGGCTCTAAAAGCTGCCAGGGCTGAGCATAACCACAAATTCATAGAAAATAACCAAAACAATCCAAGGTTTTAATTTAGCACAGTGACTAGATTAACAAATAACCAGACACCACCCGATCTAAATATTCCCTTACAGTTTAATAGTAATGATGACTTTATGAATTTCTTCACTGATAAAATATATAACATCAGAAATACAATAACAAATGTAGATTCTACAGCATCTAGTACTTCAGCTTCATTGCACTCGAAGAAAAACTGCAGTGCTTTACAACTATAGGACAGGAAGAGCTAAATAAACGTATCACTGCGTCTAAACCAACAACATGTTTATTAGATTCTGTACCCATCAAATTACTGTAAGAATTGTTACCTGTAGCAGAAGAACAGCTTCTTAATATTATCTCGTCATTATCTTTAGGTCAAGTCCCAAAACCATTCAAGCTGGCGGTTATTAAGCCTCTTATTAAAGGAGAAGTCCACTTCCAGAACAACAATTTACAAACAATTTACTCACCCCCTTGTCATCCAAGATGTTCATGTTTTTCTGTCTTCAGTCGTGAAGAAATTTTGTTTTTTGTGGAAAACATTTCAGGATTTTTTTTTTTTCCATATAATGGACTTCAGTAGTGCCCCGATTTTGAACTTGCAAAATGCAGTTTAAATGCAGCTTCAAAGGGCTATAAATGATCCCATCCACGGAAGAAGGGTCTTATCTAGCGAAACGATCCGTCATTTTTTTTTTCCAAAAATAAAAATTTGTATACTTTTTAAGCACAAAAGCTTGTGTAGCACTAGCTCTGGGACGTGCGTTCACGATGCTACGTACTATGGAATCATGTCTAAGTTCATCGTCTGTGTACTCCAGCTCAAAAAGACAGGATACGGCGAAAAACTCTCATTTTCTCTTACAATTTCAGAATCGTCCAACATCGTTGTATATTTTTGTTTATAAACAGTGTTTGACTTTTTATTTCCACTTCCTTAGTCTTTACACATTTGCTTTGTAAACACTGGGTCTGTAGTTCCGCCTACGTCGAGCGTGACCTTTCGACGTTTTCCGCAGTACGTAGTGTCAAGGACGCGCATCCCAGAGCTAGTGCTACACAAGCTTTTGTGCTTAAAAAGTATACAAATTTGTATTTTTAGAAAACAATGACTGATCGATTCGCTAGATAAGACCCTTCTTCCGCAGATGGGATCATTTAGTGCCCTTTGAAACTGCATTTAAACTGCACTTCGCAAGTTCAAAATCGGGGCACCACTGAAATCCATTATGTGGAAAAAAATCCTGAAATGTTTTCCTCAAAAACCATAATTTCTTTACGACTGAAGACAGAAAGACATGAACATCTTGGATGACAAGGGGGTGAGTAAATTACTTGTAAATTGTTGTTCTGGAAGTGGACTTCTCCTTTAAGAAACCATAACTAGACCCTAGTGAACTGGCAAATTACAGACCCATTTCTAATCTTCTGTTTATGCCTAAAATTTAAGAAAAAGTTGTGCTCCTTCTTGCAAAAAATTGATATCTGTGAAGAATTTCAGTCAGGTTTCAGGCCCCATCATAGCACAGAAACTGCACTTGTTAAAATCACTAATGACTCGCTTCTTGCTTCAGACCAAGGTTGCATCTCATTGCTGCGTTCGACACTATAGATCATGACATACTCATAGGTCAATTACAAAACTATGTATGAGTATTCAAGGACAGGCTTTAAGATGGTTTAAATCCTACCTGTCTGATCGCTACCACTTTTTATTTAAACTTGGAGTCATCTCAGTTATCATCAGTAAAGTATGGAGTGCCACAAGGATCTGTCCTAGGTCCTCTGCTATTTTCAATATACATGTTGCCCTTTGATAATATTATTAGAAAATACGGGATTAGTTTCCATTGTTATGCTGATGATACTCAACTATATATCTCAACAAGACCAGATGAAACTTCTAAATTATTAAAATTAACAGAGTGTGTAAAAAATGTAAAAGTTTGGATGACCAATATTTTTTACTCCTATTAAATTTGGATAAGACAGAGATATTAGTTATTGGGCCAAAAACAGTACACAGAATCTCTTCGATTACAATTCACAACTAGACAGATGTACTGTTACTTCCTCTACAGTCAAAAATCTGGGTGTTATACATTAGTCGGCAACTTGTCCTTTGAAAATCATATTTGCCATGTTACAAAAACAGCATTCCTCCATCTTAGAAACACTGCAAAGCTACGAAACATGTTAACTGTTTCTGATGCAGAAAAGCTAGTTCATGCATTCATGACCTCTAGACTGTATTGTAATGCACTGCTAGGTGGTCCCGCATCTTCAACAAACCAGCTACAGGTTGTCCAAAATGCAGCTGCTAGATGAAAATATGATCATATTACCCCAATTTTATAATCTCTACACTGGCTACCTATTAAGTTCTGTATCAGTTACAAAATATTACTTCTTACCTATAAGGCCCTTAATGGTTTAGCTCCTGCGTACCTAACTAGTCTTGTACCACGCTATAATCCATCACAATCCATTTCTGCCACGGGATGGACGTGGTAACTAGGAATTACACAAGCTTCAGTCTGGATCCAGAACACCTAAGAAGAGATGATGCCAACCACTCAGAGGACTTCAGATGATGCCAACCCTGAAACAACATACAGCACTACCGAATTTTGCTATAAGTTTGATTGCAACATATAATCATTATTGTTAATAGTGTTCATCGTCTGTTTGATCACATCATTAACTGATTTTTACCATCTATCTCTGCCATATGTACATCAACTCGACAGTCACCACTAGAAAGCTACTACTAATTATATTGTAGAAATTTTAATTTTCTGTAAAGCTGCTTTGCAACGAGATTTGTATCGTCAAAAGCGCTATACAGATAAACTGGAGTTGAACTGAATTAATTTATTAAAAACACACACACACACACACACACACACACACACATATATATATATATATATATACATATTGCCCATCAGCAAGTAGGGAATATACAGAAACTGAATAAAGTTACCAAACACAAAATACTAAATAAATATAGATGAATCCTTAAAAGAGAACTCCACTTCCAGAACAGCAATTCACAAATAATTTACTCACCCCTTGTCATCCAAGATGTTCATGTCTTTCTGTCTTCAGTCGTGAAGAAATTATGGTTTTTGATTAAAGCATTTCAGGATTTTTCTTCATATAATGGACTTTAATTGTGCCCCTGATTTTGAACTCCCAAAATGTAGTTTAAATGCTTCAAAGGGCTCTAAGGGCTCATTTTTCTCGGAAAATAAACATTTGTATACCTTTTAAGCACAAAAGCTTGTGTAGCACAGGATCTGTGATGCACATTCATGTGGTGATGTGGTGATTCCAAGACGTGATTCGTAGTAGTAATGGGATGTTCAGATCATTTTAGCGACTCAGACCTTTGAGTCTCGTTCAGCAGAATGAACTAATCTTTTTTCAAGTCATTTCGTTCATTTTAGCAAAATCAGCATCACGTGACAGCCCCATAAGATGAACGAATGACTCGAAAACCCGAAGACTCGAAACAGGTGCACTAATTCCAGTACAGAACCTAATAGGATGTTGCACATGCGCAACTGAATGAATCACTCCCCGAGATGACTCGTTCTTCCCGAGTCACATTAAAGATTTGTTCAAAATGAACGAATTGTTCAAGAACAACCCGTGGACACGCATCCTAGAGCCTGTGCTACACGAGCTTTTGTGCTTAAAATGTATATACATTTTTATTTTTCGAAAAAAATTTGTTTCGCTAGATAAGACCCTTCTTCCTCGGCTGGGATCATTTAGAGCCCTTTGAAGCTGCATTTAAACTACATTTTGGAAGTTCAAAATCAGGGGCACAATTGAAGTCCATTATATGGAAAAAAATCCTGAAATGCTTTCCTCAAAAACCATAATTTCTTTACGACTGAAGACAGAAAGACATGAACATCTTGGAACTTCTCCTTTAAAGCTACAAAAGTTCTTGATTTCCTCTTTTTTCACTGCAGCTGGGTTATTAGCGTATTTGGCTGCTATTACTTTAAGAGCTGCTGCGCTGAATGTGACGTGGATCTGACACGCATTCTCAGAGTTTCATTTGCGCTTTAATATGAAAATGATACAGGCTACAGCGCACGTCACCGTATTTGTGTGCCCAATTGAAGAGCACAAGCTATGAGCACAGTTAAATGGCCGACAGGACAGGTAAATTCGCTTTTACTGACATATGGCCTGACATGTGGCCTTATCTGACCGCAGTTCACTGTTGTTCCACTGAAGATCCCTTATCACCTGTACCTTTCCTGCGCTCGTTTGACTAGTGCCTGGCGCTGTGAAGTGTGGAGTGCACATGTGAAAAGTCTCCCATTTGATGTGGTCGTAAAGATGCTCTGTGACTAAATAAACGCTGAGTTAACTATGTTAAATATTTTTAACACCATTAAACTTCTGAACACACTAATTTTGAAAGCACTACTTAAAACAGAAAAAAAGACTTTTTTTACTGTAGTTTGTTAAAAAAAAATGCAGCCTTGGCGAGCATAAGAGACTTCTTTCAAAAACACTTAAAAATCATTTTTTCAAACTTTTTCATACTTTGGCTGCCAAAGTATGTCTCAGGAAGTCGTCAGGCAACTTTTCATTGACGTTCCAGATGCAATAAGCCCTACTAAAATAGTCTAATCTTTGCCACTCGTGCCAGTTCGTGTTAGCAGAATGACAATTCTTCCTCCAAAATGGAGTTTGGTAAATTGGTGTGTGTTAAAAGAGACTGGAGCTATTCTACATCAGCGTGTCCCTGCAGGCATGTTCCACTGACAGGCCCAGTGCGAGATCTGTCCATCACCGCGTGCCTCTGCTCTTTCCCTGCTGATACACGCAATGTCCTTCGCCCCTCATTCCACAAGACACAATCACACCAATACATCTGTTTTAGACTAGGAAAACCAGGGATCGTTCAAGTTCGATCAGTGATGAGATGCAAACACCCTCATGTAATTTGTGTCATGTCCACCAAAGTGAACCTTGAACATGAACAAATACCGAGACGGATTCAGCCATTATACGCTCGTGTTATTAGAAAACCTTGCCGATGTGAGAAATAAGTGTCCCCGTCTGCTCTAGCTAGTTGCTTTGTGTCAGGAATGAAAGCCTCAGACACCAAGCAAAGAACTCAGCCATTTCAATAAGTCTGGTGATAAAAACGGACTGAAGCTTTATTCTGCAGCACAGTCAGTGACCTTGACATTTTCACTTAGAATGTCGTTGTGCCGCTGCCACAGAAAGAGATGTATCTGAATTAATCAGGTATCCGAGAGCTTGCACAGTGTTGAAAAGGTAAAGCTGTTGATACAACACTCACCACTGAATTTAAAGCAATGCAAGTACCTCAGACATAAACTGAATAAATGACAAGTAAAATTCAATAAATACCATTTTGGGCGCTCTTTAATGTGATGTGCTAGATCGTTGTAGTTTCAGTGTACTCGCTTGTGCGTAATCAAACGCCTAGGAAAACATTCATGACAGTTTCGTTTTTGTTCTGGATCCCGTGCTCTGCTGCCAGACTGGAGCGCACTTACCACCAACTGGACAGGGGTGGGAATTACAGCTACAATTTTACAACAGATCACCCTCAGTGTAATCTGTCAGAATGACGTACGGCCTTCAGATTTTTCCGTCACTGATATAAAAAAAAATGATCAGTCACTTATAATTAATTTTAATTTTAATCAATTTCACCTATAATCAAGTTCAATGTTTGTGTGTGTATATATCAAATGCATAAATGCATTTTGTTTAAACTGTGATACAACATGACCTTAAAATACAGTACTATTTAAAAGGTCAGTATGATTTTTTATGCACAGATGCATTAAATTGATTATGTGACATTATTAGTGACAGTGAAAAATCACAATTTCCAATATTTAAAAAAAGCATATCAGAATCATTTCTGAAAGATCATGTGACACAAGTAGTGACTACCTTAAATACCTTTTAAATATACAGTGGAGATCAAAATTAGAGAACAACCTGCAATTTCCTAAATTGCTTAGTCCTATTTGAAGTTATCCTTATAACAGGAGTAGAAGGGCATATTTAAGCATATTTCATAAATTAATTGTAATCTAAAGCACAGTAAAAAAAAAAAGAAAGAAAGAAAAAGAACTTCAACTTAAAATTAGAGACCACTTACAGATACCTCCAAATTATTGTTGTTAATTTCCTTAATTATATGATAAACCCTATTTAACCAGCAGTGTTCCTCTAATTTTCACTGAGACTACAAGATAGCGGGCTGCTCTAAGGTGACTCAAACCCTGCGACAGGAGTTTGTCCAGATAAATGCCAGTGCAAAAGAAGTTGGCTATTCAAATCTGTGATTTCTTAAATATTGCATATTTACAATGACATTAATTCATTCAAGTCCCCCAAAAAGGCTGGTCGTCCACGAAAGACAAATACACAAGAAGACAGGATAACGCAGAGACTCTCAATAGAAAATTGGTTCAGCACTGCAGCTGGAATTGCTTGCCAGGGTAAGGATCTGTCTCGGAACGTTTAAGAGAAGCCGACTGAAAGTGCATTCAGCAGTGACCAAAGCCTCTCATCGGCAGAAAGAATCAAAAGGCTAAGCTCATATTTTCTGAGAAGCATGTTGTGCGGAGACAGGAGAACTGGTCCAAAGTTTACTTTAGTGATGGGAGCAAGTTTAATTTATTTGGGTCTGATGGGAAACATTTTGTTCAGTGTCAAACTGAGGAAAGACTGAAGCCCAAGTGCATAAATAAGTGAAATTAGAGAAGGAAGTGTCATGGTTTGGGGGATGTTTTCTGCAGCAGGAGTTGGGCCTCTTATACAGATACATGGCATAGTGAATGCAAATGTTTATTAGAACCTCCTTCAGCAAGCATTTTCCTTCCCTGCAAGCATTTCCCAATCGGGCTGCAGTTTTCATGTGAGACAATGCCCCCGTCACACTGTAAAACTGGAGTTCCTTGAAGCAAAGAACACTGAAATAATAAAATGGCTGTTTCAGAGACCTGATATAAATCTCTGGAAAATTCTCAATTTTTAACAAAGTTATGGCTAAGAAACTCACTACAGTTGCAAAACTTTTGAAGAGAGTGAAAGAAGAGTGGACCAAGATCACACCAGCGCAGTGTGAGAAACTAGTGATATCCTGTGGCTGATGTGCTGAAGTCATTTAAAGCAAGGGTCTCTACACTTCCTACTAATTTCTGACAGCTGTAACCCTCCAAAATTTTAGTTGTAATCTTACTTCATGCCACAGTGGTTACTGTTGTCTAATTTTAATCACTGTTCTCCACAGAATAAAGGTTTTCATAACATACTTGCATAAGAGCCTTCTTTAAAAAATTCTTACCAACCCCAAACTTTTAAACGGCAGTGTAGGTTTAAGAAATAAGACACCCACCCAGACACTTTCTGCATGAATGAATCATTTTGAGTAGATGAGCTCAATGCTTCACAAAACAAACCACTAAACTTGACAAAAGCATCAACAATAACAATGCAAATAAAACATAAAAAAGTTAGAGCTTTCTTTTCAACAGACTTGATTTGCGTACAAATGTAGAGTAAGTTTAATATTTTCAAGTTCACACTTGAACAAACATATTCACTGTAGAAAGTACCAAATCTTGTCTGCTGTTTTTACTTCAGCACACAATCATTTTCCCGAGTGCATTCTAATATTATTGAACATCTTAAATGCACTTTCATGCAGAGGTTTAAAAAATCCCTTAGCATGAATAACAAAGACTCGAGAGACTGCATTTCAATCTCAGCGAAAGCATCACTTCCAATCTTATGAATCAAAACATCTATGCCAAATAGTGTCAGAGTGTCCCTGTCCACTCCATGTGATCTTAAAATGTCACTTAGACCTCTTACACGCTCAAATCACTTTGTGACTTTCACTTTCACAGGCCTCTCAAAACCCATTTAGATGCGAGTCCGAGCGAGAGGGCAAAGCTGTGAGTCAGCTTCAAAGGACACCACATGGCGGAACAAACATCGGTCTGAAAGCTCTCCTCGATGTGACATGAGAAAAGTCCTCATCTACTCACTGTTAGTCTGCACCTCAATAACATATACAGAGAATTATTCATAAACATACAGTACGCCTTCTACGAAAGGTGATATTCCACGAGAATATGCCTGATGGGGCATCAGATTTAAGGTTCATTAGTGTGGAGCGAAGGCCAGAAGCTGGAGCAGATGCTCTCTCTGGAGATGTTCATCAGCATTCTGGACCTCTACAGTCATATTCTATTCCATCTGCCTGCTTCTGTCTTTCAGCTGGAAATGGAGCACCTAGGTCCATTAATTCCCAAATAAGTGCTCTGCACATTTAAATGCTTTAAAAGAAGGGCATCCATTGTGGACCGTCCATTAAAGCACATTATCTGAGTCAAAAATGACAGCAATTGAGAGACTCGATCGCAAGGATGAAGCAATGTGGTGTGACGTGATATGAGCTGGAAAACTCTTTTTGTAACAGGACAGGATGAGAGATTTTGACTCTAAGGCATGATTGGACAAGAGATGGAGCAGATGTTCGATAATACCACTTTACCCTGTGATTGAGTCAGTGACGTAGAGTATTTTTTTTCAGGATCTATTAATTTATTCATAAAATTACTTAAACACATCTCTACTTTAATTAACATGTTCTATACATTACTTTTTTTAATGTATATACACTTCAGATCAAATGTTTGGAGTCTAGGATTTTTTTAAAATTTGTCTTATTTTTATGATCAAAAAATAAAAGCCTGAGTTTGCCTAATATATGTATGTATACTGTTTGTAATTATGTATAAATAAATACAAATACATTCATGTATATACTTAAGAAATATTAACTGGTTTATGTATTTATTATAATTTTTATATAATTTATATTATATATAAATAAAAATATTTTGTACATAACATATTTCTCTTAAATATACACATTAATTTGTGTGTATATATACACATAATAATTACACACAGTACACACACATATATTAGGCAAACTCAAACTTTTTTTTTATATGTGATTAATCGTTTGACAGCCCTAATCTTATATAATATTAATAATTTATTCCTGTGATGGCAAATCTGAATTTTCTGCAGTTATTACTTCATTCCTCAATCAAAAATACAGTAAAAATAATAATATTGTGAAATATTACTAGAATTTTAAATAACTGGTTTCTATTTGAATATATCTTAAAATGTAATTTATTCCTGTGATGCAAAGTTGAATTTTTAGCAGTCATTACTACATTATTCAAACAAAAACACAGGAAAATGTTTAATATTGAAAAAAAAATTATATTATAAAATATATATTTTTTTAAATGCACATAAATTTTTTTTTTTTAAATGCAATTTATTCCTGTGATGCAAAGTTGAATTTTCAGCAGTCAGTACTCCATTCTTCAACGAAAAATACAGTAAAAATGACAGCCCTAATCTTATTATAATATTAATAATTTATTCCTGTGATGGCAAAGCTGAATTTTCAGCAGTTATTACTTCATTCTTCAAGCAAAAATACAGTAAAAATAGTAATATTGTGAAATATTACTAGAATTTAAAATAACTGGTTTCTATTTGAATAGATTTTAAAACATAATTTATTCCTGTGATGCAAATTTGAATTTTCAGCAGTTATTACTCCATTCTTCAATGAAAAAACAGCAAAAATAGTACTATTCTGAAATATTATTACAATTTAAAATAACTGGTTTTATTTGAATATATTTTAAAATGTAATTTATTTCTGTAAGGCAAAGCTGACTTTTCAGCAGCCATTACTCCAGTCTTTTGTGTCACATCATTCTTCAGAAATCATTTTAATGCTCAAATTTCTAATGCTCAACATTTCTTAATATTATCAATGTTGAAAACAGTTTGCAACTATTAAACGCAGCTTAATGTTCTTCCAAACTTTTTTTTTTTATTTCTTTGAAACAAAAAACACAAGTCAAAGCACTACAGAATAATATCATAGAGAGGACCTTTGCAGTTACGGTTGATAAGTCTCAGTATCAGATAACTTCACTTTTTATGACGAAGTTAGTTCAGGTTGTAAAATGTCATGTCATGTACATTACATTACAAACATTTTTATTATCAAATAAAGGGAAAAAAATACATTATTACTTTTATCTAATGGTTAGACCACATGAGATTTTTCCCTTTCTCGAAAATATTTTTCAAAACCATACAAAACTAAAATGAATACAAAAAGCACATTTCTATGACATTTTCTTTATAACGGCCACTCATATTTGTCATTGACCCGATTGTGTAGGATTCACTGCGCTCTATTTCTTCTGCTCAACCACATTCTTATTCGTTGCCTGTGGGGACACCAGCAAAGGACAAAGTGCAATGCTTATTAACGTACAGCATGTGCTCACACTTGCTATCTCCTCTCGACGGAGCCACAACCAATTAGAGCTGATGGTCTACAGTAGTCGTTCCTCGCATGTATAGACAGGAGCTGTCCGCTTAGCAGCGGTGCTGAATGGAGGTTGCCACTGTCCGTGGTTCTGAGGATTATCTGCGGCCAGCACTGGCTAAAATGGCCATTGACAATCACTCCAAAAACTCATCCCATCCATCATCCATCACATACTTGCCCTTGGCGCATCACTACTCCTCAAGTCCCCATTCCCCCCCAAGCCTCTTCCATCTTCCTCTCTCTTTACATCAAGTCCCTCTCATCCGTTCTCAGACACCACTTGTCAGTGAGATGTGCAATGTGGTCGGATGAGTGTGTGGAAGTGTGTGTGAGGCCCACAGGGCATCTATCCCTCCATTGAGAGATCAGAGCAGGTGCCAGATGCCTGGAGCTCATAAAAAAGAACATCATGCTTTTCAGCTCACCTTCAGCTCCTCGGTGCCCACACATATCCGGTTAACTCACTTACTGCCGACAACACCTGCACACTGCACCGCGCTTTCGCATAGCTACAGGATTCTTGTCTCTCACGTCACACGGCGTGAACGCTTCTCAGAACTGCTTTATGTCGTTTATAATGCCGCGTGACAGAGGTCCCGAGTTCATGAACACTGCATTTTTATGCCGCAGAAAGTACAGAATAAACCAGAGCGACTTCAGGATAAATGACTATTTATCATTTGTCACAGAGTTCAGCAGACGGCGCGAATATGTGGTGCTGAAAAACCACGAGCCACATTTCTCCCAGACGAGATATTAAAACGTGTTAAATTATTAAACTGCGCCCTCTTGACCCAAACGCGCTCAGTCAGACACGACGTGCAGATATGAGATGTTTAATCAGACTTTTCATCATGTCGTATCAGAGACTCCTACACTGAAACTGTCTATTTAAATTCACCTGTCGTCCACCACCGTCCCTAATGAATATAAAAAAGCAAATCTATTGAGAAGCCCGGATTCAGATGGATGACGTTGACAGAGCCGACGAGATACAAATGCACATGCGATGCAAATCCCTGGCATGCCATTAAAAATATACTCTCTAATTGAGCATATGCACAGCAAGGACGTTTGGAGGAAAGAGAGAAGCTGTGTGTTTTTTTTTGTTGCTGTCATTAGTAATCTCTTCAGGGCAGGTAGGAGAAGTCACTGATGGGAGAACCGGCTGAGAGACAGACTGTATTAGAAGTGAGATAGTGTATCTGGCAGGCTCACTGTGAAATGTAACTGTCAGCCATTAGAAAGAATCAGAGGAGAGAGATTTGTGCTCATGAGATAATGAGTTTCAATCTAATTCCATTCCATACAAAAATATTCTCATAAGACTGACATTCAATTCTCCCACGAGCAGCGAAAGTATTGACATACGCATCTCCTTTGATTTCCCTTCTGTTAAAATCCACATCAATCACACCCCAAAAGGAGTAAATATTTAAAAGTTTCATGGAGCTCATTATGAAAATCCTGCTTTATCAGCAATAAAGCACATTTCTCTTTTGTTTCTTCTTTTTTTCTCATTCAAACGCCTCTAGTTCTCTAGTTTCCTCAAAACTCTTGCTTCTGGGATTTGTCTTACATGGTCCCCTGGTTTCGCTGAAATGTCTCTATTGCAGTGTTACCCAAAGAATAACATCTCGATCCTGTATTCCCTAGACTATATCCTGGTGCTTTGTCTCTCTAAACACACCTCCCATAGATTGAGGGTAACCAGGGAATCAGGAGAGATGCTGATGCTGTATTATCTCAGCGGGTTTATCTTCCTAAAATCACTCAAGTGCAGCTCTCAGAATAAGGCTTCATAAAGACATCTCAAGCAATTTAAAAGTCCAGAGATTTCCGAACATAGTTTAAATTATTTATATTTTTCTATTTAAAGGGATAGCTCACCCAAAAATGCAAATTACCCCATAATTTACTCACCCTCAAGCCATCCTAAGTGTATATGACTTTCTGCTTTCAGATCAGTACAATTGGAGTTATGTTAAAGGAGAAGTCCACTTCCAGAACAAAAATTCACAGATAATTTACTCCGCCCTTTGTCATCCAAGATGTTCATGTCTTTTAAATTATGTTTCTTTCAAATTGTTTTAGGAAAACATTGCAAAATTTTTCTCCATATAGTGGACTTTAATAGTGCCCCCAAGTTTGAACTTGCAGTTTAAATGCCGAGGAAGAAGGGTCTTATCCAGCAAAACGATCAGTTATTTTCTAAACAAATTGTTCGAAATTTATATACTTTTTAACCTCAAAAGCTTTTCTTGTCTAAGTCTGCGTGAACTCTGTTTTTTTCGGGTTCAATACAGTCAATACTGTTAGGGTATATCAAAAAACTCTCGTTTTCTTCCCCAACTTCAAAACTATCCTACATCGCTGCAGAAGTACCGACCCAGTGTTTTTAAATGAACATGCAGAGAACATCAAACACCCTTTACAAAACAAGGTAAAACAGCAATATAGGATGATTTTGACGTTGAAGAAGAAAACAAGATGGGATATTTTTCTACATACCCTGACTGTATTGACTCAGATTACTCAGACTACGCATGCGACCAGCAGAGACAAGACGAACAAACGAACAAACGTTTGAGGTTTTTGTTCTGGAAGTGGACTTCTCCTTTAAAGGAGAAGCAAAATTAACTTTTACATGTTTGAACATAAATATGTGTTGGCAGTGTGTGTACACAACCACCCTATTATGATAAAAATCCATCCAGTGGTTTTTGTTTAATTTCTTTAAATAATATCCCCTTTTTCAAATCAAGCCATTCTCAGCTTCTTGACTATGTGGCGTCACACAGACCAAGGCCGCTCCCATGATAGTTGATTGACACGGCCGTCTTACCTTAGTCCCGCCCTGAGTGAGCTGTAAGTAGTCAGCCATTGTGTAGATGCCGGGGCAGGGACGTAGACAAGAATGTCTCCTAAGCGATTGAGGTGTTCTATTGTTGGATGTAACAATGAACATAGCAGTCAATATTTACTCCTGGCATCTGAGCCACTGAAGACAGAGGATTAACGTTACTTTCAGCTTTTAAGGAGATGCGCTGATCCCCGATCTGCCTAAATGCGTCTGAGTTCACACAAATAATTTGTGATGCAGCTTCACTTACAGAAGAAGTGAGTATAAGGGTTTTATGCATCTTTGCAAATCACCTTTCCTAATAATGTGCTAGTTAGCAAGTTTCACACTAACTGCAACTAAAGTAAACATTACTGCTCATCACCTCAAAGAAGAGAGCGGCTGTGCAAAAAAACAACAAAAACAAAACAACTTAAAATAATTTGTTACCCTGCTGCCTTAAAGGGGTCATCGGATGCCCATTTTCCACAAGTTGATATGATTCTTTAGGGTCTTAATGTCTATGATGTCTATAATATACTTTGGTTAAAAATTCTCAATGGTTGTGTAAAACAACACTCTTTTTACCTTGCCAAAATCAGCTCTGCAAAAATCATCCTGTTCTGGTTCTGGCTGCTTTATATGTTAATGAGCTCTGCTCACCCCTCTCTTCTCTCTGTGGAGTGACGAGCCTGTTTACTTTAGCCACATTTAGCCGCGTTTAGCCGCTAAACTTGCTAACTAGCCGCTAAACTTGCTAACTAGCATGTTATTAGGAAAGGTGATTGCAGCGATTCATAAAAAAAACCTTATACTCACTTTTGCTGTAGGTAAGGCTGGATCACAAATGATTTGCGTGAACATAGATGCATTTATGTAGATCGGGAGATGCATTCTCTTCACAAACAAATGTAATCCACTGCATCTTCAGCGGCTCAGATGTCAGGAGTAAATGACGACCACTACGTTCATTATTACATCCGGCAACACAACACCTCAATCGCTCAATCAGAGATATTCTTGTCTAACTTACATCCCTGCTCCAGCACTGAAACAATAAAGGTAAGACTGTGACAGCTGATTATTTTTTACAGATTAATTAAAAAGCACTGCATGGATTTTTATCATTATAATGTAGATTTGTACATACACTGCCAATACACATTAATGTTCAAACAACATGAAATCCAACGACCCCCTTAAAATTTTCAGTCTTTAAAAAGTTCAGTCAACTCAAATAAGTTTAGTCAACTTGAAATGTTAAGTTGTACTATGTGACAACTTAGATATTTGAGTTCACTAAACAAAAAAACTTGGTTTGTTAAACTTAAAAGCTGGGCTTGTTACCCAGCTGCCTTAAAATTTTAAGTTGAATGAACTCAAATATCTAAGTTGTCACTTAGTACAACTTAACATTTCAAGTTGACTAAACTTTTTTTTAAATTGGCTGAACTTAAAATTTTAAGGCAGCCAAGTAAATTATTTTAAGTTGACTCAACAAATAGTTTTTTACAGTGTAAAAAGGGTGTTTTTTATACTACTGTTGAGAAATTTTAACCAAAGTATGTTATAGACTTTTAATTAGGACCCTAAAGAATTATATCAACTTGTGGAAAATGGGCATCTGATGAATCCTTTAAAAATGGTCCTGGCTCTTTCAAGGTTTATAATGGCAGTGGTCCAGATTTTGCGTTCACAAAAGAGTAGCGTTCCAGTGGATGATGTAAGGACATACGACGTAGGCATAGGGTAAGCTCCGGTGCAAAATATGCTAGTCTTGCGAGAACCACGTTTTGTTAACAGCAAAGGAAAACCAGTCTCCTCTTGGTTATATATCGAAATCCTATGATATTTTTTTTGATGTTCTTCTAATTCATGACCAATGTTTTGTTTTGCTCTCTCCTTTGCGCTTCCATGTTCATCATTTCTGCATTCATCACCAAGTTCATCTCCGTACTACATCATCCGCTGGAATGCCACTCTTTCGTGAAAGTGAATACAACAGTTAGCGAAAGATAGAGATTATGGTTTATAAAGTTGGAAATATGGATATTTTTCTTATACAAATGCATCGATTCCCTTCAGGAGGCCTTTATTAACCCCCTGGAGCCATGTGAAGTACTTTTTACGATGGATGGACATATTTTATTTTGCTTCAAAAACTGTAACACAATTCACTGCCATTATAAATCTTGGAAGAGCCAGGACATTTTTCTTTATATAACTCCAGCTGTATTCGTCTGAAAGAAGCAAGTCATATACACCTAGGATGACTTAAGGGTGAGCAAATCCTGGGGTAATTTTCATTTTTGGGTGAACTATCCTTTTAATGCTAGTTACTTCATTCTAATAATGTTTTTTTTATTAACATGAAGACTTTGAAATGTCATTTAATCACACTTCATTTCATCACAAAATTCACAGCCTAAAAAGCTGCATTTTCTTCTAATTAGTGCACGGAAAAGCATATTTCCTCATAAACACCTCATACACAGTGTGTTGATCACAACCCCAAACCAAAACCACGCGCCTTTTGTGTGATATTAAACCCAAGCTATAGCACAAAGCTTGAGTTTCATGTCACAATGAACTAAATAAAAAATGAGTCAGAAATATGATAAGCTAGAAACATGATGTTACTATATATAAGACCCTTAAAAATTCACTGTAAGAAAGTAGTCCCTAAAAACTTTTGCTAAAATTATGCTCAGACCTCTTCTAAAAAAAATCTGACAAGGCCTCTGTGAATCATAAATGAACAGTGATAAAATCTCAAAATGTTAAGAAGTATGGAATAATTTGAGTTGTAAAGGTGTGAAAGATAAGTACAAAAATGTTTCCATGAGTTTAGTTTAAACAGTACTGCAGGCTTGAAAGCTACTGGATATGTATAAGAATACTATCACTCTGTATATTGGCCAAAATGAAAAACAAATCTGGTGCAAGTTTTCAATCACAGGCAAATTCTGACCTCTTAGTTTACATTTTCATTGTCTGAACTGTTTTAAATAATTAAATATTCCATGGAAGAATGAATGGAACAGGACTAAAGAACATTTTTATTCAGATTCTGACAGGAGTTTAACATTACTTGGTGGTAAGCACTAGAACTATTTCAAAGACAGCTCTAAAACCCACTTCACAATTATGTCTGATTTGGGTGAAGCTGCACATGGACTTAAAAGGGAGTGGGTAGCATTAAGACTTCAGCACAAAATGTGCTTGTACTTTCTAGCTTGCCCAAAATTTTCACTCTAACTCAAACAAAAAAAGCAAAGAAAAATCCAGCTGGCAGAGAGTGGTTCAAGGTCTCAGTTCAGACAGCTTTAGGAGCCCTGGTTTGGCAGATCTACTCTCTCAACTGAGAGGGTATATAGAGCTGTTGCTTGTGAGGAGACAAACTCCACTCAGGGAAGCAGTTTCTGTTTGTAGATACAGTACATGTTATTCAGAAGCAGCTCCCTCATGTGAACAGGACTGCAGTGACTAGCCTTTAGTGGGAAGGATATCAGGTTTGCGGCAGCCAGCAGGTGGAAGTGAGCCGGCCAGGAAGGGAGTCAGTAGGCAGGCTAAGTGGGAGCTCTCCGTGGTACTGATGGTTTCCAGCAATTTCACAATGCATAGCCATGGTCTGAAGGTCTGATTTACAAACCTGTAATGGGGCATTGAATCCCATTACAGGCTACCCCAGGTGGAAAAGCTTGAGGTACTGTAAGTAAGTTGTCTTTTAAATCATCTTAGAGCTTATATGATCTGTAATTGTTTAAGTGGAGGATAGTTTCAGTGGCCAAAGACTCTCCAGTGATCACAGGTGGAAAATTGCAGAAATTAGTTGAGTCTTGGGGTCTGAAAGCCTCAATGGAAAAAAAGAAAATCACTTACATTACTACAAGTTGTTTGGGAGGGTTTCAAGAAAAAAATCCTCTGCTTTCATTCAAATCCAAACTCCAACACATTCAGTTCCCAGACACTACTGGAACTTCAAATGGGACTGGGATCTGTGGTCAGATTGAAAAAATGAAAATAAAAAAGAGCTTTTTGGCTTACACAATATGGGTTACATAGGGATAAAACAGCAATAAAAAATTACCCCGAGCCAACAATGTAATATACTACATCTTGACATCTTGTTTATACACCTGGCATCATGGATTCTATCAAATACCAACAGATAAAAAAATCAAAGCCTGATTGAATCATATAATGGACTATGGTTGGATCTTCCATTAGGACAATTATCCAAAACAAACATCAAAATCAACATAAAAAGCTTCACTGAGCATAAAAAATTAAGGTTCTGCCATGGCCATCCAAGTCCAACCAAAACCCTGTAAAAAAATTGGTGGGGTAAACTGAAGACTGTTAAAAAAAAAACAAAAAAAACCTTGACTTAAAATGTTTAATTTAGTCAACTAAGATATTCCAGTTGTCACCTAAATTACCATGAACTTAAACTTTAATTAAAGATTTTTTTTTTTACAGTGAAGAGGAGAACCATCAACACTGACCACGGCATCTGAAGAACCTCGAAAGAGAAGGCATAGAAAAATGGTCTCCAATCTCCAACCTCATCAGGCATTACAGGAGGAGACTCAGAGATGTCATCTTGGCAAACAGAGGTTGCAATTTCCCCTTTCCCCCGACATTCAAATGTCTTAATTTAATAAAAGGTTAATTATTTATTGTATTTTTCAATGAAAGATCAAACAGATAAACAATGCAGATTTACTTTTACAATGCAGATTTTATTTATTTATTTATTTATATTTACACACTGCCATTCAAAAGTTTGGGATCAGTTTCTTATGCTCATCAAGGCTGTATCTATTTGATCAAAAATACATAAAAACATTATTTTGTGAAATATTATTGCAATTTAAAATAACCATTTTCTATTTTAATATACTTTAAAAATTGTATTTATTCCTATGAAGCAAAGCTGAATTTTCAGCATCATTACTCCAGTCTTCAGTGTCACATGATCCTTCAGAAATCATTCTAATATGCTGATTTATAATCAATTTTTCAGGATTCTTTGTTTATTCAAAATATAAACTTTGTGTTACCGTATACAGTACTATTTTTTTTTAAGAAATCAGTACTTTCATTTAGCAAGGATGTGTTAAACAGATAAAAATATTTTTTTATTCTATTCTGTTCTTTTAAACTTTTTATTCATCAAAGAATCAAAGAAAAAAAAGTGTCACATGTTCCAAAAAAAAAGGCAGCACAACAGCTTCAACAGTGATAATAAATTAACATATTAGATTATATTTCTGAAGGATCATGTGACACTGAAGACTGGAGTAATGATGCTGAAAATTCAGCTTTGCTTCATAGGAATAAATTATATTTTTAAAGTATATTAAAATAGAAAACAGTTATTTTAAATTGCAATAATATTTCACAAAATTGCATTTTCTGTATTTTTGATCAAACAGATACAGCCTTGATGAGCATAAGAAACTTGAAAAGTGAAAAATTCAGTGCTGCATCACAGAAATAAATAAAAGTATATTAAAATGTTAAACTAATATTAGAAATTGAAATATTAGAAACATTTCACAATATTCCTGTTTTTTCTGTATTTTGGATCAAATAAATACAGCCTTAATTAATGCACATAAGAGACTCCATTAAAAAAAAAAGAAAGATTCCAAACTTTTAATCGCCAGTGTATACATAAAATAAAATGTGTACATAAACCGTAAATTATAAACAGTATGTGCTTATATTAAACTTTCTAATCTCAAAGTTCAAACTGATTTTACAAATCACTGACACTGAGACTTTCTGCACTAGTTTCTGCACTTCATGCTTGTCCCTTTAAAAGAGCTAATTGACTGTTTTTAGGACCTGCTGATTGTGTCACAAGTCTATTGTCTGTAGCCTGGTTTGGTTTAAAAGAAAAAAAACAGAGTTTTTGTTGTGCAAAACACTGTAGCCTAAGCAATTTGTTGGTGACAAGCAAGTGACTCCAGGTCTGTCAAGGTCTGAGGCTCAATTACAAGCTGAGGATAGAGGGGGCTTAAAAAGCGGAGAGCTACTGAGATCACAACCACAATCTGTTTTCGTGTTGAGCAAAAAATATTGAATCCTCAGCTGCTCAAGGGGAGATTTGTGTTGCTCTAGAAAAAAAAAAGTTTCTGAAGAATGTCAGTTCACTGTAACCCATTGGAACGATATATTAAGATACAAATGCCTGGCATCATTTTCCAGCTTCCAGTGACTGCTGGATCAAGGCAGGTTTTAGATGAGAGATCATGTATAGCTTGAAGCGAGGAGCTCTCGTGTATCGGGAAAAATTATTATGTGCAATAGGAGGGAGAAAGAGAAAGATGGAGTGAGGGACTAAGAGAAAGAGACAGAGAGAAAGAGATGAAATGGGAGAGCGAAGTGAGAGAGAGAGCGCAAGAAAGAGGGAGGGAGGAAGAGAGAGAGAGTACCGCCCTTCAGTTGTGTTTAAATGTGAAGCGGAAAATCATCTCTGTGGCTCAGGGGAGTGAAGAGGCGATGCTAGTGTTAGATGAGCGGGTTTGCCGTGCTTAAATCATAGTGCTCTCTCTCTTTCGCTCTTTGTTTGTCCTACAGTGTCCCTGATTTCAGCTTCAGGCTTCAAAGTGAGAAGACAGAAGAACTGAGAGTTTCTACAAGACAACGATACCTGGACGCAGGGATATCTGGACACCTCACAATGGATGGATTGAGGACAAAGTGTTAAGTTCTCCTACGGCTGTCCCTGAATGATACAGGTACAGTAGTTGTTTCAGCTTTGTTTTCTTCTTTACCAAGTATCAGCATGCAGCTGATGCAATAGTAATTTTCAGAAAACATGTTTTTACCTTGATGCATGAAAACACTTGTTTTTTTCTGTAAAGAAAAAGGAGTGCACTGAAAGATCAGCATGAATAGCTTTATCTGATCTTACATTCACTGATTTTTATAGCCTACATTATGAAGCATATGCTGGGAGACTGAATGGCTGGCTCTTTTCATAAGTTCTCTAGACGTTTTTATAGTTTTGTAGTCTGACATTCAATTTCAGTACATGCTATGTGCATAACTGAAGAAAATGTGACTGCCTAGTCATAACTCCAATTTCTGAATATGAATAGGCAATTGGAGACTCAAGGATGGAGGCAGACTGTCAGGTGGCTGAGGAAAAGAAACCGATTGGCACTTTCATCTCTAAATGTGGCCTAATAGACACACTAACAGGCTGAAAGCAAGTCGATCTACATCAAGATTGGATCTGAGATTTGAAAAAAAGGCGTAGAATCAATTTCTCATACTGAAATTGCTGGTACGTTTTAAAAACTGTTACAAAGAAATAGAATGCAACTTTGAATTAAATGTTAAATACTTTTTTAACACTTAGTAATTACTTGTAAAACACACTGCTTTAATTACAAATTCCTAATCATTTTTTATAGCGTGAGGAAGACTCTCTCAGACTCGCATAAACGACATTTCTTTTTTTCCAATTTAATTTGAAATGCCAGGTTTGAATGCACCTAACGGCAGTTACAACACTTAAATAGGAATAAATGGAAGCGAGAGATGAAAAGCGAGTATGTGAGTTACTGACCTCTCTCTCTGTGTATCTTTAGAGGAGTGTTGGGATGTCGTGGCTGGTGTGGGTGTGGGTCAGTGTGACAGTCCTGCTGATGTGTGAGGCCACTTTCTATGAGACCATCCAGCAGCACCTGGCCCCACCCGGAACCAACATACAGATCCTCGGTGAGTCCTTCCTTCTCTCCACCTTTTGCCTCATCAGCTTGGTTTCTCAATCTCAGTTTAATCTCTGTAGAGGGAAAGGTTCAGGTGTGCATCATCGTTCAGAGTGGCTGCATCAGGAAGGATTAAACTATAACTGGATTAAATCTAGTTTAAAGGTATAGTTCAACCAGTAATGAAAATTACCTCATGATTTACTCACCCTCAAAGTCAAACCACAATAGGTGTATATGACTTTAAGATTTAGGGCCCTATCGCGGACGGAATCGCAGAATCCAGTCATAAAAACGGAATTTACTGAATAACGCGGAATGTCACGGAATTTGTCAAAGTTTGAATGAATTAATCAAAAGTAGGTCATTACACTTAAATCAAACTGCAATATGGACTAGTATCTGTAAATATTACGCCACCAAATACCATTTAAATGTGAATCCTGCATGTTCTGCGTGTCTCTGTTTTAATGAATGGAGCAGACCAGCGGTTTTGTTTATTAAACACACTGAAGCGCGCCCGACCATTTCCATTTTAGGAAAACTGGCGTTATGTACATACAGGAAAAAAAGGTAGACACGGCAACCCGTCAAAATAAAAGTCCGGTTTAACGGTTTAACAAGACATTGTGCCAGATATATATTACTACTACTACTACTACTACTAAAATGAAACAAACATAATTTTTTAGGGTATAATAACACAACATTTCTTCTATGTTTTAATTTTTATAGTAAATTACCTTGGTTTGCCCCCCCCAAAAAAAGTTTGCTTAATTTTCAATAATTAAAAGATAAATGAAATTAATGTTTTATGCCTTTATTTGATAACCAGAACATTTTAAAGACACAACACAGAATTTCTGAAACCTTTCATATGGCTATTTTAAGAATAAATTTGTATGCATTCAAATAATTTAGACATGCTAAAACACAGAATTTGATAACAATAAAACATATGGTGAGAAAAAATAAAACATTTCATAGGGCACTAAACATGTCATTTTTGTTAAACCTTTATTAAATTGACGTGAAATTGTATAAGTTTCATGATTTTAATTTATTAGACATGCTCTTTGATTACTAAAATTTAATTTAACCATTAAAATAGAGTTGAGAAAAACTAAAACGTGAAAAAACGGAATCCAGAAAAATTAAAACAGAAAAAACAGAATTTGAAAAAAATAAAATAAAACGGAATTTAGAAAAAATAAAACGGATTTCATAGGGCCCTACAGATAAATTCAATCAGAGTTATATTAAAAAATGTCCTGGCTCTTCCAAGCTTTATAATGACAGTAATGGGTTTAAGATTTTGAAGCCCAAAAAACAGCATCCATTATAAATAGTACTGTACTCCACACGGCTCTGGGAGTGTTAATTTCGTTCAAAAATGTTTTTCACCAACGAAAACGAGACGATAATGAAACAAAACTTAGAAAACTATTAACAACTAATAAAAATTATATGAAAAGGGAGGGACGATTTGGGAAGAGATTCGGTCCGGTTTTCTGAGCGCAGATACTGAAGCAGCGCCTCTCACAGCACACAAGTATACGTTGGCGTCTGATAAAAGGAGAAATACACACAAAATGATGTTGAATTGTCAATTTTGACGACTATTCATGTAAACCAGGGGTCTCCAACACATCACTTGCAATTCAGATAAATTATTTCTTTTGACATATCGGCCGTGAGGTTATTTTAATTATCCCATTTAGTATTTTAATTATCATTAAACCTGTATTTGATTATTGCAGTTGGAAAACCTAAATAGGCTACTATTGTTTACGGCTAGTAAGAGTCCCACGAAGCGGGAAACGCAGATTAGGTTTTGTTTTGTATGAAAATATGACAGAAGGCAGACTGCTGACAGAAATTATATGAAAGAATGTATGATTTAATTAATTGTATGAATTATATGCATAAGGAGGAACCAGCTGTCTTTAGGAAAATTTCGTTGGGATTTCACATCTTCCGACCGCGTATTGCGCAATAAAGCAGAGCTCATAAATTCAGCGCTCCTTTGTTTACACCGGTTACCAGAGAAACAGATTTATTTCTGTTCCATATGCGCCACCTTCTGTCAAACAGTGGATTTACAATACATTATCCGAAGTGTTGAGATTTTTAGAGAACCTGTTGCTCATGTAGAACAGTTTGGAGCAGATAAAATATAATTTATCATTCAGACTTATCCTTATATATTTATGAAGACTTAAGATGCAAAAGCCTCTAAATCCATCTGACATTTTTCTTTTTTCTTTCTGGCTACTTCGTATAGGTTTCAATGTAAGTACTGGTAGCGAGTATGAAGTAAAAGTATTTGATGGACGTATACTATGTGTCAGGAATAGAGATGCACGATATTGGATTTTTGCCGATATCCGATATGCCGATATTTTTTCATCTCATTTTGGCCGATGCCGATACCGATATATATCATTTTGTTTGGAAAGTTAGTTTTTAACAATAACTTATTTGTTAGGATTAAATAAATAGTAATGAGTGGTTTACATTCAATCCCTTCTTTTTCATCAGTAGGCTAGCATTATTTATGATCTGAATTTTGTGAATTAAGTTCACTTTTGCTATGTTTTAAGCCGAACTTCGGATGCTTTCACTTTCGAATTCGCAATCTGAATACATTTCAAAACGAAAACAGAAAAGTAGAACTAAACTGGGTGACTGTGAGGGTGCTTTGCGGGACATGAACAGGACATAATTCATTGCTACAACCTCTTAATTTGTTCCTACGATTTATTAATTTGTAAAATGAGGGAACGAATTAATATGTAGTATTAACAAATTGTTAATTTATTCCCACGAAATATTTTATTTCCCACCCGCAATTTATCACAGTAAGAGATACGAAAACATGGATTAAAAGTGAATGACAAGAAAATAAACCTAAGAAATTAAAGGGTGAGACGGTGAGGATTTGGGAAAATAAAAATATTATTAAGTTATATCGCAATTCCTGACCAACTGGCAAAACAGTACACTTTTTTTGCACAAGAATAGCAACATGTTTACCTTCTCTGGTTTAACAAGCGGTCTTTTACCCTACTCGAAAACCAAATCCTCCGTCCGCCATCGTTCCCAGAATAGTCGCGTCATTTTTGTCGTCACCACCTGGCTCCTGCTGACACTACAAATACAAACCAGGCTCTACACCCGAAGCGCTCACAACGAAAACTACTCTTGGCGTGATCAGTGAAATCCTGAATACGCCACGGCTTTGTAACTCTGTAACTCCCGCTGTATGGAGCAGACGCTTCAGCACTGCAGATCAGGCACTCGCACAAATGCGACCACGTCAAATTTTAACTTGCACATTTAAAAAAAAAAAAAAATGTGACAAAATGTGACAGTTTTGATCAGGGGTGCGTTTCCCAAAAGCATCGTTAGCCAACTATGGTCGCAAGTTCCGTCGTTACCAACATAGTTCAACGATACGGTGTTTCCCGAAACCATAGTTCAAACGAACATTCGCAAACAGCGTCACAAACTTACGTGGTTGGAACTACAGCTCCCGACCTGTGGTTAGAAGCATAGTTCCTTGTTAGTAAGACATATGGGCTCAATAAATTACGCTGTTGGGCACATTAAGCAAGCTAACATGCAGTACAATCTATATCTTTCACTCGATCTAAATGTAAATGCATTTTAATCTATGTATTTTTAAGCTTCCTTGCAAGCGACGTTTTTGCATAGTGCTCTTGCGCAGAAATGCCTACGGGAACCCCGGAGTATGACGTAAGAAGGAACCCACGATGATTCAAACATCAAATAAAGCGAAATGACACGTAACAAAAAAAATAGTAAATTAGTCATCAGGTGCCATGTTTAATATAGCTGCATTTTAGAGATGTCTAATAAGTTAAATAGCATAAATTATTACTCGGTGACGTCATTAACAACGGCCCTACACTGTTGAACTAATGTGGTTCAAACGACGGAGATTCGACCTTATTTGGGAAACAGTCGTGACTAGCTAGTTCGTTTCCACAACAATGCATCGTACTATGGAGGTTAATCAGCGAGTTATGTCGTTGTACGGGAAACGCACCCCAGTCTAGAGCCCTGCAATACAAAGGTATTCAACATGGAAATAAAGTAATAGAAATGTAGTCACTAAGTCATGTTTAATTATAATTTCTAATAATTTTATTATACCGTGCACTGCGCTTTGACAGGGCTGCGGGACACATGCTAGCATAACCAAATTTGCGGTATTTACTAGTTGCCATAGCAACACTATACAGAGCAAAAAGTGCGCCAAAATTCAAAAGCCTTTTGAAGATATCGGTTAATATGTATTTTACCATAGTAAAAGTACATTTCTGGCTGAAGTAAATTTTTCATCTCAGTTTTTAGTATTCATTTAAAATGAGACAAATCTGGCATTATTTCAATCTGTTATTTATCAGTTGAGATAGTTTATTAATGATTCCAGCAGAAGACACTAACCAGATTTAAATTCCAGTTACAATGTGCCCCTCACATGTTATAAAGTACCCCACCTACGGGGCATGTTGTCACATTCCACTTCCTTTCTTTTGAAGTAAATAATGAAAAACGTATACACTGTAATTATGAAACTGCAGAGTTCAGTTTCAAACCTGATCAAACACACCTGTCTATAATTATTAAGTGCTCCTTCAGATCCTAATTAGTTGGTTCAGTTGTGTTTGATTAGGGTTGGAGCTGAACTTTGCAGGTTGGTAGATCTCCAGGAACAGGATTTGGCACCCCTGCTCTAGTACTTTACTTAAAGGATAGTTCACCCAAAAATGAAGATCCTGTCATCATTTACTCACCCTCATGTCATTGCAAATCCATACGAATCAATAAGACACAAACCTATAACAAACAAAGATTTTTTTAGAACATTACTTATCCTTTTAATACTGTTATCATATTTATATTATTATTTTAATATGTCCTATCCTTTTTGTCCATCCTTTTAGAGTCCATGCATTTTGCAAAAATTAATGCATCAAAAAGAAATGGAAAAGTAATCTGAATAAATCAAGCGGTTTATTACAAATCTTCTGAAAAGACACAATCACTTTATATGATGAACAGATCTAATTTATGCTTTTATTCACATATATTGGTCGATGCACATTCATAGAGCACATTGAATATGGAAGCTTAGACATGCTTATGTGACATGCAAGAACAAACCTCACTGGTTCTCATGATACAAGAACAAATGTTTCTGTTTACCATATTTGACGTGGCCTATATGTGTTTGTATCAGTGTTATATGCGAATAAAAGCCTAAAATGATGGGGTGAACTAACCCTTTAAGGGTTAAAGAGAACATTGGATGCAAAGCCCCACCCATGATCGCTGACGGACTGTCCCCAATTAGCATATTTCTGCCCTCAGCCAGTTGTACGCTGTCTTCATTTTCTCCCGATATCAGAGCCACTGAGGACGCTTTGGATTCACTGTTTACCACTGTTTTTGATGGTAAGGCGCCACAGAATACACAAAGGAGGGGTGGAGTGAGCAGAGCTCATTATCATTTAAAGAGACATGCACCGAAATGGGTCGCTGTGAACAGAGCTCTTTTTGACGAGGTAAAATGGGTTTTGTTTTACACAATCATTGGGGAATTCTAACAAAGTATATTGCAGACATTTCGTGAAGACCCTAAAGAATCATACCAACTTGTGGAAAATAGGCATCCGATGTCCCCTTTAAACTTTCTGGTTTCAATTTCTAATTCCTATGAAGAAATTAAGGGAGCAGCCAATCTGAAGAATATTCAAAATGATAATTCAACAAAGAATATTTAATACTTTTGAATGAAAAACAACAAACAATTACATAGTAACAATATATGATAGTATATACAGTATTTAGATATTTTATGTTTATAGTAAAATGTAAGCATAATATAATATACCAGTCAAAAGTTTTTGAACAGTGTTTTTTAAAGAAGTCTCTTCTGCTCACCGAGTCTGCATTTACAGTAAAATTTTGAAATATGTTTACTATTTAAAATAGTAAAATAGTTTTCTATTTTAAAATGTAATTTATTCCTTTGACAAAGCTATATTTTCAGTATCACTACTCCAGTCTTCAGTGTCACATGATCCTTCAGAAATTATTCTAATATGCTGATTTGCTGTTCAAGAAAGTTTTTTTATTATTATTATATACAATATTTAAAACAGCTGAGTATATTTTTTCAGGATTCTTTGATGAATAGAAAGATCCAAAGATCAGCATCTATATGAAATAAAAAATATGTAACATTATACACTGTACCATTCAAAATCTATTCAAAATTGAATCTGAAATTCAAATCAGCATTTCTAAATTATAGAATTATAGAAATTAATTCTTTTATTTAGCAAGGATGATACAATTGATCAGAAGTGACGACAAAGACATTTATAATGTTACAAAAGATTTCTATTTCAGATAAATGCTGCTCTTCTGAACTTTCTATTAATCAAAGAAACCTGAAAAATTCTACTCTTCTACGCTGTTTTCAACATAATAATAATAATAAATGTTTTTTGAGCAGCAAATCACAATACTTGAATGATTCTTGAAGGCTCATGTGACTGGAGTAATAATGCTAAAAATTCAGCTTTGAAATCACACAAATAAATTACATTTAAAAATATATTCAAATAGAAAACAGTTATTTTAAATAGTAAAAATATTTCAAAATGTTCCTGTTTTTGCTGTACTTTGAATTAAATAAATGCAGGTTTGGTGAGCAGAAGGGACTTAAAAACATTAAAAATCAAAAACTTTTGACTGGTAGTGTATATACTTGCACAAGCTATTTTTATATATAATTTTCTATATGGCGCTCAAAAACGGAAGATGGTGACGAGTATTTGAGGAGCTTTTTGCTACTGTTTACTTCCATTGGTTAATCCACCATGACGGACAATCAAAATTAATTGCAGGTGAAGATTTAAATCACTGGTTTGTTAGGAAGTGTATTATTAAGTAGTGCAACACAATTTCATCAAATCCTTTTCTTAATTGAAATCTCATTGGTGCAACGCTGATTCAGAAAAGTAGACACACAAGGGATGGACGTCTAGCACAGTGGCTTGCAACATGGTGTTGCTGCAGGACCCAGATTTGGACATTTATCAAATGGCAACCCAACACAGCAGCAGAGCTGTTTTGATGGTTTCAAGCTCTCGCAAGCCAATAATTCACTGCACACAACACATTGTGGTCTGTATTTAATGATGTCGGGGTTTGCATTGTGCTTTTTCATGCTTTTCGAGGAGTCAAGCACTTGACATAGAGGGAATGTCAAGTAACTCTGCCTAATTTGGCTAGCTTTTACCATCTGTAAAAGACAGATAAATTTGCATTGGAGTCACGTCTTTTGATATCAGCAACAAAAGCATTTTTCCTTCCAAGTTCATAAGCTATTGTGCTAACTAAGCACAATTATATGGTTAGATGTATGTTTTATTTCCATTTACAATGAGTTTTTTTTCTTTGTTTTTTTTATGATAAAGTGGTGACTACGAATGACATTTTCTCTCAAATAAACCACAAACGCACAGAGCGAGAGAAGTTGTGCACTCTGTGCCCATCACAGTAAAAAATTACAGTTTCTCTTCCACACATCAGACCAAGAGGATATCACACATTTTTATCAGAAAGTAAATCTATTAGAAAATCCCTTTTATCTAATATCTCAGTGGTCTGGGGTGGTTTTAAGGTTCGCCTCAATTGAAACAGTGCACAAATGCTTCTTGTAACCTCACACCTTCGAATGAAAGGACTAAAAGCAATTTGAGACCGTACCACTTACCTTAACTAATCTTGCTAGAGGCACTTTACTGGGATTGGATCCTGAATTGGAATTGATTTTATTGTACAGACTACAGAACAATTATAGAGGTACATGCTATTCCTGATTCAAAGCAGAAGGTCGGTGGAGTTTTGCCTCTGATGACATTAAATGCTTTGACTATTTAGATTTGAACGATTTGGCTTCAGTGCCATTCAGAATGTAGATAGGGCAATGTTAGTACAGCTAGTCCTGATTAAACAACTGAGCTCTGGCTGAGAGACTCATCAAAGCACAAGAATGTTTCCAAACAATCAAACATTCATCCTAAATGGAGGGCTATATATCAGCTCACCAGTACTGAGTGCACTGGGATTCCTCAACCCCAAATCTGAATATCAAAGTGGATAAACAAACTGCACAGATTGGGCTTTTATGAGCTTTGGTGACGTCGCATAAAACTCACATTTGGTGCTGGATGGGATGAATGGACAGAGATTACGTTTAAGTGTCCATATGTTCTCTCAAAAGATGAACAATACTGGGGCATTTAGATGTTTCTTGACTGAGTATAAAAAGAGGCACTGAATAATTTATATTTAAACCTCCGTTCTGCTCCAAAAAGATTATTTCTCCAAAAGATACCAATTTATGGTCATATTTTTCTGTAATACTTCAAAGAAGGAATTTGAGATGTGTTTTCTGAAACCACATCTTCACAGCCATTTTTTTTTATCACTTGTCGTGTATGAAAATCACTAACCATCAGCCAATTGTACAGCTCCAGAATGCATTTGCATGTTGTAAAAACGTCAAGCTCAGCAAACATTCTCTCAAACTGCCAATCATGTGAGAAAAAAAATGTTTAAAGGTCAACCAAACTGACAACATCTGCTCTGCTTTCTAGCCTTGTGTGATTATGGCGACATTTTTTTGATGTTATGACAAGTGCGTGCTAAAACTGTAATGCTTTTTCAAGACAGGATGAGATTGTGGCTTTGGAGAGGTGGGAGTGTGTGCATGTGTGTGCTGTGTTACAAAAAGATATTTGTTTAAGTATTGAGTGCTTTGAGGCTGGTAGATTGTTCTGAGTATCAGGGTTGACAGGTCATGAATTGTTGCGGTACCGTTGCTTTCATTAAAACCATCAATGTGACTAGTGACCAGGATCACTGCAGGAAATTGCAAATATAGGAAATGGTGTTATTTTGAAACTGATAAATTGAGTTGCATCCATTGCAAAAATGCTTGTTTTTTATCATGACTTTGTATTTGAATTTAACTGGAGGTCAAGGTTTATGGAGCATACTGTATGTTTGATTCATGCAGTATTGACTATTATGCAGTATAAACTGCACATACTAATTGGCCAAAATAATCTTGCCTGGCAACTGCAAACAGTCTATAGGTAGAAAAATGAACACAATTTAAGCAATAAGGTTTGATATGAGGTGCAACGTTGTCAATACAGTCATTGCTAAAAAGTGCTGGTAGGCAAAGCACAGATTTTTAAAATCAGCTACCACACAATAAAAATATTAAGGACACATTTTTGTTTTTAAACATTAGTTTATATTTTTATACATTACCCTAGTAAAAAGGTAACAGATTTAAAATGCATTTATTTCAGAGCTGCATTCAGTTGATTGTTCTGACAATTAATTGAGTTTTTTTTTTTTTGTGCTAATAAAAATAGACCTAAGCAAACAATAGCCTTTTAAAATAAAAATAGATATATAATTATAATAGCAATAAGGCAATAATATTAGTTCAAATAAAATATCAAAAGCATGTATTTATATGGTTTTATTGTACAAAACTATTAAAATACATTATGTATTATGTAATAGAGCGAATGTGCATTTTGCATTATAACAAATGACTGCAGAGGGCGCCAACAGCCTGACGATTGTTTTTAAACTTTACAGCGCGATCTAATTCGTTTAATATTTAATAAATAATTTATATGTCCACTCAATTACTAATATTTGGCCATTTGTTTACAACAAAAATGCTGCAGCCACTGTAATTTCTTTAATATGTTGACATCAAAATGTGTAAAATCACAATAACAGCATACTGAAAAAGATATTGATGTTTTCTCCTGTGTCTGCATAGGTTTATAAATGATTTACCTGCATGAAATGGCGATGAAATTATGTTCCCAGATGAGCAGATGAACGTTATAATAAACCAAAACTCACAAAAATATGCAGAGAGGGAGTTCGAGATGCCCCACCCATGTAGTTCGTGTCCATGGAATGTCCCACTTCCGGTATTTTGGCGGTTACTCACATGGGTATGGCGAATGGACCTTTATCGCATCGGAATTGAACACCGGAAGCGCTTGTCGAAGCAGTGTATCGATTCTTCCGGTTATGTATACTATTCAATATGCTGTAAACACTAAATGCATAAAAGCATGTCAAAATGAGCATCTGCAGGTTGATTTCAAAATCCGGACATTTTCAGAAATAGTCGAAGAAATATTCTGATGATTACTGTGCACATAATTTTCCAAACGCAACGGAACTTGTAGCTTTAATCCAACGTACCGATCTGAGAAACGCATGGCTCGTAAACATTCGTGATTTCACCACACTGCGTCATTTCACGTTTATGCCAAAATTCTTAAATAATACTCAAATCACGCTGTCAACGCGTTATACTGTCTAGATTAATTAGTTAAAATGTTCAACATTGTTATTTCTTTAAGTCAACGCCCGCGCATTCATTCATCTATTTTAATACCGCTCTTACGAAAATTAACCATGGTATGTGTAGTAAAACTATGGCAATACAATTGGAAATCAGTCTGCGGAAAAAATAAAAATATAACATAGTTACTACATTTACTATAGTAAATCCATGGTTAATTTAGTAAGGGTGTTTATTTAAAATATATTTTAATGTAAACAGGTATAAAATATGATGAGAAAGACATTGTTAATGAGAAGACGAAATTGACTGCAGCAGGTTAAATGTATTTATTATTCAGAATGCACATTTGGAAGAGAAATATATTACTGGGAACATTTCAGCAGGTGATATGAGATGTAGGCCTAAACATCCTCAGTTTCGAAATGCATACTCCACGCGAAAGTGCTCCTAATATTTTAGAAGGACCTTAATTCATCCCACGCATCTCATCCGTGTTGTGTCAGGAAATCGTGAAAACTGAGGCAGTGTGTCATTGTTTAGAATAAAAGCAGCCAAACACACTGCAGTAACACTGGCGAAAGAGAGGATTCTCCCATTAGTTTTCATTGCGTTGCGATGGGACCGGAAGTGGGGATACACTGCTTCGCTTACCGGATATAGGAAGTGAGATAAAGGTCCATTAACAGCCGAGGATTTTTTTTAAATCGAATACCTGAATTGAATCGAGGAATTGTGCCAGCCCTAATTTATTTTATACAAAGTATAGTTCACGTCTATTAACATATTTACTGACATATTCGAGACATATTAAGTACATAATATGTAAAAGTATTTGTAGTATACTTAGCATGAAATAAATGTATTTTAAATACATTTTAGTATATTTATTTTTCACTAGGGTATTTTTACAGTAGAAGACAGAAATGAACAATATATGGTCTCAAACTTAAAGTGGAAGTGAGCAGTCAGTCGAGTTTACATCATTTAGTAAACTGATTCTTTTACTGATAGTAAATTTAACTTCAATAATATATATATATATATATATATATAGCTTTTGGAGCTATAACAAACACAATTAAACGTTTAACATGTTTGTTTTACAAGTGGAAATCAATTTACTAAAACATATACACTTGACTTCCACTTAAAGTGAGAGATAATGGTTTAGTATCAGTCAGTATTGGATATATGTTGTAACAGTGTGGAATATCATGCTTATTTCTTCTGTTTTTATGACATTTAGATTAAGTTTCTCCTCATCTAATGCTCACGTAAGGTTCATGAATAAAAACTAATCATTTAAATACACTGTTAAATGTAATCTTTAGCAAATCTGAAAACAATACGCATTTTCATAATGTACATTATAATGTTGCAATTTCTAAAGATTCTTCAAGCATTTAAAATGATTGCTTTTAGTTTAAGTTATAATTTAAACAAAGTAGTATTCACTTATGTGCCATAACAAGAAAATAATTATTGATATTACTCCCTGAAAAAAAAAAAAACAGAACGCTGATATGCAATAAAAATAATGATCCACTATGGGAGTTGTGGAGTGATGTGATGAACAGGTCAAAGCTGTTACTATATTGTGATTGGTCAACACAACTGGGATCACAACCTTAATGCGATGGGAGGGGTTGAGTGTCCCCTCTTTGGAACTGGAACAATGTATTAACCAATCAGAAGCCAGGATTGGAACCATCCATTCTATAATGCTATAAATAATATATAAATAACTGGTTATAAATTTACATGAATTTAAATATTTATTTAAATATATTATAATTATATAATCAAAATATTAAAAATTATATATATATATATATATATATATATTATACAGTAAATAAAAATACATTTATACTATTAAGCATGGGTGTTTTATCACAGAGCTGTGACTGATTTATTAAAGCTGTAAGACACTCAGAGGCACAGTTTACAGGGAGAATCATATAAAGCACAGTTTTTTGGTGGCTTATTGCTTTAATAAATTGAAAGCAATCATTCAAAGACTAAATAGAGATGACTACATACCTACCTAACAATTATAAAACATCTGACAAGCATTTTTACAAAATCAAGGAATCTGAAAAACTGCAGCTATATGCATTGAAACAACATGCCCCTAGTGCATGGGATTGCATCTGTTTTCATTTTTCTATGTGATGTGTGTACATCGGCTGCTCTGTGGGCTCACAGGTCCTGATTTACTTGCTACTGAGATGCGAATTGATGATTATATGTATTTCAAAATGTAGAGATGGGTGAGAGATAGTGAATTGCACAGAGCAAGAGACTTAAAGCTAGTTGCTTGTGGCTTATCGCTTTAATAAATCAAATGCATTCATTTAAAGGCCAAATGCAGATGTCTATCTAAGAATTATTATTAACATTTCTACATGACAAGCATTTTTGTAAAACACATTGAGGAATTTGAATTATTGTAGCTACATGCATTAAAACCACATGCATGTAGTGCCTACAAGGCTTTAATTTTTCTGCGTGATGTGTGTACATTGGCTGCTCTGTGGGCTCGCAGGTCCTGATTTACTTGCTGCTGAGATGCAAATCGATGATTATATGTACTTTAAATGTAGAGATGGGTAAGAAGCAAGGGATAAAGTGAAAAGCACAGGGCGTAAGACAGAAGGAGAGACAGACAGAGAGAGGAACGTGTAGCGCTTCTCACAGATGTGCTGCCGGCTGTTCTTGCTCTCCGGCTCAGACAGACAGATGAGGATGGGTGATTCATGAGACCAGGTCTTTATTCAGCACTGACAGCTGCAACAGCACTAAGCAAATTGTGTTTGTCATGCATGCATAGCTGCCATGTTTTAGTGTTATGAGTCTGAACTCTCCAGATGTAGAAAATAACCCATCTTTAACAACCCGAGACCTGAACCAACCCTTTACAAACAAACATAGACACAGCTTCTCGGGCCCCTGGGGGACCATTGCTAAGTCCAAGGACAAGTAGGCTATTATAAAACCAACCACACCGGAATCGACCTAGGTAGATCAGAGATTTAAAGTGCAGGTGTTAATAGTAGACAGGCGGCTAACTGTATTACACTGAAAATAACAGTAGGATAATCCAATAACTGCGGTTCGGCTGCTTCTTTACTTTAACAGCAACACAACTGTGACTTATGAGCTTCTTGCTGTGGTTTTAAAGGGCAGATATCATATCAATCTTGTAGAGTTTCTGGGAAATATAGATTGCCTGTCAGATTCACTTTACTTGTTAGGTTCTTGATCAATGTGGCTCTTCCTGGACATGAAGCTGTGAAAATGCATGACACGTTGCAACATACATCCAGACATGGACACATAAGACATCAGATGTACATCACGCCACATCTCCATTCATCCGTGTAAGCTGAGACAAGTGGTGATGGACTACATATATCAGGGGCATTTGCTCCGAGGAGGTTTTGAGGAGGCAGTGCCTCCTCAAAATATTGGATGAGAAAAAAATTCATAGTTAAAAAATAAAACAACACCAGTATTACAAAAAATAACATTAAGAAGTGTATAAATCACTTGTTTTTATAAAGACACCTTGTCCAACAGCTACACCAGCACGTAAAGTTACAGCGGGAGTCCACATCTCTCTCGCCTCCCCTGAGCCCAATGAGTTTTAACAGATAACCTAAAGCATGCGGTGAGTTTGGTAGGGGGTAATTGAGAATGAATGGGGGAAAGTCACGTGAGAGGAGGCAGTGCATCCACTGTGATATGATTGGATTTGACTGGTTAATGCAATAAATCCTGCCTTTTGTGTTCAAATCAGTCTGAATTAACAATATCATGGAGTTAATGTGAAAAAAGTAAGTAAACAATTCATACACTTAGATATAACCACTTTGTTATGTCAGAATAAAACTTAAAATGGCATGAAAACATGATCTGTGGAAGTTTTTAGTGAGTAATCAGCTTGGTGAAATTTAAAGTAAATTTCCACATCTGTGACTAATATTTATAGAGCTTTGATGACTGATGATCCGAAAATTTAAAATAGTTTAAAAGTGAACTATTAAAAACAATAGCTGAAAATAAGTTCAAAATAAAATATATTGTTTAAATTGTTACTGAGGAAAACATTTCTGTATTTTTCTCCATATAATGGACTGATATGGTGCCCTGACTTTGAACTTCCAAAATGCAGTTTAAATGCGGCTTCAAACGATCCCAAATGCAGTTGTAAACGATCCCAGCCGAGAAAGAAAGGTCTTATCTATAGCGTAACAATCGGTTATTTTAATAAATAACTACATAAATAATAAATAATACAACTTATATACTTTATTTCCTCAAAAAACATCATTTCTTTACGACTGAAGAAAGAAAGACATGAACATCTTGCATGACAAGGGGGTGAGTACATTATATGTGAATCTTTGTTTTGGAAGTGGACTTCTCCTTTAATAAACAGAATGTACACCAATTCAGTGTTTGCAAACAGTAATGACGTTTTTAGTGGGTGGAGCTTATCTGGTTATTAAGTTTTTCAAGTTGCAGTCTATGGAGCAATGGAATAAAAGAATAAAAAAAAGGTACATTTGAGATTATATTTCAAAATTCGGATTTTATTCACACAATTCCAAGATTAAATCTCACGATTCTGATAACAAAAAAAAGAAAAACATTCTCTCATTTCTCCTCGGCTCTGGCTTTTTTTCCCCTGAGAATTGACAAACTCACTATTGTTGAGTTAAATCGTTCTGAAGTCCAAACTAGCAGATATAAACTTGCATTTTTGCAAGAAAAAAGGCATAATTATGAGATAAAATAAATAAATGTTATGTAAAATGTTAATAGTAATAGGTTTATATATTATGTCATGCTGTAACTGTAAGGCTAATACAATGCATCTCCTACAAACAGTACATGTGAATATTATGTAGACATATTGTTTAAATCAAATTTATGCTTTAAAAGTAGAGTAATCATAGCAGTTTTCATCCATAGTCTGTCTGTTTAAATGTCTGCATTTAGCTTCAAATGATGTCTTTTACTACAGTTTTTTCTAAAAATTATTTGCATTCTAATTCTGGCATCAAAAGGCACAATTTTTTTTTCTCTTATTCCTTGGTTTTTACCTGTTTCACTCCACTTGTTACCAGTGTTTTTCTGCCACCACTATGCGCGTGCAGTTGCAAGTTTACTCCAAACTGGTCTATTGATTACATTGTTATTGTAAAAAAATACAATCTTTTTTTTAAAAAAAGGAATTCATTACTTCTACTCACATTAGTAATGGTTAGATAACTATTTTCATATTTACATTTTTTTTTTTTAACAATTTAAACTTTTTAATCTCCATTAAAAATCTCAGAACTCCCCTAAAACAAGACAAAATTATGAGGTGTAAAACTGTGTAAGATTTTAATGGCTTATTTTTCAGTAAACACATCTCATATTAAATTAATTGGCAAATTAAATTAAAATCGAACAAAAAGCCTTAATAATTAAAGTTTTGATATCTATTTTTATCTCTCAATTAAAAACATTTTGTTTTAGGGATGTTTTTTAGCTTTTTCACAGTGTAGTCAACTGTTCTATGTAGGTCTTGTCATCTTTGTTAAAAGCATCTCCTGTCAGTGCAGATATCCTCAGTTAAACATCTCCTGAAATCTCTATTGAAATTAATATTAAACGTCTTATTACTGCTGCCTGACTGAGCATATGGTGTAAAGCATTGTGAAATATCACACCACGAGCACGTCATATCATGCAGTGCAGGTTGGTTCATACATCAGATTTTTTTTTTGCTAGCAAAAAAAGTGAGATAACACTTACAATAAATTGGAATGAACAAACGGATGCAGCTGTTTGTCATTTCCTTATGAAAAAAAACAAATACATTTATCTGGTATATATCTATTTTTCCTAAAACACTGAATTATATTTACCTCTACTGTTTATAGAATTAATTTAAACTGAATCAATATAATATTAACAAGGTTTCTTGCAGTATAAAAGAAGCATGAAAAGGGAGATGTCTGCAGATATTCAAAAATAATTAAGAGCTGAAGTGAGTAATAAAAATTTACAAGCAACCACAAATATTTCATTTATTACTATACACGCTTCACCAGAGCCTGATTCTTTTTAAGAGGCTTCTAAAACTGAAACAGAAATATATTTTTGCTCCAAATTCCCAGCTCAGGATCAAGGGAATGCGTGCATTTTTGTGTCGCCATCAGCTAATCGGTGCGATCATGACATCATTTTCCTCTTGGCACTACAGTCATTAGTCACATGCCATTTAAGTTCAGTTAATTGGCTCAAAACAACCTGGCAGCAGAACTGAGCACCCATGAAGATGGCAGCCTCCAGGTCACGTACTTCCAGGCCTGGCCCGATGCCAGCCGAGCAACTGCCATTGAGATAAATGGGAATTCTAACGGTTAACTCTCTCCAGGTATCACACACAGACCTCCTTGTTTGCCAACAGTTGAACAAACAAATAGTCCAACCTTTAACTCACACCGTTTTAACTTTGTTAACAGCTTAATGCACTCATTGCGGGAGAGCTGGCAATATTTCAAATCCTTCCCAGGCTACAAAAAAGACATGCCCGGATCTCTTTGAATCAAAGCGTCATCTGGTTTCCGCTCTGCCATTAGAGTTTCTCTGGAGGAAATCTCCAGGAGGGCTCAATAAAGCTCAATAACCGAGGTGACGTCGGATGCCGGTTCTCCATCTGCAGCTCTAGGCTGCCGAAGCCGCCCGAAGACTTTCCTACAAAGTGCCTCTGACAGAATCAGGGCTCGACTGCGGCACGGCATCCTGCTTGTCCTTCTTTGTATTAAATATATCTCGGCGGCACAAGAGAGAAGACAGTCATCTGTGATAATTCCCCCCACACGCACCGACGGATGCAGGCCATGGACGTAGCTACATCAAAACAAACATGGAATGTGTTTTTCATCTGCTGCAAAACAAAGGTTATCTTTCCGTATGTACGCCAGCACACACTGACAGTTTAATAGCCTTATATAATGCAGCTCCTAAAGGCACATTATTTTAGCAGAGACGTTCCGTCCATCTCTCCCGCTTCCATCCAATCTTCCTGACAGTGCCAGCTCGCCTGTAGGAACAATGGGAGAGTCGTACAGTCTCAGCCCCTGGGCTGTCCTCCATCTGCTCTCTGTCACACTTCCGTTCGCTCCCTCCATCTCTCTCTCTCTCCCCGCTCCAGACAGCGCTTCTATGAATGCCAATCTGACCTCACAATACCTGAAGCCACCAGACACACACTACCACATATTACCTCCAAATTCTACCCTTGCCAGAGCACAGAGGAAGGACCTATATCAACTTTATTACATCAGCCTTATAAGTTTTACTAGACATGTGACATCTATTGAGCTACCTGAACCAAGAGACAGATTTATATTTCTTTTTCTTCTCTTTAAAAACACAAAACTTTTACACATTATTGGCTCTTTCATCATTTCAAGTGGTTAAACGTCAGTATAATATAAGTGATATTTCATACCGATCCTCAATATCAACAACACGGTGCACGGCAGGGTTGGGCGATGTCTATTAAAATGGCATCAGACGATGTCTACAGTGAAACATTTATACTCAAACGTGATGGACGTTGACATCGGAAAAGGAATACGAATTCGGCATGGCAAACGAATAAGCGCATTCTATAGAGCCACTAAAGGGACATAGTTAGCCGCTTACTAGAGGTAGCCTGTTACATTACACTACATAAAATTTCACTTACCACATATACAAAATAAGGACAGATGAGTGATTGGATGATGGCGAATGATTTGCAGATCCTGAGCACCACTGATAAACATCTAATTAAACATTATGTGAGTTAAACGTAAACGTAATGTGAGTTACATTATCAAGTTACTTTTTTCTAAATAACTAATAAGGTAATGCATTACTATGACATTTCTAACAAAATATGTTACTTTTTCAAATAAGTAATATACAGTCTAAAAATGCTGGGTTAAAAACAACCCAGTTCAGTGTGAAATACGAACAAATCCAGTGATTGGGATGTTTTGACCCAGTGGTTGGCTTAAATGTTTAACCTAGCCTTCTGGGTACTTTTATTTCAATTAACTGCTGTTTAAAAAATACTGTATTTCTTCCTTAAAATTAAAGGAGAACTCCACTTTTAGAACAACAGTTTACAAATAATTTACTCACCCCCTTGTCATCCAAGATGTTCATGTCTTTCTGTCTTCAGTCGTGAAGAAATTATGGTTTTTGCGGAAAACATTTCAGGATTTTTCTCCATATAATGGACTTCAATGGTGCCCCAATTTTGAACTTCCAAAATGTAGTTTAAATGCGGCTTCAAAGGGCTCTAAACAATCCCAGCCGAGAAAGAAAGGTCTTATCTAGCGAAACGATCTGTCATTTTTTTTTTTTGGAAAGAAAAATTTGTTTACTTTTTAAGCACAAAAGATTGTGTAGCACTAGTTCTGGGATGCGCTTCCACAACGCTACGTACTATTGAATCACGTCGAAAGGTCACGCGGAACTACAGACCCAGTGTTTACAAAGAGAATACGCAAAGACTAAGGAAGTGCAAGTAAGTCAAACACTGTTTACAAACAAAAAGGTACAATGATGTCGGACGATTCTGATTCTCGCCATACTCTACCATTCTTAGCCGGAGTACACAGACAATGAACTTAGACGTGATTTGTAGTGTCGTGGACGCGCACCCCAGAGCTAGTGCTACACAAGCTTTTGTGCTTAAAAAGTATACACTTTTTTTCCAAAGAAAAATACTGATCTGAAGAAATTACTGAGGACTTCTCCTTTAAACCCATTTATTATTAAATAAATAAATAATAAATATTTGAAATTGCTTATGAATTATAGTAATTATGTGTCTGTTTTTTTAATTTACAACCTATTTTGGGCTTTTTTAAGCCTGCCATACAGTATTTTTTTAAATAATAGTTGAGTAAAATAACACTTCCCAGAAGGTTGGGTTAAACATTCAACCCAACAGCTGGGTCAAAACAACCCAATCACTGGGTTTGTCCATACTTCACCCAGCATTTTTTAGTGTGTAAGTTACTTGTTTTCACGTTTATTCACTGACAACTCTGTTGGTGCAGACTTGTTAATTTCACTTTTGGTGTGAAAAGGCCTTTATAGTTGCCAAAAATGTATCTTTTTGTTTTTTTGTTATTAAAAACCAAATAAGCAAGCTTAGCCCACGTAACAAAAAGTGCCACAAAAGTAATGTATTACTTTTCATAAAAAAGTAACTAAGCAATGCAATTAGTTTTTTTAATGGAGTAATGCAATATTGTAATGGGTTACTTTAAAACGTAACTTTCCCCAACACTGATGGTGCCTATGAAAGAAGTTTTCAAACCTTTAGAAATTTATAACATTGAGGGACAAAAAATGTTTTTTCTTATGACTGAGTAATTATCAGGACAAAAAAAATATCTGTATATTTTAAATATTCAGTTTCCGTGTTTCGTTTCATTTTTTTTTTACAACACCGAATCTCAGAAGATTTGTTTTGGCTTTTATGACACACTGATAAGCAGACTTTTCTTCTTTTATGTCAAAGTGAGAGATTCTACAAATTGGTAAAAAAAATAATCATGTGCAAAAGAAATTCAACCCCTTCAAAACAAATATTTAGTAGATCCATCTTTGGCAGCAATTCTAATCTTAAGTCTATGTGGATTTAGATCTGGCCACTGCAATTTCCCTACTGTTCTTTGCACAACTGCTCAAGATGGGCTGCATGGAGATTGTGAGTAGAGCCTTTTTCAGCCCACTCACAAATTCTCAACTGAATTGAGATCTTGACCATTCTAGGACATTAGCATTGTCATTTTATGATTGAGGTCATTGTTTTGCCAGACAACAAATCTTCTCTCAAAGGTGCAGGTGTCTCGCAGACATATATATATATATATATATATAGGGGATAAGGGATGAATACTTAATAAATCAAATATTTAGCTTTTTTTTATTTTTTATATTCATAACATAAAAAAGTGAGTCTCTTTCTTTATATCAGTGGCAACAAAGTCAAATTAAGTCCACTTAATTTAATTTTCCGAAAACAATAAAACAAAAACAAATGGATGAATACTGTTCATATGGCAAATATACTGTATTTTAAATGTCACAAAGGAACCTAAGAACTGATATAATTTGAGGATTTCTACTTTACATCTGTACGTTGCGTCGTTACATACTTAATCTCTGTCATCTGGTTCTGGTTCAGAGTGTTAATGCTCTTCAGATCTCCCATCGTGCAATAAGCATAAAACGTAAAGTGACATATTGCCGATGTTGTCATGGCTACACTATACTGATGATATGAAGCTGTGTTCTTCGTTTGATGATTTGTGGTTTCAAGGGGGGATTTGCTGGGGTAATCAAAGTCTTCACAGCACAGTAAAACACTGATCTGCTCTATCCATTAATCTCTTCTAATTGATTTCATTTCTCGCAAACGGCAGAAGTTTAATAGGCTTGTTTGTGCCATCAGTTTCAAAACAAACAATTTCCAGTGTGCAAGTGAGAATCTATATTGCAGATGAGTTCAGGCTGATGTTCAGATATTCAGCAGGGAGGAAGAGAAACTGAGCTGCTGATGCATAGCCAAACATTGCTCTTATTGTTTTTTTGTTGTAGTTTTAAATGTATTCATTCTGTGAAACAAAACTTGACAGTTCCAGAATTAGAACAAATACAGACAGAGCAACAGACTCAAGTGTGTGGGACAGTGTGCCGCTGTTTCGCTTACAATTCAACCTTCCTGTCATGGAAATTTTCTGCATAATTTGTGTGTGAGGAAACAACCCATCCGTGATTTGTGTATCACATTCTGGGAATAGCTGATGAGAATCAGTATATGAGTCGAACATGGTCAGATGATGTGGACAGAATATTAGTGTTGCTTTGTATAACTGGGCAGATTTGCAAACTACTGTTATGGGATGAATTAGAAACCTGTACAATATATACATATACATATATATACATATATATATATATATATAGACACACACACACAGCATAAATGAGTACCTCTACAAATTCAGGAATTACTTTTTATTTAGATGACATGTTAGGGTTCTTTGAAGAACACCCTCCTGAAAATTAAAAAAAAATAAATTGTTTAGGTTTAAGGCTATTTTTGATCAACAGGTAAGTACATTTAACCAAAACTTTTAAAGACAAGTAATTTATTAAAAGTGTTATAGAGCCTACTGAATCATACTCTAATGTTGACTTAATGCTGTCAACAATGAAACCACTTGGGAGAGAACTGCCAGGAGATTTATTTCTTAGCATAAAAGAGGACAATGTTACAAGAGGAATACCAAATTATTGTTTTAAGTGTAAAAATATAGCAGAAGTAGCACCGACATTCAAAAACAATGGACTTGTGACAAGGCTCCTGAAATAATCAGATCTTCACTTTGGTTTTCATTTAGTGATGAGTGAATTTTTGCAAGAAAAAGAGCAGGAGAAATAACATGCGAGTGTCTCAGAGCCAGAAAAAGCTATGAAAAGAGACGTAAGACACTTTATCTCACAGAGTACAACACAGCCTGCGGAAGTGACATTCATGGTTGTTGTCACCACTACAATTACTTACTGTAGCCAAAGCACAATAAACTCATTTAACCTCTTCCATGGCCCATATTTACAAAATATAGACTTCTGGGAATCCATAATCTGGTCTCTAGAGACCAATCAATCATTTCCAATCCAAAAGCATCCAAAATGTTCTATTGTTGCTAGAGGAGGAGTACAGTGAGAAGTGTCTGGTTCCCACAGTGACCGTCAGTGGTAGTAAAGCTCTTCTATAGGGATGTATGAGTGCTGAAGGTGTGAGGGAGTTGTGCTTTATCAGTGCTATCAAGAATTCACACACCACTGTGTGATGTAATACAAAAAAAACTGAAACTGAATATGCTACCCTCCCCTAATTCCCTGCATTATTGGCCTTTTTATTCAGCATGACAATGAAGATATTCATTCTCCCAAGGTGAAAATCCTTCAGCGGACATGTATTTAAGGAGGTCGTCTTCCAGGAGCTGAAATTTTGTCATGAACTTGACACCAAGAAGGGTCAGAGCAGTATAATTAAAGTTCTGGAGGACATATTAAGTACTAGAATATTATACATTTGCTGAATTAAATCAGTTAATAAATTAACTTTAATGGAAAATATTTTTGTCACGAATCTGGTCAATGTTCCGCGGTCCGCTCACCACCAGATGTCACTCTCACCCTATCATTACACATTGACTGTTGTTCTACACCCCGGACTACTATTCCCATCACCCATCATGCTGATTGCGTCAACACCTGAGACCAATCAGGCGCCCTATAAAAGTCCCGGTCTCTTCTAGTGATGGGAAGTTCGGATCATTTTACCGACTCGGTCCTTTGAGTCTCGTTCAGCAAAATGAACGAATCTTTTTTCGAGTCATTTCGTTCATTTTGTTCATTTTAGCAAAATATAATTAAAATGTTACGTTTTACTTCCCTAACACATCTGCTGCTTACACAAACGTTGATCACACTACAAACAAAACAAAACTATAATGCTATAAGAAACAGAAAATATTAATTCATTGTTTACCTGTGTCTTTAGTCTATGATTCGCTCACCTCGCCTCTTATCTGACAAGTTTTCGGGTTTGAGTCGTTCGTTCATCACCTGACAGCCCAATTAGCTAACCAACGCAGTCTGAGCCGGAAAGAGAATTGATTAGTTCATCTCTCGAGTCCTCGGGTTTGAGTCGTTCGTTCATCACGTGACAGCCCCATAAGATGAACGAACGACTCTAAAACAGTTGAACTAATTGCAGTACAGGACCTAATAGGATGTTGCGCATGCGCGACTGAACGAATCACTCGCCGAGACGACTCGTTCGTCCCGAGTCACATTAAAGATTCGTTCAAAATGAACGAATCGTTCAAGAACTACCCATCACTAGTCTCTCCCCATGCAAGGCACGGAGTATTGCGTTGTTGTTGTGTTCTATTGTTAGCGTTCCCTAGTTTCCTTGTTCCCGAGTTCCTAGTTCCCAGTGTTTTGTTCTCTCGCCTGGTTATCTCGTTTTCGACTGTCTCGCCGCCTGCCTTTTTGGACTATCGCTCGTTGTAAGGATTATTCGCTCGTCTCGCCTCTGACACACCTGCTTGCTGTTGTTTTGACCCTGCCTGTTTTCGACCATGTATCTGTCTCGTCCCTTTAATAAAAGCTCGCAAGTGGATCCGCTCGCCTCTCGTCTCACTCACTCCGTTACAATTTTGTTGTTTTTATTAAGTATATGTTTAATTTCAATTTTGCCATTTTTCCATGAATTATATTAATGATTATTAAGAAAATACATCTTTTATATTTATTCAGAGGGGGTGTACTTATTTATGCTGTGCACTGTATATTTATGTTGGCCAGCAATACACAAACATTGAGTGAAGTGGTCATAGCCATGCTTTATCATGAATACACATCTGTTGACCAATCAGACTGTTTTATAAATGAATATAAACCAAAGGACTTCGGTTTCTGATGTTGCATTCAGAAACCCTTGGTTTTGTGCCTGAAACAGCTCTGACTGAAGTACATTTAAATTCCATTTCAAATTATTTAAAATATATTATTTAAATTTTTGTCTCCATTCAAATAAGAATGTCAGAGATGAAAAGGACAAATAAATTAAAAAATTCAGTGCAAGTGCCAGGTTCTTAGAAATGTAATCTCTGTATTCATGTTAGTTTCATTCATTCATCAAACACCATTTTCAATAGAAAAACTAACTGATATAAATCACAGGTCAAATTAAATGTTGTCTTTTAATAAAAAAAGTCAGAATATATACTGTTTTTTTGTTTGTTTTTTTTATTTTTTAATTAAAAAAAAAAATACTGACTAGGGGTGGGCAATAGGACCAAAACCTTTCAGCATGACATGAGCAACTTTATTTCACAGTATGATATATATTACAATATAGATATTTTTGCTTTAAGTTTGCTTTAAGTTTTTTTTATATATATAAAATGTTTTGATGCCATAGAAATTCCACAATTCTTGTCACCAGTGTAAATATCACAAAAAATACTAGCCTAAATTAAAAAAAATAAATAAATAACAACAACTCACTGAAGACAAATAAACAGGACAAAACTACAGTAGAACAAATAAGTAAGAAATGGCGCATACATTGTATAAAGACATAAAATGAAACACTGCATGTTCTTCACTTTGTAAATTAAATATATATTTCTTCTTATTAAAGTTACAAAAGTGATTTAGTCAAAAGCAGTTAGAGATTTTCTTTCTTTTGTTGTTTGATTAACATAAATGACAGACAGCAGGAATATTAGACTGCTGTCACTTTAAGAGCTGCCCGAATCTAATTTACTAGTACACATGTATTTCATACAAGTAGGTGTATTTAACCATTTGAGGCCTATAGTTAAAGAAATGAAAACAAAAGATTACTTACATTTTAATCAACAATTTCAGGCTTATAATGCTCTTTTTTTCTTTATTGCAATCTAGACAAAATGTCATGACAATTACCCATTTAACTACATTTTGTAAAAAGCTTAAAAGGGTTTAAATCAAGATTCAAAACACTGAATCTTTTCACTTGAATGAATCAAACTGCACATGAGATAAGAACAACTAATTCTCTAAAACACAACTGATTTTCCAATGCTACTGTATGAGTGAGAAGACCATTCAGGAGCTTTCATTTATCTAGAATGGACCAGACTTTCAAAAGCTGCATAAAAAAAGGAATATTAGTCAGGTAGTGACTACTTTCAGTTACTTCCCAACACTGATCACAAAAACAAAAAAGCATCTCCACTTCTTCTATAGTCTTCTATAGCAGTTACCAGTTTAAGTTTGTGGCTTGCAGTCAAAAATCACTTTTGGAGTTGATGAATAATTCAGAGGGAGTATCAAGAATGTGTTTGTGTGTAATTGTTTAAACAGCAGGAGTAATTGAAAGTGTACAGGCGGTGGTTGAGAAAAATAGATTTCGGTCGCCTACAGCTTAATTAATTACACCACACTTTGTCCTCTCATGTCGCTCACAGCCACAAAGACCCAATAAGAGGATCCCCATGCAATAATAAACATACCATCTCTCTGTATGTCTCTCTCATTTACTCTTTCTCACTTCATCTTTTCCATCTACGCTCACACCTACTCTCTCTCACACAATTCCTCTTACTACCTGCAGCAGTAGAGGTGGCGAGGCAATTTAACTGTTTTGCATGCGAAAGTTGCAGCCATCAGCCATGCAGAGAAGTAATCAATCAAAAACCGTAGTGCGGGCAGGAAAATGAAAACCACATTGAGAGAAAGCAAAACCTCTTGCAATGAATTTTAAGCCATTCAACATCACTTGTAGCGAAACGCAGCTGAAGTTTTCATTGGTCTGACATAGGTATTCAGTGAAGCGATTCATAAAATGAATCAGACATTTCAACATCACATACAGTATAACAGAGAAGTCCAACCGTTCAATACAAACCAATTCAGTAAAATGAATCTAAATTTCTGAGAGAAATTCAGATTGCTTATAAGCAGAGGAATGCATTTTCGTGGTACTCTCACGGACTGACACGGAAGAGAATTAATTGTTAAATTAAGTCTTTATTGTTTTCTTTATGCATAAAAAGCATTCTTGTAGCATTATAATATTACAGTTGAACCACTGATGTCATCTGGACTATTTTAATGATGTCCTTACTACATTTTGGGCCTTGAACATGGTAGTTGCATTGCTGTCTATGCAGGGTCTATGCAAAAATATCTTAATTTGTGTTCCGAAGATAAACGTCTTACGGGTTTGGAACAACATGAGGGTGAGTAATTAATGACAGAATTTTCATTTTCGGCTGAACTATCCCTTTAAGGCAAAGTAAACATTTTCTTAAAAAAAAAATTCTATAGAACTTTGCATATTTTGTTCAACTTCTTGGCTCATCATCTTTCCTCTAGATAGCATGTTTTATTAATAAGGTGTGTGCAGAATTTAGTCTTAAAGGTGACATATCATGAAAATCTGATTTTTTCCATGTTTAAGTGCTATAATCGGGTCCCATGTGCATTTACCAACCCAGAAAACGTGAAAAAGAACAACCCAGTAACTTTGTTTTGGTAAGCCTTTCTCTGTAAGCTTGTGAAAAAATGAGCCTCTCAGATTTCACTCCCCCTGTGACATAGAAAGGGGATCTTATTATAATATTACTACCCTTAATCTTCAAGTTTTGTGTTGAAGATGCTTTTTAAGATGTTTTCGCAAGTGACATCGGTGTACCAGTTCTAACGCATGGTGAAAGTTCGAGCAAAGCATGCTAACTGTTCTGTGTTTGATGAGCACAGAACACTATTTAGAGTCCCAGCCTCAGCGAAGACAAGACAGCAGTGGATTTATTGATTTATGCTGCTGCCACACAGATCTAACATAAACATGTGATTTCTTTCCCAGCTGTTTACCTTCACAGACATAACCGACTGTTTTTGTAACTCCTGTGCTTTTAACATAAACTTGTGTGTATTCAACAGTTTAAGCGCAATAAGACATGAAAGTGACATGAAAGACAAGACATGAAAGTACTTAGTTTAATATTCATTTACAGCGTGACAGCTGCTTTCGGTGCACATGATTTGAATGTGCGCCCTCAGAAAACCATATATCAGAAGTTTAAACTAGTATGGTTTAAAACATATGATTTCAGCACGATAATCAAAACCAAAAAGATGTTTTTTTCACAGAGTATCTGAGTTATGAGCTGTAAAGGCAGAGCCCTATTCTGTAAATCGGGCAGGGAGCAGCAGCTCATTTGCATTTAAAGAGACACGCACAAAAACAGCATGTTTCTGCTTTTACTCAAAATAGGCATTTTCAAAATTATATAATAAATGATCTGTGGGGTATTTCTGAGCTGAAACTTCACAAACACATTCTGGGTGAGAAAGTATTTATTATTGTCTTTCCATTTGGATTATGGTACCATTATGACAAAAGAAAATTGGTTGTCCCTGGTTGTTGTTTTAGGGAATTAAGCCATTTTAAGCATTTTATGACATGCACACCATAATAAAGGAAGTCTTTATGCCTCAATAAAGGCATAAAGAAATAACCAGTTGCATCACATATAATTTATGCACAGACATGATGCCCACAAATATTGTCAATAAACCTGCAACTACTTCAGATATGTGGTCCAGCAGAATATTAGAGCCCTATATAAGTTTTATAATGCAGTTTATTAATGATGATTTCAAAACGTATTAATTATTTTTTTAATATATGTGAGCCTGACCACAAAACCAGTCTTAAGTACCACAGATATTTTTTGCAGCAATAGCCAAAAATACATTGAATGGGTCAAAATTATCGATTTTTCTTTTATGCCAAAAATCATTAGGATATTAAGTAAATATCATGTTCCACGAAAATATTTTGGAAATTTTCTAGCGTAAATATATCGAAACTTAATTTTTGATTAGTAATATGCATTGTTAAGAATTTGGACAACTTTAAAGATTTTTTTGCACCCTCAGATTCCAGATTTTCAAACAGTTGTATCTTGGTCAAATATTGTACTATCCTAACAAATTATTTATTCAGCTTTCAAATGATGTTTAAATCTCAATTTCAAAAAATTGACCCTTATGACAGGTATTGTGGTCCAGGGTCATATATCTGTTCTAAAGATTAACATTGTTACAGCATTTTTTTTATAAAGCTCTAATTGGATTCTTTCTGAAATTCAACACACACACAAAAAAAAAAAAAAAACAGAAATGTGTATGTAAAAGTGTTAATGTGATGAAATCTTGTGCCAAAGTCATGATTAAAATGGAAATCGAAATGCAGATAAACAAAAATAGTGATCATATTTTTGTCCTTATCGCACAGCCCTAAGCACACATCTGAACACACTAAGGGCCCTTCAGATCAATAGAGAGAGCTGGAAAGAGTACTTTAGTACTTGTGCGTTTGAGGGCAATTCTGAACTCATTTACACACATAATAACACACTTCAGCAAGGACAGGACTTTTCTCTTGTCTGGACGCCACTTTCAAGAATTCAGATTGAGATAATTAATACAGTGCAAATTGACAATGTTAGCATGCCATTAACATGTTCTACCTGTGAAGTGAAAATCGTAGCACAACTTTGTTTAATGATTACTCGAAGCGTTAATAGCAGAAAATAGTTTCTGACATCAATAAATAGAATATACATGAAATCAATAACTAACTGTAGTTAAAGTAAAACTGTTTTGTAGACCAACTTGTAAATAAAAATCAAACAAAAATGACCATGTCAGCACCCGCTGTGTATACAAATCTAGGAAATGTAGCTTAATGTAGAAGTTATGTAACATTGAGTTTTAATGTCTGTGCACAGTGTAATTTTGTGCTATGTGTCTCAAACTTTAGTATAATTACTGAAAATTAAACAAAACATTTTTTGGCAAAAAAGGGGAATTTACTATTAATATTAAAACATGGAAGAAATGTTGTGTGATTATACCCTAAAAATATATATTTCTGGCTCAGTGTCTTTGAGTTAAACCAGACTTTTATTTGACGGGTTGCCATGTCTACCTTTGGTCAAATGCTGAAATCGCTAGAGTCACACGTGCTTCAGTGTGTGTAGTAAACAAATCCGCTCATCTGCTCCATTCATTAAAACAGAGACAAGATTCATTAAAATAGCGTCAAGAACAAAGAGTGCTGCTGTTACAACCTTTCACAATGGGGCTGAAACAATATTACAAAACATGGGATGCAATTTAAAACATTATGTATTAACATATTGTAAGCAAATTTACTTGTTCAAAATGAATGTTATGCAATCTCATAGTTCACTGTAAACATTATAAATTAAACATAATATACTAAAATTGCTTAACTTTAGTAGGTATCGCTGTAAACAGTGGTACTGTCAAAGGATGTTGTAATGGCATATGGCAAAGCATTGATCTGATAAACAGTCTATAAAAAGTTTGAAAAACGTTCATTTTTAATCTCTATTTATCTTACATTTCACTTCAATAGAAGTCCTACAGAGGATGGTTCTCATATACACTATCGTTGAAAAGTTTGATGCCAGTAAGATTTCTTTTTGAAGAAATTTAATACTTTTATCCAGGATACATTATTCAAAGTTGACTGTAAAGACATTGTTATATTGTTGCAGTTCTTTTGAATGTTCCATTCATCAATAAATCCAGAAAAACTGTATTACATGTGTCACCAAAAACCTTAAAACAGCATCATTTTTTTGTTCAACTTTGATAAGAGTAAGAAATGCTTCTTGAGCAGCAAATCAGCATATTAGATTGATTTCTGAAGGATCATTTGACACTGAAGACTGGAGTTAATAAACGCATTCTTGGTGAGCAGAAGAGATGAAAAAACCTTTTAAAAAACTAAAAAACTTTTTTTTAAAGAACTCAAACGTAATGGTAATGTAAGATGGTGATTTCATTCTGGTACCTCCTTTTGAATTGGTTTAACTGATGACGTTATAACTCACGCCATGTTACATCACTCCCCAGCTATAAAGCATGCTTACATTACAAGAAAACATTAATGAGATTAACAGCAATCAACAGCAGTAAATGTTCAAAATAAACCTACTGGTATAATTTGCAAAGAATTGGAACATATTTCCACAGTGAGGGAAAAACTCATCACACCAGGAAATGACCAGAAACACAAGTCAATTCCCCACTAAATGTGCACTATGCAAGGAGCAAAAGATAACACAAATTAAGCAGCGTTTTGAAATTTGTGTGTTTGAATTAACACATCATTTGAGCGTTCCTCCCTCAGGCCATGTGAATATTTGTAATGAGAGTTTAAAAGGCCCACTGTGAGTTGTTTTGTATGCCCTGCAAGCAAAACAGCAAGATTAGTACTACCTAAATCACAGCCAGAGTGCTGTTTGTGCTTCTCTGATGCAAAATTATTAGCTTGTTAATAATACATGGTAATGATGGTTTACGGGCAAGAAGCATGATCTATTTTGTGGAATAATTCAACTGGACACTCTCACAAATATGACCTCCTGCATCCACAATCAAAATGAAAATGTTGTTCTTATTCATATTTTTTTTATTCTTTTAATCCTTTCTATTTGCACAAAATGAGTATAAGTGTGTGTGTGGTAAACCATGTCATACCTAGTCGTGTGTGAAAATATTTTCTCGAATTTTGTCAATAAAGATAATTGGATGATATTTTGCTGAGGATGTTATTGAGCTGGTATCTTATTCAACAGTGATACTTGAAATGATTTTGGGGGGAAAAGGGAAAAAATGTAAACCTAAAATTGCCATAGGTGGTGGCAAATCACTGCATGAGTGAGTCATTGAGTCATTCATTCAACCAATTTGTTCAAACGGCTGATTGATTAAGAAATGAAACACCGTCGTCATTGTTCCCTCAAATTTTTTTACGTGCTAAGCAAAACTTTTCTCTACTGGGCAGACATTTCGGCCACCTGAGCAAAAACATTCTTTATATCAGCCCTGTACATCGCACACACAAAAAAAAGTTCCAATCTCACCAATAAATCCTATTAAATCATTTTTTTAAAATAACCTTACACAGTTTTTATAATTATATCATATTATATTATATACTGTAATATAATATGAAGAAATGATGCAGATAATGCTCATGAATTCCCTTTATGAGGTCAATTATTTATTAGGTTTGTCATATAATATGATATTGTCAGGAATATGGACCTGTTTTGTTGTGTTTTCGCACCTGTTTCTGTTCCTGTGTTCCCTTATATGGTCATGTTCCTGTTCTCATATAGTCTGATTAGTCATTCTGTGCACCTGTGTTTTCCCCATTAGCCTGTGTGTTTAAGTTCATGACAGAAGAGCCGACCGAAAAAAGTTTTTGCGTGTCTCCCTTTCGTTTTGTTTCCATGTTTTACCCAGTGTTTTTTGTTTCCGTTGTGTCCCTACGGATCCCCTCGCCCGCCCTAAATACTTCCTCCTCCTGCTGGAACAGGGGGAGAGATTGCTCGAAGGCCATACCAGACTGTTACTGGTCCTTGCGAGTCTCTACAGCTACCTGAACGACACGCTCTGTGCGTTCTACAACGCCAGTTTGAACACCACGTGCAGAGTGCCGTCGTCCGAGGATGGTCCCTGAGCGAATTTCGGCGCCTTTGTGGAGTGCACTTTGGCGCGAAATGGATCTCCATTCTCCACCTGTTCCCAGAAGAATCTCGTCAGTTCCACTCCCGACCCAGCGCCCAGCCCACCACCTCCCTGTGGTGCGGAGCATCAGCCTAAGCCTACCGATGACGATGATCTGTGCAGTGGGCTCACCGCGGGTCTGCCAATCTCCATTGGCTTCATAGCTGGAGGATCCCCTGTCTCTGCCTCCAGCCTCAAGAGTCCAGGACTCCGCCTCGGCCCGTCGCCACAGCGGCTCCACCATGGCTCCATGCTCCCTCCTCTCTGCCATGGCCCAGCAGTCCACTAGCTCTGCCAGGCTCCTTTATCCATGGTCTGGTGTAGACCATCCTGTGCCTCAGGACTCCACTCCCCTGGGTTCGTCTCATCCTGGACTCTGTTTGCTGTCCTCCTCCTGAGCCTCTCCCCAAGTTCCCATCCATCCCTCCCTCTGTTGCTTCTACAGTGCACTCTTTGGGTGTGTTTTTGTTTGGCTGTGCGTTATATACTATATAGTTTAAACAACAATTACAATATTATTGTAGACGATATATATCGCACACCCCTGCCCATAAATAATCATTTAAATTGTATGTTTTTTTTTTTGTTACATTCAAATCGCTTGGGAACCTACTGCTAAATTTCAATGAGATGCATTTTCACTGAATCTGCATTCTTCCTATAAGACTTCTTCAGGAATACACTGCGAAATTAATTACCGTTATTTCATATATATTTAATTACCTCATTATTTCCGAAGAAAACATCTTGAGTTGAGCCCAAAAGGGAGGGAAACTTCATAAATTAGCAAGATAATGAGCAAGCCGATCTGGGGCTCGGTACATGATTAGCGCCGTTGTTCTTTATTCAGTACCTCGTGAGTGTTTTAGCACCCACACATTCTCGCGCTCACCTTCATGGAGTTCCGAGGCCGTTATTGCAGCCCGAGCTCATTTCTCTCATTATGAGAGGATGAAGGGATTAGACAGAGGTTGTTTGAGGTGTGAATGGAATAAGGAGGAAAAGCAGAGCGAGTGTGTTAGATAGTGTTAACATTGGACAATTTGAGCCCGTCGCATTTATACGGCGTGAGTGGGCCGCTTTGATCAGTGTGGCAGTACTGAAAACAGATTGCTCTGTCCATGAAGACAGGTATTCAACAGGGTTCAGCGGCTGTGTATTTTTAGAAAAAGAGTAGATAATACTTATGTGCTTGAATGCATCCAGAACAGCATAACCGAGAGCGGCTTAATTCGCTTCTACCAGTTCAAGCTCTCATCTCCTGGTTATTCATGCATGTGGGCAGACAATCTCGTCACGTAATTGTGTTTCTCTGAAACACTTCTTCGGGACATTAACGGCAAAATTACTCAGGCCACAAGGCTGTCTGTCTAGGTCTGTCATGTTGGTGGTGATTACGCTTGAGCATGAGACAGCTGTGTGAAGAGCAGCCAGGTCCAAATGTTCCACACACACACGCACGCCAGCCTCTTCTGGAGATGAGATGAGCTCTGTTGTGGAGACTGGAGGACGCTGGAGAGCAAGAGATTAGAAAGAAGACAGGGAATCGCTCGCACGCCGATCACATACTGTACTGATCAACGAGATAGACTTGACTATTTCAGCTGCACCCATTACAGACAGACGCAATTTCCCTAGACAGAGATTTACAGGACATCGCACCTCACAGTGAGGTCTGTAAGATGGTTTACAGTGTCTGGTGTGTGTAAGAACTCGACTGCTTTGCACAGGCCTGAACTTCACTGAACAGCTTTCAGAATCTGAAGCACTTGACCTCAGTGACGCTCGTAACTGAAAGGGAGCAAATCCACACAGTCGTGATCTAGTGGAAAGCTTTCCTAGAAGAGTGGAAGTTGTTATAGCAGCAAAAGTAGAATGGACTCTCTATTAATACTTGTGGTGTTGAAATTAAAATGTTCAACAAGCACATAAGCACCATGTGCTTAAAACCTGACGGAGCACTTGCTTTTTAGCAAGTGGATTTTAAATGGAACTTCAAAAAGCAATTCTAATTGTTCCTAAGTTTTCTAATTAAGTTGCAGAACTACTGTAGGTTAAAAAAAAGTGTTTTTACGCTGTGGCAGAAATCATACACCCACATGTCTAATGTTAATCAAGGTAGGTGACTCATGAGCAGATCATCTACTTTAAACGGAATATTCAGTCATCTACCCATTCTCATGTCAATATACAACTCATGTTATTTTATTCCAGTGAAAAACAACAAAAGTAAAACAACAAAAACAACAAAAGAAGTCTCTTCTGCTCACCAAGCCTGCATTTATTTGATACAAAGTACAGCAAAAACACTAAAATGTTGAAATATTTTTACTATTTAAAATAACTTTTTTATATTTCAATGTATTTTAAAACGTCATTTATTCCTGTGATTTCAAGGCTGAATTTTTAGAATCATTACTCCAGTCACATGATCCATCAGAAATCATTTTAATATTTTGATTTGCTGCTCAAAAAACATTTATTATTATAATGTTGAAAACAGTAGATTTTTTTCCAGATTTTTTTGAATAGAAAGTTCAGAAGAACAGCATTCATCTGAAATGGAAACCTTTTGTAACATTATAAATGTCTTTATTATCACTTTTAAACAATTTAAAGCATCCTTGCTAAATATTAAATATTAGTAATATTATTATTAAATTAATTTCTATAATCCACCCCCCATCCATCTATCTGTCTATCTGTCTATCTATCTATCTATCTAGATAGATATAGATATTTATAGATATTTATAAAGATAGATATATATTGACTGGTATAGTGAATATTTGTTACAAAAGCATTTTATTTCAGATAAATGCTGATCTTTGGATCTTTCTATTCATCAAAGAATCCTGAAAAAATGTGTAAATATTGATAATAATGTAAAAAAAAAAAGTTTCTTGAACAGCCAGCAAATCAGCATATTAAAATAATTTCTAAAGGATAGTGTGACACTGAAGACTGGAGCAATAATGCTGAAAATGTAGCTTTGATCACAGGAATAAATTACATTTTTAAATATATTCAAATAGAAAACAGTTATTTTACTGTTTACTCTATAGTCACAATTTTACTGTTTTTGCTGTACTTTGGATCAATAATAATGCAGAATAAATGCAGGCTTGGTAAGCATGAGAAAAAATTATGCATGTAAAACAGGAGATATATATATATATATATATATATAAAATTAAAAATGTATCAAATGCATGTTATTCATATAAAAATTTGATATAAATGTATATAAATAAATTTTGCTTGCCTGGATTTATTAAAATATATATATATATATATATATTTAAAAACAAATACATAAATATATACAAATATTAATATGACTAATATACGTTTTTAAATATATAATAAAAGTATAGACATAGATAGATAGATAGATAGATAGATACTGTAGATAAATATTTAATGATTATTAATATATTAGTTATTCTAATATGTTAATTATCTGTTATTAATATTAATATATTTATCCGGTAGATGACTTTTTGGTGAAAAAATATATATTTATTGATAAAGATTTATTTAATTAATTAATTTGTGTTTTTATAGTCGGATTTTATTTTATTAATTTTTTTATAAACCAAGGACATAGAAACATTTTCATTTCTCAAAAATAATTCTGGCATGAACACTGAGCAGTGTTTTCCTCTCACAAACAAAACAAAAACAGTACATGCACGTGCATATGAGTATGGTGTTTGGATATCCACAGTATATTTTAATGCAACTTTTTCACTCTCACTCTGTCAACTGCCATCAGTCTTGGATATGTCTCTCACGTTGAAGTTTGGTGTAAAATCACTAGTACTGGCAGTGCTGAATGTGGCAGTATGCTGGTGACTCTAGTGCACAAACAGAGCACCCACAATTTTTTTTTTTTTTGGGGCGACCGGCTTCTCTTAAGGTCCTTTAGGAGATTCAGAATATGATTTCATGCCCCAGATCAGTTCCACTGTCTGAAGCTTCAGCCCCCTCTGAATGTGACAGCCCACTGAAGGCCTTTGAGGAAACGCATACTGATGTGGATAGATTCTCTCTCTCTCTCGCTCTCTTTCCTATCTGCTATCCTTTCTTCCCCTCTCCTTCTCCTCCCTCTTTCTTCTTCAGTCCCCTCTCTCTTTACCCCCTTTCATGCCATTCTTATTCATCTAAAAACAACAGCAGCTCTCCCCTTTTGTAGTTGCACGGCATTTTAATAAAACATTGGCGGTTTTATACAGGCCTCCCTTGGCAGGCTGTTTTTTCACTCAGCGCTTGGATAGTGGTGCTCGGAGGCATGTGTAGTTTTATAAACCACCAGCTTTCATTTGTCTTCTGTGACTCGTGCTTTCAGTCCCGCTATTGATATTTGCTTCACCCATGTGTAAAATACACGTGTTGTAAAAATCGTAGTGTAAAAAAAAAAAAAACCTACCCGACATTTGAAAGGGCATTGTTTCGGAAAAATGAATCTACGACAGAGATAATAAATGGAATATGTGTCCATTCGGAGTTTTTGCATAATGTTAGCAGTGATATATAACCATGCCCAACGGCTACTGGAATGAGTAACCAAAAAAATAAACTGTATATTCACACGTGAGTTGCTTAGAGAGATGTGGCAAGAAATGCATTAGCTGCTAGTCAGTTCAAATATCTTATTCTTTAGCGGTCGGGGTCAGAAAACATCCTTGCTCTGCCTCGGCGCTGAACCGCACTCAGGGTAGAGGTGAAGAGATGCCCCAACAGAATACATCTTGTGTTTGTTTACTGGAGAACAAATATTAGTTCAGAGTACACCTTTCAGTACCATCTTTCTTTTTATTCGTATTTTGTTTAAAACGCGGTGCCGTGCATTTTAAAGGGGTGTGCGCTGGGGCGTCTCTCTCTGTTTGCCCTTCATGTGAAATCTCTCATTGTGAATCAGCTTCATCTCAAAGCTCTGAACAGCATGACTCCATCAGACTGACATCATGCCAGCAGCGGCAGCAGAGAGACTGAACATTTAAAAGTTTTTCCAAAAGCTTGTTCTCAGCTAGTGCTAGCATTTTAGGGAAGTGCGTATTGTTTTGAGAGTCTGTAAAAAGTAATTAGTTCCTCTAAAACCCCTCCAGATTTACATGATGGAGCACTCGTATATTATAATACTGTTTTCACCTGACTACTGAAGAAAAAAGAACTTTGCAACTGTGTATCTCACAGTTGTGGCTTTATTTTTGTTTGGGTTCAGTAAGAATTTATGTTTTGAGTCTCTTATGCTCAACAAGGCTGCAATTATTTGATTAAAAATACAGTAAAAACAGTAATACTGTGAAATATTACAACTACAACGGTCTTCGGTGTAACATGATCCTTCAGAAATCATTCTAATATGCTGATTTGTTGCTCAAGAAACATTTATACATAATGTTTTGTGCTGAAACTGATCATTTTATTCAGGATTCCAATGAATAGAATGTTCAAAAGAACAGCATTTATATTAAATAGAAAACCTTTGTATCTGTCACTTTTGATCAATTTAATGCTTCCATACTAAGTAAAAGCATTAAGGTCTTTCAAAAAAAAATCTTACAGACTCCAAAGTTTTAAACAGTAGTGTATTTCTCATTTTTGACTCTATATCTTGCAATGTGACTATATGCTGTATGACAACTGTGACTCTTTATCTACCAGTTTGATTATTTTAAAGGGAACCTCGGGTATTGAGACTTGTGTCGCTTAATATAACATTATGATGTGTCTTACTGAAATACGTAGTAGAAAACCCATCAAAGATTTGCGTTATTTAAAGGGGTCACCGGATGTCCATTTTCCACAAGTTGATATGATTCTTCAGGGTCTTAATGAAAAGTCTATAATATACTTTGGTTAAAAATTCTCAATGGTAGTGTAAAACAACACCCTTTTTACCTTGCCAAAATCAGCTCTGCAAAAATCATCCCATTCTGGTCGAGGCTGCTTTAAATGCAAATGAGCTCTGCTCGCCCCGCCCCTCTCTTCTCTCTGTGGATTGAGGAGCCTGTTTACTTTAACTGCATTTAGCCGCGTTTAGCCAGTAAACTTGCTAACTAGCACTTTATTAGGAAAGGTGATTGCAAAGATTAATAAAAAACCCCACTTCTGCTGTAAGTGAAGCTGGATCATGAATGATTCACGCGAACATAGACGCATTTATGTAGATCGGGAGGTGCACTCCCTTCACAAACAAACGTAATCCACTGCATCTTCAGCAGCTCAGATGTTGGGAGTAAATGAGGACCACTACGTTCATTATCACATCCAGCAACACAACACCTCAATCTCTCAATTCTTTTCTAACTTACATCCCTGCTCCGGCATCAAAACATGGAGGCTGGACTGTTACAACTGATCTTAGGTAAGACGCTCATGTCAATCAACTATCGTGGGAGCGGTCTCTGTCGGTGTGACGCAACAACGACAGGCATCTGAGAATGGCTCAATTTGAAAAAGGGGATATTATTTTTACAGATTAATTAAAAACCACTTCATGGATTTTTATCATTATAGGGTAGATTTGCACATACACTGCCAACAGACATTAATGTTCAAACAGCATGTAAAAGTGAACTTAGCATCCGATGACCTTTTTAAAAAATCCACATCGTTTTGTACATATTTTGGACTATTGGGGGTGCCGTTATTTCAATGATGTCAAATGGTTGCACTCAAAGAGCTACTGGTGCTACCTGTTGCTATTTTTAAGGCAACATAACTTGGAAAATAAAATACGACGACCACAGCTACTGAAAGAGCTTATAGGTGGCGATGGATATAAGCGTATGCCTAAACCAAATGTCCTACCATCAATTTTATCCCAAAAGGAGCCTAAACCCCCCAGATATCGAGGGAAATCCATGCTAAGAAACTCCTTCAGTGGCTGCAGCGTCATGACAACAATGACAATGACATGTTTACATTCTGCCAGGATGGCATCTAGCGTTTCTTGTCTCCGCCATTTGTAAGCTCTTTCAGTAGCTGTGGTCTACTAAAAGCCTCAAACACATCAGGGCTGAAGTGGAGAGAACAAAGACGCGGGTCATTAGGAAGTTTTAGGTTTACGTCCACAGGAATCTTTACATTCTTTTCTCCTATTCTTATCACTAGGAAAGCAGTGAAGACTTACATCGCTCCTCTTGTTGGCCTTTGAATGAAAATTACAACCAGAAGCAACACAATGTGGCATTATATCAGTATTTTATTTTCCGAGTTGTGCAACTCACCGAGTGCAACCATTTAACATCATCAAAAAAAAAACGCCTCCATAGTCCAAAATATGTATAAAACAATGTGGATTTTTTACATAACATGAATCTTTCATGGGTTTTCTACTACATATTTCAGTAAGAGACAACATTTTTGTTATATTAAGCCACACGTGTCTTAGTACCCAGGGTTCCCTTTAAACCAGAGCCTACAATTACCTATCTTTTTAGTTGGAAATAGGCTTCTACAGTATTACACATTTTTTAGATTCAAACATAAACACAAAAAATTACTATGTTCAAAATACAGGAAAAAGTGGATAATCGGATTTTTTTGCTCATATGTGACTCACATCAGTTTTTTCATGACACTGTGAACAGCTCAGATACAGGTCTGATGTTCTGCATTGCGATCTCAGTTTGAACAGTCATATCAGAATTCATGAGACTTGTACGTCATTTTAGATTGACATTCATCACTACAGAGATTTTACACAGCGGTAGTTGTGGTCTACTGGTGAATATGGAAGACAGCTGCTGAAGTAGATGGTCGACGGACAGTGAGGTGTTAGAACTCATAAGTATTACAGTGACAGCTCTATACCAGCAAAACTTGATGGGTCATATCGTAAATATTTAAATATTATCTCTCCATCCCTGTCTTTGCCCTCCTTAAAGCCTGTGCACATTCGTATCCTTCCATGGAATATCACCTTATAAATGCATGAGTAAACACTGACTTCAATGGCCTTCTGCATGACAGAGCGCTGCTCGCTGTACTTCTTATCGTTCTTTTGCACATACGAGTCAGTTAAGAACCATGATAAAAAATAATGTGAACAGCCAAGAAAAAAAAAAATCGGATCTAAACAGTAAATCAGAATTGAGCACTAATGCTTGCAGTGTGAATATACTGACAATATACTCACAAATGGGTCACAAATCTGTTCCGATCGGGTCACAGAATGCAAGCAGGTAAGGGCAATTATTAAAATGCAATTAAACATCTAATCATGCATGGATTCCACAATAGCTATGGGAAAATGAAAGCCAAAGATATGCTGTAACTCTGGGCAAAAAGAGGCTGCATGCATCCTTAAATACCATAAAGCTACTCAGGGTAAGAATATAAGATGCATGCAGAGTACATTAAATATAGATTTTGGCTTCCAAGAAAACAATTGTGGTTCTCGTTTGGATTACTAATTGATATCCAAAGTAAACTTATGAAGCAAAACTAGTTAAACCCATTGCACTATTCGGAAAAAAAATAGCTATTATATTAATTAACTATAAAATAAATTAAAAAGAAAATAATTTAGTACTATACACCCCTTTTGCTTGACAAATGACTTTTATAAGAGTTAATTACCCTTTGCCAAGTTGCACAGTGACTTGACAGGAATCCATTTGAGTGCATTTCAAGCTGTACTGAGATATTGTATTTCCAACGAAACACCAAGGAACACTAAAAGTAATTATGAGACAACGTTCTTGAAAAATACCAGTCAGAGGAAGGCAACCCAAAGAACTTAATGTACCTCTGAGCAGAGAGACTTCCATCACAGAAATGGTTTGGACATGAGGAACAACTGCGAATCTGTCCAGAACTGGCTGCTCTCCAAAACAGTGTCTGGGTGAGAGAAGCAACAGAAGCAGAGGTCATTAACAGAAACACTAACACGGCAACACTAACAGTGATAAACACAGAAGATTGTGCATGCGAGACAACAATAGCAAACACAGCTCAGAATTCTGTCTGGTGCAACCAAAACAACATTGTTGGGAGAAAAAAATACGCACACACACACACACATCACATCTCAGCAGGAGTTTTGCCCAAAGACGTGTAGGAGAGACTCACAATTTGGAAGAGGATTCTGTAGTTAGACCAGATTCCAACTTTCGGGCCTTAATACAAAGTGCTATATTGGAACAAACCTAACACAGCACATCACAAAGAGCACAGCATCCCTCCCGTGAAGCAGCATCACGCTTGAGGCACCATTCTTTGCGGCACGGACTAGAAAACTCATAAAAAGCAAAAGGAAAATGGATAGAGAACTAAATCGAGAGCAAAGTAGAAAAATCCTGGTGGCACAGTAAGGAGCTCTGGGACGTGGAAGATGATTCATCTTCCTACAGGAAGACACAAAACTTACAACAAAAGCCAGTGAAGTGACTTCAAACCTAAGTGTGTAATGTCCTGGAGTCACTCAGTCAGAGGTCAGACCTCAATTCAACAAAGAATGAGAATGACGTCTGTACAAAGATAATTCTTACATAACTTTATAGAACAAGGGTTCTGCAGTTAAATCAGTTTATTGTTTCTGCAAAAATGCTATAATTCATTTTTTACAGAAAAGAGATAAAATAGATAAAATAACTGTGCTTAAATAAAAAATATTTGGCTTCCAAATGTCTGGCTTCCAGTCTCATCCGCATCCAGCTATTTTCAGCTGCACACAACAGCTTGTTTTGCTGCTTGATATTGCAAATTAGTTTGTCTTACCATATTATTTTCATGTATTATCTAAATTATGATAACAGTCTGCAGTAGGGATGCGCGGTATACCGGTACTGGAAAAAATACTGGTATATATTTTATTTCAAATGGTTCGATACTACCACTATCAATTCTGTATTTTATATGCTGCTGTTCCGAAGTTGCAGTGCTTCCCAAATTCTTGCACATGACAACAGAACAACACCATGATTATCAAACAGATGAAACTCCATCAACGCGCTCAAAACTAGTAAATAAAGACAACAGTAGATGTGAAATTTGGCATTATTTTGCATACAGAACAGATGATAAAGGTGAACGAGCTGACCTTACTGCACGTGTAGGCAAGCACTGCTATAAATCATGTGTAAATCATATGCTTTTTCTATGGCTATTTGAGTTTGAAATCTGAAATCAATCAGAGAGAAAGAGATATTAAAGGAGTAGTCCACTTCCAGAACAAACATCCAAGATGTTCATGTCTTTCTTTCTTAGTCGAAAAGAAATTATGTTTTTTGAGGAAAACATTTCAGGATTTTTCTCCATATAATGGACTGATATGGTGCCCCAGTTTTGAACTTCCAAAATGCAGTTTAAATGAGGCTTCAAACGATCCCAAATGCGGTTGTAAACGATCCCAGCTGAGGAAGAAGGGTCTTATCTAGCTACATGATCGGTTATTTTCATAAAAATAATACAATTTTTATACTTTTTAATCTCAAATGCTCGTCTTGTCTCACTCTGCCTGGACTGTTTTTGTTCTGGTTCATGTCAGTTAGGCTATGTAGAAAAACACCCATCTCATGTTCTCCCTCAACTTCAGAATTGTCCTATATCGCTGTTTTACCTTTTTTGTTAAGGGTGTTTGATCTTCTTTGCATGTTCACTTTGCATAGACTGGGTCGGTACTTCTGCAGCAATGTAGGATGATTTTTAAATGATTTTTGAAGTTGAGGGAGAAAATACGATTGGAGTTTTTCGACATACCCTAACTGTCTTGAGTCAGAACACACAGAGTTCAGGGAGAGAAAGGCAAGACAAGCGTTTGGCATTAAAAAGTATATAAATTGTATTATTTTTATTAAAATAACCGATTGTTAAGCTAGATAAGACCCTTATCTTAATCGTTTAGTGCCGCATTTAAACTGCCTCTTGAAAGTTCAAAATCAGGGCACCATAGCAGTCCATTATATGGAGAAAAATCCTGAAATGTTTCCCTCAAAATACATAATTTCTTTACGACTGAAGAAAGAGAGACATGAACATCAGGGTGAGTACATTATCTGTAAATTTTTGTTCTGGAAGTGGACTTCTCCTTTAACGTGATTTTGAATACTTTAACTGTTAGAATAACACTTTACAGTAAAGCAACCTTTGTTAAAATTCATTAGGTAAGCTGACCTAACAGTATTAGAGGACTTATTAATCTAGGTCAATAATTAGTTTTACATAATAAATGAACTAATACATGCTTAGCATGTTAACATTACTTACTAAACTGTTTTCAGTTCACTTATCTTGAAATTAGCTGGTTATTTGTCACTTATGGTATCAATTTAGTATCGATACAGAGGTATCACATTCTGGTATCGTACCAAAGCCAGAATTATGGTACCGAGCCATCCTTAGTCTGTAGTGCACGTTTACTGCACGTTATTATTCTTCTCCTTATATATAGCGAATAATAAACCGTAAGTCTCGCCCATAAGCTTACTTCGGCGAATAAGGTGGGTTAAACCTTCGACAAAGTCATATCAGAACATTTAAATCTGTGTTTGCACAAGCACAGAGAGAGCAGTTATCATGTTTAGGTATGAAACAGTTTCACAAACAGTCTTTTCATCCACACAGTATTATTTCTTTCTTACAGTTATGCATATTACCACAGAAGTACTGGGATAGAAGTTTATAGTTCGGATATAAACACTGATATCTATGGTATTGATCAAAATTGAACAAATAACCTTTTGAAAGTAATTTTCGCTTCAAATAATGTTTATTGATTAAAATGTCGATTACATAGTTTCACCACTAGGTTGCGACAAGTGACAGTTGAAAAAAAATTTATTTGTCTTTGAATCATTCATTCAAGAGATTCGTTCAAAACGCTGTTTCATAAAGTATCTTTGAGTCATTGAGTCATTCATTCAAATTTTTTAAAAATAATTAAAAATAAACATTTTTGTTTAGATTCATATTTTGTCAGTCTAGTGTCAGTCTAGTCTAGTAAATTACAAATTATTTTGCTTAGTTCAGAATCGTGTGAGAATTGTGATCTGTATTTGAGACCAAAAAAAGTATGCAAAATTGTGCAGCTGTAAAAGTGACAGTAAAGACTTTTACATTGTTACAATAAAAATTCTGTCTATGTCTTTAAAAATTTCTACTCATCAAAGTATCCTGAAAAAATCCTGCAAATATATTAAGCATTACAACTGACATCAACATAATAAGGAATGTTTCTTGAGCAGCAACTCAGTATATTAGAATGATTTCTGATTAATTATACCAAAGGTAAAACTACTGAAAATCCAGCTTTGTCATCATCATCATCAAAAAACATTTTTACACATATTAAAACAGAAAATAGTTATTCGAAATCACAGTATTATTTCATAATATTACTGTTTTTAACTGTTTTTGATGAAATAATTGCAGCTTTGGTGAGCATAAAGGACTTCTATTAAAACCGTTTTAAAAATCAAAGTTTTGAATGGTAGTGTACAGATACTGATTTAAAAAAAACATTTTTTTTGAAGTGTATATTTTCCTTCACGGGGTGATACTTTTGCTCCATTGGTGGATGTTTTTTTGTAGCAGTAAACCCCTTTTAGCCTTTATTCCACTGGGTAAAAATACACTGCTAGGGATGCGTTTCATGTGCACTGGAATAGATAACGTCTGTTCGTTGCCTTAGAGTTCATTCTTTGCCCTGGTGGAAACATCTTGGTTGTAAGAAACAGGTTTTTTTTTTTTCTATCGGTGACAAATTTGTTTTGAGGGTTGCGAGGATAAAGCAATTCATCAGTGAATACTACTCACCAATTTCAGCTTTTCCCAGAAGAGTGACAGCATTCCGTGATGTAACACCCAAGGGAATAAACACCCCTGGCCAGTTTGTAATAGCAGTGGAGGTTGTGATTTTTGTGCGTGTCATCAGTCTGCTCTCTCATCAACTGCTGTTGACAGCGCTGTCAGAGTGTAGGGCTAAAACCTGTATTCTGCCAAGGTCACCTTACGAAACCTTCTGGTTTTGGCCTTTGAGACATTGTTGTTTGCTGGCTCGATTTAAAAAGACCTGGTTTAGGGGGATAGGATGAATAATAAAAAAGTAGTGACAGAAAATAACGTCTCGGTTACGTATGGTAACCCTCGTTCCCTGATGGAGGGAACGGAGACGTTGTGTCGAGTAGTGTACGACACTAGGGGTCGCTCTTGAGAGCCCAAACACCTCTGACAGTTTTGAGAAAGGCCAATGAAAATTGGGTGTGCAGATTTGCATAGCTGACCACGCCCCGGACGTCCGGGTATAAATAGGGCAGCGTGTGCATCTGCTCACTCGTTCTGATCTGAGGAGCCGAGGGTCTCAACTCACTCAGAGGCGGTCCAGGAAGGTGGCACGGAAGACACAACGTCTCCGTTCCCTCCATCAGGGAACGAGGGTTACCATACGTAACCGAGACGTTCCCTATCTGTCGTACACTCCGAGTTGTGTCGAGTAGTGTACGACACTAGGGGTCCCCGTAGAAAACCGCCACCTTACTGGCCGCGTCACGAGTGATAAGCGCAGAAGTAACAGGCAACGTGTTAACGAAGTGCAGCTCACCTCCTCCGTGACCATCCAACGTCCAAGACTGACCTGTACCAGGGTTCTGCAGCCGGGCCTTCCTCAGTAGAGCGGCCGAGTGTCTTGCGAGCGTTGGGAAAGCGCCTCCTCCCCGAAGGAAAAACGGCGCTACGGAGTTCACAACCTGCCCAACAGGGGGGGTACAAGTGACAACATTAAACATGGGGGCTGAGGTGGGACTCACACCGGGGGAGACCACCAGACTCAGACCCTAGAGACAAACCAGTCCTCAGGGGAAACACCGCACTACAGGAGTTATAGGTGGGGATACACACATGGGGCCACATAAGGAGCCACTACATATGGGGCACAATTCAATCAGAACAAAGGTGACCATACCTTGTGACCGAATTCGTAGCGAGTCCCTCCGCAAAACTCTGCCACGTCCAGAGGTGCCAATGATGGAGATGGTGTCCAGGGTTCACGCTAGGAAACCTACTGAAACTCAGAAGCGTAATCACCGTTAGGGGAAGCGCTTTAAAGCAAGCTCTACACCAACCAGAGAACTGAGTCAAGAGCTGGTATTCAAGACTCTAGCTGACACTGGCTCCATGCGTAAATTGTAAAATCTGGCAAATGTGTTAGGTGTAGCCCAACCTGCAGCTCTACAGATGTCTGTTAATGAGGCCCCATTTGCCAGGGCTGCCGAGGCAGCGACGCCCCTAGTCGAGTGGGCTCTTACCTCCAGAGGGCAGGGTAGGCCTCTGGCCTGGTAGGCCACCCGAATTGCGTCCACCAGCCAGTGGGAGATCCTCTGTTTGGAGACAGCCTTCCCCTTCTGCTGTCCCCCATAACAGACGAAGAGCTGTTCAGAACGTCTGAAGGGCTGAGTGCGTTCCAAGTAGATGCGCAGGGCACGGACTGGGCATAACAAGGTCAGGTTGGGGTCATCTTCCTGGGAAGAGATAGCTTGCAAAGTCACCACCTGGTCTCTGAAGGGAGTGGTGGGGACTTTGGGCACGTATCCAGGCCGGGGTCTCAGGACGACGTGAGAATCCGCTGGTCCGAATTCCAGGCACGAACTGTTGATGGAGAGGGCTTGGAGGTCTCCCACTCTCTTTACCGAGGCGAGCGCAGTCAGGAGAGCCGTCTTTAGGGAGAGAGCATCGAGTTTGACTGACTGAAGAGGCTCGAAGGGACCCTGCTGTAGGCCCAGGAGAACCACAGCAAGGTCCCAAGAGGGGATAAGATGTGGCCGAGGAGGGTTCAGTCTCCGGGCTCCTCTCAGAAACCTGATTACCAAATCGTGTTTTCCCACCGACCTGCCACCCACCAGGTCATGATTAGCCGATATAGCGGCCACATGAACCTTAAGTGTCGAGGCAGATAGGTGCCTGTCCAGGCCCTCCTGGAGGAAGGATAACACTGATTCGATGCCGCAACTCCGTGGGTCCCTTAGCCGAGCAGAACACCAGTTCACAAACACGCGCCATTTAGAGTCATACAGCCGCCTGGTAGAGGGAGCTCTTGCCTGAATGAGTGTGTTCACCACTGATGGTGGGAGATCTCTGAAGTCCTCCTGGTCGCGTCCAGGGGCCACAGGTGGAGGTTCCAGAGATCGGGGCGCGGGTGCCAAATTGTGCCCTTCCCCTGGGAAAGGAGGTCCTTCCTCAGGGGAATGCGCCAGGGAGGAGCTGACGCCAGGAGAACCAGGTCCGAGAACCAGGTTCTGTTGGGCCAGAAGGGGGCTACCAAGAGGACCTGCTCCTTGTCCTCCCTGACTTTGCACAAAGTTTGTGCGATCAGACTCACCGGGGGAAACGCATACTTGAGCCGGTCCTTCGGCCAACTGTGTGCCAGTGCATCTATACCGAGGGGAGCCTCGGTCAGCCCGTACCACAACTGGCAGTGGGTGGATTCCGGTGAGGCGAAGAGATCCACTTGCGCCTGGCCGAATCGATCCCAAATCAGTTGAACCGACTGAGGGTGGAGCCTCCACTCGCCTCCGAGCGAAACCTGTCGTGACAGAGAATCGGCCACTCGATTGGCATCGCCCGGAATGTGAGTGGCCCGTAAGGACCTGAGTCTGTGTTGGCTCCAGAGCAGGAGGTGGCGGGCTAGTTGTGACATGCGAAAGGAACGTACACCGCCCTGGTGGTTGATGTAGGCTACTGTCGCCATGTTGTCCGACCTGACCAACACGTGCTTGTTCTGAATCATAGGCCAGAACCTCCTCAGAGCTAGAAGCACTGCCAACAACTCCAGACAATTGATGTGCCAATGCAGCCGGGGGCCTGCCCAGACCCCGGAAGCTGCCTGCCCGTTGCAGGTGGCACCCCAGCCTGTCCTGGAAGCGTCCGTGGTGACAACGACGCGTCTGGACACCTGTTCCAAGGGCACTCCTGACCGAAGGAACACGATGTCCGTCCAAGGGCTGAGTGTCTGGCGGCACGATGGTGTGATGTTCACACGGAACGTGCCGTGGTGCCACGCCCTCCTGGGGACTCGGGTACGGAGCCAATGCTGCAGCGGTCTCATGTGCATCAAACCCAACGGCGTGACCGCGGCTGAGGATGCCATGTGCCCTAGGAGCCTCTGAACCTGTTTTAGGGGGACCGCTGAGCCGCACCTGAGCGTTGCCACGCATCTCAGAACTGACTGTGCACGCTCCGGGGAGAGACGTGCAGACATGCCGACCGAGTCCAGTTCTACACCGAGAAAAGAGATCCTCTGCGCCGGGGAGAGTTTGCTCTTTTCCCAGTTGACCCGAAGCCCCAAGCGAGCCAAATGGTTGAGAACCATGTCCCTGTGTACGCAAACCGTATCCAACGAGTGAGCCAGGATCAGCCAGTCGTCGAGATAGTTGAGAATGCGAATGCCCATTTCCCTGAGGGGGGAAAGGGCAGCCTCTGCTACATTCGTAAAGACGCGGGGCGACAGGGAGAGGCCGAAGGGGAGAACCTTGTACTGATATGCCCGTCCTTCGAAGGCAAACCGTAGAAACGGCCTGTGTCTTGGAAGGATCGAGACATGAAAGTACGCGTCTTTCAGGTCTATCGCCACAAACCAATCCTGGAACCTGACGTACGTAAGAATGTGCTTGAGGGTCAGCATTTTGAACGGGAGCTTGAGTAGGGCCCGATTCAAAACCCTCAAATCCAGGATAGGTCTGAGCCCACCACCCCTCTTGGGTACAATGAAGTAGGGGCTGTAAAACCCTTTCTTCATTTCGGCTGAGGGGACAGTTTCTATCGCACCCTTCGCCAGAAGGACTGCGATCTCCGCCCGAAGAACCGCGGTGTTGGAGCCCTGGACCGAGGTAGTGAGAACACCGCAGAACTTGGGCGGACGACGTGCAAACTGGATAGCATAGCCGAGCCGAATGGTCTTGAGCAGCCAGCGGGAAGGATTGGGGAGATTCAGCCAATCCAGAAAGTTCTCCGCTAGGGGCCGCAGAGGAGTTACATTCGACGTACCAAGGGTGGGGGAACCTTCGCTGGGAAAACAGCGTGTGGTCGGAGGTAAGAAGCCCCGAAGGCCACTGGCTGCTTTGCCCAGGGAGACCGAGCCGTGCGAGCTTAGCAGAGGATCCACCCGACAGGGGAGATCGTCTGACCAAGCCCGTTGTTCTAGAGCATGAGGGAGCACAGAAGGTGTGTGACCGCATGCCCTGAACGGAGGAGACAGCATCCGACCATCGAGCGGAGGGTCGGGGGTGCTGTGTAATATGCCCAGAGAAGGAGAAAATTGCTCTTTTGTTGACCAAGTGGTGGCCGTCTGCCGGGTGGCAGACAGCCGGGTGGAAGCCGAATCCAGCGCTCGTCCCCTCGTCGAGTGTGGATCCGGACAGGCCAAACGATCCCTCCTCCCTGGGCTGCCCGTCTCAGGAACGCTTCGAAACCTGCCGGGGGTTCTTAGTGGCCTGAGGACGAGCTGGCGGTGCCACCTTCCTACGAGTGCTGGACCGTTGGGCGGGTCTGGCTGCAGACCCGGCAGGCTGCGGGGTCTGAGCCACCCTCGTAGGGGGCCTTCCACGGCGGGGAGCAGGCGGAGGCTGCTGCGTCGGCTGAGCTGGGCCGGAACTCGCTGCACGCCGAGGCAGGATGTGCTTGATGGCCTCCGTCTGCTGTTTCACGGTGGAGAACTGCTGGGCAAACTCCTCCACGGTTTCGCCGAAGAGGCCAGCCTGGGAAATGGGAGCGTCGAGAAAGCGAACCTTCTCGGCGTCTCGCATCTCGGCCAGGTTTAACCACAGGTGGCGCTCCTGGACCACCATAGTGGACATCGCCCGCCCCAGAGCTTGCGCAGTAACCTTCGTAGCCCGTAAGGCATAGTCGGTCGCTGAGCGCAGCTCGTGTAACAGCTCTGGGTCGGGAGCACCCTCGTGCAGGTCTTTAAGAACCTTAGCCTGATAGACCTGCAAAATCGCCATAGCGTGGAGGGCGGACGCAGCTTGCCCAGAGGCCGCGTAAGCCTTCGCTACAAGCGCAGACGAAAACTTACAGGCCCTGGACGGGAGTCTCGGGCGGCCCCTCCAGGAGGCGGCGTTTTGCGGGCACAAGTGCATCGCAACCGCTCTCTCCACCTGGGGAACCTCCGAATACCCCCTCGCTGGACCGCCATCGAGGGTGGTGAGGGACGGGGAGTTAGCGTACCGTGAACGAGCCGACAGAGGGGCTTTCCACGATTTCGTCAACTCCTCGTGCACTTCCGGGAAAAACGGGACCGGGGAGGAGCGTGGCTTCGAGTCACGCCCCCTGCCCAGGAACCAGTCATCCAGCCTTGAAGGCTCAGGGCTGGGCGGGGGAACCCACGCAACCCCGATCTCCTTGGCTGCCCGTTGTAGTGCGGCGGCCATTTCGGCGTCTGCCACAGACTGAGATTCAACCGCCGGAGCGGCGAACTCGGTTGTGACGTCAGCCTCTGACGGCTCTCCCTCCGATGCTACGGACGCTGCCTTTTCCTCAGCAGGAGCCCCGAACAAAAGATCCAGCCCATACTGAGACGAGCTTTCAAAATCGTCCGGAGACTCAATCGGTGGACACACAGGGTGAGCGGTTTGCGAGGACGCAACTGGCAAAACTTCGCTCAACACCTGCCGCTCTTCCTCGACGCACATCGCAACGGCCTCGTACCCGGAAGTAGAAGGACCGGAGCGGGAAGCAGATGAGGAGCGCCGCGGCTTCTTCGAAAAGAACGCGGCTCTCGAGCGGAGTGTGCCCAAGGGCATGTCTTCGCAGTGCTGACAACCTCCCTCAGCGAACGCTGCGTCAGCATGCTCACGCCCCAAGCATTGAACACAGCGTTCGTGCCGATCGTTCGGGGAAAGGTAGAATCCGCACCCAGTAGGACACAGACGGAAAGGCATCGTGAAACACACAATCCGTCTGTGGAGCTCTTTTAGAGAAAATTTGCTCTCTGCAGAAGAGAATCTTCTCTTGAAGATCGCCGTCGACGCACCCAGGGGACTCTCACAACACGAGCAGTGTCAGAGAGGGAGAGACCGCTGTCTGTGCCGTAGATCCAACGACGAGAGAGGTGAATGTTGCCGCTTCTCACGCAGAGACGCTGCATTCGGCTCCGAAAAACAGAACGAGTGAGCAGATGCACACGCTGCCCTATTTATACCCGGACGTCCGGGGCGTGGTCAGCTATGCAAATCTGCACACCCAATTTTCATTGGCCTTTCTCAAAACTGTCAGAGGTGTTTGGGCTCTCAAGAGCGACCCCTAGTGTCGTACACTACTCGACACAACTCGGAGTGTACGACAGATAGGGAACTGTAAGGAAGCAGTCACATGCTTAACGCTACAGCACTACTCTGTGAGTAATGACTTTAAGAAGGAAGGAGACATTAAAAAGGAGAAATATGCAAGCAAATGGAGCCCTTTGCCTTTGTTTTTCTCATAAACTGTTATCATACAGCTCTCTTGTAAAATTGTACTGAAGCACTGACAGCAGTTATAGCTATTAATCACTCATCCTCATGTTGTTTTAAACCCATAATACCTTAGTTTATCTTCGGAACACCAATTAAGATATTTTTGATGAAATCTGAGAGATTTCTGACCCTGCATAGACAGCAACGCAACTACCACGTTCAAGGCCCAGAAAGGTAGTAAGGACATTGTTAAAATAGTCCATGTGACATCAGTGGTTCAACCTTAATTTTATGAAGCTACGAGAAAACAAAAATAATGAATTTATTCAACAGTTTCTTCTCTTCTGTGTCAGTCTTTGACACACATTCACAAGCGTAGTCAGAAAATACAAAGGTCTTTCGGGTTTGGAACAACATGAGGGTAAATAATGACAGAATTTCCATTTTAGAGTAAACTATCCCTTTAACAATAATACTCAATGTATATGATTTTTTAAATAATTTTAAATGGATTGGGGACTTACTTTTTCCTATGCCTAACTGTAACCCACTTTATTTCCACTTTTGGAATATATATATAATTCTACTTTAGTAATTAGAACTTTAGTAATTAAAATAACCATGTATGAATGTATATCATGTTGACTGGTGATGGTGCTTAAAAGGGTCCTATTATGCTCTTTAACAGTCTTGATTTTGTTTTGGGGGTGTACTAGAACATGCTTTCGTGCGTGCGGGAACTCTAGTAAATGCTTGTGTTTATACCCGCTGCGCTGCGGTTCGTTGAAGCGGCTCTCCGCGCTGCATCGTTAGGGTAATCCCCCACCTCATCCCTACAATTTGGCGGGATTTAATTTAATGATATTCTAATGGACCACGTTGTGACATCATTGCTTGCAGAAAACAAACGTTGTAGTCCAAAGGAACCGTTTGTTGTAGTTCTTGCAAAGGGATTTTTAAAAAACGAAATATCTCCCTTTGGGACTTCCTAGATCTTTTTTATGCCCAAAGATACACACCTGACCACACACTGACTAAAGTTCAAAAACTGAAAAGGCATAATAGGACCCCTTTAAGATACTGTTTGTAATTTAACGTTTCTATAAGAAGGGAAAAAACTATATAAAAATACTGATAAGATAACAAAACTACTACAAATTCTACTACATATAACAATATAAAGCGCACCAAGGATTAATGAGCTGCTGGGTTAATGAATATTAATCACGTTGTCTGTGTTTGCTCAAACCGATTTGCTGAAATCAAAACAGGAGCGATAATAGGTGAGCGCCAGCCAATGAGATCACCGTTTGCACATTAGTTCTGCCTACTACCGGAGAAACCATCAGTTCTTAAAAGCTGAAGAATTCCTAAGGCACCCTGTTATTTTGACAGAAAAATACAGCAAAGAATATCGTTTACATGTAGTGCGTCAATTCTGCATGGTATATAAGACTTATCTGTATCTTTCTTTGCGTGTGTGTGTGACAAAGCGACAGCTAGTCGTGTGCCTTCAAACTAGAGTTTACGGTTCGTCAAAAACAGGACGCTGCGCATCCATTCAGATGAACTGAAAAATAAAATTATAATAATACAATAAATTATAGTAATGTGGCATTTTATTGTCAGTAATGGCAACGGCGTTGTAACGGGGAAACAGGAATTCGTTTGATTACTCGTTACTAAGAAAAATAACACCGTTAGTAACACTGTTTATTTATAACGCCGTTATTCGCATCACTGTAGATGTGCTATTTGCACTTAGGATATATAGACACTTCAACAAAAAAAAAATCAATAAACTGCTGCCTTGCACCACTGGTTGAGCCAGAATTTGACACGTTGAACCATTCATTCACACAAAGTGCCACAGAGTGTTTACACTTCTGTAAGAAAGGTGGCTTATTTATAGATATACATATAGAACTGTAAATTCGTCATAAGGAGCATATAAGCAAATCAGAATTTCAGTGTGCAACATTGTCTCCTCATCCATACTGGCTCCTCTTTTCATCGCCCTGTTTCCCTTCTAGCTGTTTTGCAGTGCATTTGACTGAAATCTTTCCTGTCCAGGCTCATATGTTTATAGTCAGAGCCGCATTGTGCCTGCTCATCTGTCGCTGTTTGTTTGTCCTGTGAAAGCGTGTTTGTTTGCTTTTGAGAGGTTGTGATATAACCTGCCTGTCAGGGGAAACTCTCACGCAGATGGCTGCGGATGAATGGAACAATTGAGGCCGAATGCACGCACTACGCCTTCTCCAGACAGACAGACACTACACACACACACACACACACACTCCAGCTGGCTAATTAGACAGCAGAAGAGTCAAAGTTATAGCCTGTGTAATACTCTGTCTATTTTTCTCTCTCCACACCCTGGCTGCTACAGGAAAATTAGATTTTATTGGTCCCCGATGGCCTGGTCTCATATCCATTAAACTGAATAAGTGCCTGAAATAGCCCTTGTAGTAAGCAGTATGATGCAGGATTCCCTGCCACAGCAGCTATCAGCGCATCCGCTAGATCAATCAGCGGTGTAGCCCACACTCCCTCAGGGTGACCTTATGTTATGTCTTTTAAAAATATGAAACTCAGCACCATTCAATGATACTCTGTAGGTTTTCTAAGGTTGCTTAGTCATTAATGTTTCGTGGAAGACTTTTCAAATTGAATTTTCGGGATGTTTTTGCGACGTTCCTGCAGAGGTTAGTGAACATTATTACAGCAAAGTGCTAGACTACTTTTGGCTTCCTCCCTTTAAATGGATACCGGATCTAATTTCAGATATAAATTTGATGAAAGGCACCAGAAAAAAGATCCAGAAATGCTAAAAATGGTATAAGGTTTTAAAAAAGAAATAGGAGAATGCAGAATCTCAGTCTGGTTGATGGTATACAGTGGGGTCCAAATGACTGAGCTTACTGAAATCTGAATTAAATCTGACCATAAACCATTTTAGGACAAATAAATGTTATGATAGGGATGCACGGTTAATCAAAATAAAAGTAAAATCTTGATTTGGCTTAGTATGATTTTCAAATACTGTAATTTGTTCAGATAAATATCTGCGCTGCATGTTTCAGAGTGAAGTGCAGCACTGTGTTCGTTTACATGCAAACAGCTCACAATACAAGGTTTTCAGCACTTCAAAGCGGCTTGGTTCACAGTGAATTTCACACAAAATCTTCTCTGCATCTCCTTAGAGTTTGCATTACCATAACGTGCATTAGGAATATAGCACGCACCAAACATCAGTTTGTAAATGAATTAAGACAGCCTTAAATATTAGTACTGTAATTTCACAGTAAAAGTGAAATATTCTGAGAGTATATTCTCTAGCCTATTGTGCATGCAAATTGCCTGGATTGGGAGCAGCAGGAGTTATTTCAAGTTCTCAGCTTTCAAAATCTGTCAGTTTCATAGCGAAATACAAACAATATGTCTATTACAATAATGTGTTTTTCACGCTCTTTAATGTGGCATGACAGATCGCTGTATTCGCCTCAGTTTAAGTGGTATGTGAATCAGTCATCTTTCCAATTACAAGACATTCGTTTCATTAAATTAGGCTATAATGTTTTTTTTCATGCCTTTTGATGTTCCTTCATGTTTATATTTTGCTATAAACTATAAATAAAGAGAAAAAACACATTTATAATTGGTATTTCATGATAAAACTGACAGAATTTGAAAGTTGATCTGTTATATTAAAAGCAACAAAGCACAAAATTATTGTAATTACTGGGTGACTGGCGCGATACAAATAATGAATGGAAGACGTTACATTTTTTTTTCAATCATTTACTGTATTATACCATGAATAAAACAGCTTGTAAATAGTCAGTTATGTAGTCCACTGCAACCTTTAGAATGTTTTATTGTTGTTTTCAAAAACATCTGAGGATTGAAAGATTGGATGCCACAGACGTTTTTGTGAAGTAGGTTCTTTGTGAATTTTCACAAAGAAAACAGAACGAATGTCTCTTCGTAATCGAAACCATGACTGATTCACATCAATACAGGGATCTGTCCCGCCACATTAAAGAGTGTGAAAAACACATTATTGCAAGACACACTGTTTGTATTTTGCTATAAAACTGATAGATTTTCAAAGCTGAGACTTTGTTTTACATTAAAAGTACCAAAAGCACAAAGCTTATTGCTATTATTGGGTGGCTGGCGCACTACAAGTAGGCCTAATGAATGCAATCGAAGATGTGAAATATTATTTTCAAGCATAATGTCTCTGCAAGTTTCATACATGGTATGATTTCTGCTAATAATCCCACATATATTCAAATAAATTTCAGTGGCTGTCACAGTCCGTCCTCCCTTGTTTCGATGTCAGTTAGACAAGAATATCTCAGATTGAGCGATTGAGGTGTTGCTGGATGTAATAATGAACATAGTGGTCATCATTTACTCCCAACATCTGAGCTGCTGAAGATGCAGCTGGATTACGTTTGTTTGTGAAGGGAATGCGCCTCCTGATCTACAAATAACCAGCTTTACCTACAGCAGAAGTGAGCGTAAGGGTTTTTTATGAATCTTTGCATTCACCTTTCTTAATAATGTGCTAGTTAGCAAGTTCAGCGGCTAAACGCAGCTAAATGCGGCTAAAGTAAACAGGCTCGTCACTTCACAGAGAGAAGAGAGGGGCGGGGCGAGCAGAGCTCATTTGCATTTATAGCAGCCTCGACCAGAACAGGATGATTTTTGCAGAGCTGATTTTGACAAGGTAAAAAGGGTGTTGTTTTACACAACCATTGAGAATTTTTAACCAAAGTATATTATAGACTTTTCATTAAGACCCTAAAGAATCATATCAACTTGTGGAAAATGGGCATCTGATGACCCCTTTAATCCTGTAAATTAAAATTTTGATTTTTTTAATACTAATTTTTTGTTTTATTTTACAGCAAAATATGACAACTGTAATATTTATGCTTTTGTTTAATATTTAGTAATAGTCATTATGTTTTTTTTTAAATGGTCATGTTGATATAAAATCACAATTGCAATTAGAATTTTTATCCGAAAAAAAAAAATCACAATTAGATTTTTCCTCCCAAATTGTGCAGCCCTACGTAATTACATAAAACGATTAAGATATATTTAAGATCTTGCGTTATTTCTAGGTCACTAATCAAATAAGTAAATATGTGACTATTTGTACAGCTGGTCAGATGTTCTTGCTTCCACTGAAGCTCAAGATGCTCTTTGGATCATCTCAAATCATGCTGGAGAGTCACCAGGTTTTACACAATCTTATGGAGTTCATGCAGCTCGAGAGCTGCTGCCATTAAAGCAAAAAGACAATAAATACTACAACAAATTCATGTAACTTTTCAATTCAACTATTTACTCAATAATTTGTAATAAAAAAAAAGTTGTAGTAAATTTGAAAAAAAAAAAAATACTGATCTCAGACTTCTGGTTCCAGTGTACAGTATCTCCACACAAACACACACACTGACATTAAGGTCCAGTTAATGAATGCTGCTTGACAGTGCTTTACCACAGCTCTAAAAGTCCTCTGACCCTCTGTTTGATATGTTAAATAGGAGGGAGCCATGCGGAGGCCTACACGAGATAACGTTAAGCCCCTGAGGTTCAGCAATCAATTTTTAGCGAGTCGCACGAAGTGACAGAATACAAAAAGCAATCACGTCCCTGCATGGATCTGAGCTGTCCACTGTCACCTGCTTAAACATTCAGAAGCTCTCTAAAATATTCTGATGTGCTGTTAAAATAGTCGACAGGCAGCATTCGGTTCCTGTCTTTCTTTCCGTGTCTCTCCCCTCCTGTTTTGACTAACTTCAATCTAGAGGTAATGAGAGCCTAAGAAGCTGGAGACAGAGAAGCTATTTACATTTTTATTGATTTTTGAAAGTGCATTTAACTTTTATTTTTTTCCACTTCCCCCACTCTTTTTAAATCCCCAAATGAGAGGCCCACTGCTCTGTTTACACTCATTGAGGAGTGAAGATATTTTAGTCAGGATCTCCTGCATTTTCTCCCTCTCTTGATAGATCAAAGCGGAAACTGGGTCTGTCTTATGTAATTAAGACTAGGCATTAAAGAAAACAAACCCCTGTGAATTCTGACTGAAGCCCCACTGGGAAATGGAGTATTTTTCATAATTAAAGAAGCACAAACAAGGCCTACTCAACAATCCACAATAGTTCTCAGTGGAGCATTATTGTTTCCTGATTTCCACAATGCTATATGTCTGTTTGACTCCTCGAAGCCAAACCTTCTAGTTACAGTACGGCCATGACTGGAACTGTGTTGTTAGCAGGTGCACAAAATGTGCCAGTTTTCTTACTGGATACAAATATTTTTGACCCCTTAGGGATTAGATTAGAGGATTAGGCTGGAAAGCCTAATTTCTGGAGTGAAAGATGAAGGTTATTTCTTGTATTGTTTTTTACATTTTTGTATAAAATTATGCAATTTGTGGTGTGTATCCATTGTAAAATTATTGCTACATAAATACTTAAACCCCAAACAAAATGTCATTTTATTTATTTAAAAAACCTAGAAAAAATAAAATAATTATTTTATCAAGCAAGTTCATTAGTTGCCATATTCTTCCGCTGTATCCACTTTATTTTTTCTGTTAAGACTGGGTGCAGCCATTTGTATATTTTATGTGTCTGGCTTCCGGTCTTATTCCCGTCTAGATATTTTTAGCTGTGAAAAACAGCTAATTTTACTGCTTGCTATTGCAAACTGGTGTTTCTTACATGCTATTTTAATGTATTGTTTTAATTATGAACACACTGATTTGTAGTGCAAACAATTTTACATTTTACTGCAATTACTGCAACTGAGCCGGAAGTGTCGCACATTCACAAAAAACGGCTTACTTCCGTGTTGAAAAATAAGGTGGATAGGCTTCCTGACAAATAGCTTGCTGATGCTAAAAAATAACAATAATGAATAAAGCCAAAAACAAAAAAATATCATTTACTCACCATCATGTTGTTCCCAATCGAGAGGACTTTCTTTCCTTAAACCAAACACCAACGAAGAAACTTTTCCATCGTGTTCGTTGTTTTTAATACAATAAACGTTAACTTAAGCAGAGCTTATAAGCTTCAAAAAGAATGTAAAGTAGCATAAACGCGGTTTATAGGAATCGTGAACTGTATTCCTGGTCTTTTTAAGTTATACGATAGCTTTGTGCAAGAAACAGACTGTAATGCAAGCTGTTGTTTATGTTATTTTCTGCTCCCGGATCTTTAAGTGAGTTAATTGAACTTGGGAACTGAATCGGCGATTGAATCATTTAGACTGGCTTTGTGAACTGAATCAACTGATTCAATACAAAGATCCGACTCAAAAGAGCGATTCATTCACGACAACAACGTACTTGCTCGTTTCATGAATCTACGAAGGTAATATGAGCGAGATGTCAAACAGTTAGTAAAGTAGGCTAGTTTTGGCACAAGTCATAGGGTAGAGTGGGGGAAAACGCTCCCCTACTGTTTTTCCCAAAATAACCACAATGGACTACGTTGACAAGAGTGATGTAGAAGTTTTCACCATGAAGCTTACACTGGTAATGTACCGGAAAGAAAACGGATTTCACAGTAAATGATCTAATTTTCAGCAGTAAGAAATGAAGTGTTTTAAAGCTTAATGTTTTGTAGAACATCACAGTTTTATATGGTATGAGAACAGTAGGGCCTGTAGATAGAGAGTATGTGTTATTTAATAAAAACATAATTATATTTTCAAAATGACACATTTTTTTTCTCAAACATAGTCAGTGGGGTAACACCCCCAGCGGGTAAAGGGCAATTACCATAGTTACTCTTTTCTGAACATCAAATCCTTTGTTTTTCAATTAAATGAATTCTAACTAGTTGGTTAAATAAAAATATTTGGATTTTATATTTTAAAATGACCTAAATTTAGCATCAGGTAACTAGTTAGCTAGCCAGTTAGCATCAGCTAACACATTTTTTTTTTTAAAGACATTTTTTAATTTTGTAATGTATAGTTATTGATTATATTCTTTTTAATTTTAAGCTAAAACTGCCTGTACTCTGATTTTGCTGTAAATGTTTAAAGCAAATAGCTTTGTCAGACTGGGGGGCATTTTACAACATTGTAAAATGCCCCATTGGTACAAATTTAATTTTTGTTAAAAATGTAATAACATGAAAACTCTGGACATTTTTCATACTTTGTTTATAGTTTATGACATTGTCACTAAATGGTAACCTTTCTGAACACATTTTGTTTCACAGTTTTAAAAGTCCTTAAAGGAGAAGTCCACTTCCAAAACAAAGATTCACATACAATGTACTCACCCCCTTGTCATCCAACATGTTCATGTCTTTCTTTCTTCAGTCATAAAGAAATTGTTTTTTGAGGAAAACATTTCAGCATTTTTCTCCACATAATGGACTATAGTGCCCTGATTTTGAACTTCCAAAATGCAGTTTAAATGCGGCTTCAAACGATCCCAAAAGCGGTTTTAAATGATTCCCAGCCGAGAAAGAATGGTCTTATCTAGCAAAACGATAAGTTATTTTCATAAAAATAATACAATTTATATACTTTTTAATGTCAAACACTCATCTTGTCTTGTCTCTGCCTGGACTGTTTTTTTCTTTTTTGGTTCATGACAGTTAGGGTATGTCGAAAAACTCCCATCTCATGTTCTCCCTCAGCTTCCATTTTAAATTTTCAATTTAAAACCGTATTTGGGATCGTTTGAAGCTGCATTTAAACTGCATTTTGGAAGTCTAAAATCGGGGCACCATATCAGTCCATTATATGGAGAAAAATCCTGAAATGTTTTCCTCAAAAAACATAATTTCTTTATGACTGAAGAAAGAAAGACATGAACATCTTGGATGGCAAGGGGGTGAGTACATTATTTGTGAATATTTGTTTTGGAAGTGGACTTCTCCTTTAAGGGGGGCGTTTTCCCCCACTCTACCCTAGGAACTACAGCTAATTTCTTCACAACCGCATTCATTCGCTTCCGTATTATAATATGGAATGGAATTCATAAAAATACATATGTATTTAAAAAATAATAATAATAAGTGACTTTACAGATTAACAAAAGTCATATAGGTTTGGAAGAAAATGAGAGTGAGTTAAAAAATAATGACAGAATTTTCAATTTTGGATGAACTAACCCGTAAATAATTGGTCTCTGTGGGTGTTTTTCACTGACATAAACAGTGCTTAAACTGTTTTATCAGTTTTACAATGAGAAGTTCATTTCTCTCCTGTGGGCTGATGTGGTTTTGTAAGAAGAATAATTTGATTCACATGTCCACACAAACCTGTTTTTGACACAGATGTACAGTGCATGCTCTGAATCAGCTGTAAGTCATCCCTTTGCTGTTTAGTGTATTTAATGAATATCTTTGTTAAAATAATAGAATCAGTTCGGGTAACCTTGAATTCACAGAGCACTGCAGTGTGGTGCTCAGTTCAGAGAAGAATAGGTTCAATCTGCTCATGAACTGAAGATTTTCTGTCTCTATCCGAGATATCTATCTCTAAAGGCTGGATTAGCAGAATGTTTGATAATATCTCACTGTGAACGCAGGAACTTAAAGGCTGCCATTCTTTAAGGACTTCGGTTCATTTCAGATCACTCATTGTTAAAGTGCTCTTAGACAAATTGCAGCGGCCACCCAGACCTTTTTCTTTCTCTTTGTTCCGATCCTAAAGAGCCTTTCCTCTTCTCTAAGAGTCAGCAAAGCTTTATTAGCACAATTGTTAGAATTTACAATATTGGCAGAGCATACTGCTTAAAGCACCAAATAGGCGATGCAGAAAATAAATAAGGGAAATTAAAGAAATGGAAGAGGAAATAAAAGAAAGAGACAAGGAATACATAAAGTGAAACATAAAAAGAAATAATGTAATGTGAATAAAGAAAGAACTATAAGGGGGAATTAAGAAAAGGGACAAGAAAAAAAATAAATAAAGGAATATTAGGTTTTAATGGGAACATAAACGAAAGGAAATATAAATTGAATGGAATATAAAAGAAAGGGACGGGTAAAACAAAAAGTAAAGAGATAAAGTTAATATAGGACATATAGGAAAAACAAAAGGGAGAGAAAACAAATTACATAAAAATAAGAAGAAAGGAAATGAATAAAGGAAATTAAGTGGAATTTTTATAAAGGGACAAGGAAGAAATATAAAATAATAAATAATAAATGGGAAAATAAAAGAAAGGAACAAATAAGCTAAATCAAAAGAACTGAATGGAAAATAAAAGGGACAAGAAAAAAATAAAGCTAATATAGGAACAATGTAGGCAAAAAAAATATTTAAATCAAACAATAAAATTTTGATCTAAAATATGGTATATTCCTGTACAAAATGTATCTCATCTCTCATATATCTCACTCCCTCTTCTCTTCTCTCTTCTAAAGCACTACCTCATCCTCCCTAAGGAGTGTGTGCAGTGTCTACGTTGAAATGCATGATGAATTATGTGGCAATATAAGGGGACCGTGAAATATGACATGCATGAGATAATGATTGCAAATGTAAATCCATGTGGCAAGTCAGGAGATTTTGTTTGTTTACTAATGGCTTTGTCTTTCGACAGAAGGAGGGACATGCGAGGTGATTGCGGCACACAGGTGCTGTAACAAAAACAAGATTGAAGAGAGATCGCAGACAGTGAAGTGCTCCTGTTTACCAGGGAAAGTGGCAGGAACCACCAGGAATAAACCCTCCTGTGTTGACGGTAAGTGAAGAGACATGGCAACCGTAGATGAAGTCTGAAAGGAATAATTCATGCAAAAATTCAAATGTGCTGAAAATGCACTCAACCTCAAGCCATCCAAGATGAAGCAGGTGAGACTTCTTTTTTCGTCAGAGCAGATTTGTAGAAATTTAACACTTGCTCACCAGTGGATCCTATACAGTGAATGGGTGCCGTCAGAACGAGAGCTGATAAAAACATCACAACAATCCACAAGTAATCCACACAACTCCAGACTCGGTTAACGTCTTGTGAAGTAAAAAGTCCATCATTAGGACATTTTTCATCATTAAGTCCGCTGTCTATAAAATTGCTTTCTCCAGTGAAAAAACATTCCGTCTGAATCAGGAGAGAAATGTGCACAGATCAAGCACCATTTACAAGCAAATACACTCCAAAACGATCTAAACAATTATGTATGTTGGTGGATTTCGATATGAGAGGACAACAGAGGAGTTCATCATCTGAAAAAAGCAATATTATGGAATATTGACTTTTGTTTTAAAGTGATGTTTTAAAGTTAAAATGCCTTAAATGATGAATTTGTTTATTACAAACATCCAGCTTTTCCCTTCACAAGACGTTAATTGATGGGCTGGTGCCGTGTGGATTACTTGTGAATTATTGTGATGTTTTTATTAGCTGTTTGGACTCTCATTCTGACGGCACCCATTTACTTTTCAGAGATCTAAAGCTAAATTTCTCCAAATGTGTTCTGATCAAGAACCAAACTCTTCTAGATCTTGGATGTCCTTCGTGTTGTTAAAAAATATAACAGATGCTCGATTATTTTGAACCATCTCAATGCAGCTTTGCAGTGTTTAAACAGGCTTGCACTGTACAGCTGTGCTTAAACACACTTTGTGCAGCTGCGTAAAGCTGCAAGGTGCTTCGAAAGATCCGTGCAGCTTTTTTGAAGGTGTGGTATGTTTGAAGAAACTCTGTTCAGGGTCGCTCTTGCAGTGTCCCTGCCCTAGAAAAGCTCAGATCCTCAGGGCTTTTCATTATTAATGCTCTGTCCTTATGACAAACGAGCTGCTGTAAACTAACACTTCTGGGAGAACATCTCACTCGCAACGTACCCGGAGATAATCAAAGAACATTAACTTTGACTGAATCTCGCAGAGGAGCTTCCGATCTTTTCCCCAGGTCAAGCTCGTTAGGATATTCTATTCCTAAAGGTGAAGTGTGGTGTTTTTTTGGATATTAAAACACCTAAATGCTTAGCTTTACTCATCGTCATATAGTTCCAAACCTGTTTGACTTTCTTTCTTCCGTGGAAAGGAGATGTTAAAGAGAATGACAGCCTTAGTCACCATTCACTGTCACTGTATGGAAAAAAATATAAATTGAAAGTGAACGTTGACTGAGGCTACATTTCTTTAAATGGCAAGGGTTAAATCAAGGACTAGCATCATGATTTATTTAACAATTCTTTACAAACATTGCAGGACAAAGAAATATATATCCAGTTGCTGTTTCCCTGTTTCTAGACTGCAGTGTGTTATCTATTCTGTAGAGGACTAATAAAGTCCAGAGGCAGAGGTGTGAGTCTGGAAGTGACTTTTTCCTGATATTTTGTGTGTGTAGTTGCTGTTTTACAAAAAATAAATAAAAAAAAACATACACAAGGATAGTCTGCGCTCTGAAAAAAAGCTTGATTTATTTAAAGCAACTGGGGAGAAAACACAGACGTTTAGTCCAAAGATGCCTTAAGTTACTTGGAACTTGATTTTGTTGCTGTTTCACCTTAAAAACAAACACAGTTTCTGCCAAGAAAGTAATTAAACAACAGTGACAGAAAGATTCTGGAAGCTTTAACCAAATTTTGAAGGAAGTGTTTATGATTTGGAGTAATAATATTTAAAATAAATGTATTTAATTGATATATTTCTTTTTTTTTAAGAATTTTTGTTTCTCAGCAGTAATATGAACTGAAGTAACAAAAGGATAATATTTTAATATATATATACTAGTGCTGTCAAATGATTAATCACAATTAATCGCATCCAAAATAAAGTTTTTGTTTACACAATATATATGACCCTGGACTACAAAACCAGTCTTAATTCGCTGGGGTGTATTTGTAGCAATAGCCAAAAATACATTGTATGGGTCAAAATTATTGATTTTTCTTTTATGGCAAAAATAATAAGGAAATTAAGTAAAGATCATGTTCCATGAAGATATTTTGTAAAATTCCTACTGTAAATATATGAAAACTTAATTTTTGATTAGTCATATACTTTGTTAAGAACTTCATTTGGACAACCTTAAAGGCAATTTTCTCAATATTTTGATTTTTTGCAGCCTCAGATTTTAGGTTTTCAAATAGTTGTATCTCGAACCAAATATTGTCCTATCCTAACAAACTATACATTAATGGGAAAGCTTATTTATTCAGCTTTCAGATGATGTGTAAATCTCAGTTTTGAAAAATTTACCCATATGACTGGTTTTGTGATCCAGGGTCACATATGTGTATGTACTGTATAAATTATTATGTATATATATACAAATAAACGGCACACATATTAATTTTGAAAATATGTATTTACATGTATATATTTATATTCATATAATTAATATTATATATAAGTATATTTCATATATAAACAACATTTTTCTTAGATGCATGTGTGTGTATTTATATATACATAATAAATATACACAGTACACATTTATTTTGGATGTGATTAATCCCAATTAATCATTTAATTGCAATTTATCATTTGACAGCACTAATATATACAGTTTCTGCCAAGAAAGTAATTAAAAACAGTGACAGAAAGATTCTGGAAGCTTTAACCAAATTTTGAAGGAAGTGTTTATGATTTGGAATAATAATTTTAAGTAAAGTAATAATATTTTAAATAAATGTATTTAATTTATATTTTTCTTAATTTATTTTGATCTTTCAGCAGTAACTGAAATAACAATAGGTTATATATATATATATATATATATATATATATATATAATATAGAGAGAGAAAGAGAGAGAGTTTCTGCCAAGAAAGTAACTAAACAAGAATGTTTTTATGATTTGGACTAGTAATTTTAAAGTAATCATAATATTTTAGATAAATTTATTACATTGATATTTTTATTAATTTATTTTGGTCTTCCAGCGGTAACATGACCTGAAGTAACAATAGGCTAATATTTTTAATATAAATATACTAGTGCTGTCAAATGATTAATTGTGATTAATCGCATCCAAAATAAACGTTTTTGTTTACATAATATGTGTGTGTGTACTGTGTATATTTATTATGTACATATAAATACACACACACAACGGCACACATATTAATTTTGAAAATATTTATGTATTTACATGCATATATTTATATTCATATAATTTATATGATATATATTTCATATATGAACAACATTTTTCTTAGATGCATGTGTGTGTATTTATGTATACATAACAAATATACACAGTACACACTCATTTATTTTGGATGTGATTAATTGCAATTAATCATTTGACAGTACTAATACAGTTTCTGCCAAGAAAGTTGTTTAAAAAAAAACACACAAAGATTCTGGACGCTTTAACCATGGTTTTGAAGAAAAACACATTTTATGATTTGAAAGTAATCACAATCAGTTAAATGATCAGTTAAAGTAATTTTAACTAAAGTAATGTTGGTATTTTATATACATTTGTTAAAATAATATTTGTATTAATATATTTAGGTTTTGCAGCAGTTAACTTAAGTAACTAATTTCCAAATTATTTTAATTTATTATGTTCTTGCAACAGTAACATTTGCTGAAGCAGCTATAATATTTTAACTAGGATTAAAATGTCAAATTGTGTTGCATTTTATGATCTCTGGTTCCTAGTTAAACCGAGATGACACATTTGCTGAGGTGTCACTGAGACGATGGCCATTAAAACTGGTCCATGTTCCCATTCTCCTTTCATTCACATTGATATTCTAGGATACGAGGCTGAAGGCTAAAACTCTCTCTCTGTCAAAGGAGTACATGACATTGAAGGCTACATGTTATGTATGAGATGCTTTGTTTACTTTTTGGAGGATAAGAGACCTCAGTAAAGTGAATTTTTACTGAGAAACAGAGCTCTTGCCTGAGGTTATGTTTTCCATAGATTTTTTTTTTTTTTGCTCCGTGGCCTTGGCCATGCTGAACTGGCAAAAACAGGAAGAACAGTGCTGGGTTCACCTCGGCTAGTGCTGTGACTGTTACATGCGTGCAAAGTCTATAAAGCATGAAGATTTGTTCACCCGTTTAAGAACATCCATGGAGAAAGTTTGGAGCACAGGCAAATCAAATTTTAATGCCCTGTTTGCAAGGAGACAACTATTGGTTGAGTGCTTTTGGGTTTTACAGTATTAATGAATGTGATTTAAGTTCACCCATTATCTCGGAAATGGAGTAAGTCACAAGCTTGTCATGTACTTGTCAGAATAATAATAACGCAAAAGTGGATGCCTTATATTATATGTTCATCTAACACTCTCTCCTTAAACGTTTATTGTTTAACGTCAGATAGCATTACCGTGATGAATTAATGTATCATATTCTAACATATTCATGCTGATGCAGAGATAAGATGTTCTCAAGCCCCTAAGCACCTGTTTCCCTAATGGTCTCTAGTCTTTCTCCATCTGGTAATGATCATAAATTTCTCAAAGTGGGAAAAATGATAGTTACAAGGATGCTTCTGTCTCAAGCAACTGAAATAGCATAAAACTTTCCATTTTAATGGCAGTAAATTGATTTTATATAAATATAGAATACAGACCATGTAATCCTTCATGAGATTTCCCACGACTGCAAAGTGAAGCGATTTAAGTGAATGAATCGGCATGGGATTTCATTTCAGAATAATACTTTTCATAAAGTGCCACTCTGTGAAATGGCTTTGCTCCTACTGACCGCAGATATCCACTGAGGCTATTCAAGCACATTAGATTCAAGTTAATTTTATTTGTATAACGCCTTTCACAACATATTGTTTCAAAGCAGCTTTATAGAAAATTGTACCTTGAAGCCCCAATGAACAAGCCAAAGGCGACTGTGGCAAGAACAAAAATCTATAAAATGTTTAAGAGGGAGGAAAAACTTCCTTAAGGGGAACCAGACTTTGCTGGAAAAAGCCATCCTCCTCTGACAAAAAGCACATATTACAACGAACAAAAAGATCCTGTGAAAAGTACCTTTTCATAAATACCGGTAAATTCATTCCTGCAATTTACCAGTTTAAGAAATTGTAATATTACCAGTAAATTACTGGTAATGTGCTCTGTGTGAATGCAGAACAAGAGCACATAAGAGTTCAGAACGCGCTGACCTAAGTAAGACGTTTACTGACGCATTTACTCTGGGCCAAAAGCAGCTGCATGAATGTGAACGTTTGACGCAAAAATGAAAGGGTCATGAAACCCACTGTTTCAGCACCGGTTAGTTCTCATCACAGTTTTGAAAATGCTACAAAAGTGGGTGTGGTTCACTGTGGAGTGGAGGGGGAACAGGGGACACAGACAGCACAAACAGCTTTGGGTTCAGACAGTTTCATTTCGCTCCCATCCTGTGAAAATAATGCACAATAATATCTTCGCTGTGCATTGAAAATATATGGTGCTGTTGCACCTCTAATATCTTTTAAATAGGTCATCGGATGCCCAATTTCCACAAGTTGATTTGATTCTTTAGGGTCTTAATGAAAAGTCTATAATATACTTTGGTTAAAAATTCTCAGTGGTAGTGTAAAACAACGCCATTTTTACCATGTCAAAATGAGCTCTGCAAAAATGATGATGTAGGGCGGGTTCTGAGGTAAGATGCTCATGTCAATCAACTATCATGGGAGCGGCCTCTGTCGGTGTAACACCACACGTCAACATGTAAAAGTGAACTTTGCGTCTGATGACCCCTTTAAGGCTTATATGTTGTAAAAAATGGTTACACTCGCTAAGTGAATATATTGCGTTTGTGCTGAACTCCATGAACGTGTTTCCTGTATCCCCAGCCGAGAAAGAAGGGTCTTATCTAACGAAACAATCGGTTATTTTCATAAAAAACTATACAATTTATATACTTTTTAATATCAAATGCTCGTCTTGTCTGTTTTTTTCCGGTTCATGACAATTAGGGTATGTCTGAAAACTACCATCTCATGTTCTCCCTCAGCTTCAAAATCGTCCTATATTGCTGTTTTATCTTTTTTGTTAAGGGTGTTTGATCTTCTTCTTTGTTCACTTTGCAAAGACTGGGTCGGAACTTCTGCAGCGATGTAGGATGATTTTGAAATCATTTTTGAAGTTGAGAGAGAAAATACGATCAGAGTTTTCTGACATACCCTAACTGTCTTCAGCCAGAAAACACAGAGTTCAGGCAGAGTAAGACAAGACAAGCGTTTGAGATTAAAAGTGTTTAAATTGTATTGTTTTTATGAAAATAACCGATCGTTTCACCAGGTAAGATATTTCTTCTTTGGCTGGGATCATTTACAACTGCATCTGGGATCGTTTGAAGCTGCATTTAAACTGCATTTTGGAAGTTCAAACTCGGGGCACCATATCAGTCCATTATATGGAGAAAAATCCTGAAATGTTTCCCTCAAAAAACATAATATCTTTACAACTGAAGAAAGAAAGACATGAACATCTTGGATGACAAGGGGGTGAGTACATTATCTGTAAGTTATAGTTCTGGAAGTGGACTTCTCCTTTAAAGGTCCACTGAAGTGCTTTGAAACACGCAGCGTTATTCTGTGTGTTGACGTAATTTCAACTGAAACAAGAAGACAGGGTGGGACATATCACGCAGTCCAGTCCCCTTTTTTAAATAGCCAATAGTTTTTTGTTTATATTACAGCTTTGGCCAGAGCCGTTGAGCTGGGTAAAGCCGCATTTGACAGCGTATGACAGCCACAATCTCATCCATATGGCATTATCAATATATAAAATAGCATTCTGTGAAGAATAGAAAATAGTCCGATACGTTTTGTGGTCTGCGGCGAGTCGCGCATATGATCTCTGGACCAGAGCAGACTGTCTGCGCGCCTCGGCAGTTCATGTGACACAAAGCGAAAATGGACTTTATTCGCCATGACAGAATGCATTTTTACACTGTCTGAATCGTTAACTATTCCCTATATAGTGCAGTATGTGACATTCAGAGGTTGCGATAGACTTTAACATTGTCCGTCATTTTGACGGAAAGGGTTGTAAAAATTCCGTCATAATCTATTATTATCCATCATTTTCATTTATAATTACAATAACACATTTCATTACTTTTATTTTTGTTCACATTTTCATTTTTAATTATGAACCTACAGGATGATATAGGCTTATGCATTTATTTAGAAGAGAACAAACAAACAGATGAGACTGCGTAACTTTTCATGTTCAACAACAAACCCTGCAGTGACAGTGATTTTAATAGATTCTAATTTTAATGAAACAATATTGATTCATAAATCCCAATCAATCTGTTAGTTTATGCCGTTTTCAGTTGATGAATGAACAATACATAGTGCACCTCCCATTCATTAAATCGCAGTATGCTAAGCTTTGTGTGCTCAGATTGTGATCTCAGATTTCAGATTCTGTCCATTTATTAGGACTGTTTTGGCGCTCTTTAATGTGGCGTGATAGATTGTTGTAGCTTCTGGGCACTAGGCTGTCCGTGATGAAATGCATTGGTGACAGTTTCGTTTTTGTTCTGGATCACCTGCTCTGCTGTTACACTGGAGCGCACGCGCCACCATCTGGACAGGTGTGGGAATTACACTTAGTTAGAAGTTAGAATAGATCACCCTCAGTTTAATCTGTGACGGCATTTAGATTTTTCTGTCAATTATGAAAAAACTCAAATGTGAAATTTCAAATTTTTAGTTAAGGTCACCAACGTGACCTCTGGTGCCATTCACTGTACAGAAAATTTTATGCACACGTGACTGATCTCAGCCACAGCTTCAGCATCTATTTATAGTGTAGGGGCGGGACGCTTCGGATTCTAGAGAGCATTTGATTGGACAGAAAGTATGATGAGAAGTTGAAGTGCAGGGTAATGTCATCAAAATCATTAATTCATATTGGTGGAAGTGAGAGACTGTAAGTGTTGAATGCTTACATATTCTAAATGTGAATTTTGTCATTGTTTTGGAGCACACTAGCTTACAGAACCTTAAGGCTAACATATTCATACTAAAAGCTAAGAAACTTCAATTTTGATTTCATGGGGACGGTAATGTATGCAGTCTCACAGTTTGAAGCATCTGTCAAGGAAATCAACACATGCTGTTGTGAATAATTAAGTGAAGCATCTTCTCATTGGATAAGAACACACAGTCTCATGAATAATTATGAAACACCAGTGCGTCATTGAAGTATATATGCCGCATCCCAGGCAAGGTCGGAAGAGGGAACATCCGAGTTCAAATGACCCATTTCCAACTTGAGTGAGTTCCAGACAATCACACGCCACGTTAACATAATTATGGCAAAAACACCTGACGAAAAGCTAAAATTAGAGTATAATTTTTTAAACTTAATGTCTAATATTTTCAAGTTTGACATAAGATAACTCCACATTACGCTCGTTGGAAGCAGTGACGTCAAATGACGCGTCCAGCTGAGGTCAGGGTAGATCGATCTGTCCCAAGTTCACAGGACAGACATCTGACTTGAAGTGGTGTTTCAAATGTTATTTCCAAGTAGGAGGTGGGAAAAATTCTAATTTTGATTTCTTTGCCACATTGCAAACTCTGACCTAAACACTACGTAGATCATAGATATGTAGATACCACATTTGACCGCTCCAGACACGTCGACACATCAGCCACATCTTGGAACGGTCTATATGTCATCACTCACAATAAAAATCAATGAGTTTCAAGATGCCACAACTTTGCATCTAGTTGTAAAAACTGCCTAAATTTAAATTTCTTAAGAAACTGAATAAACCTTCACAGGTAAGAATGTGTTGATTTAGTTTTTAATATGTAATAAGTCAATATTACAGGTTTTAAAACGAAAGTACCTTTTAAATGCCCCAGCAACTTGCTCTTGAGTGTTAACAAAACACCACTGACATTCCAATATATTGTGGATGGCTTACATATAGACAAATTTGGTGTATGCAAACAGTGATGATGTTTTTTTTTTTTTTTGGAAGCAGAGCTTATCTGGTGACAGAAAATGACAGTTTACAACTAGCGGTCTATGAAAGCCATGGAATAAAAGAATAAATTTCAGTTCATATTTCAAAATTCGGACTTTATTCTTGAAATTCTCGACTCAATTCTCTTTTCTCCTCGGCTCAGAATCACGAGTTTATATTCCACACTTCTGTGGAAATAAACTGTGTTATAAAGATATAAACTTGCATTTGCAGAGAAAAAAGTCAGATTTGTGAGATAAAATAGGTAAATATTTAAATATGTAAGATGTTAAAGGTTAAAATAGTATTTCATGCTATAACTGTAATACATTATATCCCCTATGAACTGCATATGTGAATATGTAGACAAATTGTTTAAATCAAATTTATGCTTAAAAGTAGAGCAATCATATAGGTTTCAACAATTAGTCTGTCAGTTTAAACATCTGCATTTAGCTTTAAATGGCATTACAGTATTGACAGAATTCTATAAAAATGCTTTGCATTCCAGTTCTGACATCCAAAGGCACAACAACACATTTTTTTCTCTTATTCCATGGATTTTACCCATTTCTCTCCACTTGTTACCAGTGTTTTTCTGCCACCACAATGCGCACGCAGCTGCAGGTAACTGTGTAACTGTGATGTCTAGCCAAATTGGTCACTTGGATGGGTGAAATGCAGAGCACAAATTCCGAATATGGGTCACTATACTTGGCCACACATCACATCCTTTCCTTTATATCTGTGATGTCGATTTTAAACCCAGAAGACAAAAAATAGCAAAAAAGCCTCAAAATTAAACCGTTTTCACCAAAAATGTAATATGTCTGATGCTAATATTGTCTTCTATGATGTGTAACACAAAGACATCTGCTGAAATCTCAGAAAAACTGGTTTTATGTTTCATGACCCTTTAAAACATCAACACTGACTGCATTTTCCCCTCCATCTTTACAAACACAACACTAGAAGGTGCAGCTGTTTAGAGGTCATTTCTGGTTAATGACGTTTCAGAATTTACCAATGGATGTGTGAATGGTGCAACAGTAAAAAGACGAAACGTTGTTGCCTGTGTAAACAGCGTATTTTTGTATTTACCGTTAGTCTGGTAATTTTATGGCATGTTACTGGTGTTACTGTATGAAAGGGGCTATTATCTAGCTACATGTTATGTGTAATAATGTACACATAAAATGTGTAGGCTATACACTTTATTAATATTGTTGTTGTTACATTTATTTATTTATTTTACATATTTAATTTTAAATTAATAGGTATTATTTTAAAATATAAATGTAAATTCTGTCATCATTTACTCACCCTCATGTTGCTCCAAACCTGTATGACTTCTGCAGAACACAAAAGAATATTTAACTTGAAAAAAATGTTGGTAGCCAAACAATTATACTCACTGTTGACTCCCATTGTATGGACAAAACAAAACATTTGTCAGATTTGTTTCATGTTCCACATAAAAAAAAAAAGAAAGCGATTACAGTATTTTTATATAGAAATTAAATAAACTGAATTGAATCTAGACAATGCTTAAGGAGTCCAAATGCTTAAAATCTATCCTAAAACACTTATGTAGTCAATTAATGAAGCATCCTCAGACATGTAAATATTATTTGTCAGATGGTCAAGGAGCGGTCGATCATGGAGAACGAAACACTACTCTGTTTGAAGTCAGATGCGAGTGCGAGTCTAACCCAATTATGGTCTGCTTCCAGCCTCCATAGTGATTGGGAAGTGGTGGTGTGAGATGGAGCCGTGTCTGGAGGGAGAGGAATGCAAGACTCTACCAGATAACTCCGGCTGGATGTGCTACTCCGGAAACAAGATCAAAACCACCAGGGTGAGAATTAAAGCGACTGAAAGCATACTGTGTTACTTTAGTCATTTAACAATACAAGAATCTTTTGTGATTGCATAGTGTTAATAAATGTGTGTCTTCTCCACCTGTTTTTTGTTTTTGTTTTTTTCCACTGAAATATTTTATTAATAAAGAACAGAATACAGAACAATAAATAAACAACCCTCCTACACCTGAATGGCTGCAGGCAGGTGTGTTGGACGCTGAAAGTATTATAAAAATAGAAGACCCACACACTGCTGGAGCTCACAAGAAATCCAATATTTATTAAAATAGCAGCGATTCGGTCATGTAACTACCCTCAAGCAGAAAATCACACTCAAATAATCGTAACATAAATAAAAGTAGCCAATCAGAGTGTGTCTTCAGACAGCCAATACAATCATTTCTATAAAAGCAAATGTGACTTTTTTTTCTTACATTCTTTTTACATTCATTTTTTTTCAGAATACCCACCCATACACATCCTTGTAGCAGATGTAAAGTCACTACAAGCTCATAACGGAGGAACTTTATGAAGGTTTTTGATTTTATTCTTACTTTTTTCACCATTGTGATTCAGTAAAGACATTCAATGGCTGATAGAAAACAGACAAATTATGGATTTCAAAGGTGTAGGCACTATTGTACAGCTTATTATAAATTTTGCTAATTCCAGTCACATTTAAATAGTCCATCTGAAATGTTGTTGCTTATTATTCAAACATGATTTTTTTCATACTACTCATCCATCTTTTATTTATTGTACTTTTTCAGGGAAACATCCAAGACGACAAGCTGAATTAAGTTTTCCCAACTCTAAACCAACAGACATGTGTTTAATGACTTGAAACGGAGTCCTCTGCTCATAAATCCATCTGTCTCTGAGTAACACGGACACCAGGCTTTCTGAGAAAATCTTTGTGGGCGTTGAACACTGCTGGTTCTTTCGTTGTTTTGTTTTTGTTTGACAATTGTCAAATATTTGTTTCCTCTCAGTGAGTCCTGGATAATTACCCTCGTATCCCTTTGTGTGGAGTGCACTCAAACCAGCTATACCTTGCCTGAAATATTCTTCAACTGTAATATTCTTGGATGTTCCTATGTCTCTGGAAGACCATGTTAAGTCTCCTACTGTATGTAGTGAAACTGGCTTCATGTGGATTTTCACAAAGGGATTGATCCTCATCGAGCAAGTTTAATTAGGACACTTTGCATCGACTGTGAGGAAATGCCGAGGAGCACATGTCCGGAAATGTTTCCTGGAACATTATATCAGATTCAGAATGAATTCCGGTGGTGATACGAAAACCAAATAAGTCTTTAGCATGATTTCTGTAAAAAAGGGGAAAGAAATGTTTTACATAAATAAAAGGAATTCAAAACAGGAACTGTATCTGACTTACAATAAACAATAATTGAATGTGAACGTACTGGGTGGGAAGGTGCAAAGGAATAGTCTTGTTTACATATTCTTGTCCACTGTTCTGTTGATTGGTTAAATATGCTGTTTATATTATTTTGGGCTTCAGTAATATTTTGACAAATTGAGTCATCAAGGCTTAACTGAAGTGTTCTGAGAATTTACATGTTTAATGAAAAACTAATAGACCATCACTTTGGCTGCAGCAATATGTAAAAGTTGTGGAGTTATTACTGAAGTTAATGAAGCCTGATTGAAATACGCTGGTGCATGCATATATAAAATACCGTGACATTTAAATATTCTGAATCAAATTCATTTCCCCTTGTTCAAATATAACTTCATTAAATGGCACAAGAGCTATTCTGTACTGGGGCATCTGGTCGTTTGAATGGACCTGAGGAAAGCAAGTGAAGGGTCTTTGAAGGTGTAGGCAGGCTGTCCACACTGAAGGACGCTGTGGAAATTCTGACACCCGCTGGGACATTTACCTGTCGTTTACATTCAGAAATAGTCCTCTCCGCTCGGAGCAGCTGAGGGCCAGAGCACACACTCACTCTGAATATCTAGCTCCGGCATTTTAAGCAGGGAGTCGTGAACATAAGAGCCTCTGCGTTGCTGTCGGCATGCAGAAAGGAGGCTCTAACTACAGGCTGAGTGAATACAGATCACTACATTTACAGTCCTCCGCATGGGACAGCAAAGGGTGAACTTTAGCCCTCACCTTCAACGGAGCTTTGGTGGAATTTCAAACAGTTGACTATAAAATATCAGAGTGGAAAAATGAATACACGGAAATCGTAAGCAAATATCAGCATTATCTCTGACATGCTGAGCTTTGGCCAGCAGTCATGGGTTTTGCCAAATGGAAAAAGTTCTTTTGTGTTTTCAAATATAAAGCGGACTTACAGTATTACAATAAATGGAAGAGATAAGCTGATCTAAATCCAGTTTTCAACATCATTACGCAATTGTTTCAGCGCTCAAATTTGTTGTGCAGAGTTCCGCTTGTCTGTGTTTGCATGTTTCAAACTTTCAGTCTGGCTGTGAATAGTGGCGATTTTACAGTGTTTCTTTCCACAGTTTGCATCATCGTGAGAGAAAGGATGAGTCACTGAATGATTCATTCAACCAACCAATTCATTAAAAAACGGCTTCATTCTAGAAAGAAATAAGTGACTTTATGAGTGAATAATTAAATCATTACTTCAACACTGATTTATTTAGGAGCAAAAAAACATTAGAAGTGAGTCATTGAATCATTTTAGAACCAGTTTGATTGAAAAAAAAAAAAAAAACATTAATTCAGGAAAAAAATAGAGACTGGTTGAGTCCAAAAATCACACATAGTATCTCACAAAAGTGAGTACACCCCTCACATTTCAGCAGGGTTTTTAGTATATCTTCTTAAGGAACAATAGTATAGAAATGAAACTTGGATATATTTTAGAGTAGTCAGTGTGCAGCTTGTATAGCAGTGTATATTCACTGTCCCCTGAAAATAACTCAACATACAGCCATTATTGTCAAAATAGCTGGCAACAAAAGTGAGTACACTCTAAGTGATAACAGCATGTCATTTAACCATGCAAAGCCACATGTCCTATTCATCATGTTCATGTTTTTGTCTGCTTGACAGGACCATACAAAGTTGTGTATCTTCTATTAGAGCAGTTAAAATTTGGTTCTTTGAGTACAGTTCTCTCATACTGACCACTGGATGTTCAACAAGGCACCTCATGGCAAAGAACTCTCTGAAGATTTGAGAATTAGAATTGTTGCCCTCCACAAAGATGGCCTAGGCTGTAAGAGGTTCAGTAACAACCTGAAACTGAGTTACAGTACTGTGGCCAGGGTCATACAGAGGTTTTCCAAGACGGGAACCTGGCTTCAAAAAACAGATGCATGAGTGCTGCAAGCATTGCTTTAGAGGTTGTAGAAGTAGAAGGTCAGCTTGTCAGTGCTCAGACCATACGCTGCACACTGCAACAAGTCGTTTGCAATGGTGTCATTTGAGAAGGAAACCTCTTCTGAAGCTGGCTTACAAGAGAGCCCGTAAACAGTTTGCTGAAGACAAGCTGTCTAAGAGCATGAATTACTGGAACTATGTCCTATGGTCTGATGCGACTAATATAAACTTGTTTGGGTCAGATGGTGTCCAGCATGTGTGGTGATGCCCTGGTGAGGAGTACCAAGAAAATTGTGTCTCTCCTACAGTCAAGCATGGTGGTGGTAGCATCATGGTCTGGGGCTGCATGAGTGCTGCTGGTACTGGGGAGCTGCAGTTCATTGAGGGAAACATGGATTCCATTATGTACTGTACATTTCTGAAGCAGAACATGATGCCTTCCCTTCAGAAACTGGGCCGAACGACAGTTTTCCAACATGATAATGAGCCCAAACACACCAACAAGATGACAAATGCCTTGCTAAGAAAGGTGCAGGTGAAGGTGATCTGACCTGAACCCTACTGAGCACCTATGGGGCATCAACAACAACCTGTGCAGCTCTGGTGAATTCCATGCCCAGAATGATTAAGGCAGTGCTAGATAAAAATAGTGCTAACGCCAAATATTGACACTTTGGACACAGTTCACAGGGTGTACTCACTTTTGTTGCCAGCTGCTTTGACAATAATGGCTGTATGTTGGGACAGTAAATATACACTCCTATACAAGTTGCACATTGACTACTCTAAATATATCCAAGTTTAATTTCTATAGTATTGTCCCTTGAGAAGATACTAAAATGATTGCTGAAATGTGAGGGGTGTATTCACCTTTGTGAGATACTGTACATGGGTGAGCAGATGCTTTTTTAAGAACAAGAACTTTGCATAGTGTGTGTAATCCAGACATACTACCTTTGTCACATGATGCACATTTAAGAAATTTCCTAGAAATAGTACTTGTTTTATAAATACTGTGAATTTGTAAATACTGTGCTTTTCACATATTGTTTTGTTTCTTGTTTCTTTTTTTGCTTGCTATTATAGGCATGTTGTATAGTTGAGGTCGTAAGTTGACATACACCTTGCAGAATCTACAAAATGTTAATTATTTCACCAAAATAAGGAAGATCACACAAAATGCATGTTATTTTTTTATTACTGACCTGAATAAGACATTTCACATATTTCATATGTAAACAAGAGATGTTTACATATAGTCCACAAGAGAAAATAATATTTGAAATGATAAAAATGACCCTGTTCAAAAGTTTACATACACTTGATTCTTAATACTGTGTTGTTACCTGAATGATCCACAGCTGTGTTTTTTTGTTTAGTAATAGTTGTTCATGAGTCCCTTGTTTGTCCTGAACAGTTAAACTGCCCGCTGTTCTTCAGAAAAATCTTTCAGTTCCCACAAATTCTTTGGTTTTTCAGCATTTTTTTGTATTTGAACCCTTTCCAACAATGACTGTATGATTTTGAGATCCATCTTTTCACACTGAGGACAACTGAGGGACTCATATGCAACTATTACAGAAGGTTCAAACACTCACTGATGCTCCAGAAGGAAAAACGATGCATTAAGAGTCGGGGGTGTAAACTTTTGAACAAAATGGAGATGTGTACATTTTTCTTATTTTGCCTAAATATCATATTTTTTATGTAGTACTGCCCTTCAGAAGCTACAGAAGATACTTACATGTGTCCCAGAAGACAAAATAAGTTAAACTTACCCTGATCTTCAAATTCTCTTAATGGTTTTTCCTTCTGTGAGCATTTAAACCTTCTGTAATAGTTGTTGAGTCACTCAGTTGTCCTCAGTGTGAAAAGATGCATCTCAAAATCATACAGTCATTGTTAGAAAGAATTCAAATACACAAAAATGCTGAAAAACCAAAAAAATTGTGGGACCTGTAGGATTTTTCTGAAGAACAGTGTTCAGCTTAACTGTTCAGGACAAACAAGGGACTCGTGAACAACTAACTCGACCTCAACTGTATATTTAGACATAGCCACTGTTTTTATGCGTGAATCACTGAACCATTATTTCAACTATTTATTTAAAAACAATGATTCATTTTGCCGCTAAACAAGTGCCTGCTGTAATGAATGAGTCACTGAATCATTTACTTAACCGTTTCAATTAAAAACACTGATTCATTCAGGGACACCATTACTAAGAAATGATTCTGCTTTGACTTATTTTCGTATTTTTGCTGGCAGAGCAAAACAGAGAAATTAACTAACAATACTGTCTAATATATAACTTACACAGTATTCACGTTTCTTGTTTACTGAACATTCTGTCACATAAGTTAGCCATTAAAAACATGAAAACTCTCAAACAAGCAATTCCTCCTGTAAAGAACCTTTAACATTTGAAGAACCTTTCTGTTTCACAAAAGGTTCTTTGTAGCGAAAGAAGGTTCTTCAGATTATAAAAAGGTAAGAAAGAGATGGTTCTTTAAAGAACCTTTGACTGAATGGTTCTTTGTGGAACCAGAAATGGTTCTTCTATGCCATCGCTGTGAAGAACCTTTTACAGCACCTTTATTTTTAAGAGTGTATATGTGTAGTTGACAACAAGTCTGTGGATCTTTTTAATCAATGTCATAATTTAATAAGGTAAAGTGTGTATTTGGGTCACCATTTCTTTCATAAAATGATATTATTAATCACATTTAGTTCCTCCATTAGTTCATGTTAAACAGTAAAATGCAGTTGAAACAGTTTGTCAGGAATACGAGCTCACAAAAACAGCATGCGTAATAATTATAAAAGAATAAAAAACAAGCTGTTAAACACATTTGAAGAGTGTAGCGTGTCACACCACAGGACTTAACTTTCCTGTAGTGCTTCATGTCAATTACCCATACACATATTTCCCAGGTTCTCTACCATGTCCTTTTAGCACTTCATCTCCAGTGTTTTTTTTTTTTTTGGAAGGGCAACAGTATTCATATGCACTGTGCGTTCTTCAGAAAAAAAGTGTTGGGAAAAAACATATCACACATGCTGATGGTTGCTTGTTGAGCTCTTTGAGGTCCAGCAAATGAGGCTATTAAGGATTCAAAGCAGTTTTTGATACAATGAAGCCGCTGGAGCTTTGAAGGATAAAAGCAGCTATGTCCTCCTCACTGCCACGGTGTTGACTGCACTGATATTTGCTCAGAGAGACAATTCTAGGTCTGGGAAGTCTGAAACGCTCCTGTGAGGCGCTCAGTCTGCGCTGCAAGTCTCAATGTCATTACAAAAAGTCATTTATATAACACTTTAAAAGGACGGCAAATGAGATTGCAAATTGGATCCTTTTGAAAATAACTAGCTGGTGTTTTTTCTGACAGAATCAAAAGAAATACAGAAAACACGAACTGAAATGCTGATATTCGAAATGAAATAATTGATCTTAGAAAGGATAGTTTACCCAAAAACAGCACTGGGGAAAACAATATTATGAATCTCATATGTTAGCCGGAAGCAATGTTTTGAAGTTAAAAACTTACAAATGATGGATCTGTTTATTAAAAACATGCTGATTTTCACGTCACAAGATGTTAATTGAAGGACTGGAGTTGTTACTTGTGAATTATTGTGATATTTTTATCAGCTATTGTTTTGACGGCACCCATCCACTATAGAGGATCAATCGGTGAACAAGTGATGTAATGCTACATTTCTCCAAATCTGTTCAGATTAGGAAACAAACTTCATCTTGGATGGGTCAGTAAATGTTCATATTTTTATTTTTGGATGAACTATTCCTTTTAAACAATGTCTACTTTCTTTTTGTATTTAAATGCAGCATGGGTGCTGATTACAACATGAGCTCCCTTGTTTTTGTTGGTAAAACCACTCTTTTTGACTCTAATTTAACCTGACATCAGGAGCTTCTTACACCACTCAATCACAATTATTAATAACCAACACAGAGTCAGGAGTTGTCAACATGTGTGCTGTTTGGAAATGTGCATGCAATACAGCATTAAAACTCAAAGTCTTTCCAACACAATTAATGGGTAACACTGCAATTTGAAAAAGAAGTGCTAAAAAGCTAGACCAACCAACATGTTCAATTTTTTTTCTTCTTCTTTAAATGCCAGCTGTCATTATTCTTTTTTAAATCATGGTACCTAAAGATCAGAACAGCACAGGCTGTGGTGAGAGACTATGTGAACCCAAGATTTGCTCTCACCTTTCATTTTCACCTTCTCGCGCCACTTAATTCACAGCCTCCTCTCACACCCAGTTACACAAACAAGACAGGTATCTCTCAACTGCAAACATACACACACCAAAACATTTGATCAGGAGGAGCAGCCAAAAAAAGGAAATCACCCAAAAGCACCCCAGACAGCTCATTATAGAGTCTAAGTAGTTCTTCATGAAACAGTTAAAGCGTGCAGTTTTAAGGTAATAGCAAGCATGTTTAATGAGGTTAAAACACCCCAAACCTTTTTAAATGCCTTAATAAAAATAAAGATTTTTTATTGTTATTTTTCATTTGATCTTATTTATTTCTTATGATATGGGACTCAGCTTAGTGTTGTAATTATTGGTTTAAGTAACCATGTTAGTCAATAAAAATCATCACAAATGAAAATGTCTATCCTTTTTCTTCATTATCTACTATAGGGAAATAACGAAAATAATAACAACGTTCAGTAAACTGTAAAACCATTTGCAGTACAAACTATTGTGCTCATAATTAAGATAATACATTAAAATAATATGGTAACACATACCAGTTTGCAATATCATGCAGCATAGCTGGACATGGATGATGCTCCAGAAGGAAACACAATGCATTTAAGAAGTCCACTTCCAGAACAAAAAATTACAGATAATGTACTCACCCCCTTGTCATCCAGGATGTACATGTCTTTCTTCAGTCGTAAAGACATTGTTTTTTGAGGAAAACATTTTAACATTTTTCTCCATATAGTGGACTGATATGTTGCCCCGATTTTAAACTTCCAAAATGTGACTTCAAACAATCCCAAATGCGGTTGTAAATGATCCCAGTCGAGAAGGAAGGGTCTTATCTAGCGAAACGATCGGTTATTTTCATAAAAATAATACGATTTATATACTTTTTAATGTCAAACGCTCGTCTTTTCTAGCTCTGCCTGAACTCTGTTTTTTTCCGGTTCATGACAGTTAGGGTATGTCGAAAAACTCGCATCTCATGTTCTCCCTCAACTTCAAAATCGTCCTACATTGCTGTTTTACCTTTTTTGTTAAGGATATTTGATCTACTTTGCATGTTCACTTAAATGATTTTTGAAGTTGAGGGAGAGGATCGTTTACAACTGCATTTGGGATCGTTTGAAGCCGCATTTAAACTGCATTTTGGAAGTTCAAACTTGGGGCACCATATCAGTCCATTATATGGAGAACAAATCCTGTTTTTTCCTCAAAAAACATAATTTCTTTACGACTGAAAGAAAGAAAAACATGAACATCTTGGATGTCAAGGGGGTAAATACATTATGTGTAAATTTTTGTTCTGGAAGTGGACTTCTCCTTTAAGAACCAGGGGGTAAAAACTTTTAAACAGAATGGAGATGTGTACATTACATATTTTTTTTTCATTTAGTACTGCCCTTCAGAGACCACAGAAGATAGTTACGTGTTTCCCAGAAGACAAAATAAGTTCAGATCATTCAGGTAACAACACAGTATTAAGAATCAAGCGTATGTAAACTTTTGAACGGGGTCATTTTTATAAATTCAGCTATTATTTTTTCTTGTGGACTATATGTAAACATCTTTTATGTGAAATATCTTTTTCAGGTATTTTGGTAAAATAATTAACATTTTGCATATTCTAAAAGGGGGATGTAAACTTTTGATCTTAACTGTATAACATAAGAAACAACCCCCATATATAACAGACATGAAATCACCCTGTATATACAGGTGGATCTGGGGAAAGTGGAGGGTTTCTGAAGCATGCTGCAACTACTACAGCAAGCACCAGCCAAGATTTAAATGTTGAGCAGCAAGCTCATTGGCTGCTAACGTGAAAAGAAACAGCTGCGGCATGTGAGCAATGATGTGATTATATCACCAGTTAAAACGTATTGGCCTGTGCAATCTAAAGTTTCACAACAGAACTTTGTATTAAGCATTCTCCAATCCAAATTAGTCGTTACATTCATAAACACACTCTCATACAATAAGAACATCCCAGCAGATGTGATGCTGTCCTAACAATTAGACAAAACAAGACAGTTTAATAAAAATGATACACCAATCAGTTTTGTCTGTGTTGCTCTACACATCAGTTGCATGATTAATGTGCATGTAAAAATGTACTAAATAGTATGCATTTCTGGACTTTGATTCAATCCTCATATGGAAACTCAGATGCATCTTTCTAATTCAGACACAAAGACAAATCCCAAATTAGATGGGGCACATCACTGCTCAATTACCTACGCCAAGCACCTGTAGTTAACTCATTTCCATTTTATGTTATCATGTTTTTATTGTGTTAGTTAGCTGTATTTTTTTACCTAATCAAAATAACCCAACTGCAGTTTGACTGAGATAATTGGAGTGTACAATGAAAACACGTGATCTTTGAAAATTGTTAAAAACAGTTACTTGTTTTTTGCAAATGAACTCTTCATATGTACTTATTCTCATAAACTATCTTTGACACTGTGCTAAACTAAAAACGGTTAGCATTTTAGTCTCTTCTGCTTAGTGTAATTGTTTCTGTTTTATGCATTGGCATGTCTAACGCTGTCTCACAACCAATTTGTATGTATTTTATGGGGTGGCTAATTCATATGATTTCAGTGACGGTTAGGTTTAGGGGCGGGGTAGTTGTAGGGACAAATTCATACGTACTATGCAACTTGTACAATACATATGTTTTAGCTAAAATCATATGAATTTGTACAGCTGAGGTCGTATGAATTTGCACGAATTAGCCACCTCATAAAATAAGTACAAATTGCTGTGAGATCGGGTTGAGATCAATAGATAGATATCACAATATATCATTATCACGAATTTTTGAGGCCATGATAATCGTGTTGTGAAAAATCTGATATCATGACAACCCTAGTTCCAACCAGCTCTTTGCCATTCAACAAGTGATTGCACTTTGATTGTATGGAAAAGAGCAGCTGGGATTTCCTTTTGTGTTTAATGGAAGAAAAAAAAAACATACTAGTTTGGGACCACATGAGGATTGTCACGACACTACTGTGTAGAAGTGAGGAATACAAAAACGAAGGAGATGCAGTGTAACAGTCTTTAATATTTGATATAGAGGGTAATACAGGGCAGGCTAGAGACACATTTAGCACATCAAATAGAGACAACACCAAACAAACGAATCAAGGGACAGACCACACTATAAGTACTAATGAAACAAGGGTAATAAAAAGACACAGCTGAACCAAATGACACAATCAAACATGAGGGAAAAACTAGGTCACGGAGAGCACATGGGGTCAGAAAACACAACAAAACAGGTGCAGAGGTGTGACAGTTCACCCCCCTCCCAGAAGGCGCATCCTTGCGCCACAGGAAAAACAAAGGGAGGGATGAGTAGGAACTTAGGAGAAGCCTCGAGAGGAGGACAGACACCCGGGAGGAGGACGACAGACAGAGTCCAGGTTGGAGTTGATGAAGGGAGGAGCCAGGGAGGAAACAGGAGGGACTTGGAGCAGGCGGAGCCAGGTAGGACCGAGGCCACATTCGTAAAGGCTCACGGTGGAGCCAACGGTGGGAGGAGCCACCGTGGAGGAAGGGCTGATGACTCCAGCGGCCAACCGATGGAGCAGGTGGAGGAGGAGCCCATGGCAGAGCCTGACAGAGCCAAAGGGATGAGGCTGAGCCGGAGGAGTGAATCCCGAGATGACAGATGGTTGACGACAGACCAAGGCGTAGCTGGAGGGACGAGGGAGCCCGGCGGAGCCAGTGGAGCCGCTGGGTCAACGGGCCAAGGTGGAGCCCTTAACTCAGAAGCCGGAGGTGGAAACAAGGGGATCCTCCAGCAATGACACCGACGGAGACTGGCAGAGCCATGGTGATTCCACCGCACAAACGGCGGGCTGAGGGTGAGCAGAGGGGCTGCCAGACGAAAGCAGAGGCAGGAGCTGGAGGGTGGGTGGTCATTTGTGAGCCTCCGGCTCTCAGGGCTGGCAGACAACTCAGGGTAGATAGGAAGTTCCCAAACAGCCTCCATGGCCGAAACAGGACCAACAGGGAACTTGGACAAAGGCGGGAGGAGAAGGGGCAGGTCGGCATATATATCAATTTGGGCATCCCCTTTAACCTCCAACAGTCCCAGATCCTAGTAAGCTCACCCTCAGCCATGGTGCAGTGGGCGGAGCCTCTCTCCATGCTCTTGCTGTCCACGGCCTTCTCCCTTGTGTTGAGCACTGTAGACAGCTCCGGCTCCACAACATTCCTCAGTTCTGTTTCTCCATACAGCTCCATAGAGCTCGGACTCTCCGTCATCGTCATCGTCATCGTTCAGGCTTGGGCTCCATGCAGCAGGGTGATGGTGTGCTGGGCTCTGGATCGGGGCCGGACACTGTCCAGACACTGGATAATAGCCTCCCTCCAGCTCAGTCCAATGGTGTCTGGGAGGACGACGGGGAGGTGGTAATTTACCCCGATCTAGAACAGTGAGTTTACCGGTAAAGCGGCGAGCTGACTGAACTCAACCGCACACTCCAGGAGGGGCAGGTCCTTTCGGACTAGGGAGGTGAACACAGCGGCGAGGGGATCCATAGGGAAAAAACAGAAATAAACACTGAACAAAATGTGGAAACAAAAACAGAAGGGTTGCGTTTTTTTTTTGGTCCGGTGTTCTGTCATGAAACGACTGTATAGAAGTGAGGAACACAAAGATGAAGGAGATTCAGGACAACAGTCTTTAATATTGGAGACACAGGGCAGGCTGGAGACACATGTAGCACATCAAATAGAGACAACACCAGACAAAGGAATCAAGGAACAGACTATACTACAAGTACTAAAGTAAACAAGGGTAATAAACAAGACACACCCGAACCAAATGACAATCAAACATGAGGGAAAAACTAGATCACGAAGAGCACATGGGGACAGAAAACACAACAGGTCCAGAGGTGTGACAAGGATGAATAAATGGTGACAGAATCTTAATTTTAAGTTGAACCTTCCCTTTAAAATAGCACACAGATGTCACATGATGTGTTCATCTCCCTCCTAGTCTCTGTCCCACTGTGAGTATGATTTAAGTTGGGATTTGGGTTATTATTTGACCAATGAACACACATTTTGGATTTTTTTGTCCCCACATCCATTCCCACTAATTTTCCCCTCCAAAAGAGGGATCCACCTGAGCCTGGTAATGGTAGATTGCCCGTCTAAAAGAGTTGATAATTTGAATTTTTTATTTCCCACAGAGCCAAACAATTTTCTCTGTCTTCCTCCGCTCACTGCTGGATGTAATAAGATGCTGGCATAGCGTGTTGGCATGAGTTCCTCATTTCCTTATTTTAAAGTATGCGAACAATGGCACATCGAGTTATTCAGCTGCACTCTTATTATTAACAATGCGATGCAAACAGAAGAGTGTGAATGTAAAACTCAAGCACCCCACCATTAAGTTCATTATGGACGTCAACGTCGTTTAAATTCAAGCAGGTATGCTTACATCCACTGTCCTCGGCTCTTCTAAAACACTACAGGAGCGTGCTGGCCCTCCCCGGGGGACTGATGCCAGGCACGGCATGCATAAGTAATACCCTGTTTTCTGAATCTCCACACAGAACAATTACTCTCTCCAGGAGAGTTCTGTGTCATTAAAATTGAAATGTGTTTATTTTGAAATACATTCAAATTCATCTTCCCTCTTGCCACTTAAACTGTCAGGTATAATTTTATGGGCACTGCAGAGCGACAAGGTGAAAAAATACCCACATTCTTCATGGTTAAATAACGATACAGAGAGGCACCTCAATAATGAAATATTCATTAACACTTTTAAAAATCTCAGTTTTATATTTGAAACCAGCAAATTAATTCAGTGTATTGTCATGCGTCTTAATGAGTCTCATGATAAATCATTCAAAACAGTCAGCGGTGACCCTGGTGTGAATTAATAACAAACTGGTACCTGCGGTGATCCCCAACATGTGTTTGTGTAAGCAAACGAATACATAATTTCACTGTTTTTACAGTCATAATTTAAAGCTGAGCCCCCGACTTCTCCAAACGCGGGAATCAAAATTTTAATAAACTCTAATATGATAATGACCTACAACTCAGGAGCACATGGGCTCCAGCATAGTCTGGTTCTCCATCTGTCTTTCTCACACATCCAGATAAACACACACACTCTCACACTCCTCTGTTCTATTTCCATATCAAACAGGGCTTGTTTTGCTCCAAACTTCCATGTTTACTTGCCTCCACTTGCAGGTGGTGTGTCAAGTCAGTCAGATGAAAATGAAGAAACTGGCAGTGTGTTTGTGTGTGTGTGTTGGTAGGGGCTTTATTTTAATATTTGTCTAAATCAGACATCCAGAAGTTGTTTTGCTGTGCAAAAACAACATCAGAGTTAACTTGGTTACAATTTGGGGAACAACGGATTTTCGTATTATAGTGCGACATGGTTTAATAAAGATGGAGAGTGAAAAAACAAAACATACCTGTGATTTCCAAAAATATTTAAAGGCATAGTACACCCACAAATCAACAATTTCTCACTCTTGTGTCCTTCAACACCTGCTTGACTTTTTTTTTCTTTCTGTGACGCACAAGAGATGATATTTTGGAAAATATACTATTCTACTATTTATGCTTACCCAAAAACAAAACTGTAAAAACCAAAAAAAAAACTGTAAAATCAGTATTGTGAAATACCATAACCATAATTTTCTATATGAATATATTTTAAAATGTAATTTATTCCTGTGACGCAAAGCTGATTTTTCAGCATCATTACTCCAGTCTTCATTTTCACCCGATCCTTCAAAAATCATTCTAATATGCTGATTTGCCACTCAAGAAACATTTTAAAAACACTTGCTGCTTAATATTTTTGTAGAAATACCGTCATACTTTTTTTTCATATAAATATTTAGGTTTTCATCAAGCAAGTGCCTTGAACTCTTCTCACAGTCTTAGTTCACAGTTCACTTGTTTCTGCTCAAGCGTGCATTTTTGTTGACATTTGCAGGTTTGATTTTAAAATATGCTCGTGTGAAATTATGAGTTGTCATCACATGTCCACAGAAGTGTTGCTTTACCGCGTGACCTAAGCGGGGAAGAGGAGCCAAGATGCACTTTAGATGATATTCCATATGACAGGTAGAGTTAGCAATGAATAAATAGAAGAAAACTGATGCATTTAAAGTCCAAACAAGCATCGCTGCTGAGACATTCAGCCCTAAACATCTGGCACTGAAGCTCTGGCATATGTGTGGTCTCTGTCGAACCGCTGACTGTATTTCTAAAAGTGGACTCTCTCCATAGGCCAGGCCCTACAACTCACCTTGGTAGTTTTGATTTTGTTCCCAGAACTGCAGGACCAGCCGTTGAGGTCAGGCAACACTTTACACTCTTCACCATTTAGGCATGGCTTCATTTGACACCACCACTTCATTTGCACGATAGACGCTGAAAGGAAATGAAAAAGAAACAAGTGAAAGACAGGAACAACATACAGTACCATCAAGAAATTCAGGACAAGATACCATTCCAGAGTTTTGCAGTCATTATATAAAACAACATTTTGCATATGTTTGCCAATCAGAATCTAGTAATCTAGTAAGAACAACTAAAATGGATTGAAAACACATTGTAAAATACTGAGTTTAGTTCAATTTTCTCAAGTTTCCACCTGCTCAGAGGCATACAAAAAACGAACTTGATATCAACACCCACATAAACTCACTGCCCACCTCTCAGATGCACATAAACCCACACTCAAACCCACACAGCAAGAAGAACTTGCTTGCTAAAACTACACAAAAAGTCACAAGCCATCAGTGATTAATGCTCCATGCTGACAAATCTGCATGACAGAACAGCATATGATTTATTTTGGACACAGTCACAGCATGGGCCCCTTAACCTGCAAGACTTGTACTGGTCAGTTTCATTAGAAAAACAATGATGGTCTGAAAGTTCATGCTAGATTTTTCAGCTGGATATTCAGGGACAGAACCATACATAGAGTCTGCAGCTTCTTTTGTAAAATGGTAATATCCTGCTTAACACAATTCACGTGCACCCCAGGCACCAGGATATAGTAATGCTATCGAAGATATGAGAAAATGTATGAAAAGTGAATGTGGTATTACATCTGGATTTTTCTTTCAAAACTTTTTCTTGACATTTTATCTAAGAATGAATTATGAAGACTTTAAATCGAATTCTGCATGATTCTGCATTATCATTTAGACTAAATCCAAGTACTAGAGATTCATCACTGATAGCACAACTGAATGCAAGCTCAAGTGGCCTGTGCTCAAAAAAGGCATTATATATTACTGAGGAACGTTATTTGTATAAATACAATTTACAGTTTAAGTCAAAAGTTTACATACACCTTGCAGAATCTGCAAAATGGTAATTATTTTGCCAAAATAAATGGAATCATACAAAATGCATGTTATTTTTTATTTAGTACTGACCTGAATAAGCATATAGTCTACAACAGAAAATAATAGTTGAATTTATAAAAATGACCCTGTTCAAAAGTTTACATAGACTTGATTCTTAATACTGTGGTTTTACCTGAATGGTCCACAGCTGTTTTTTTTTTTGATTAGTCATAGTTGTTCATGATTCCTGAACAGTTAAACTGCCCGCTATTCCTCAGTTCTCACAAATTCTGTGGTTTTTCAGCATTTTTGTTTATTTGAACCCTTTCCAGCAATTACTGTATGACTTTGAGATCCATCTTTTCATGCTGAAGACAACTTAGGGACTCATATGCAACTATTACAAACACTCACTGATGCTCCAGAAAGAAACACAATGCATTAAGAGCCAAGCGGTGGAATCTGAAGATCAGGGCAAATTTAACTTATCTTGTTTTCTGGGAAACATGTAAATAAGAAAAATATACACATCGTCGTTCTGTTCAAAAGTTTACACCCCTGATTCTTAATGCATAGTTTCTTCCTTCTGGAGCATCAGTGAGTGTTTGAACCTTCTGTAATAGTTGCATATGAGTCCCTCAGTTGTCCTCAGTGTGAAAGAATGGATCTCAAAATCATACAGTCATTGTTGGAAAGGGTTCAAATACACAAAAATACTGAAAAAACACAGAATTTGTAGGACCTGAAGGATTTTTCTGAAGAACAGCAGGCACTTTAACTGTTCAGGACAAACAAGGGACTCATGAACAACTATCGCTAAAAAAAAAAATTCAGGTAACAGCATAGTATTAAGAACCAAGTGTATATAAACTTTTGAGTGGGGTAATTTTTACAAATTCAATAGTGGACTATATGTATATGTCTTTTTTGTGAAATACCTTATTCAGATCAGTACTAAACAAAAAAATAACATGCATTTTGTATGATCCCTCTTATTTTGGTAAAATAATTAACATTTTGCAGATTCTGCCAGGTGTATGTAAACTTTTGACTTGAACTGTACTGATAAAAATACCATATTAGTCATCTGCCAATTTTGGACAGATATATTGATATTCAACTGACCCTTCGCAAAGACCCGCCCCCATTCGTTACTGTTGTAATGTCCGGCAAGCTATAGCCCCCTTTACGCCACAAATCATATTCTCACACAGTAAAAAATACATTGCGGAACAAAGAAGCTGAAAACGCGCCAATAGACAAGACAGAGCAAGTTAAGTGTAAAAACAATATCTCAGCTTACAAATGTTGTCAACAAATACTATTTTGTGGCTCTTTAATGTGTCATGACAGATCGCTGAAGTGCCTTCAAGCAGCTACAGTTCAAGCAGAACATAAACCGATCATCTCTTTCTCTTTACTATATAATGAAATAAACATGAGTGAACATCAGAGGGTACCTTGTTTCAACCACGCAAAGACATCAATACACACCATTTTTCAAGTTCAAGTCTACCAATGTTAAAGGAGTAGTTCACTTCCAGAACAAAAATTGACAGATAATGTACTCACCCCCTTGTCATCCAAGATGTTCATGTCTTTCTTTCTTCAGTCGTAAAGAAATTATGTTTTTTGAGGAAAACATTTCAGGATTTTTCTCCATATAGTGGGCTTCTATGGTGCCCCGAGTTTGAACTTCCAAAATGTAGTTTGAATGTGGCTTCAAACGATCCCAAATGCGGTTGTAAATTATACAATTTATATGCTTTTTAATGTCAAACGCTCATCTTGTCTTACTCTGCCTGAACTGTTTTTACGGTCCATGACATTTAGGGTATGTTGAAAAATTCAAACTCGGGGCACCATAGCAGTCCATTATATGGAGAAAAATCCTGAAATGTTTCCCTCAAAAAACATAATTTCTTTAAGGCTGAAGAAAGAAAGACAGGAACATCTTAGGTGACAAGGAGGTGAGTACATTATCTGTAAATTTTTGTTCTGGAAGTGAACTTCTCCTTTAATCCACTCTCCTGTCTGGTTTGTTTGTCGGACAAAAATGGCAGATTCGCCATTATGATTGGTCAGATCGCCTGTCAATCTCCCTGCAAATGGTTAATTGTAAAATCTCATCCGTCTTGTTGCTTAAAGTTAAACAGCAATAATTTAACAACATTGTTTGTTAAATTCATTTGTAGCATTTCAAAACCACCAAGTTTAATTTTTAGTGTTTTGTTTTTAATTTATTTACACAAGTTTTGTATATCATCCAGAAGCTTGCTGCAGAAATCCTAAAACCGAAGAGACCTCCAGCAAGAAACAGTGTGTGTGGCAGTAAATCCTCAAAAATATCTGTTGATTGAAAAGTCAGCAAACTGGCAGAGCAGGATTAGATTCACACCTCGAAGCCTGGGGTAAATTTAAGTAGACTGACGGCTTGAGAAAGCCACTGTTTTATGTTGCTGGAGTTTTAAATCAAATGGTGCCCTGAAGTCCAACCTGTTTCTAAAACTCAAATGGATCCAACAGGAGTTTGCAAACCATCGAATGCAGCCAGGATTACTAATATCAACTAAAACTAGAAGTGAAACTAAACCCTGCTGAAAAAAACTGCGAAAACCAGCCAAAACTGGTTGGATGATCGATCATAGCTGGTTTGAAGATGGACGTACCTGGTTTTAGTTGGTCTCCCAGCCTGGCTAGGCTGGTCAGGCTGGTTTTAGCTGGTTGTTCCAGCTGGTCTCCCAGCTAAGACCAGCCTGACCAGCTAAGGAAGTGGCCAAAAATCCTCTAAAACCAGCCTGCTGACCAGCTAAGGCCAACCTGTTTAGGCTAATTTTAGCTGTTTTTTTTTTTTGTTTGTTTGTTTTGCAGGAAATCTACAAAAAATGTTTATTAGTTGAAATTGAAAGAAAACATGTAATTAAACAACACTAATAAAACAACAAAACCACAACAAAATTACTAAAAATGTAACATAATTCAGAAATTATAATTCAATATATTAACAAAAACTATAACAGAATATCAGTGATACTAAAATATCACTGACTGCAGCTTATGCGGTCATACATACCAAGTAACTTTCTGTTTGTTTTGACCAATACGCAGTGTTGGGGAGTAACTAATTACATGTAACAGAATTACGTAATTTAATTACAAAATAAATGTAATTGTAATTAGTTACAGTTACTGAGAAAAAATGTGTAATTAAATTACAGTTACTTTTGAAAAATGCCAGTGATTACAAAGGGGGTTACATCTGAATTTTTTCACACACCCACCCCCACTTACAGATTTAATTGACTTCTTTCATAAATTGCATTGACTGCTCTAAAATGAGACACCAATGTTTCAGGAGTTTAGGACACAGAATAGGACACATGCTTATTCAATAACTGTTTTATTTCCTATTTGGGTTTATGCATAAAGTTTATTTTTTAAGATTGTTTTTTCCAAGGCATTGTTAGATGCTAGTGTTTTCTGTCATAACTATGCAAACATTTGAATTCAAACCCAGTATCATAGCTATTAAACTACTTCTTGTTATGATGTTATTTATGTTATGATCTTGTTATGACATATAGCGCGGTGACCCGAGTTCTCGAGTCTCGAGGTCCTTTGCCGATCCCGCTCCCTGCTCTCCTCCCAGCTCTTTCCTGTCATCTCTCTACTGTCCTATCACAATAAAAGGCATAGGCTGCTGCCATTTTTTTTGTACACTGCAATGGATTATAAGATAACTAACAAACTAGTACTACTACTTAATAATTTATGTGGTGAAATGTGTAAGAAAACTGGTATGACTGCACTGTATCCCTAAAATGTCTAGTTTGAACTTGCCGTTTGCTAGCAACTGATGTCTTCATTGAAGCTTTGCGTTCAAATATTTCAACTCAGATCAGTGTTTCGTGTCTAATAATTTTGCCACGAAACATCTAAACAAGCAGCTGTGTAATAAGTGAGATAATGTACATTCAGCCAGTTGTTATTGCAAAATAAAGATGTATATTATCCCTTACTTATTATAATCCTAATTCAAGTCATAAAGGATTTTAAAAAAAGTCTGACAGTAATCAGTGTTGAGTGCTACTGTAAGGTTCACTCTGCCTGGTTTAAATGTTTCAAAATGATTAACAGTTGAAAATATCAGAAATTTAGAAAAGTAATCAAAAAGTAATTAAAAGTAGTAAGTTACATTACTTTAATAAAGTAATTGAAAAGTTACACTACTTATTACATTTTAAATCAAGTAACTTGTAATCTGTAACCTATTACATTTCCAAAGTAACCTTCCCAACACTGCCAATACGACAGCTATTATGAACTATATAGACACCTATCAGTGTAGAAGCAGCATCCCACAAAAATAATATGAAAAAATCTGTGACCTTGGACAGTGGACATACCATCTACACATGAAGGCTGGGCGTGGGTGGTCCCAGCAACCTGTCCAGGAAGACATGAGCACTTGACCGTCTGAGACCTCTCTTCTATTTTATTCTTATTACAGCAACGATGAGCTGCCACCACCTCACAGGTACCCGGCTTAACTTCAGACCGACCATACATTGACAAAAATAAAGTTAGAGACAGCAGAAACAGAATGTTTGTCATATTGTGAGTACACACATCTTGAAATACAAAACTGTGAAAACAGAAGCTCAGGGAACATCATTTCTAGTATTCTGCCGCCCTCGCATGGACATACACAACATTACAATTAGCCTATGCTGAGCTCTGATAGAGTGACTTCACAAAAAGCAGAAAAGATTTTTTAATCAACAAAATATAAAAAATTATCTAGGGAAGTTTCAGAACTTTGGTTAATTTGACACAGATTAATGGAATACACATATATACAAATACATATTATCTGAGTCTTTTAGCATGCAAATAAACACAGTACTTTCAATCTACCAAAAACCTCATGACCAACTGACTGAATGAGCTATAATAGGTGGCAAATGGTTCTTTAGCTGTTATTAGCAGTGGTCTGACTGTGCTCCCAAAGGGGCCATATAACTGTGTGTCCAGTGTGTTTAATTAGACCTGAGGGGAAAGACGAAGAGGGAGAGAGAAAGAGAGAGATGTTGCAGTAGCTTAGCTCACCGGTTTGGCCTCGAGAGCTTTGGTTGCTGCTGGACACTGACTGTGAGCACAGGAGCCACACACACACAAGCAGAAAAGCTCCCGGTTTCTGCTTTACTTTATTTCTGTAGATAGGCTTCACACAGACTTCTCCTTTCCAAGACATGCTTGCAGCTTCCTGTGATTTTAAAAAAAAAGTGCATTGATTGTTATTTTAATACTGTGCATGCTTGCAAAAGCCTATTTCTATAGCATATTTAAAAATATCAGAATGTAACCAAAGCTTACAGCTAAAATACCAAGAAGAAATAGTAATATTATGAAACATCATAGATTCAATACACCTTATTAACCATAGTAATTGCTCTGTCGCAAACTGGCAGATCTTTAGAGGATACCTACCTTCAGTATGACACTTCACTTAATGTTCTGTCATCTGCAAGCCATCACATGCAAATGAGTGTCTGAGGTTCACTATCATCCTTGTTATCATCTTCATCATTTGCAAGATCTAGAAAGAAACAAAAAGTGTGAGGGAAATAATAAAATACTGTTAGCGATTAGTGTCAGTATTACTGTGAAGTCCCCAGGGTTAATCTGATCTTTCATCTCCTGATCTGCAACCCTGCCATGACTAGTGAGCTCAGAGGTGACTGCTTTCATCTGACTGTTATTGACAGAGTGTCTGTAAACATGAGCTTTTATATAGTACCTGATTATGGAAAAACGATCCCTAGTGCTCTTCCAGAGTGCTGTTCTCATAGGAAAGATAACAAAAATGTTGTCAGGATAACATTTTTAATGTTCAGGACGTTCAGGCATTTTCAATGCACTGTCACAATTTTAAAATAATCTGTAAAGCCTATCTAGATCCACTTGCTTAGCAGCTCATCATTATTTACAACTGACAGGATGTGAAATGAATATGTAAACAAAAACAAACAAAAAAAATATATATATTAGACCAAAACATGATGTTAATTAAGATGAAGCCATGATGCATGACTACTCAAGACTGAAGCTCTTTTGTTTCGTATTTTTTTAATCAGTTTTTCCGTTTCACCCTGAAGACTTAATAATTAAAAGTAGCATAGACTTGCAATTTATTTGTTGATGAGGCACAGCAAAATTAAAGTAAAAACATTACGGAGGATAAGGGAGAAAGGCTATTATTACCGAATGCAAACCAATACTGAAAAACAACGTATAAAATCTGCTACTAATTACTTGTTTATTAATTTACCTTCTGTGAGAAATTACGACAATCAATAGATTAGCTAATTCGTGTCAATCTTCCCGTATCAGACGAGTGTTGTCGAGTACTATTTCTCTGATTTTTTTTTTTATATAGTTGGTAGGACATATGACGAAATATGAAATAAGCTCCTTAATAAACTAATGCGCTACTTGCGTGCAGTTTTCATTTGCTAGATAACTTTGATCCTTCCAAGTTATCGCGGACGTAAAAAAACGCAGTGACGCCGCGTTTACGTTACTCATAATTTTAATTTTCACATACAGTGTTGGGACAATTTTGTAAAAGAATAGAAAATACAAATATTTCGACCTGCCCCTTTTACAAATTAAAGTTTAGAATTGCCTTACCTGTATTTCTTCAGGAAAACAAGTGTCCCTCCTCTTCATGTATTCATTCAGCACTGGTTTAGCAAAGTCCTGAGGAAGACGCTTCCTACATGCGTCAGTGTCAAACTTAATCAAGAGACCATCTGTTCACATTCAGATCTTCTCTATTACTACTCTAAAGGCGATTACTTGTCTTAGTTGCGCGGGAGACAAGGATATTTTTTAATAGCGTGAGCTTATGACAGTTTCAGAAAGAAACCATTATGTTTATTTTATATCGCCATTTCCATATAGTATTTGATAACACCAATACATGTGATTAAACGTATTTAAATGAATTAAAAGAACATTTTAGATATTTAGATATTTCTAATATGCGTGTTTTGTAATAATAAAATGGCTGTTTATTTTGATGTACATACATTCGTAAAAAGCTGAATTCTGTAGTACAGAATTTTGGCTTTTGCTAAATTGGAATTCAACTTACCTGGACAACCAAAAACTAAAGACTGTGTACAGACTTAATAAAGAGTCAACAGAGTCAATAATTCATTGAAGCTTTAATTGTGTCAGGAACATCAGCATCTGGTATGCCTGTGTCTTCATAATCATCTTGCCTTCCAGCAGTCGTCACTGGCCCCACTGTCTTGCGGTGACCCACACCGGACCCAATGTCTATGTGGTGACCCTCACTTGCCCCAGTGTCTTGCGGCGACCCACAACGGACCCAGTGTCTTTGTGGTGACCATCACCTGCCCTAGTGTCTTTGTGGTGACCGTCACCTGCCCTAGTGTCTTGTGGTGACCCTCGCAGCCCCAAATTCTTGCTGTGACCTTTACCAGCCCCAATGTCTTCCAGGTGACCCTCACTGACCATACTTAATTGCTGTGACCCTCACCAGCCCCCATCATTTTACGGTAACCCTTACTGGACCCAGTGTCTTTCTGGTGACCTTCATCTGACCCTATTGCCTTCAAGGTGACCCTCATCAGCCAGAGTATATTGCAGTGACCCTCATCAGACCCACTGCCTTGCGGTTACCCTCTCCAGCCACAATGTCTTGCGGTGACTCCTGCCAGTCCCACTGTTTTACGTCACCCTCGCCAGCCCCAATGTCTTAGCCCCAGTGTCTTGCAGTGACTTTCGGCAGCCCCGGTGTCTTGTGGTGACCTGCACCGACCCCATTGTCTTTCAGTGACCCTCACCATCCCCGTGTGTCTTTATGGTGAACCTCACCACCCCAGTGTCTTGTGGTGACTCTCACCAACCCCACTGTCTCCAGTGACCCACCGCCCAGTTTTGTAGTCACCCTCACCTGCCCCATTGTCTTGTGGTGACCCTACCAACCCATTGTCTTCCAGTGAACCTCACCAACCCCAATGTCTTGTGGTGATCTGCACCAACCCCATTGTCTCGGGTGACTTTCACCGACCCCAGTGTCTTGTGATGACTCTCAACATCCCCAGTGTCTTGTGGTGACTCTCACCAACCCATTGTCTTCGGTGAACCTCACTAACCCAGTGTCTTGTGTGACTCTCACCAACCCATTGTCTTCAGTGACCCCCACCTGCCCCAGTGTTTTGTAGTCACCCTCACCTGCCCATTGTCTTGTGGTGACCCTTACCAACCCCATTGTCTTCCGGGTGAACCTCAACATCCCTAGTGTCTTGTGGTGACTCTCACCAACCCCATTGTCTTCCGGGTGAACCTCACCAACCCCAGTGTCTTGTGGTGACTCTCAACATCCCAGTGTCTTGTGGTGACTCTCACCAACCCTATTGTCTTCCAGTGAACCTCACCAACCCCATTGTCTTCCGGTGAACCTCACCAACCCCAGTGTCTTGTGGTGACTCTCAACATCCCAGTGTCTTGTGGTGACTCTCACCAACCCCATTGTCTTCCGTGAACCTCCACCAACCCCATTGTCTTCCGGTGACCCCATTGTCTCGGTGACTCTCAACATCCCAGTGTCTTGTGGTGACTCTCACCAACCCCATTGTCTTCGGTGAACCTCACCAACCCCAGTGTCTTGTGGTGACCCACCCCCATTGTTCTTCGGTGACCCTCACCGACCCCAGTGGTGACTCTCACGACCCCATTGACCCTCACCTGCCCCAGTGTTTTGTGGTCTCCTGCCAGTTTCTTGTGGTGACTCACTGACCCCATTGTCTTCGGTGGCTCTCACCGACCCCAGTGTCTTGTGGTGACCAGCACCGACCCCATTGTCTTCCGGTGACTTTCACGCCCTTTAGTGTCTTGTGGTGACTCTCACCGACCCCACTGTCTTCCGGTGATCCTCACTGGTCCCACTGTTTTCCTGTGACCTTCACTCAGCCCCATTGTCTTCTGGTGATCCCCACAGACGACTCTCAACATCCCCAGTGTCTTGTGGTGACTCTCACCGACCCTATTGTCTTCCGGTGACTCTCACCATCCCCAATGTTTTGCGTTGACCCTCACCGGCCCCAGTGTCTTGTGATGACTTTCAACATCCCCAGTGTCTCTCACCCACCCTGACCCTCACCCACCCCATTGTCTTCCGTTGACCCTCTCTGGCTTCAGTGTCATCTGCTGACCCTCACCAGCCCCACTGTTTAGCAGTGAACCTCACTGGCCCCTGTGTTTTGTGGTGACCCTCACAAGCCATAGTGTCTTCTACTTTCCCGTATCTGGGTCTCCAACTTCTGCAGAGGCCTCTCCACTCTCTATATCACTGCTATATGCCGAAGGAATGACAAAGAATTAAAGAAAACAAAGTTTGTTTACTTAACACATTTATGACTGATATCATTTTAATCTTAACTTACACTCTTCTAACCTTATTCATAGTAAAACTTATTTTCTAAACGTCATATGAGCACATGCACAGGACAACCGGATTAATCTCTTTTTTTATCATTACACATAAAAATGTTGTCTACTGTGATCCAACTGTGTACCTGTAAGTGCATGAGCAGAACTTTCTCCAAAAACCTCTTAATCCTTTTCTCAATCGCCCAAGTCGTCCAGTTTTGGGCAACTTTGATCTGGAACGTACATATGCAAAATAAGCATAAATGGTGACTGACAAGCAACTAATTATAATAAAACTATTATGACAAGCATCCTGTGTGTCTGCATTCAGCAAATGTACCTTATTTCTGTGGGTAGCAGCTGTTGGACACACTCTTCATTACTCCAGTCTCTTTCCTCCTCAAACACGCAAACACATTTCTAAACATTTTCAATCTCTCACATACAGTATATACAAAACTAAAGAATTACATATTATTATTTTCAATATAACAGACTAGTAATGACTAACAGCAATAGTTTAACATTCTTTTTTAATTCATAAACCCAAATCACGCAAAAATGCAACCATCATTTGAAACATAAAATTATAATGGCATATATACTCACTGCTGTGTTGCTGGTAGATGCATGAGGGTACATGTTTGGCAGAAGGTGGATCAGGTTGTCTAGCAGGTGCTTAGTCAAAGCATTACACTGCTCCTGTTCTTCAACCATGGTGGGGCCGAGAGGAACACTGCACATGCTGATAACAAATATTTGTCAACTTACTAAATACACTACATACACCCTTCTTCATTTTATGATTTACAGCTTCATCACACTGGTCTCTGTGCCTTATAATATGGTAAAAACCTGTGCATGTAATTGTAAACGCCTCAGTCCTTTAGTTACATTGTAATGTATGAATGGACATTATCAGCTGAATACACATATTAACACTTACGGAAAGATGTTGGGTCCAAAAACTATTGACAAGTTTTCAGATGTCATAAGGTTCAGATGACTCTCAGCACTCACACGGGACAGGAAGAACATTATGTAGCAGAGGACATTAAAATGTTCCTCTGGAAGACTGCTCAGGATTGTCTTCACAGCCTGATTCAGTTCTTCCTTTTTAGAATCTGCAAGTTCTGCAAGTTCAGTCGAATCTGATAAATGTTGTTTGCTGTGCAGCAAGTACTTACAATGTTCACTCAGCTTCACTTACCCTTATAGACCTTCAGCAGGTGTGTCCTTTGTGGCTCTAGAATAAGTCCACCAGGCAGTTCCCTGAGGAAAGCTTTTAATAAGGAGCCCAAAGTAAGAATATCCCTATATTCAAATTCAGGAAAGCCTCCTTCATCAAAACTTTTCCTCAGTTCCTGGCAGCGTTTCATTGACCCGGGGAGCCTGAACAGGCCACTCTTACTGAGACCTAAACGCAAATACACACAATCTCTACATGCAAGTGACAAACACTAAGAAACACTTTCAAACACTCACCATGTTTCTCCACGAACTCCACTATATGAGTGAGCACCAGAGGAAGACCCTGCCTCATCTGTCCACTCTTCCTCAGGCTTATGAGGGGCACACCAAACATGGCTCTTGGTGTTTCCTCCTGCAGAAGACAAAAATTCAGTCGAAAAAAAAAGGAAAGTTTACTGGGAATTGTACTGCACAGCACACAATGCATGAGAAACGGGGTTTTTCCATAACAAGTGTTCAAATATCTAAAAGTGCATAGTCAGAAAACTTATTATAGTGTTTATTATAGTGTTTCCACATGTACACTTACATAAATTTACAGGCTTCAGTACAAATTTACAATTCACTATTTGACAATTACAGCAAATGTATTCAACTTTATGAAGCTCTTTACTGGACAGTCATTATTTGTGAATCGTTAGTAATCTGCTGTGTGCATATCACATACTTACACATACTGATAAAACACCAATCGCTCTCATTTCCATGACAGGATGGGGTTTTTTCAGTCACCGAGTTATCAACCAATCCGAGGAGAGTCCGAAGCCGTGAATCAAAAACAGAAAAGGGTAAATACCGGGAGTCAAAATCGAGCGTCAAATTCAGAAGGGAGTCAAAAACCGAGAATCAAAATACGAAGCGAATCCAAAGCCAACAGTCGAAGTCCGGAAACAAGTCAAAAACCAAAAATCAATAGCCGAAAAATTCAAATCACTGTAGAAACTCGCCAAACACACAACCGCACCGATCGCCAAAACTCCCAACAGAGAATTCTACTATAGAATGTTCATATATACAAGCTGCACGGCTCACGTCATAATTGCACTCTACTGATATAGAATATATTTAATACAGTCCAGTTGTTTGATTACTATTACTTAATGCACATAGGCCTACATTAACATTTAAGACACTGAAATATAACCAAAATTAAAGCACATTTTATAATACTGAAATGCAAACAAATGATTTTCAGTACAACTACATATTGCACAATTTCCTCATATTTAAACTAAAATATAAATTTTCCAAACGTTCCTCAGCAACGAATTTATTATAGGTCAAATTCATTCACAAGGATCTGCAAAAACAATATGTACATATTAACCTAAAACACATTTTACATAAAACTAAGGAAAACAAAACAACAGAAATAAAGCTATAATGGTAACACTTTACACTAAGGTCCATTCGTTAACATTAGTTTAATAAGTTGTACAAGACTGAATGGTTTTATTTTGTGATAAAACCGGCCGGATATACATTATCCCGCTTATTACACGGCTGTTTGCCAGAAAGGTAAACAATCAGACAGGAAACATTTATCTGAGTTGAAATATCTGTACGTAAAGCTTCCGTGAAGAAAGCCGTTGCTAGCAACCGGCAAGTTCAAACTAGACGGGATACGGTGCAGTCAAAGCACTTATTACACAACATTTCACCACATAAACAATTATGGGGATAAAAGGTATTGATTTAAGACGTAAATGTTTAAAATCTGTTAGTTATCTTATAATCCATTACAGTGTAACTACAAAACAATCGTCGCAAAAAGACAGTAGCTGTGTTTGTATAAAAGGAGAGAGCGAGTCCGCGAAACCAGGATGACATAATTAAATAATTGTACTCATAATATTGCAATGAGTTTTAATATTTCATTAGCTAACCAAACGCAGAGCTTCCACTAAGAAAAAATGTTCCTAGCAAGTGATCAGCGCCGACTGCAGGCAGTATTATATTGATCATTGTTAGTTAATGCATTAGCTGATGTTAACCAATGAGACATTTTTGTGAAGTGCCACCTACTAAACAAAAACTGCAAATGACATGATTAAAAGGCCTGTCCCACAAAACTATTTAAAGAAATTCAATACAGGATTGGTTTCATCATCTTAGAGATCACTCAAACAATATGATCATTATTAAATTAAAGCGTAAATGAAAGTGCTTTAATCTGGAGTGAGAAATACAGGACTAGTGACTTCTTTGCACATCTGAGACATGCTGATTGGTCAAATACATATTTGTGTTCTGATTGAGAACTTACGTGGGACTGGAGTAAGTTGGTTGTGCAGTGTTTGCTACTATACCAATGAACACCAATCTACTACATTTGTGATACAGGTCTTATCATCCTTGCATAATAATCTTTACATTTACTGGATTGTTGGTTGATAAAATGACAACGTTCCTCATAAATTATGAGTTACAAATTAATGAGAAAACAATACATGTTATTTTTTAGTTGGAATAAAAAGCAAATACAGATTCGACACATGAAGGGAGTTACTTAGGCATATGCTGCAAAGAAACTGTTGTGAGTGAATTTGAGGACCCTATGCTATTAAATTAATTTTGTACATGTTTAATGTTGCATGTTTCTGACGTGAAGTTGAGCTTGAAGAGGACAGTCTGAGGTGTGGTGACATCAGCAACAGCTAACTCCTGTCCATCAGCCAATCCCAGCTCTTCAACACACACAAAAATCATGGGGAATAAAAATGATAATGCTGGCAAAATTCTGAACATTTGACATTTTCAACTTCTGCTTTTGTGATTCTCATGGCTGGAAAACATCTCACCTTTCAATGTTTTGCAAAGATTTGGTCTTGTTCTTTCTTCAATTGAGGCAATGGTCTGAAATACACAAATAAAACCTTGAGAATTACAGAAATATAATAAACATTGTTATATTCAGAAACAGAATATTGATACTGTCTCACCTGCAGGTAGAGTGTTTTATTTTTGCCTTCAAGTGTTGCAGTGATAGCTGGAGACTTCATTTGTCTAAAAAATAGTTTCAAATTCAGGTAGATCAGCATTTGTAAGTCGTTTGCAGTAATAGAGAGGTAACAGAAATCATGTACTTACAAAGAAGCATTCTCAGTCAGATACTCCAGCACCTCTTGCAGTTTTGCAGATGGTGGGAACTGTAGTTTTTGAGGAACCTGACTACATGCTGAACAGTTGTCCTGTTAATCACAACAGACAATAATACAACAACTGGAACATTTCACATTGCATACTTTCAAAAAGCTGAATCTTTGTAAAGAGACCTTAAAGTGCCCCTATTGTGCCATTTTAAATATTGCCTTTAACGTAGTGTGTAATGTAGCTGTATGTGAATCCAAATGATTTAAATGAGTTTTAAAACTGAAAGCGCACAATAAAAAAAAATTCAAACAGCCTGAATGAGTCGTTAGTAATTGCTTTTGAAAGATGGCTCAGTACCCAGCTTTTTTTGGACCAGCTAGCTCCACTGAATCACAACCTATAAGTATGATAAATAATAGATTAGGTCTGTCATGATTCCTCGATTCGTTTCAAGTACCCGATTTGAAAAAAATCCTCAATTGCATTTTGCAGTGTCGAGTAACCGGCAAAACACCAGAAGTGGTGCATTCCACAGACGAGGACCAATGAAATGCAATATGCTGCATGATATTTTAAACCCATTTAAAATAATAAAGCATAATGCTATTGTGTATTCACAAACACTATGATTCAATTAAATAAATACACGCAATGCAGTTTTAATATATGTGCTTGAATTATTTACATGCGTGTAGGTTATGTTCATGAGTGTCAGAGTGGCTCTGTTTACAGTAAATTCTAGGGGTTGACGATTACTGGCCTGGCCAATTATCGGTGCTGATATTAAGCATTTTATGGTAATCAGTATCGGTCTTTTTAAAAATTGTTTTGCCAATAAAATAATTTCTAAGCATTTAAAGAAAGTTTTTGGTCAGATGCCTTGTTATTCTTAATTTTGACATGAATTTTTATTTTTACACCAGACATATGTCAGACATGTCTTAGATAGCACCGGTATATTTGTAGCAATAGCCAAAAATACATTGTATGGGTCAAAATGATTGATTTTTCTTTCATGCCAAAAATCATTAAGGATATTAAGTAAAGATCATGTTCATTTAGTAAATTTCCTACTGTAAATATATCAAAACACAATTTTTGATTAGTAATATGCAATGCTAAGAATTTCATTTGGACAAGTGATTTTCTCAATATTTAGATTTTTTTTTTATACCCTCAGTTTTTAGATTTTCAAATAGTTGTTTATCAGCCCAATGTCGTCCTATCCTAACAAACCATACATCAAGCTTATTTATTCAGCTTTCAGATGATGTATAAATTCAATTTCAAAAAATTGCCCCTCTTGACTGGTTTTGTGGTCCAGGGTCACATATATTGGTTCAAAATATCAGTTATCGGTCCACTTGATCTGTGATAATCGGTATCGGCGCTGAAAAACGTATATCGGATGATCCCTAGTAAATGCTGCTCCACACAAACAGTTATCAATTACATGTGTGAAGCATCTCAAACTCTATCTCTGCACATTGCTGCATGTTTGGGTTTATTATATTGCTCATCTGAGAACGCAATGTGCGCTATTTCATCAGATTTGTAAGGTAAATAATATATAAACCTACGCAAACACAGGAGATTACATCTACTATCTTTCTCAATATGCTAACTGTTCATTGTGATGTCAAAATAAAAGCTTAAACACTGATTTTGACACGTTTTGATGTCCACATATTCAAGAAATTGTAGCTGTAGCTTTTCCATTATAAAGAAATGGCCAAATATTAAAAGGTTAAGTGGAAATTTGAATTAAATGTTAAGTCAATATTAAACAATGATTAGATCGTCAGTCCGTTGGTGCATTTGATATAATGCATAATGTATGTTAGCTCTATTGTTTATAATACATTATGTATTTTAACAGTTTTGTTCAATAAAACCATATGATTACTTACTTTTGATACTTTATTACAACTAATTATTACCTAATTATTTATAATTATTATTATTACCTCATATTGCTATTATATATGTATTTGAAGTAATTTTAAAGGCTATTGTTCGCTTAGGTTTTTTTACTACTAAAAAATATTTATAATTATCCAATTATGCAATTAATCATCAGAATTAATCGTTAATTACCAAAATAATCATTAACGACACCCCTATATAAATGTTTATATTTTCTTTCGAGTGTTCAAAATACAGAACTATGACAATGGGCATATCATTTCTGCCACACGTTATACATGATAGACCAATCACAAGAGACTGGGCCAACTGACCAATCAGAGCAGAGTAGGCTCACGGAAAGGAGGCATTTAGAGAGACTGAATTTTTGAACTGCTTTGAACAAATCATTTGAGAATCGCTAAAAAATTAGGTGATATTAAATGCATATTTTGGGAAAACAAAAGCATTTTTTTTACGTTGCATGTATGTAAACCTACTGTAGGAGCCTCCTAAAACAATATATGACATATACCTTAAAAATGACATAATAGGGGCAATGTGAATGAAAGTTTGTAACTTGAGTAACAGGTAAAAGATTAAAAATGTCATCATTACCTTTCGCTCTGCTTCAAATGTGTAAGTATACAATCCATCCACATCATTAAAAACCAGATAGTTATTCAATGGGATATATGCACTGAAAGAAAACAGACATACATAAATTAAGGAATAGATTAGATGACTAGTAAAAGTCACTAGTAATCGTTTAAATATACATTTTGCACATTTTAGATACGGTTAAATGTTTTAGGAATGTGGCTTGGTTTGTAAGATCTAAATACTAAATGTTTTTACAATAAATGTGTGTTATTTTTTTGTGGCCATGAATGTGTGGCCATGAACAAACTTGAAATGCCAAAACAATGACAGAGATGGAAGCAAAACATATAGATGATTTACCTTGTAGCAATTTTAAAAACTTCTGTGGCGCAAGCAGCTGAAAATGGGGGGTAAAATAATTAAAACTCAACTACATAAATTATAGGATGAAAACAGTTGTTTCCTCTCAGTTTCAATCCATACCAGCGATAACTGCATTTGTGGATGCAACAGCAGGGATGATTCGCTTAACCACACCTGAAAGAATAGCACGAACATCTTAGAATTACAGTCTATAAGAAAGCAATCCTGACGTTTCTTAGATACATTAGTCTGGCCAGCTTTACCTTGAGTGAGTCTGTAGGTAACACCAGTGATATTGAACTCAGCTGCTCTCTTTAAAGATTCCTGGAACACCCACTGAACATGTTCTGGGTTATCACCATCAAGACCAACAGCATCTGCAGACACACAACAATCACACCTCAGTGATACTCAATGCATCGTCAAGGGTCATAAAAACTCTTAAAAAGAAACTTTTTGGGTGGAGAAATGGATGAAAACAAAGAGCTTACACACCTCCAAAGGGTTTGTCTTTGGGCCACTGCAGCACTCTCGCATACTCTATACAGTGCTCTGGTAGCCGTGGCATTGAGGCAATAGTGCACATTGGGAAAGTGATCTGAAGAGAACACAGATAAAAGCAGACAGTCAGTTCATCTCAGCACTAGCAGTAATGTACTACTGTATGGTCACAGCAAACCCTTAATTTACAGTGATGAATGGAATTAGCAGCATATGAGGGTGAGACTACAGTACTTGTGGTGGGTAAAGCTCCAGTGTGCAGTCTATACAGGCTGTCATTCCCGGCAGGATGACTCTTGCATTCCCCTTAAAGCCCTCGGTCCCTCCATCTATCAGAGGAATGATAGAGCTGGGATCCAAAACTCCATCTTCATAAGAGAGCAGGGACAACTGAAGAGAAAGCACACCAACTACAGTTAAACCAAAACACATCTGTCAGGGTTTATAGCTACTGTGGCAGACATTAAATAATTAGGGCCCTATGATTTCCACGAATCACGGAATCTAGCCATAAAAACGCAATTTACTGAATAACGCGGAATGTCACGGAATTTGTCAAAGTTTGAATGAATTAATCAAAAATAGGTCATTACACTTAAATCAAACCGCAATATGGACTAGTATCTGTAAATATTACGACGCAAAAATACTATTTAAATGTGAATCCTGCACGTTCTGCGTGTCTCTTTTTTAATGAATGGAGCAGACGAGCGGTTTTGTTTACTACACACACTGAAGCACGCATGACACTCGCTGTGATTTCAGCGTCTGTTGTCTCACTAAATGAGGACATAAAAACATGAACAATATCTGCTGAGAGTCACATCATGAGCATTTGACTGTTCCATTTTAGGAAAACTAGCGCTATATCATATGCACACAGAAATATAAAGGCAGACACGGAAACCAGTCAAAATAAAAATCCAGTTTAACTTAAAGACATTGTGCCAGATACATATTACTACTATTACTACTACTACTAAAATGAAACAAACTATATTTTTTAGGGTATAACCACACAACATTTCTTCCATGATTTAATTTTAATAGTAAATTCCCCTTTGTTTGCCAAAAAAAAGTTTGAAAAAACTTTTCCCGCTCAAATTTGAGCGCTGTTGAGCCGATTTTTAAACATCGCTGATTGGCCATTATGTTCACGCACTCAACAGACATGACGCTTCACACCCTTCACTTAAGCACAACAGGAGTGTTTGAAAGCCACGTGTGTCAGCGGATCCCTAATACATCTGCATACAGACGGATCCGCTGAAAGACGCGGCTTTCAAACGCTCCTGTTGTGCTTATGTGTGAGTTAAATGTTTTCATAGTTAAATGCATTTGAAGTATTAGAACTGACCAGCATCCCATTGATCCAGCGCCTGGCAATGATCGAGTCCAGCCCACAAACAATAATATGAAACTCTACAGGGCAAAGAAGAAATATTCATCGATCAGATCACTATAAATGCTTCATAGAGATGGTTTCAGATCCAATGAAAAATCTGCACTCACGTCTATAAAATGAAGCATCGAAATCTTGAATTTTTTTAAAGTGTCTGAAATCAAATTAAGAAAATACAATATTTGCATTTGTATTATCAGCACTTCAGTAAGTGTAAAGTCACAACAGAGGAATTAACGTGAAGGATACGGTACAACATTACAACCAGGAACACGCTGGTTTATAAACTCAGCTGCCACATCTGCTTTAGGTCGTCCAACATCTTTGGACCTTTAAGAAAGTTAGGCATAAACAAAATTAAATAATGTAGGTGCCAACAATCTTGTACACTACCAAAAGTTTTTGAATAGTAAGATTTTTAATGTTTTTTAAAAAATTCTGCTCACCAAGCCTGCATTTATTTGATCCAAAACACAGCAAAACCAGTAAAATTGTGAAATATTCCTACTATTTAAAATAACTGCTTTCTATTTGCATATATTTTAAAATGTAATTTATTCCTGTGATCAAAGCTGAATTTTCAGCATCATTGCTCCAGTCTTCAGTGTCACATGATCCTTCAGAAATCATTCAATATGCTGCTTTGCTGTTCAAGAAACATTATTATTATTATTATTATTAATATTTAAAACAGTTGAGTACTTTTTTCAGGATTCTTTGATGAATAGAAAGATCCAAAGATCGGCATTCATTATGCACTATTATAAAATTAATACTTTTATTAAATTTAAAGCAAGGATGCTTTAAATTAATCAAAAGTGATGATAAAGACATTTATAATGTTACAAAAGATTTCTATTTACTCAGCTGTTTTCAACATAATAATAATAATGTTTTTTGAGTTAAATTTCAATTTCTGAAGGATCATGTGACTGGAGTAATGATGCTAAAAATTCAGCTTTGAAATCACATGAATAAATTACATTTTGAAATTTGAAATATATTCAAATAGAAATCTTTTTTTTTTTAATACTTTGATTTTGCTGATACTTTGGATCAAATAAATGCAGGCTTGGTGAGCAGAAGAGACTTCATTAAAAATCCTACTGTTCAAAAACTTTTGACTGGTAGTGTATATCTGTTTTAAAATTCACACAGTCGTACCTAAAGAGAAACTGTCTGTTGAGGTTGGAGACATCAATGATGTCCATATCCACAACATGAATATGACGAAAACCTGACAGAGCCTTAAAAAAAAAAGTATTAGCAAGATTTCGCTAAAAAACAAAAATCAGGGACTGGATTAAAAATATAGATGAAAAGACCTTACCAGGTTTTTCAGTAGTTCACAGCCAAGACCTCCAGCTCCAATGACCAGGACTTTGCATGTTTCCAACAGAAACTGTAACGTCTTTTAAAATAAGGAAAAAAAATCCAAATATAAAAATAAATATTACAGAATAAATACAAAGTACTAAACAGTCAGCAAAATTGCCCAAACTTTTTCACCTCCTCACTAGGTTCAAAGTCTGGGTGTGTGAAAGGACCCGTTCTCTCAAGGAACTTCTGCACATGACTCCAGCGGCCATCCCAGTCACCAACACTGCAACCTTCAACTGCCATGCTAGCAAAAAAACAAAATGAAATAGTATATACTTAATATACATGTAATAACCACTATAATCTAAAACAACAGTATTACCTACACTAAACAACCGTAAATGAAGGAATAATAGTCATGGCTCGTATTTCTAAATGCAATATTTAATAAATGTTATCTGAAAGTCTATAAATCTTATTTTTTGCACTCCAACCATTGTTATTGTGATGCAGATGTTTTAAAATGCCAAAGTTTATAAACACGGTTTATCTGTCAGTGAGCTTTCTGAGTACTGTCAATATAATATTTTTTAAATTAAAACAAGCATTACTTGTAGCACATGCTGTATAACACACAGTAAACAATCAACTGAAACTTACTGGAATAACACTTGACGTGGTTTAAAACTATTATATCGTAACGAACGCGACAATGTCTAAAAGACAATCACAATTAAAGCTCAGGTTTAATTAAAGTGATAATGACAGTTCTGTCTGAACACACACCAGTGTTGCATCTAATGAAAACCATCGGATTTAATTATTCTGCACGACATACAGTAATGTTAAAATTCATTAGCAAGCCTCGAGTGTTATTAACAAGCCTATCTGCATAACACTTCCATATTACGTGTGCTATTAATATCCTGCACTTCACAAATTAAAACCCGATTAGTTATTAGATTCAAGTTACTTTCTCCGCGTTGTTTACAAGTCAAATGCAGGATGAATTTTCACAGTCCCTATGCTGAGCAATCCTCAAACCTGCAGCCAGCTCTTAGCATTTCATCACTAACTTCTCAGTCAGCGCCGCTATTCTCCTTCTTTTCTTCTCCCTGAAAATAAGAAACGAGAGAAGGTTCAAACAAGCTTGATTACGACGACATGTTCGTGTAATGATGTAGTAATGAGTTCATCTGTTCTCATTGCTCATTCAGCGGCACTTACGGCTCTTCTCCATCCGCCATACTTTCAGCGTCCCATTCCTACCCATCCTGCTTTGCGGCGACGCATCTGTCATAGTGCAAGTTGAAACGCTCACCTTTTCCATTATTATGACTAACTATCGCCACTTGGAGGCCTGCAACCCACATCAAACGTTAATTAGACAGAAGTAGATTTTTTTTCTTTGCAGATTTGTGCTGGAGGGATGAAGCACAGCTTCATGAAATGTACTGGTTATCTGAAGAAAGCAAATATGGTCTAAGTAAGAATGTAAATTATGTATACAGCACGTAACTAAATACTGACAGTGCTTGTGTACATACATCATCATGCTATAATTTAATTTTTAAACTGACCATGAAAATCACAATGACTGGACAGTGCCTTTATAATTTATTTTCTTATATTCATATGTTTTTTATGTTTACATATGCTTTATGTAACGTTCCGCAAAATAGGTTGTTTTAATCTTTCAATGTGCTGTTGTTGATACCAACACATTTTATGATGGTACATGACATGATTTTTCAGCCTTTCTATATTTCTGATATTCTTTTTAAGATATAAAGCATTTTTTTTGTTTCAAGCAAGCCATCAAAAATGACTAATAGAAAAAAGACTAGTTGAATAAATAATGCACCCCTAAGTAAACAAACGTAAATAGTTTTATTAACATGAATACTGAATTCTGATGTATTACAGCTTATGATTATTTTATTGCGAGAGTTAGATGGAAGATTATGTTTATTTTAATTTTAAGTTAGAGATTAATGTTTACAAGAGCTGCAAACCTGAATTTAAAATACCACAATTTCTTACACAAAAAGACAGTCTATATTTGACATGCTTTTGTTTATCTTTAATAATATGTGACCCTGGACCACAAAACCAGTCAAAACAATTTTTGAAAACAAATCTAAATATTGAGAAAATTGCCTTTAAAGTTGTTCAAATAAAGTTCTCAGCAATGCATATCACTAATTAAAAATTAAGTCTTGATACATTTACAGTAGGAAATGTACAAAATTTCTTAATGAAACATGATCTTTAATTAATATCCTAATACATACAATGCATTGTTGGCTATTGCTACAAATATACCCATGCTATCTATGACTGGTTTTGTGGTCTAAGGTTACATATCATTATTCTCATTTTTATTTATTCTTCTTCAAAATGTATTTTATTATTTCACACACAATGTCAAAGGTATTTATAACCAGAAAAACAACTCTATTTAAATATGTGCTAACTGTTATAAATTATAACCAGCAAATTTAATGAAACTTTATAAGTTCAACACCCATAAGAACTTTATTATATTTTAATAACATTATCATAGTATCAAAAATGTTGTTTTTCATTTTAATTCCATGCAAAATGTCCAAATCATTTCATGCTTATCCTTTGCTAAATTTTTAAATACCCTCAAGGTGCTAAACCTTCATTGGTTCAATTTATGAATCATCCAGTGTGGAGAAAGTTTCACACTGTCTCAGTTAAAGTTGACAATGGCTTAAACTACTTTTCTTTATCTGTAAATGCTTTTTGTACCCTGACCCTTCTGATAAACACTTCATCCTTAACCTATTTCCAGCACTTTAAAACTAGTCTGGCATTTGACCCAGAGTAGTATTTATTACTGTACTAATAAACATGAAAACCTGGAAGAAATTAAATTATGCCATATTCACACTGTTTGTGTGTTTTAATAACATGGATAATGAAAAGAAAGTCAAGTGTCTTCGAAAGAGGCCTAAAACAACATTACACACCTGTTGCCTCCTTGCAACACAAAACATTTCTCCGCAATCTCAGTTCGCATAACACCCTTTAAATCAGAATGAATGTGGCTAAATGTCTTTTACTCTGCTGAAACACCCCTAAAACTTTAATGTGTTTATTACACTGATTAAATGAGCCTAGCTTCACTATCTCACGGTAATAACATTATCTGACTAAAATGGATTTGGAAATAGTTAAAATAAAATAATCTAATCAACTGATTAACCATTTTTCAATGTGAATGAGTGGGTAGTAAAGGACTGTTGCTGAGTGCGGTCATCCAATCGTGGTTTGCGGGTATCTTGCGTTCTTCAGACTCCCATCCCACTTTTACTCATAAAAGAATCCTGGCTGGCAGGCCAGGCAGTAGCTAATTAGTTAGCTACTATTCGACAGCAGGCTTAACCAGGTCAATCCGGCCTGTGGATACTTTAACATTTCTCCATTTTCTATCCACACAGACCAACGCGGCGTGCGAGCAGATGCTCTAGATCGCAAACATTTGCGCGTCTTAAGTGCAGTTTCCATTGCATTTAGCTAGTTTCGCAAAGCTCCGTGCTACAGAAAGAGCTTTCCAGCAGCAGGAGACACCTGGATTTCAGCTGCAAAAACCAGCACTCCAAGCCAGCACGTTGGTTTTAAAATAAGATTGCAATTTGGACTAACAAAAGTCTTTCAATCTGTGTGCAGAATGGCGAGACCTTCAAGGTAAGCGCGTTTTGTTTGTCTCTTGCGTTACAGTAAATTGCAGGTTCGCACATGATGCGATCTGTATGTGGGTCTCTCCATGTTTGCTAAATGCTAAGTGGCTAACCAGCATTTTCTACGCGTGTTTACATTACGAGTCAAAACAGCAAAAAACCACACGTAAACGCGTAGGTTTGTGTCTCGTTATGCATGTATAGATTTATTTTCAGTAAAAACATAGCTAAATCGTTTTTGCATCCACAGACGTACGTTTGCTAACCGCAAGCAGTCAGTATCAAATAAAAAAGCGGGATAGTAGTTCACGCTTGTGGCTAATTAATGTTATTCAAAAACAACCAGCTAGCCACTATTGCCAAAAAAACAAAAACATTTGGTTTACGACTATATCGTAATTTATTGAAAATGTGGTATGCTGATAACATATTGCGGTGGAAGTTTCACGTGTTTTCCACAGTTAGCCCCGTGAGCATTAGTGTTAGTTTAGCGGCGGCGTGTTTGAGCAGCAGCGCAGCGTGAAACTCCACCAGCGCAATGCGCGCCATTACTTCACATACACGACTTGAGCCATTTCTCCTGCAAACTTGTGTTTGTAATTAATGCACTTTAAGGTTGGATCTGTTTTCAATCAGAAATTAAGACATTTACGTAGGTTGTCAACAAACGTGTTTACATTTCGCGATAAATGTATATTTAAATGCGCCCTTGTTGTTTTCGTAACGCTGTTATGAACCAACGGGCTCAAACCAAGTGACGTTAACACTGGCAACATGTTGTTTGTCATCTGTCAGACTGTATTTTTTGTTTAATATACGAGTTCTCTCGGAGCTCGGGAGGGAATGTCGGTATAATTTATGGACTGAGGAGGTCCTGTGGGCAGTGAATATAATGTGACCTGCAGGGCCTGTAGTTCAATGCCCCTATCCGAGCACAGAGTCCCTCCCCACACTGCTGCTGTTGGCATGGCAATTAACCTACTCCAACATGGCACCCCTGTCTCCTCTGCCCCTTCAGTCAAGCCACACAGCTTTAAATAAGAGGAATGACAGCTCTGTTGCTATATGGAGGATGAATAATTTTTTAATAATAATAAATGCGCCACCATTACTTTTTAGTTATTTATTTCAGAGAATACAGTTAAGCTTTTTTTTTATAACCTGGGGAAAAGTTCTGCTGCATTCAAATCAGTTTTTTTTTCCAGATAAAATTATTAAAATGTAAAACTAACTGAACTGAACTTCAGCCAAAGTTACATTTATAAAGTAATAAGCTAAGCGTCTATTATAACTATTGACATTAGCATGGAAGCATGTAAATGTGTTAATATTGTGCCATAAAACTATAAATATAAATCGAAGACCCTTGTCGTGAACTAATGTTTAGGTCATAGATAATAAATGATTTATAAACAAATTATATTGCATGTGTGTTTACTCTCTTGTGAGTCATGTACTTTTCCTTTCATGTTCCTTTCATGTACAGGAATAAAAGGGTTGTTGACTATGCACAATTCCAGGAGTCTGACGATGCAGGTAAGCTCCTCTAATGCAAATATCCTGTTGCATGCGTCGCCATTGTTTCTCACTTTACAGGGTTCCCACAATCACAGTCTGAAAATGTTTTCTTCCATGTTTGGAAAAGTCATGGAAATGAGTAACAAATAAAAAGCTAATGGAAAAAGAGTTCTAATTAATGTTAAATAATGACACTGTGCTGCATTAATACTTTAGTAGATGCAGTGCTTTGAAGTCGTGCTGTTTTCTAACCTGATTCAACTTGATACAGATGAGGAATATGGAAGAGAAGTGGATCGACCTGAGAAAACCTCTGTAAAGCGCAGGTCAGTCTGTTTGAATAATTATAGTATTGTTAAATAGTAAATATGTAGCAAATGAAACTAAACTGATAAATAGTGGTTGTAAAAGTGTGATATTTCACTTTAAGCGCCACTGTCATATTTGCATGTATTTATTTTAGCACGCCTCCATTTGGAATGTTATTTATGAGCTGCATACATATTCATTACACTATTTTATTTAAATTCATGGGGGGCTGTAATTTTATCTGATCTTCATCTTATCTTATTTTAAAAATAAATACTGTATCTCTTTTTATGCAGTGATGATTCTCGAGTCAAGGACCACAAGAGTAAGTCCATTTTTATTTTGCTTATTTACTTGCTATTATTTTACATTAATATTTAGGTGTTTTATTATTAAATACTTCTTTATTCAGTTATTGAATATTCTGACAAAATGTTTTTCCGTTCTCATATTTCAGAGGATTTCAGTGATGATGACAATGACTATGGAGAGGATGAGGAAGAGGATGATGATGGTGGTGACAGTGATTTTGATGCAAAAGAGGCCAGCAGGGGGAGACAGGCAACAGCTAAACGGAAAAGGGCTGCAGGTATTACCAATATAAATACTGGATGACTGTTTCATTCATTACATAAAGTCATTCAGTCGTTGCTGATTACATGGATGGTTTAAGATACTTGTGCACATCTGACATTCGGCCTTGTAAATGATCTCTTATTTTAGCTTTTTCATTAAATTCTAAATATATTACGTAATATAAAATATAAGTTAGATGACAATAATTGCTTGTATTCTTCAAGTAACAACCTGTGTTATTTTTTTATATTTTAAATTAGTTTTATCTTTGTATTTTCTGTTTTCATTTCAATTTAAGTTAAAGTCATAGTAATTGTGTTGTTTTTATTTATTTTTTTATTTATTTTTTTTTTTTTTTTGTAGTTTGTCTATATAGTTTCAAGTTAAACTAAATGAAATTAAGATTTTGGCAACAAGCCAAAGCCACAAGCTATAAAAGGCGAATTTTATCAAAGATAAAATTGCAAGAAAAAACTGAAATATAAAATATATGAGAAATATTCAAAACACATTCAATAATTCTACACTAAATAATAATAAGATATACGTATGCGCACATACAGTTGAAGTCAAAAGTTTACATTCCTTGCAGAATCTGCAAAATGTTAATTTTTTTTTATCAAAATAAGAGGGATCATATATAGTGCATGTTATTTTTTTATTTGGTACTGACCTGAATAAGATATTTCACATTAAAGACACTTACATATAGTCCTCTAGAAAAAGTTAAATTATAAAAATGACCCTGTTCAAAAGTTTGCATACACTTGATTACATACACCTGAATGATCCACAGCTGTTTTTTTTTTGGTTTGTTTTGTTTTTTTGTTTAGTGATGGTTGCTCATGCGTTTCTTGTTTGTCCTGAACAGTTAAAAACTGCCTGTTTCAGAAAAATCCTTCAGGTCCCACAAATTGTTTGGTTTTTCAGCATTTTTGTGTATTTAAACCCTTTCCAACAATGACTGTATGATTTTGAGATCCAACTTTTTACACTGAGGGACTCATATGCAACTATTACAGAAGGTTCAAATGCTCACTGATGCTTCAGAAAGAAATGTGCTGCATTAAGAGCCAGGTGGTGAAATTTTGAATTTGAAGATCAGGGTAAATTTATCTTATTTTGTCTTCTGGAAAACATTTAAGCATCTTCTGTAGCTTCTGAAGGCCAGTACTAAAAGAAAAAAAAAAGATATTTAGGCAAAATAAGAAAAATGTACACATCTTCGTTCTGTTCAAAAGTTTTCACCCCTCGGCTCTCAATGCATAATTTTTCCTTCTGAAGCATCAGTGAGCATTTGAACCTTCCGTAATAGTTGTCCGTAGTAGAGTCCCGCAGTTGTCCTCAGTGTGAAAAGACGGATTTCAAAATCATACAGGCTTTGTTGGAAAGGGTTCAAATACACAAAAACGCTGAAAAACCAAAGAATTTGTGGGACTTGAAGGATTTTTCTGAAGGACAGCGGGCAGTTTAACTGTTCAGGACAAACAAAAGACTCATGAACAACTATCACACAGCTGTGGATCATTCAGGTAGCAACACCGTATTAAGAATCAAGTGTATGAAAACTTACAAACGGGGTCATTTTTATAAATTCAACTATTATTTTCTTTTGCGGACTATATGTAAATGTCTTTTATGTGAAATACTTTATTCAGGTCAGTAGTAAATTAAAAAATAACATGCATTTTGTATGAGCCCTCTTATTTTGGTCAAATAATTAACATTTTGCAGATTCTGCAAGGTGTATGTAAACTTTTGACCTCAACTCTATATATCCTTCCATACATACACAAAATGAATTATGTAAATAGTAAGCAGTAAAAATCTAAATATCCAAAATAAGGGAAAAATAGATTAGTTTGACTAGTAGTGTATAATGTTAAATATAAACATCCCACCTCACAAACATTAATCTGCCAGTAGGCAGTGATTAACATTTTATCTATTAAACTCCATGCAATATCTATTGTAAATAATAGTTTCAATTTCATGCTTTACTTCATTCAGTCTAAAATGCAATTTTGGTTGTTTATTCCTTTTTACAATCATAGTCAGCCACTCTAATTAACTTGCTTTTATTCACTTAGGCAAAACCGCAGTAACATTTCCATGCCTGAGTTTGTGATTTGTTTATGCATTTTGCATATTAATGCATAGTTAATAAACCTTCGGCTTGTGTTAATTAACAATGCATCTGCTCTTTGACGCACAGACGACAGTGATGATGATGGCAAGGTTGTGAGGAAGAAAGGCCGGCAAGTGCGTCAGGCTGCCACTAAAGCTGCATCCAAACAGAGGGAGATTCTTCTCGGGGATGGAGGAAGTGAGGATGAGGAGGGAGAGGAAGAAGAGGAGGAAGACGACAGTGACGTTTACACCGGGGGTATGACGAGTATTATGTTAAAGTCAAAATTTTAGGTAAACAGATATTTGTTGATTTTATTTAAACTTCCCTCTTCTGCTCACAGAAGATTCAGGCAGCGATGAAGACTTCATGGTTGAGGATGACGACGATGACAGCGATTATGGCCGACCCAAACGGAAGAACTCGAAAGTGAGCAGAAGAAGCAAAGACAAGAAATCCCCTAAACCGAAGATAAGGGCTTCAGGTAAAGCCACCCAGAACTGTAAGACCTTCGTAATTAATCACTTCCTCCTTTAATTAATTAAGAACTTCCTCCAGATGCCTTTAACTGTCACAGTTACAGTAATCAAGTCAATTATCTTTTCCCAGCGACCCGAGGGCCCAAGAAGAGGAGAGGAAAGCGTCAGACGAAGGTGAAGAGAGTTGTAAAGAAGGCCTCGCCTAAAGCCGAAGACGAAGATATCGAGAGCAACAAGGAGGAGGAGGAAGAAGAGGAAGCGCAAGAGGAGGACAAAAAGGAGTCGGCCGCCGCCAAGAAGAAGCAGGATGACGAAAGTGGCGCCGAAGGAGAGGAAAACAATGACAACGGAGAAAAGGAGGAGGAGGAGGAAAAAGAGAATGAGAATGAGAAAGAGGAAAAGGACGATGTTTCTGAGGAGGAAGCTCCATCAGGTGAAGACTGAGCTCTTTCGCCTGCTGGTGAACGTGTCTGTTATCTGTTTTTCTTAACGAGGAGCAGTAGAGTTTATTTCCCACAATACTCAAAGAGTGTTTTGGATGTTTGTTATGTCTCTCAGCTTGTAAATACCATATCTCAAAACGAAATCTGTAAAGTATCATCAGACCTACCCTAAAACTGTACGGTTTGGCCTAATCCGGAAATGTGGTCTTTCATATTAATATTTATCAATGTTTCAATTATGGCTTTGCGACCGAAACCGTTTTGTTACAGTTGACCTTCGATGTATAACAAAGAACGAAGATGATTTGCCCAAAAAAAAAAATACAGACTATACTGTAGGCTCTGTAGTTTACGGGCATCTTAAAAATTTTTCAAAACGCATTTGAAAACCAGAACTGCTCGTTTAATTCCCAAACAAAGCATTTTTTGTGACTTTTAATGTACATGATCTCATCCCAGCTGCGTTGACCGGTGAAAACACACAGGCTTCTAATGAACATATACGCTTGTCGTCATGAACTGCACTGGATTGTTGTGGCTGCAGTTCAGTCACGTGATTTCCTTGCTACATCGACTGTACGTTACATAGCTGTAGTACGCTACTTTCTCCCACTTTCCGTGCAGTTATTTCTTGATTCAGTCTAGTAAATCAGCTTTTTCTGTCTGAGCATTTGAACTAAGATGAATTTTTCTATGGTTGTATTGAACCTCTTTCATGGTTGGCATGCTTTCATGTACGTGGTGCGAAGTACGTCGGTGGGCGGAGCTCTCAGGCTCTGTTGTGAACCTTCAGGATGAGTGATGTCAGAAGTGAGCTAGTGAAAACCTTATTATTGACCTCTGTGATGCTTCATGTGTGCATTTTTTAAGGATATTTTGATGCTTATAGATGCCTTTTTAAATGAGCGGTCCGTCGAGCCATTAGAATGGTGAAAACGAGCTGAATTCAGTGCACACCATCCATAGCTTTCTCAGCTGCATATGACTATTTTTATTGCTTGTATCTCCATCCTAATCTGTAGCCTTTCAGCCTATATCATAATTTATCCAAAATAAATGTTTGTTTTAATTACGCTATTCTGATTTTTGTAAAATTTGTTTTACAAGGAAAAAATAAAATGTATCTTTAAAGAAACCAAGTAGTTGCTGACCTGTTCTTCACGTTTTTTTAAACAGCATAAACATGACATCATGATGTTTTACTTAGCGTCTTTCAGATTAAAGATTAAAGTTCACTTCCAGAACAAACATTCACAGATAATTTACTCACCCCTTTGTCATCCAAGCTGTTTGTGTCTTTCTTTCTTCAGTCGATAAGAAATTATGTTTCTTGAGAAACAAATTTGGGAATCATGTCCATATTTCCAGACTTAAATTGTGCTCCAAGTTTGAACTTCAAAAATGCAGTTTAAATCCAGCTTCAAATGGCTCTAAACGATCCCAGCCCAGGAAGGAGGGTCTTATCTAGCAAAACGATCGGTCATTTTCGAAACAAATTGATAATTTCTATACTTTTTAACCTCAAACGCTCGTCTGCGTGAACTGTTTTTTTTTTCCCGGTTCAAAACGGTCAATACAGTTAGGGTATGTCGGAAAACTCCCACCTTGTTTTCTTCACCAACTTCAAAATCGTCCTTTATTGCTGCAGAAGTACCGACCCAGTGTTTACAAACTGAACATGCAAAGAAGATCAAACGCCCTTTACAAAAAAAAGGTAAAACAACGATGTAGGACGATTTTGACGTTGAAGAAGAAAACGAGACGGGAGTTTTTCGACATACCCTTACCCTAACTGTATTAACCCGAATTACACAGACTACGCATGCACATCACAAAGACAAAGACGAGGTTAGAAGGTTTATAAATTGGTTTATAAATTGTCAATTTGTTTCGAAAATGATCGTTTCGCTAGATAAGACCCTTCTTCCTGGGATCGTTTAGAGCCCTTTGAAGCTGAATTTAAACTGCACTTTGGAAGTTCAGACTCGTGAGCACCATTCAAGTCCACTATATGGACAACATTCCTGAAATGTTTTCCTCAAGAAACATAATTTCTTATCGACTGAAGAAGGAAAAACATCTTGGATGACAAGGGGGTGAGTAAATTATCTGTAATTTTTTGTTTTGGAAGTGAGCTTCTCCTTTAAATACTGGCGTCCAGAGGTTTTCTTCCAAGTGCTGGATGAATATTGTTGAAACACAGCTCCCTCCTGAGTTCTTACCGGTTTGAAGAAGATCAGAGAAGATTTATCTCTGACGTGCAGCTGTTTTATGTTTGTACAGTTCCTTGAGGTATCCTACATGCTGTTTTTATAACCAACGCTGTACATCCCATGATGGCTGAATATAGTTAAAAATCACACAAGCACTAACTTAAGAGAAATACTACTTTTTCTTTTACTCTTCTTTTATTTGTTTTTGTGCACATAAGATGTAAAGATCTTTCTGGAGGAGTTCAGCTGAGCAAAATTCGCTTTTAAACAAATATAAAAAATATATATATAAAAAATATAATCTGATTACGTAACTTACATAACTTGTAATTCGCTACCCCAAACACTGCTTAAAGGAGAAGTTCACTTCCAGAACAAACATTTACAGATAATTTACTCACCCACCTGTCATCCAAGATGTTTTATGTCTTTCTTTCTTCAGTTGTAAAGAAATATTGTTTATTGAGGAAAACATTTCAGGATTTCTCTCCATGTAGTGGACTTCAATGGTGCCCACGAGTTTGAACTTCCAAAATGCAGTTTAAATGCAGCTTCAAAGGGCTCTAAACAATCCCAACCAAAGGGTCTCATCTAGCAAAACAATTGGTTAATTTCTAAAAAAAAAAATTATATACTTTTTAACCTCAAATGCTAGTCTTGTTTAGCTGTGTGATGTACATGCAAAGTCTGTGTAATCCGGGTCAATACAGTAGGTACAGTTTAGGTCGTTAGGTCGTTCACTTTGTAAACACTGGGTTGGTACTTCTGCAGCGATGTAGGATGATTTTGAAGTTAGAGGAGAAAATGAGATGGGAGTTTTTCGACATACCCTAACTGTATTGACCCGGATTACACAGACTACACAGACTATTTTCTAGAGCCATTTGAAGCTGCAGTTTGGAAATTCAAACTCAAGGCACCGTAGAAGTCCACTATATGGAGAGAAATCCTGAAATGTTTTCCTCAGAAAACATAATTTCTTTATGACTGAAGAAAGAAAGACATGAACATCTTGGATGACAAAGGGGTGAGTAAATTATCTGTAAATTTTTTAGGGGTGGGAATCTTTTACCATCTCACGATTCAATTCGATTCCGATTCTTGAGGCCACGATTCGATTCAAAATCGATTTTCGATTCAAAAAGATTTTCGATTCAAAATGATTCGATTTTATTCATAATGATTTCTAATCGGGTTTCTGATCATGATCTACTCTCATCTGCTTTGCTATACAGAATGACCGCTCCGCTGTCTGTAACATGCAGACGAACCCCTCGTTCTCCACCACACTGTAAGGCCTTAGGTCTTTGGGAATGAAGCAAGCGATAGACCGAGTTATTTTTTTTTTTTTTGCTCTCTCGGAGTTGGCAGGGAGTTTCGTGAAGCACTGCAGTGTGCGTTGGTCTGCAGCTGGCGGCTTACTCTGCTCCGTGTCGCTGAGCTCCGGGTGATGCCTTGTTGTGCTGCCGAAGTACTTGGTCTTCGTTTTGCAGAGCTTGCACACTGTGTGTGTCATGTCCAGCGCAGTGCTTCCAGGCATTCGGTAAAAACCGAAATGACGCCAAACTTTAGCTTTAAGTGAAGACGGGGCTGATTGGATCTCCCTCTCATTCATATTTGCTTCCTCTTTGTTTTAGTGATTTGCCGCGCACGCTTACGTTCAAAAACCGGCTGCGTGGTGGCATCAGTACAGACCAGTAGGCTAGTTACAAAAATGGAGGCGAACAGCCAGCTGATTTTATTTATTTATTAAATCGATTCTTGGACATTTCAGATCGATTCTGAATCGTTGCAAATGAGAATCTAGATTTTTCTGTGAATCGATTTTTTGGCACACCCCTAAAATTTTTGTTCTGGAAGTGAACTTCTCCTTTTGTCACATTTACACTGCCCTCAAAAAGTTTGGAAACACCCCTGGCAAAGTGTGGTTTTGGACGATATCAGCATAAATCTTAATCATTTTTTGGTGCAAATACATTACAGTAAGTTGACATTATCATTGAAGACCAGCAATAATAATTTTCATTTTGATTACATAATAATGGCAATGTATACATGTCAATATCAGACATGCCCCTTTGCCAGCTGTGATGCCTGGTTACTGGTTTAAACTTGGCCCAGATTTTTAAAAGATTTTTGGGTCAGCACACCTTAATAGCTTCAACAATTGATTCCCAGTTAAGTTTAGAATACAATGAATTTAGGCCTAGATTTTGCAGAGCTGTAATAGCTGCTAATGGTGGATATTTTGATGAATATAAACTGTTTATGTAATAAAATATGTTTTCGTAGTTTGTGTTGTCCCCAAAATTATCACAAATTAAAAAGGATTCATGCCAATATTGTCCAAAACCTCACTTTTCTAGGGCATTTCCAAAATTTTGGAGGGCAGTGTATCATTGTCTGATAAATATCTGAAGACAAAACACAGTCATTTCAAAAGGAGTTCATATGATCTGTAATTTTACATAAGAGCTCAAGATTTCCCAATGCAGATTTTGCAATGGATTCAAGTTGTTCTTGCATATTCACCACATTGACCATCTGAAAGCTGCTTGCTTTAAAAGTGACTTCAACATGAGCAAAAGAACAAATCAGCACAACGTGGCCACGATCTACTAAAATGAGGAAACTGTTTAAGTCGTGGTAACAAATTCTTACTTCATGGCCACAATTTAACTGAAAAAAAGAATTATTAATTTCTGGTCGTGATAAATATATTTTTGTTTGCATGTCATGAGTGGGGCTCCATTCTTTTGCAGTTCGCAAAAGGTAGTTCAAAATTCGTTTTAAATGTTTTAACTGCAACAACACAACATTAGACAACAGTGGCCTTTATTGTTTTGGACTGTACAAAATGTTTTAAATTGTAAAGAATAAAAAAGTGATACAGGTTTAGATCAACATGGGAGTGAGAGTTATTCAGCATGTGACCTCAATCATAATTTGTCCAAAGCACACATGCTGTATTTATTTTGGCAGAACACATGAAGTTTGCAAAACATGGTGATGACATGGTGAACAATAATTTATTTTAAATAACTGTTTGCATTAGTCATCATGAGATTTTTTGTTTTCACATGTAGGATACTCCATGAACCTTCCAGCCCAAAACCAGTTTAACCAAGATAAAAACTGTTTTGAATAACTAGGAAAGTTCTAGGAATTTCTTCTTCAGGTTGGTGAATTATTAATTAAGAGTTTAATCTGGTATTAAATTTTGTGTTAATGATTTTCAGTCTTAGGTAAAGTACAAAACTTTATACATTTTATGCCATAAATTACATAGTTCCCCTTCTGTAATTAAATATTTCTCACATTCTGTTCCAATAATATTAATAAATTAACAGTCGGGATTATCTGCGAGAAACTGAGTATCAAACAAACAAAAAATACATATATAGCAATACCAAACAGCAGAAATACATAAAAAACATATTGCATCACTATGTAGAGTTTTTGTTGTTTTTTTACACAAATATTATAATGAAAGCACATTGACTGTTTACACTTGAATTGTGAAGTATTTCCGGCTGGTTATGACCCATTAATGGTCTCATCCAGAGTCACATTTAATTGATTCGGTTTGTATTACAGAAACTTTCTGTTCTAGTGCTGCTTTCTCTGAAGCAGGTAGAGCAGGTGCTGGTGGCGCTTCCACCATGGCTGCTTTTTTAGATGCTCCTAGATGGTGAACACATTGAGACAGAGTCATATAATGTCCAGTTTACTCAAACAGAATTAACATCACCAGTTAATTATCACCATTTAAGTTAGTTTTACCTGTGAGTTTTCTGTGGATGTGGTTGCACAGGATCACGCTGAGAAGAAAGATGAATCCAAGGCATCCGATGACCAAACCACACACCAAAAAACTGTAAGTGCCCTTTTTCTGAATTAGCTAGAAGAAATTTGCTCAGGGTTATTTACATTCTTAGAAAATCTTTTCCAAATGTTTAAAAAGAAGCCTAAGTACTTACTGATCCAACTAAAACCTGCAACGTCATCTCACCCATTCCAGAAGTTGTCACTAAGACTGCTGATGCGCATCCTGAAGAAATAGAAGGTTTTTGTTTATGTGTTTGGTCTTGTTTGCTTATATTTGTGGGAACCATCAGATTTTTTTCGAATTGAGAACATCACCAGATGTCCCCAATATGAGTTTTTTTGGTAATTCTGTCATTAATTACTCATCCTCATGTCGTTCCAAACCCGTAAGACCTTCGCTCATCTTAAGAACACAAATTGAAGACATTGATGAAATCCGAGATCTTTCTGACCCTGCACAGACAGCAACACAACTACCATGTTCAAATATTCTCATAGCTTCATAACATTAAGGTTGAATCACTGATGTCACATGGACTATTTTATTAAAGTCCTACTACCTTTATGGGCCTTGAATGTGTCAGTTGTGTTGCTGTCTATGCAGGGTCAAAAATATCTTATTTTGAGTTCCGAAGATGAACGATGCTCTCATAAGTTTGGAACGACATGACGGTGAGAAATTAATGACAGAATTTTCATTTTTGGGTGAGCTATCCCTTTAAAGGTCCCCACCATGATATAAAACATGATGTACGTTTGTGTGTAATTTACCGCGGTACTCTAGGATGTCCTCAGTGTAGGCCACTATGCAGGGGAAAACACTGCTGATGAAAAGCCCAAGCAAGGTCGTCCCAACGAACAGAAACACTCTATTTGTGTAGAGGATCATCAACAGCAGCAACGTCACAACCACACCAGCCTTAAGAGAGAGACAAGAGAGAGGATTCACATTCAACAATCCTATTTTCCTATATTTGTATATTTGTCTATTTGTCAATCCTATATTTGTAGCAATAGCCAAAAAATACACTGCATGGGTCAAAATGATTGATTTTTCTTTTATGCCAAAAATCATTAGGATATTAAGAAAAGATCATGTTCCATGAGGATATTTTGTAAATACCTACCGTAAATATATCAAAACTTAATTTTTGATTAGTAATGTGCATTGCTAAGAACTTAATTTGGACAACTTTAAAGGTCATTTTCTCAATATTTAGATTTTTTTTGCACCCTCAGATTCCAGATATTCAAAACGTTGTATCTCAGTCAAATATTGTTCTACCCTAACAAACCATACATCAGTGGAAAGCTTATTTTTTATTTTAAAATGTACACACTCAACAACTGCTTGCTGCATTTCAAATAGCTGATAACAACAGGGAAGCAGTATGATATTAAAAACTTACAGGCAGTTTGGGTGGATGTGTACTCTATAAACTCTGATAATCAGCTGTGTTGTATTACAGTATTTAATAATAGATTACCAGGTTCACAATGAGCAGATGCACAGTTCTGAAGCGGTATGACAGCGGGATGGACACCAGTCGTCCAGCAGTGACGGCTGCCCAAAAGATACAGTTCAGGTATGCTGCCATTTTAGCATGCAGAGACATGGGAGCTGAAACAGCATATGTGTAAACAAAGCCGGCGTAGACCCCCTAAAAGTGAGGTTCAAGAGTCAGGAATGAATATTGTATAAACTTCTCAACAATATTCATACAAATAATTTATCTCACTGAGCTCACTTACCATAATGCCTTCTGTCATGAATAACACCAAACCGCCTAAGATGTGGATACCAAAAAATGTGACTGGTAACCCACGCAGGCTACCATTCATACAGCAGCTGAAGATGTTTCCATGTCCTCCATGATGAGAACCTAAGGGGAATGTAATAAAAAAATGTAAAACAAATTGTCACAAAAGGCGAACCTCAATAACTACAATGTTTTGAGTGAGACTGCTATGGCTTATTATATCATAAATGATGTCTCTTACTGAAATATGTAGTAGAAAACCCATTAAAGGTTTATGTTATTTTAAAAATCCACATAGTTTTATACATATTTTGGACTATGGGGACACCATTATTTCGATTATTTCGATCGATTATGATAAATAGATGGTGTAAAATACTCAGTGAGCTACTGGCGCTACCTGTTGCTATTTTTCAACACAACACGGAAAATAAAATACTGATACAATGCCACATTGTGCAGCTTTTGGTTGTCATTTTCAGACTAAGGGTAATAAGAGAAGCAATGTAAGTCTTCACTGCTTTCCTAGCAATAAGAAGACAAGAAAAGAATGGGAAGATGCCTGTGGACGAATAAAACTTCCTGAAGACCCACGTCTTTGTTCTCTACACTTCAGTCCTGATGCCTTTGAGGCTTTTAGTACACCACAGCTACTGAAAGAGCTTACAAATGGCAGAGACAAGAAACGCTAGATGCCATCCTGACAGGATGTAAACATGCTGACGATTGTCATGACGCTGAAGCCACTGACGGAGTTTCTCAGCATGGATTTCACTCGATATCTGGGGGCTTTTAGACTCCTTGTTGGGAAAATCGATGGTACAGCATTTGGTTTAAGCATTCACTTATATCATTGCCATCGAATCAGTATTTTATTTCCTGAGTTGTGGTAAAAATAGCGTCAGGTAGCACCAGTAGCTCACTGAGTGCAACCATTTCACATCATCGAAATAATGGCGCCCCTCCATAATCCAAAATATGTATAAAACAATGTGGATTTATTGAATAACATCAATCTTTAATGGGTTTTCTACTACATATTCAGTAAGACATTATTTACGTTATAATAAACCAAACAAGTCGTAATACCCAAGGTTCCCTTTCACAATATTGCTGTTATTACTGTAATTTTGCTCAGGCTTAGTAAATCTTCTTTCAAAACCATTAAAAACGTTTGAATGTTAATGTTATTCAAAGATGTATTAAATTAAAACTACTGTACACTTATACCTGCATCGTCTGGTTCAGATATTTCTGTGCCTTCTGGTGGTTTAGTCTCCATGGCCAGCTCATCTTTGTCCAGCAGTCGTGGTTTGCTATTTGGGCAGAAGGGAAGCAGCTTCTCTTGGTACATCAACACAAAAACCGCGATTGGCACAGGCAACTAGGAGAGAAAAACACTGAGATCTCACAGAGACCCGAGACCCTTTCTACACCACACACAGTTAGGCATCAGCTTACATTTATGAGAGCCATGATCCAGAAGGCATACGCCACATTGGTCTTCCCCTCCACCGGCTCTGAGTGCGGGGAATTCTCAGAAAGGATTACAGGTGACCTGAAGCTGGATCTGAAGTGGTGAATTATCTCTGTGGCATTTTCTGTGCTATTTCTGCCCAGGTAGTGCTCTGATATGAAAGGGTCTGCAATCAGGGGGCTCACCAGAGCACCGAGCCCAATGAAGAAGTGCAGTGCCTGGAAAGAGAGTGAAGACACAGACTAATTAATTATATAATAAATATTATTTACAGTTGAGGTCAAAAGTTGCAAAATGTCAATTATTTTACCAAAATAAGAGGGATCATACAGAATGCATGTTATTTTTTATTTAGTACTGACCTGAATAAGGTATTTCACATAAAAGATGTTTTCATATAGTCCACAAGAGAAACAATAGTTGAAAATGACCCCGTTCAAAAGTTTACATGACTGTATGATTTTGAGATCCGTCTTTTCACACTGAGGACAACTGAGGGACTCATATGCAACTATTACAGAAGGTTCAAATGCTCACTGATGATCCAGAAAGAAAAAACATGCATTAAGAGCTGGGGGGTGAAAACTTTTTGAATTTGAAGATCAGGGTAAATTGATCTTACTTTGTCTTCTGGAAAACATGTAGGTATCTTATGTAGCTTCTGAAGGGCAGTAATAAATAAAAAAATATGATATGTAGGCAAATTAAGAAAGATGTACACACTGTTTAAAAGTTTTCACCCCCAACTCTTAATGCATTGTTTTACCTTCTGGAGCATCATTGAGTGTTTGAACCTTCTGTAATAGTTGCATATGAGTCCCTCAGTTGTCCTCAGTGTGGAACGATGGATCTCAAAATCATACAGTCATTGTTGGAAAGGGTTCAAATACACAAAAATGCAGAAAAAACAAAAGAATTTGCAGATGCTAGCCAATCCCTTGCGGTTCAGACGCTGGCCAATCAGCGCAAAGCTTCAGACACGCCCTTGTGAAGCGTTAACGCTAACGCACCGTGTGAATGAAATGTTAGTTTTAGTTAGCCTAGATTTATGCTTTCAGTTTAAGTGGAAATCTTATACAGTAATACAGTTAGTCGATCTAAAACAGTGGTTGTGCATTAACAGCTGTCAAACATGCAGGTACGCAAGTGAGCAGTCTCAATTTATTTACACAGTGTAAGTGTGTAAGTTTAAGTGTTTAGTGTTTTCACAACGCATTATTATTCGGCAATATTGGTGGCACTGAACCAAACTAAACTCGCATATTTTGCTGATTATTACTGCTGAAAATGGTCAATGTTTTGGGCTGTACTAATCGGTCGGACCAAGAAAAACATTTTTACAGACTGACAAAAGTTATCCTGGCATTTGTGGTTGGCCAGACTGAACCAAGATTTCCAGGGCAAGAATCTTGACAACATTCATGTTTGTTCTTACCATTTCCAGTCAGGTAGGTGAAACATTAGGCTAATATCCTAAGTAATATTGCTTGTATGTATCTTTACCACCTATTAACTTTAGCTTGTCAAAATATTGCGCCCTTTCCTGCTTACTAAGTCCTTCTCTATATGAATTTGCAGCTTCAACACATTTTTTTCTGTGGTTTAGACAGCAGAAATTATGAGAACAACATATACAGTAGTACATTAACCATGCAATCCATGCTGTTGTTTACATCCGAGTATCACCAATATGGCCACGCATCCGGGTAACTGACCAAATCGTGATGTAAGTGCAAACCCTCTATTTTTTATTATATTCACGCAAGCGCACCTGCAAATATAACTGGTTGAAATAAACATTGTAAAGAACTGTATGAGTGGACTAGAACCTCTCCTGAGTGAGATACATATATGAAGATAGTCTTTCCTCACCTGTAGAAAGATAGCAGAGTCTTTCTTATAAATGGCCACCAGTTGGATGTTTGCAATTGTGTCGATTATTCCCATCGCCAGACCTGACACTCCCATGGCAATCGCCAGCAATAGCACATTATAGCAAAGTGGTACTATAGCAAAAACCACAGAGATGATGAGGGCGGAGAGGAAGAGAGCGATGAGGGCTCCGAACAACCTGCGAACACAACGACAAACTGCTTGGATGCTTGATTATCCCTCTTTATTTCTCATATTTTGACTTTTGTCTCAAATATTACCCATTAAAAATGCTGATGTTTAAGGTCTGTAATTGTTAGCAGCTATCAAGACAGCTTAAGTGAGCTCATCACTTGATATTCCACAACATGATGTTCATCTGCACTTCACAGAGATGGAGAGTCTAAAATTGTATTTTTTATGCGCTTTCAAGTGTCCATCTGAATAAAAGTCTGAAAATTAAGATATTAAGACAACCAGAAATATTAGTGCTGCAATTTTATATTTGTAATGAAAAATACTCTTTTCTTGAATTCCCTTTTATTTTCCACTGAAATATTAAAAAAGCGATAAAAGTGATTTAGACAGATTTTATTTTTCAGTTTTTCTTTTTTAAATATAATATTATGAATTTTAAAAATCACAATTTTTAACAGAAAATGTACATTTTAATTGCATTTTCCCAAACGGTGCAGCTGTAGTACCATATTGTCTGTAAAATACAGTAGACATAAAACTAAAACAAACATTTAATATGATTATTTTCAATTAGTTTTAATGTGATTTCAAAATACATGTGACTCTGGACCACAAAACCAGTCATAAAGATCAATTTTTTGAAATTGATATTTATACATAATCTAAACGCCGAATAAATAAGCTTTCCATTGATGTATGGTTTGTTAGGATAGGAAAATCTATTTGAAAATCTGGAATCTGAGGGCACAAAAAATCAAAATACTGAGAAAATCACCTTTAAAGTTGTCCAAATTAAGTTTTTCGCAATGCATATTACTAATCAAAAATTACATTTTGGAACATGCTCTCTACTAAATATTCAAATGATGTTTAGCATAAAAGAATAATTTTGACCCATACAATGTATTTTTGGCTATTGCTACATATATACCTGTGCTATCCTAAGACTAGTTTTGTGGTCCAGTTTATCATATATAAAAGTGTATAACTTTACATAATATTAGCTTTTAAATTTGTTAAGTATTTTTTTTCCAATTTTACAAAGTTATGCAAATAAATGCATGTAGGTTTTAGCTTTACCTTACGATAAATCACAGCTCAAGGGTCACAATTTTCTCTTTGTGTGAGAGGCATGAGGACAGTGAAAGCATATTTTATTGGAATGTGTTCAAATCACATCTGTTGAGGATGTTAAGAAGTTTCAGGCTGAAAGCTGACATGAAACGTTGCAATAAATCTGTTTAAGACTGCCGTAATAGTAGGTTTACCATACATCTGAGATTCGCAAGGTAAAGAGCAAACACTTGAAAAAAAAGAAAAAGAGGGACTAAGAAGTGCATAAACTCCCCAGACAGGAGTGTAATCGACTCTGACAGCCTTTTACTGTGTCTGAGCAATGGAGCGTTTATCTTGATGCAGATGTCCATCCTTTTCCTGCAGAGGCTCGCTGCTTTACTCACGTTTTTGTGAAAGCTCCTCCAGTCGAGCTGCCGATGAGTAGGCAGAATTGCTGGGAGAAGAACACCCAGGTGATCTCCTGTAACGTGGAGCCAGTCTGGTATTTCAGATCTTGGATTGTAGGCCCCAGAAAGGCTATGCTCAATCCAAAGCTGAAGAACACACTCCAGTATGTCAGTGTATGTTGACAGTTCCTTTTGAAAAGTGTTAGTATACGCTCTTCAATTAACATAGTGTGAATATCTCCAACCAGTTCCTCTCACAGCTGTAGTTCTTTTGATCATTTGTTGAGGTGACAGATCACATCATTTCCAGCTTTTATATTCTTTCACTCCTCCCATTTCATGAACCTTTGTGCGATGCTTCTGAAGTTAATGCCTAGAAATCAGCTCTCAACAGAGCTCTTCGAAACGGTCAATGATTTTCAGTTGAACTGTAAATGATTTTGATTTTTAATGAGAGTCTTGGATCAGAATGTGATCATTTGAACATAACTGGACCTCCTGTATTTCATCAGCATGTTGTATAGGACATGATGTCTGCATGGTCTCAACACTCACAAGGAAGGAATTTCTGAAAGAACATTTTTAACTCATTTCTAAAGGTTGGTTATCAATACTATATTGCTGACTCCTCAACTTGGTATCAATGCAATGCTACAAGGACAACGTCATTGATTCATGTTTATTCTAGAAAATAATCCAGAGAGCCAATGGGACAATCATTAGCTTTGTAACGTGTTACTTATATATATTACTTGTTAAACAATGGCCCATGAACCCATCCTAAGGCTATTTGAAACATCAAAACCTATGGTTATAAGGTCCCGGTGAAGGCGTGTGTGTATATATGTGTCCCTTTAAAGCAAGAAAGATTTATGAATGAATAATAATTCTCTCATTGTTTACTCACCCTCATGTAGTTTCAGATCTGCATGACTTTCTTTAATCTGCAGAACGTAAAGAAGTGTTTTAATTAAAGGTAATGAAATATATATATATATATATAACATTTTTAGACTATATATTTCTGTATTACCATATATGTCATAGAATATTTCATATAACATATTAACCACATTTAGAAACCATTTAGAAATCATATTAAAATAATAATGAAAATTCTGTCATCATTTATTCACCCTCATGTTGTTTCAAATGTGCAGAATATAAAGAAAATATTTTAATTAAACACACACACACACACACACACATATATATATATTATATATATATATATATATATATATATATATAACACACACATATAAACCACATTTAGAAATAATATTAAAATATTAATGAAAATTCTGTCATAATTTACTCACCCTTATGTTGTTTGAAATCTGCATGACTTTCTTTATTCTGTGGAATATAAAGAAAATATTAATTAAAGATAATAAAATATATATTTTTATATTCTTAGACTATTATTCTATAACATTTTTAGACTATATATTTCTGTATTACCATATATGTCATAGGATATTTCATATAACATATTAACCACATTTAGAAAGCATTTAGAAATCATATTAAAATAATAATGAAAATTCTGTCATCATTTATTCACCCTCATGTTGTTTCAAATGTGCAGAATATAAAGAAAATATTTTAATTAAATATAATGAATTAAATGAATTTCATATTCTTAGGCTTTATATTTCTGTAACAAATTACCATATATATACATATCATTATTATTTTAACATGATTTCTAAATGTGATACACACATACACACACATATATATATATATATATATATATATATTCTTGATTCAGAATATATAATATAATATAAATAAATATATTATTATATAAATTATATAATATAAATAAATATTTTATAAATATATTTTAATTTATTTAAGAGATGCATATAACTAAATACTACATTTTTTTAAAATAGGAAATTAATTTTGTTTTTAACAGATTAATCACATTTAGTTACTGTGGAAATAAAACATTAAAATGCAATTGAAAAACTATTAGATTATCAAACTACTAAGACTTTATAAATCATTTAAATGACAAGTATATTTATTTTAACATTCACACATTCAGGAAGTCCCAGGGTTCTGTGGACCTACAGTCTGTCACTTTAACTTCTTGTATTTATTAACAGAGAATATTTTTTGCTTCATTACTGATCTCATTGTAACCTGCAACTTTTGGGTTGTATATTGTTGAGCTGGACTGAGTTCAGCAAAGTTTATATTGTTATGGATTGTATATTTTACAGTGAGATTAAGAGGAAACATAAATTGGTGCAAAGCAAAAAAACTCAAAACTCAAAATACGCTTTGCAACAAATCAAGTAACAGCACTACAATACAAAGTGTTCTCAGATCTGCATATCCTGGTTGTCTTTCTTTTTGCAGGAACAGACGTGCATATTTCTCCTAGCAACAACAACCTGTCAGTGGCTGTCAGCAGATGAACCATGATCCACGGATGCAGCTATTTTCAAACATTTAAATTGGGTTCACGCATATATGCATGCTGATTTCTTCTTTATGAAGTCTGATTAGATAACAATAGCCAGTAATGCTATAAAACCCAAACAGGGAGAGATCTGATTTAGGGAGCATATAAAATGGCTGTCCAGATCTCAGAGGAGTGGAAGCTGATGACAGGTGTGTGTTTTTATAATGGACATTGATTAACACATTTAAACACTTTCTCACTTCCCAAAGCTAACTCAAAGTGACTTATTGGAAGGTAATTGCAGACTAAGACCTGAAATACGTCTGACATTCTGAATAAGGACATGTTAATTTTCAACATAGCTATCATTCTGTGAATTGCAGGATGTACTTTGTGATTGTGGAGATCTGAGGATAAGTAGTTATATTTATATCTCGCAGTAAACGGCCAGCATGAAAGTAGAAGGCCTCATTTGTCTCATCAGCGTGACGCGACTCTGAAGCATCAGAGACCAAATAAAATTGATTGCAAAATGATTGTATAAGAGAGGCTGCAATTTGTCAAATCCATAATTATTATTAATGCATCACCCTGTTGTAATCAGATACTGCGTATTTCATTTGCCTTGCAGTTTTGGCATCAACTGCTGTACTAAAACACACAGCGGGTAATTCATTTATCCACATTTAGAAGTGGAAAACAGTTTAAGACGGAGGCTTTTCTTTTGTTTTCATCAGTAGGTAATGCAGTAACTAATGTTCCAATATCCCTTGAGCAAAAGTACATCTAACTGATTTTCTTGATTTTCCTTTTTGGTCAATGCAGTGCTCTCGAAACATAGCTAGATTCAGTATGCAACATTCAGGTTAATTATTTTTTCAGGCATTTATTCAATACCACATTTGGCTATTTAAACTTGAATATGCAAGAGCATTGGCTATGAGCACCGCTTGACCATTGTTGCATTTTAATGACAGGATGTTATGTAAAATGCAAAAGGTCATGAGTTGTTAAAATTTTGCAGATTGAGATGAGAAAGGGAAACCTGTTACATGTGACACAAAGTGTGCTTTTTTGTCCTTGTTTCCTCTTGATTTTAGTTGTATGGGATCCTGAATCACATAATTACTGATGAAAATAATTATTTCTTGTTTTCTCCACTAGGTGTCATACTATAGTGACATCTAATCAATGAAGTTTGTAAGAACACTTTTATACAGTATCTGAACCTTGAGTAGCCGTTTTATCACTAAATCACTCACAACTATTGCAAATAATACAATATGTATTTTCGTATTACAATTGTCAAATTCATAAATGTATTTCAATGTTTAAAAAACACCGTTTAAATCAGAAAATAGAAAACAAAATACATAAGAAATATACTTAATAATACAGTAAAATGATCATGACAATATTGAAACATTTGGGCAAAAATGTTAATAAACAAGGCACAATATGTAAGATTTTTTCATTGAACTATCCAAAAACCACTAGAACAGTGTTATATATTTTGCTGACTTGTGTACTTAAATTATTCCAAATGTTTCCAAGAATGTTTCAATCCAGAGAAATAAGCAATTTTAACTAGTGTAACGTCATACACCTTCGATTTTCTAGTTTTATTTTGTAAAAAAAAAAATATATATATACATATATATATATATATGTTATGAATTTTATTAGACAGGTGACGAATGCACAGCATTATAACAGAACTGCCAACACACTCAAATGTATCTAATATGATAAAACATCGCTGTTTTACCTCACATACGCGTGACCTGAAAAAGCGGAAACGCTCGACTGTGGCATAATAAAAGCTCTGCTGCTTTTGAGCCATGTATCACGCTCGTCCTTCATTAGGAATCACTCCAGTACCCTCGTTTCGCTTCGAGGACTTTCAGCCCTACCCTGCTTCATACTACACATTAGCACATCTATGAACACAATTTCTGCCGGAGACCCAATGGATTGCATCGGTTGTGGGGATGAAGACTACAACTCCCATGATTCCACAATCAATCACGGCGTCATCAAACTACACATTTGTTCCTTGTTTGTTTTGAATATGCGTCCTCTAGCGGTGAAAACTTAAAAAGGCACATATTGTGCCTTTTATTGTTAATTGAGCCTTCTGCAGCCGTCATGTTTTGAGGTTTAAGAAATTACCCATGACTTGTACCTTACGTTTTATACTACTTTTAGTGCTGGTGATTGCAAATATTACATTATGTGTATTACACATATTTAATTCATACACGTTTGTTTATTGCGTAATTCATACACATTTAATGTATAAATGTACATTTTGCATTTTAAAATATGTGGATCCCGCTAAATGTGACTGTAGCATCGCGTTGCGTCAAAAGCAACTGGAAATTGCAACCACTGCCGCTATCTTGCCTACACTGGATACAGTATACAGATGCGTTCACTTTCTGACACGCTGGAGTCTGTCCTTAGTAGGACAAATGGAGTGAAAGAACGTTCGCTTTGACACGTTTGGTTTAAACAGCTCGTTCGCGTCTTTGTATGGATATCAGAAGGATAATCCAGGCATCCCGGATCATGTCTGAGGATTGAGCGGAGCATTTTGTTTTGTAAACGGGGCACAGTGTCATGGAGAGTTCACAAAGAAACATTTGTTGAAAGATGAAGCAGAACTAGATTTGACTACAGCTGCATGACAAAAGGTAAGTAAACATTTTCATAAAGCTTTTTATCTAGAAATGACCGTTTTATTTTGATTATGTTGTCAAAACACTCAAAACCATAGCAAGCCATAGCAAGGGAGCATTGATATTGTTTCCTATGCAATGACGTCAGCCAGTCGTAACAGTGGCGGATTCCTGAGAAGCCTTAAAGGACACGCCCCTTAAACAGCCCGTTTCTGAGAAAGGTTCAGAATGAGGGTTGAAAATAATTTTTTTTTTGTGCAAAAAACTTTATTAACAGTATAAGTAAACCATGGTGAACACACTTCAACACACTCAAATGTATCTAGTATGATAAAACACCACTGCTTTACCCCATATACGCATGACTGGAAAGAGCGGAGGCGTCGACTGTGGCATAATAAAAGCTCTGCTGCTTTCGAGCCGTGTATCACGCTCATCTCTCATTAGCAATCACTCCAGCGTCCTTGCTTTTTACGATTTGCAGCCTCACCCTGCTTCATACTACAGTGACTTTACTAAGTTTTTAATACGTTAGCTCATCAATGAACATGATTTCTGCCCAAGTCCAGTTGGATTGCAACGGCTTTGAGGATGAACACGACAACTCCCATGATTCCACACACAATCACATCATCAAACTAAGCCTTTGTTTCTTTGTTTTGAATATGCGTCATCTAGTGGCTTTGAAACATGCAGCATTATTCTATGTGTTGACGTAATTTCAACTGAAACAGGAAGACAGGGCGGGACATATCAAGCAGTCCCACCCCTTTTTAAAATAGACAACAGAATTTTTTTTTATATTACAGCATTACGTTTTATGCTCTGCGCCGACTCGTACAAATGATCCACTCCATGCTATCGTGACTCCGTACACTGTGTCAGTTTGTGAAATACTGTCTAAATTGTCTGAATGTTCTCTTCTCAAATAAATTAAAACAAAGGTATGTGAACAAAATGCAAGTTTTGGCCATCTGCAATCCATATTAAGCAGCCGCTCCAATATTTAAATCATTAAACAGTGCAACAAAATGTTGTAAAAACACTTAAAGTGCCTTAATGTATTTAAAACAGTAATATTACAAGATCAAATTCAGTAATCACTATATTAATGATGCATAGTTTACATAGGCAAGCAGATCATCATCAATAAGTTTTTTACTGAATTTCGCCCTTTCTTATCTGCATTTTACTACATTACTACTTCGTTTTGCCCTCCAGGTGGGCGTTCCTATGAGTGTATGACGTCACGCGAAAAACTAACAATTGGCGGAAGTGAGAGACTGTATTCCAAAGAGTGTGATGATGCTTTTAAAAAACTGTGTCTCAGAAGGAATCAGCATAGTTAAATCCTTGTGGAAACATTTTCATTGAAAATGTTGATGTTTTAAAACAACGGTGTAGCAATAAGATTATAAGGAATGCTCTTTGTTCTGTGTCTTTACCTGCAGCAAGATTTTTTTTGGTCTTCTTTATTTGGTAATGTATTTTGGGTTAAAGCATGGAAGTTGCCAAATAAGTTTTGTATCAATAACAAGATCAAGGAAGTGTCTTACAAAATACTTCCTGCTAAGCATGTTTTGGAAAGATTTAAGTTTAATATTTCATATACCTGTCATTTTTGGGGTCAAGAAAAATAAACTATTTTGCATCTATTTTTTTTTATTGTATTTACTCAAAATTATTTTGGAAGGATGTGGAATTCTATATTAATAGAAAGATGGAATGTATGATAGAAATTTGTATATTTGACGTGCTGTTTTATACAGAAAATTTGAATTGTAAAGAACAACACATTATACAATTGCATATTCTGTAGGAAAATACCATATACATAAGAAAAAGTGGGCTCATTGTAGACCAAATTTTTCCCATTTTATTAATGACTTTACATTGTATGTAAATCATTTGGAACCATCAAAAAAAAAAAAAAAAGCACTGAAAACATGTAATGCTCTGAAACCATTGAATTTTATGTAATTTTTCTTTCTTTTCTTCCTTTTCTCTGGCAGCTATTGTAATTTGACACGAATATGTAATACCTCATGTTCTCATGGCGTTGGAATAATAAAGCATTGAAAAAAAAAGTGAGAGACTGTAAGTTTTGGAATGCTTATATCTTCTAAATGCAAATTTTGTCATTGTTTTGAAACACACTAGCTTATATATAACCTTAAGGCTAACCTATTTACTAAAAACCAAAAAACTTCAAATTTGATTTCATGGGTACATTAATAAATAAATGCTTTTTATAATGCAAAATTAGAAAAGGATAAAAGAAATCAAGACTCTTTTGTTTGTTTGAATTTCAATCATGTTTACTGCTGATACAGCGGTACCTGGCAAAAGACAGCAAGTCAAACTTTAGTTTTGTCATTGAACAATAACTGACTAATTCCTCATTAGTCAGAACTATTTTTACACACAGAACTCACAAACTCCTACGCTTTTGTCTTTAGTTTAATCCAGACATGTCTGCTGATATTCGATATGGGTGCCACGTCAGTGTTGTGCAACTGGCAAGACCCTCCTCCCCTGCCTGACATTTAGCAACACTTTCACTCCCAGCAAATGCACTAATGTGTACACACATGTAAACTGATGATAATTAGAAATCTGTATACAGAATAATTGTTCGACTCTTCCAGAGTGAATTTTTAATTGTCTCACGCAGTGAATCTTTCCATCTCTCTCTCTCTCACACACACACACACACACATACACACACAGAAATACTCTGCAGGTTTGTAATTAAAGCTGTACAGTTACAGCGGGGGCAGCATGGACCTGACATTATCCCGGTCTGGGGGATTTCCCAAAGGACTGGCTGAGGTTACTAAACACTCAAAGGGGATCTCATGCCTGTTGGCACAACCTTGATAGTATTTGTGCTCCACTTCAACCAAAAACCAACATGAAGAATGAAACATCCAAGTCTGAGGTGTAGTTTAAGCAATATCACATGAGCAGCAGTGCCATTTCAGAGTCATTTCATCAGATAATGAAAGAAAAAAACAATCAAGAAAAACAGAATTAATGGTGAAATGTTACTCCGAACTGAAGTTATCTTCACCGAACGCTCTCCAGTGTACAATACAAGTCACAAAAAAGCCTTCCCAAGGCTTTAAAGGCAATAAAATCGAAACGAGATTTTCCAACATCCGTCGCACAGACCTCAACCACAACAAATCAATCTATTCCACCTTGACACACCAAGGTAGACTATCTATCCCGCCGCCTTGAGGCAGGAGCAGGACCATATCCTATGCTTTATCTGAAACCCAATTCCCCTCCTCCAAACAAGATAAATGAGAGGCATGAGATGGGGCTTTGGTGGTGCTGTTTGCAGGTTGGTTACAGGCAGACTGTTCTGTCATAATTAGAGCTCTATAGACTTGACTGTGCTGCTGCTCTGTGCATCTGACTGAGATTGAATGGAGTCCTGAAACAGGAATGCATCTTTTACTTTGCACCCTATTATTGCTCCATCATGTTTTAGCATGCACCCTTGTGCCTCAGTATCATGTTTTAGTATGTAAATTATTAGCATTGCATCATACCTTTGTATGTATCATGCTTTTATACAATCAGCAGAATAGGATGCTTTAGTATACAAACTATTAGCATTGTAATGTGTTAGTATACAAACCATTAGCACTGTATCATACTATAGTATATAAACTATTAGCGTAGTATCATACTTTAGTATGCACCCTTTTTCATGCTTAAGTATATAAACTATTAGCACTGTATCATACTTTCGTATGCACCCTTTATCATACTGTAATACACAAACTATTATCACTGTCATGCTTAAGAAAAAACTATGAACACTATATCATTCTTTAGTTTGTACTATATCATGCATTAATATAAAAAGTATTCACAGTGTATCATACTTAAGTATGCACCCTGTGTCTTGCTTTATACTATTAACATAAAGTATAACTATTAGCACTACCATGCTTTAGTATTCAAATTTGTAACATGCTTTAGTATCATTACTATTAGCACTGCGTTATACTTTAGTATGCAATTTCTATCCTGCTTTAGTATCCAAACTATTAGCACTATATTATTTCTATAGTATAGCAATAGCTGCAGTATAGAAACTATTAGCATTGTAGCATGCTTTAGTATACAGACCATTATTACTGTATCATACTATAGCATATACACTATTAGCACCTTATCTTTAGTATGCATCCTCTATCATGCTTTTGTATATGTGACCCTGGACCACAAAACCAGTATTAAGTCGCTAGGGTATATTTGTAGCAATAGCCAAAAATACATTGTATGGGTCAAAATTATTGATTTTTTGTTGCCAAAAATCATTAGGGTATTAAGTAAAGATCATGTTCCATGAAGATATTTTGTAAAATTCCGACTGTAGATATATAAAAACTTTTTGATTAATAATATGCATTGTTAAAAAATTTATTTGGAATTCTCAATATTTAGATTTTTTTGACCCTCAGATTCCAGATTTTCAAATAGTTGTATCTCAGCTAAATATTGTCATGAATCATCATCATAACAAACCATACAAACGTAATTTGTTCCTCTCGTGATAAGTCATGGCAACGGATTTTGGTGGGATTTGGACGGATTTTGGCTTTATTTAATTGAAAGAGGCGTATGCGTGTATCTTTACAAAAGCAGCGCAAAGAGCCACTTTAGAAACGTGTGCGACGCTGCTGGTATAAACATAACATCAGCTCCGGTGACCGTGTCGGAGCCATTACGTGCCGGAGATGCGTGCAGCGTACATGCATTAATATCAGGGAAAGCCCCTTATACTTGAGAGCGGCTTTTCACATACGCCATGTGACCTGTAAATGCGAAAAAGCCGTTTCCATTGCAGTTTTGCCAAGTATTCCTTTTTCGAATTGACTGAGAAACCACCTCATGCCAGCATAAAAACATTTTTGCGCTATATGAGTTTTTGCGAAATTGACGCGTTTCCATTAGGCGTATTTTCAATTCGCAATTTAAATTTGCGCATCTTGAAGGGTAATGGAAATGCAGCTAGTGATAATTCTTTGACGCATATGTCCCAACGTCTCTCTGCTATGCTTCTGTAAAGATGCACGCATGCGCCTCTTTCCATTAAATAAAGCCAAAATCCGTCCAAATCCCACCAAAATCCATTGCCATGACTTATCGCGAGAGGAACAAATTACGTTTTAGTCGCATAACATCGGTTAATGGAAAACTTGTCATTTCGCAATACTTTTTTTTATCGACATTGATAAAATATCGCCAAAGTTTTGCGCAAATCTGTAATGTAAACGCGCCTACTGAAACCCATTCTTTTTTGTGTAAAAATCGAAAAAAATAATACTTCTCTCAAAAGAAAAATTAAGCAGACATATACTAAACCACGCTTTTTCCAGTGTACAGAGGTTTACGGGAGCAAAAAAAAAAAACAGAGTGAAGTGGCAAAATATCAGAACTGAACCGAAAACCGTGGTTAAAAACCAAGGTACGTATTGAACTGTGGACTAACTGTATTGTTGCATCCCTAATGAACACTGTATCTTGCTTTATTATACAAACTACAGTACTGGAATTATAGCACACTTTAGTATACAAGCTATTAGCACTGTATCATGATTTAGTATCATCACTGTTAGCACTGTATCATACTTTAGTATATAAAACATTAACATTACATCATACTCTAACATTCAACTGCTTTAACATGCTTTAGTATAAACACTTTTGCATTGTATCATGATTTAGCATTTATCCTATGCTTTATCCCCACTGATTATTATAACTGAAGAGCAGAAGTTGAGGTCAAGTTGGCAAAATCATTTGGTTTTAGTATGTGAATGTGGTCATCTGCAGAAAGTATGTCAGTTTAAGGTTTGTATTGGATATGTAAAGAATCATGAAAGGCACGCTAGAGGAAAAAAAATGAAGGTAAATCATCTTTGCTGTTCAGCCAGCTGTTCAGACTGAAGGAAAGCGTCTGTGGAGATCTGAGACAAAAGCGGGCTTCCTTGCACACAAGAGCAGGCCTGTGTGATGATCACAACGCTGAATAGCATCTGAATATGCAGATTAAGAGGAAGATGCTCTGAAGGTTTCTGAGAGGTTTAGATTGTGCTCGCACACGGCCGTCTGGCTGAGAGAAGATAAGATGGCCATAATTCTGGTGAGACGGCTCTTGTTTTTGGCATCCGCAACAGCCACAATTTGTTCTGAGCCTTGCCTTTTAAGACCACATGAAAAACACTGAACATCTCCTGCCAAATGCCCCACAAAACCATATTTGCTCATAAACAATCTAGCAAGCCTTTTGTGATCGAACTAAAGCATCCAGAAATGCTGCATAACGTGTTTTATATGCAGGCAGGGTCACTTTAATGATCATCATTTCCAAATAACCTTGAGCAGCGAGTCTGTCGTAAAGCCATGACCAGATTACCAGCACCTCTGATGGATAATGAATAATTATAGCTTCAGGCCTGGTTAATTATTGACGGTTTTGATATGTGAGGTGAGTGTCAATGGACGGATATGAAAATCTACATGGTGCTTGATCTCATAGACTGTCTGGACGGGTGTTCTGGCCTGCTGATAAGTCTTTCATTACGACACACTCTCGCCCCTGGAGCCTTCATCCTCCCCTGTTCCTCCTCCCCTCCCCCCGGCTGTGTCCTCGCTTAAAATAGAGCTACAAACAGACTGGACCCGACCAGACTGACAGCTGAGAAAGAGCGAGAGCGGGAGAAGAGAGGGAGAGAGAAGAGAAATGAACTCCCACTAGATAAGTTCACAAAGCACCACACATCCTTCTGTACTTAAAGACGTGAAGTCGCATCGATTTGAGCTTTGAGGTCAACTATATGCTAGTGTTCACACCTAGAACAATAACTATAAAGATAACTAGAACAATGACTATGTGTGACCCTGGACCACAAAACCAGTTATAAGGGTCAATTTTTGAAAATTGAGATTTATACATCATCTCAAAGTTGAATAAATAAGCTTCCCATTGATTGATTGTAAAATATTTTGACGAGATACAACTATTTGAAAATCTGGAATCTGAGGGTGCAAAAAAAATCAAAATACTGAGAAAATCGCCTTTAAAGTTGTCCAAATGAAGTTCTTAGCAAAGCAAATTACTAATAAACAAATTACGTTTTGATATATTTATGGTAGGACATTTACAAAATATCTTCATGGAACATGATCTTTACTTAATTTCCTAATGATTTTTGGCATAAAAGAAAAATAGATAATTTTGGCCCATACAATGTATTTTTGGCTATCACTACAAATATAACTGTGCTACTTATAACTGCTTTTGTGGTCCGGGGTCACATATTAGTTAGTGTCCATATTAGCAGTTTAGTTGTCTGCCACTTAAAATGGTCAAGCTCTTTTAAAATTGGTGGATTTTGATTGTCTGCCAATGTTTTTATTATTCATTACCTGAAAAAAATAGTTTTTTCTGTAATCATTTACTCAGACTCATGTCGTTCCAAACTTGTAAGACCTTCGTTCATCTTCAGAACACAAATCAACATATTTTTGATGAAATCCAACAGCTTTCTGACCCTGGATAGACCGTAACGCAACTGACACGTTCAAGGCCCAGAAAGGTAGTAAGGACATCATTAAAATAGTCCATGTGACATCAGTGGTTCAACTGCAATGTTATGAAGCTACAAGAATACTTTTTGTGCGCTAAAAAAACAATACTAGGGAAGTCAGTGGCTACCAGCAACTGTTTGGTTCCCAGTATTCTTCAAAATATCTTTTTTTGTGTTCAACAGAAGAGAGAAATTTATGCAGGTTTGGAGGTTTGTGGAGGTTTTTGGGTGAACTATTCCATTAAAGGCTTTGTTGTTGTTTATACATTGTTTAGTTGTTTAGTTTAGTTATAAATTTATTTGATGATTTAATTATTACATTATTAGAACTTTAAATTAGATGGTAAAGGGATGATAAAGAGATGATAAAAATGTCATTCATACCACCATAGATAAATACAACCCCAATTCCAGAAATGTTGCGACGTTTCGTGAAATGCCATAAAATCAAGAATATGTTACCTGTTCATTCTCTCTGAAGTACAAAGAAAAAATTTCCAATGTTTTCAGTGGCCAACTTTCAATTTTATTTTGTAAATATAACCAAATTTAGATTTTCATGGCTGCAACACACTCCAAAAAATGTTGGGACAGAGGCATGTTAAAAGACCGAGACACACCAAGCTGACGGTCAGCAGTCGGTCAGTGTCTGTCGGGCTAGTCTGTTTGGTGTGTTTAACACGTCGGCTCTCGTCAGGCTCACGTCGGAGGGAGTTTGCCTGATTCAACATGTTGAATCAGTGTCGGGACAGTCGTGGCCGTCGGGGCCATCGGGGAATGTGAGAACTCTGATTTGATGCCTAGTAAAGTGAAAGTGAAATAAGAGGAAAAAAATGTTTCATGCATTTGATGTCAAAATCGGAATGCATATCATTTTTAGAATACTGTCGTCAAAGACGCCATTTGAAGCTAAACGCAGATGTTTAAACGGACATTCTATGGATGAAAACTGCTATGATTACTCTATTTTTAAAGCATAAATTTGAGTTAAACAATATGTCTACGTAATATTCACATATGGTGTTCATAGGGAACATATTGTATTAGCCCTACAGTTACAGCATGACATATTATTTTAACCTATTACTACTAACATTTTACATAACATTTATTTAATTTATCTCACAATTCTCTGCAAGTTTATATCTCCTAATTCTGACTTTATAACTCGATTTAACTCAAAAATAGTGAGTTGGTTAATTCTGAGGGTAAAAAAGCCAGAAGTGTGGAATAAACTCCTATTCCGAGCCGAGGGGAAAAGAGAGAATGATGAATTATTTTTCCTTATTAGAATTGTGAGATATAATCTCGGAATTGGGAGAATAAAGTCAGAATTTTAAAATATAAAATCAAATTTACCTTTTTTTATTCTTTTATTTCATGGCTCCACAGACTGCTACTTGAACCTGTCACGAATCTGGTCGGTGTCCCGCTGTCCGCCCACCACCAGATGTCGCTTTCACCCCATCATTACACTCTGACTCCTGTACCACTCCCCGGACTACATCTCCCGCCATGCATCACGCTGATTGCGTCTATTCATGTGACCAATCAGCAGCTCTATAAAAACCCTGGACTTTCCCCATGCAAACCACGGAGTATTGAGTTGTTATTGTTGTATTTCCATTGTTAGCATTTGCTAGTTTCTCGTTCCAAGTTCCAAGTTCCAAGTTCCAAGTTCTTTGTTCTCTCGCCTGGCTCCCCCGTTTTTCGACTGTTCGCCGCCTGCCTTTACAGACTATCTATCGTTATTGGATTATTCTCTACGTTTTGCCTGTGATATACCTGTCTGCTCCTGTTTTGACCCTGCCTGTACGACCATGTCTTTGTCTCATCCCAATAAAAGCTCGCAAGTGGATCCGCTCGCCTCTCGTCATTCACTCCTCGTTACAGAACCTCCCACAAAAATGTTATCCCTATTTCGGATCTGTAAGACTATCCCATTTGGGATCGTTTGAAGCTGCATTTGAACTGCATTTTGGAAGTTCAAAATCGGGGCACCATACCAGTTGGAAGTGGACTTATCCTTTAACACTGTGCCACATCAACTTTTCGTTTAATTACAATGTTTAATTGGTTGGGAATTGTGGATGCTAATACTTCAAGTTTTGCAAGCATAATTGTTGTTTAATCTGGCTTGATAACTTAAAATGCTCAGCAGTCTGTGATCATCGTTGTCTGATTCTCCTTTTCATGACTGGCTATATATTTTCAATAGGAGACAGATCTGGACTGCAGTCAGGCCAGTCTGGCACATTCAGTCTGTGTCTACAAAACCATGCTGTTGTAGAACATGCAGAATGAGACCTGGCATTGTCCTGATCTAATAACCATGGACTTCCCATGAAAGACGTCATCTTGATGGCAGTATATGTGTCTGTACAATCCCAATACATGCCTCCATTTCAGTGGTACCTTCGCACATATTCCAGTCACCAATGCCGTTTGGTCTGCTGCACCCCCATACCATGACAGTCATTTGCGTTTGCATCTGCTGGATGGTCCCTTTGGTCTTTGGTACTGCTAACTCAGCGTCGACTTTTCCCAGAAACAAGCTGAAACATAGACTCATCTGACCACAGCACACATTTCCATCGTCTTTTTAACTATCTGAGATGAGCTCTGGCCCAGAGAACCCCATGGCATCACTGCACAGAATTGATGTATAGCTTTCTGATAGAGTAACAGAAATTCAGGTTGCATTTGTTGATGCAGCTGCAGAATGTGTTAAGTGACAGCAGTTTTCTGAAGTACTTCTGAGCCCATGTGGCTATATTTAACACCGCAGCATGACAATTTCTTATGCTAAGCCATCACTATTATTTCACTTTTCACTATTATTTTGCCTCTGTCCCAACATTTTTGGAGTGTGCTGCAGCCATGAAAACCAATCAAAAATTGGTTATATTTACAAAATAAAATGAAACGTTGGCCACTGACAACACTGGAACATTTTTCTTTGTACTTTAGTCAATTAAATAAAGTTTAAAGAGAATAAACAGATAACATTTTACAACATTTTACGGCATTTTACGAATCATCCCAACTTTTGTGGAACTGGGGTTGTATAAATGTCCTTGCAATAAATGTCATCATTTACTCAGCCTCGTTTGTTCCAAACTCATATGACTTTCTTAATACCTCTGAGTCAAAAAACCTGACTCACAAGAATGATTCATTCATAAATCGGTACAGTTCTCATAAACTTTTATGAACTTGTCAAGCTGAGCCAGGGCAGATGCCAATATTTTTCCATGAATAATGACTTAAATTTCCATCTTTTCCTCACACAATCATCTTTATATGTCTTTGGAAGACTGTGATACAGTACACAAGTTATATGAACCAATTTTTTATGGTGTTTTTTTTTTTTTTTTCCATTCGCTTTTATTACAGGTATATTAATAAGAGGTTTTGGGTTCCACAAAAGAAAACAAGAAAGTGAATAATTAATGACAGATGTTTTTTATTTTTCCATGTTGTGACGTACAACCGAGTGAAATGAATTGTTGAAGAAATAAAAAAAAAGGAAAGAAAGAAAGGCGGAACTTGATTGTTGAGCTTGTACACCGGATTTAAAGTGCCCCTTTATGAAATGATTATGAAAAGGTTCATATTTTGGTTTTGGGAGTCTCCAACAACAGGCTGACATGCATGCAAAGTCAAAATACACTTTCATTGTCTCATAATATGCATTTATTTTTTCCTTTTTTGCTCAATGACTCCCAAACGCTCAAGGAATCATTTGTCCAAACCCATCCTTTGCGTGACGCTAATCTGTGATTGGAGATTGGTCTGATGACCCGGTCTGTTGTGATTGGTCTACTGCGTGCAGCACACGGAAATAGAAAAACCCAAACAGCCATGGTATATGCGTTAGCCCAATGCAGAAACGTATTGATAAAGCACTGCAGTTTGTACACCAACGTGTTGTTCTATTCTTTAGCAGAACTCCAAGTAATAACAACGACAAACATTCACTATTCATCAACACATTTCTAGACAATTGCGAGCGAATAGATATTGCTGTTAGCCAGTTAGCCAGAGACATACAAGCTGCATGGAGCAACACAGTACACACAACTAAATACAGATTTTGCATGCTATAGAGTACATGAGAGCAACAGTTTTTGAAGGATTACTCCACATTCAGAATAAAAAATCCTGATAATTTACTCACCACCATGTCATCCAAGATGTTAATCTCTCAAGATGTTAATGTTAGTTTTTTTGAAGAAAACATTCCAGGATCCTTTCTCCAACTTCAAAATCACCCTACATCGCTGTTTTACCTTTTTTGTTTGTAAAGCGTGTTTGACCCTGCTTGCACGCTCACTTTGTTAAAACTGGGTGGGTACTTCTGCAGCGATGTAGGACAATTTTGAAGTTGGAGGAGAACATGAGATGGGAGTTTTTTGACAGAAACCTAACTCTAGCACAGCGTCTTCTCGACATGATGCTATCCACAGGAATCCGCTACAGTGTTTGAGGGAGGGGAGTTCAAGTTTTCCCGGGTTTGCGCGGGCAACAAGCGGGCGGGCGATGTGCTAATGTTTCATGTTGACGTCAACTTGAAACAGCTAAACATTAGTTTTAAAAACGACTCGTTTTCATGACTCGGAATCAACTCTTTTTTTTTTAAAAAAAAAAAAAAACACAATAACTTTATACACAGAGCACTTTAAGATTTGCAACTTTGCAGGATCTTTTCATTCATTTAGAGCTGTGCATGAAAGGTAATTTTCAAAACTCCATAATAGGGGCACTTTAAAGGAGAAGTTCACTTCCAGAACAAAAATTTACAGATAATTTACTCACCCCCTTGTCATCCAAGATGTTCATGTCTTTCATTCTTCAATCGTAAAGAAATTATGTTTTTTGAGGAAAACATTTCAGGATTTCTCTCCATATAGTTATACTTCAGTGGTGCCCACAAGTTTGAACTTGCAAAATACAGTTTGAATGCAGCTTCAAATGGCTCTAAACGATCCCAGCCAAGGAAGGATGGTCTTATCTAGCAAAACGGTTATTTTTTTAAAAAATGTACAATTTATATTCTTTTTAACCTCAAATGCTCGTCTTGTCTAGCTCTGTGTGAACTCTGTGTATTCCAGTTCATGACAGTTAAGGTATGTCGAAAAACACCCATGTCATTTTCTCCTCCAACTTCAAAATCATCCTACATCGCTGTTTTACCTTTTGTAAAGGGCATTTGACCTCCTTTGCATGTTCACTTTGTAAACACTGGGGTGGTACTTCTGCAGCGATGTGGGGCGATTTTGAAGTTGGAGCATTTGAGCATTTGAGGTTAAAAAGCATAAAAATTGTAAAATATTTTTAGAAAATAACAGATCGTTTCACTAGATAAGACCCTTCTTCCTCAGCTGGGATTATTTGAAGCCGCATTTAAACTGTATTTTGGAAGTTCAAACTCAAGGGGCACCACTGAAGTCCACTAATGGAGAAAAATCCTGAAATGTTTCCCTCAAAAAACATAATTTCTTTACGACTGAAGAAAGGAAGACATGAACGTCTTGGATGACAAGGGGGTGACATTATCTGTAAATTTTTGTTCCGGAAGTGAACTTCTCCTTTAATGACAGAATTTAGAAATTCCAGAATATGAGCATGGATAAATGATCATTAAGAAAACACAAAAGGTGAATTTCCACTTCATGCCGACTTTTTAGTGGTAACCTAAATTAGGCTCCACATACCAACACATGCATGTAGGAAAAGTCACTCAACCCAAATCAAGCAAGTCATTTCAGTCCAGAAATCTTACAGTTGATCTTAAATTGAGTTTACTGTAAGAAACTTAAACCAAAAATGACAAATAACCAAGTACAAAACTACCGCAGAAAGGCACCACCAACCAAGCCTAACGGACCAGATCATGTGTAAAAGGATTTCCTCTCTCATTTCACTCCTCACTCAGCAATGTGAGGCAGGGCGGCGGGAGAGGAGGAAAAAAATGTAGAAAAGGTAACTCGCAAGAGTGCCGTCCTCGCCAGGAATTTGGCACACGTGAACAAAGCATTACCTCCAAGAATTTGCACAAAAAATCTTTTTTCTGCATCGACACACAGAAATCACAAGCCCACAGAACAGGCATTCAATGACACCCTGTCACACTTGTCAAACAGTTTTTTCCACGCATTACAGCCCGAACTTTCAAATGTCATCAAAGCTCAAAGCTTCGCATCAAAAAAAGTTGTTGAACTTGATCGAACCGAGTACAGAGCCCAGAGGCACGCGGATCCTCGGGGGAAGCGGCTGGTGAAGTTGAGTGTGCTGGAGGACTCACATGGCTAACCTCAGTGTGCTCGCTCTCTCTCCTCACCTCAGCCCTGCTGCCAGCTCTCTAGCCAAGCGAGACAGATCACTCCCAGCGAACGCTAGTAGAGGGAAAATGGGAGAAAAACAAAGATCGGGGTAACACAAGAGGGATTCGGCGAATGGGATAAGACAACGTTTTAAGATGGTGGGCGAGGAACTTTGAGATAAGACTCGAGACAAATTCGGCACATACCTGTATCGTGTATCATGAGCAACAAAAAGGACAGACAAAGGAATATATTACATTGCTGCTTATTGCGTCACAGTTTTTGGATGAGGGGAGGTGGAAGTCTTTTGATATGTCAGAACGGACAAAATCCATTTCACATTAGATGCAACAAGCCTGTTTTTTCCTCTCTTAGTAGGGTAGCGTTGAGCGTCTTAGGAAGACCCGGTGAATAGTAATGAACTAGGCTTGTGTGTCTGTTTGACAGAGCAGAAGAAGGGGAAAAGAGGTGGGGGCTGTGCAGTGTGTGTGTGTGTGTGTGTGTTGCAGGGAGAGCTGTGAGAATAAGGCAGAGGGATGCAGAGGAGAATGGAGACAGCCTTCCCATTCCTCCACTCCTCCCCTCTCACTTCTGCTTTTCCCTGACAGAGGGAAAGGAGTTCTGAAGATGTACTACAGAATTCTTATGTAATCTCTTTTTTTTTGTCCTCTTTCCCATCAGTTTCTTGACAGGGGTCTGCCGGGTTTCTGTGAAAAGCGGCACTGAAGAGTTGTGAAGGTGTATTACTGAATTCTTTGCTATTTCCCATTTTTTTCGGCCGCTTTTTTGCCAGTTTTTCAGCGAAGATATACCGGATTTCTGTGAAAAGAGACATTTCAGAGATTCTGGTTTGAAGAAAGAGGGGAAAAAACAGAATGAATTCACCTCAGAGAGGAAGAGCACCTGCACCGAGACCCTCGCTGCTCTGTGTTCCTCTACCCACCTAAAGGGGCACCAGAAAGGAAAAGACTATGGAAGGAAACATCAAATTTGGTAAGAATTCATTTTTAGAAATTTCTCAATAAAACTGTAATATATATATATATATATAGTAGTAACTATAGTATCTCTCTCTATATATAGTATATAATATATAACTATCTATGTAGTATCTATCATCTGTCTATCTATCTATATACATACAATGCATCTACATATGTAGTTAATTTATACATAATTGACTTATTATTATAATAAGCTATTGAATATATTTTATATATATTATTAATATATTATGTTTTTTTTATAATTATTTTATAATTATATATACATCATTTTTTTCTTGTCTTCATTCCCAGTATAGTTTTTTCATAATTAAAATTCTGATGTCATCAAAATGTGTGCAATGCTTTTTCTCAACAGTTGGCAAAACTTTTTAAAATCAATTTTACAACACAAAAGATTTACTGTAAATATAGTAGAATATGTATTATTTATTATTTTTATATATTGTGTATAATATTGATTTGCTTTTATTTTACTTAATACATTTCACACACACACACACACACACACACATATATATATATATATATATATACACACATACAATATTAAATATATTATAATATATAAATATAATTATTTATTTATTATACATTTTATGTATTATATATATATATTTTTTTATTTATTTATTATTATTTTTTTAATTATATAATATTTATTTCCATTTTTTAAATTACAATGTGCTGGAAGATCACAATGTGATCACAATGTTCTCAACAGTAAAAAAAAAAAAAAATAAATAAATAATAATAATAATAATTATATATATATATATATATATATATATAATATATAATTCCCAAATTAACAGTGCATTTGCAGTTTAGTTTTTTTTAGGAATAAAAATGTGTTGTAAGATCACAATGTTGTGTTCTCAACAGTAAAATAATTATTATACAATTTATTTTTATATTATTTATTAATATATATTATTATATACCACTGATTCACGTATGTATCATTTCATATATTTATTATTTATTACACATTTTATATATAATAAATATAACATACATTTCTAATTTACAGTGCATTTCCAGTATAGTATAGTTGTTTTTTTTTAGGAATAAAATTGTGTAATTTATTTTTATATAATTTATTATTATACATTATAATATACCATTGAATAATGTATGTATTATTTCATATATTTATTATTTATTTATTTTACATTTTATTTATAATAAATATATATATTATTTTCTAATGCACAGTGCATTTCCAAACATTTTTGTTAGGCATTAAAATGTGTTGGAAGATCACAATGTGATCACGTTGTGCTCAACATATATAAATATTATATATGTAAATATATATATATTATAGTTATATATATATATATATATATACTACTTTTTCCAGTATAGTTTTAAATCAGTAAATCACATTGTTCTCAACAGTAAAATATACATATACTATTTTTCCACATTTCCAGTGTTGATGTCATTAAAATGTAGAGTTCGCCATGCCTTGTTCTCAACAGTTGGGAGAGCGATGGACAGTTCCCCTCACCCACCCCTCCCACCCCATGAAATGCCACCCGATCAGTCTTGCTTTTACGTCCCACCCCAAGACATAGATGTTGCGCCCTTCAACAGGGCACTTAACCCCGAATGGCTCCGGTGGGAACCCTCTGTCTGAACGCTGATAAACGCATTTGTGTTCAGATGAGAGAATTCACATAAATAGGGTTTCTGGTGCTCCTTTCCGGAGCAGATCAAACCGGTGGAGTATGAAGAGCGCAGCATCCGGTGTCTGTGTAACTCAAATAGCAGTTGTAGTGTTGAGAAGAGGGGGACACATACAATAGCTCCCCCCTCCCGCTATGTGCTCTCCATCTAAGAGGCAAGGGCTCAATGCCAAAACTGAAGCACAAGGACTCATTGAAGAAAGTAAGAAAGAGGCTTGGTTAAAGACGGGGCCCGTTCTCACCCTTGTTTCATATTTCACTGTGCCATTTAAAAATGTTTGAATTTCTTTGTTGTGTGACCAGATTTAAACCAATTTGATTTTTCAGGCTCTCTTGGTCTCAGTTGGTTGCCCTTTCCCTCGTCCTCAGTCTGGTGAGCTACTCATTTGTTTAATATGTTTAATGTCTTAAGCATCCTTTATTATGTCTTTTTAATACATACACAAACAATGAGCACGCTTTATGTTACATTACCAACTTCCACGTGACCGAGCTCTGTAATGTTTTTGTCTAATTAGCTTTCATGGGATGTGACTTCTATAGCGATTTGGCAGCGAGTCAGAGTTAACAGCCAATCAGAGAGATCGTAAGAGCCTCTAAACTGACTGTTTTGCTGTTTTGCACTGGCTTGGCATAATGATCATTAGTGCATGCGTCTGTTATAATGTGAGTAATTAGAGTTACGTCTAATGCATGAACCTGAATCACTTCATTTAATTCTGTGTTGTCTCACAGGCCTGAGTAAGACAAATCTTTCCTTTTCCCTTTCCTGAGGCTGAATTATAACGCATGCGAAACAAGCCTGTCAGATTACATTTATATTTATATTTCTGTCACACAAGTTTTACTCGACAACATTTTAATTGGCTAGGTTTGCTGCTTGATTAAAGCTGTCACCTACAAGATATAAAAACAGAGCCGTGGTACTGTGATTTACTGCAGTTGTTACTGTTGCCATTAGTTATTCTGTTTGAATTATAGTGTCCCTGAATAAGCATCAGAAAGGGGGCGACAGCCTTGACTGCCAAAGACTTAATGAGTTCACACATGCACATTGTTGCTCATATCAGGGAAGGTATGGAGCATCGATATTCAAAATCTAAAAATCAGCCCACCATCCTAATGACTGACAACTTTTTAGGTTTTCATTCAGCTTTAATAGCCTTGCTTCTAATCTTGTTTCTTTCTTTTCTTGCATTTGAACTAAAAATATGAATATGATTCTTTTCAGTGTGGAACAATGATATTTTAGTATTATTTGCATACTGTTATAGTGTTTATTTATTATTATTTTGAATTAGCTTTTATTGTAATATTTCCAGTTTCACTTTTATTTAGTTTAAGTTTCAGTAATTTTACTATATGCGTTTCAGCATTTTTATTAGTTTTTGAGTTCAGATAGATAGATAGATAGATATTAATACTTTAAATGAACTTTTATTTTAGTATTTCTATTTTTATTTCTATTTTAGTTTTTTATTCATTTTATTAAGTGGGTTCAGATAGATAGATAGATGATAGATAGATATTTTAAATGAATTTTTATTTTAATATTTTCATTTTTATTTATTCTTATTTCTATTTTACTTTTAAGTTTTAGCATTTTTATTATGTTTTTATTAGTTTTTGGGTTCAGACAGACAGATAGATTTTTAAATTAACTTTTATTTTAATATTTCCATTTTTATTTCTATTTTAGTTTAAGTTTCAGTAATTTTATTAAGTTTTTATTAGTTTTTGGGTTCAGATAGATAGATAGATAGATAGATATTTTAAATTAACTTTTATTTTCATATTTCTATTTTTATTTCTATTTTAGTTTAAGTTTCAGTAATTTTATTACATTTTTATTCGTTTTTGGGTTCAGATATATAGATAGATAGATAGATAGATAAATACATAGATAGTGTTACAAGGAGTGAGGGACGGGAGGCGAGCGGATCCACATGCGAGCCTTTATTAATGGGACGAGACAGATACATGGTCGGACAGGCAGGGTCAAATCAACAGTAAACAGGAGTGTCAAAGACGAGAGAATAGTCCTTAAAGGCGAGCGATAATCCAAAGGCAGGCGGCTAGACAGTCCAAACGAGATAACCAGGCGGAAAAAACAAAACACAGGGAACTAGGAACTCGGAACTAGAAACTAGGAAGCGATAACAATAAACACAACAGTATAACAATCCGTGACTTGTACTGGGAACGATCGGGGCCTTTATAGTGACGCTGATTGGTCACATGTGATGACACAATCAGCGTGAGGGATACTGGGAGATGTAGTCCGGGGTGAAAAGCAACAGTCAGTGTGAGATATGGTGAGAGTGACCTCTGGTGGTGAGCGGACCGCGGAACATCGACCAGATTAGTGACAGATAGATAGATAGATAGATAGATATTACAATTTTAAATTAACCTTTATTTTCATATTTCCATTTTTTATTTCTATTTTAGTTTTAGTAATTTTTATTATGTTTTAGTGCCTCAAATTAAACTTATTTTATTCCAGTTAGTTGCCAGGCTCACATTTTAAATAAATAATTTCATTAATATTTATAAACAAAATAATAATAATTTATATTTATTCAATAAAAAATTATATTTAGAAATTTAAATTTATTTAAGGTTTTTACGTTTTTCATGAAATATTCATGTTACTTTATTTTAGCTTTCAGCAAATAACAAAAATGATTGTAATAGTTGTAGTTAAGAAAATAACATTTTGAATTGGTTTACAGGTATTTTCACAGATATGTTAGCCTACCAGCGACATACAGTAAATACATTCATTCAAATGTCACTAAAAACTGCTGCTATTATGCAAATTTCCATCATTCTCCTGTGGGGAAACTGCATGGCTGAGTTTACACATTCTCTCTTCACCCGATGTTATTAAACCTTATTTTTCTGCAAAAGCAATTTATAGCTCCATATAATACGCTGTTCGTAATACAAAGAAAATTAAGGCTTTTCTGCAGCTAAAATGTGCAATTGCTAGCCAATGTTCCACCAATTATCAATCTGTTCTAGTCTATTTGGAGAGACGTGTTCATCACATCCAGAGAGGGATTTCTATTCGACGTGTAAGGCTCAGATAATGAGGTAGGAAGATATGCAATGGCAGTATGTGAATATTGTTTGTGATGTGTTGTCATGACACACACAGGTGTCTTTTTCCCATTCTGACCGCACTGTGTTGTCAGAATACATTAGGCTATGAATATAAATGTTAATCAAATATTAATCAGCTCTGATACACAGCGGAATTGATGACATGTGTAGACTCTCACTCTATAATCAGCTCTTTGCCAGATATTTATGAGGATGAATGGGCAGAGACGACCAATGTATTCTTATTGCCAGAGAGAGAGAAGCAGAGAAAAAGACGCAACCATCAAAACTGACAATCTGCAGAGTATGAGACTAACAGAAAATAAGCAACTGTATTATTCTGAACCAATAAATGCAGTGAAAATGATGCCAGCATCTTCAGTCTTTGCCAAAACTAACTTAACTGTCGCGGATATTGACAACCATGTTGATTTTCAAAGCCCTCAGCACGAATGCGAGCCTGGCATTGCCTTTATACAGCAGTTCAATAAACAATAACAAAGTATTAAATAACTTACATTTTGACACAGTTTGGCTCCGCCAAAATACTTCCAAACAAAGCATCAATGTAGCCCGTCTCCCAAAATCACAGGGTAGTGAGGTTACTGAATGAATCAGAGTTTTGAACCAATCACCTGAGTAAATGATTCAATGACTCACTCATGCTCATAAAAATACTTGTTTCGTTCCTGAATGAATTAAAAGAATCATGAATCGTGAATGATTTAGTGACTCACCATAAAGAGTCACTTGCTTCCTGAATGAATCAGTGTTTTGAACAAATCAACTGTGTGTGATGGAAAGACTCACTTAGAAAGAGTCATTTGTTTGATTTGTTCCTGAATTGAACAGGGGTTTTACTGGTTATAATGGGACTTGGAATACACCACCAGCTAAATGTTTTTGAACAGTTGTTTTTGAAGAAGTCTCTTCTGCTTACCAAGCCTGTATTTATTTGATCCAAAGTACAGCACAAACATTACAATTGTGAAATATTTTTTACTATTTAAAATAACTGTTTTCTATTGCAATATATTTTCAAATGTAATTTATTCCTGTGATCAAAGCTAATATTTCAGCATAATTACTTCAGTGTCTTCAGTGTCACATGATCCTTCAGAAATCATTCTAATATGCTGATTTGCTGTTCAAAAAACATTTATTCTTCTTCTTATTATTATCAACAGTTGAGTACATTTTTTTCAAGATTCTTTGATGAATGGAAAGATCCAAAGATTAGCATTTGTGTGAAATAAAAAGTACCATTCAACAGCTTGGAGTCAGTATATTTTATTTTATTTTATTTTATTTTATTTTTGAAGGGGGGATTATAGAAATGAATACTTTTATTTAGCAGAGATGCTTTAAATTGATCAAAAGTGATGATAAAGACATTTGTCATGTTACAAAAGATTTTTATTTCAGATAAATGCTGTTCTTCTGAACTTTCTATTCATCAAAGAAACCTAAAAAAAATTTACTCAGCTGTTTTCAACATAATAATAATAATAAAGGTGTTTTTTAGCAGCAAATCAGAATATTAGAATGATTTATGAAGGAAATGTGACTGGAGTAATGATGCTAAAAATTCAGCTTTGAAATCACAGGAATAAAATTACATTTAAACAAATAGAAAACCCTTATTTTAAATTTAAAAAAAAAATTTCACATTTTTACTGTTTTGCTGTACTTTGGAACAAATAAATGCAGGCTAGGAGAGTAGAAGAGACATCTTTAAAAAACATTAATTAAAAATCTTAGTGTTCAAAAACTTTTGACTGGTTGCATACGTCCCAAAACACACTTAAGAAAACCATTTTTAATAGTTAAAAGCTGATGATTTGTAATGTTTGTAATGTTATTTGTAGTGGAAACCATTCGCATTTCTATTCTTTCATTCACCAGAGACGTTTATCCAATCATTTTAATTTATTTTTATGATAATTTAAAGCATAAATTCTAATATGAGGAGACATTAACAATACAAATAATTTTAGGATTCTCAAAACACCCATTTAGTTGTGTGAATAAATCACAGCACCGTGCACAGACTTCAAAACAAAAATCTGATTATAATGCGCCATTTTCATCAGGCATTTCATTAGCGTCTGAACGGCAAGTTTACTTAACTGTTTGTGCGTAGATTGTGTTCATTAATCAGATCTGCTGAACTCACTTGACCTGTGATGTAAAAAAGTCTTTTGTCAGAGGCAGAAAGTCAGCTAGACTTCTGGAGTCTAATTGTAAATTGAATGTTTACATAATCCCCTCAGCATTCACCAGGGCCACTGTGGAAATCACAAAAGCCTTTTGATTAGCGCTGTACCTTTTTATTTCTTGGCATCGTTACAGCGTCTCATCAAAGACTGTTCGGAATGTTCTTGGAGACTGACGGACTAAAACGCATCTCGCTACTGAAGTGTGATGAGGAACCCATAGAAGGCTTAGTGCAAGAAATAAGAAAGTAAACCCATACATAAATCAAGAGAAATCCCAGAATTGCCCCCAAGGAGAAACTTTAAAAAGAACAATGAGATACAAACATTTTAATCCTCCCAGGCCAGAAAAACAGAATAATAGTCTTTCTTTTGTTTAATTATTCATGATGATGTGAGGGTTTTTTTTTTTCTCTTTAATCTTCTCTGCAGACTGCAACTTGGCTCAAGTGGTTTAAATAGAATCTGTCTAGCTGTGAAAAAACACTCACGTAATAAAAGGACGCAAACACTGCAAATCTCACGGTGGGTTCACCTCAGCCTGATATACTCAAAACACTACTGTGCTTTATGGCTTTCTATTCCTATGTGATTTTTATATGGTGTCTCATGTAGGGTTTAAAGCCATTAGATACAGAGTGACTTATCAACAGTGGATACAATCAATCCAATATATATGCATTAGAGAATTTGCTACTGCACGTTTGATGTAGTTCAGGTCTGTTGAACTAACATGGGCTATAAAATGGAAGAGGAGAGCTGAGATGTTTCATCTACAGGAAATACACAGCAACATAATAATGCCTAAATAGATAGCAGTGTTATTGTTTAACCAAGTGTCAGTTTTGCATGTTAAACATGCAATTTGCTGCTCCATTCTCGGGCTGCCTGGGCGAGCGTTGGGGTGATGGTATATTCACATTTGCCCTCCCTTGCATCATGGTTTCCCGGGAGAAGAGATGCATTCATTTGAGAATGAAAGGAAAAAAAATTAAACAAAAAAGATGAGAAAGAGAAACACAGAGAGACAGGGTTGGGGGAGGGACGTGGGTTATGCATGTTGATGAGCGAATGAATGCCACTAATCTGGGCAACAGGCAAAGCACTGCATTTCTAGAATAGAGAAACGGAGCGAATCAGAGTTCATCCACTAGGGATGCACCTTGGTGGTGAAATACACAGCATCTGTGCCTGCGCCTGCCAGTGACATGGGGGAGACAGAGCGCAGTTGTGATGCACGGCACGTTTACTGCTGGCAGATCCTTCTGGACTCTTGAAGCTTATTAAAGTGGCTTGTAGTACACGATAATCCTTTTGCTAGAAGCCCTACGGAGTAATGTATCAGGCAGATATAAGTCTGGTGAATAACCAAAATGCAGTCTATAGTCAGCATGGAATTGAAAACCTACTGTCTGTGAAGAATACGAAAATTATTTGCAGTTTGTTGAGAGGCAGTTTTGAAGCAAGCCTTTGCCTTTTATCTGTAAAGTATGAAATATATTATTCAAAATTTTGCCTTGCCGTTAGGAGGAACTCTTGGGGAAACTGGTTATTGTGCTGTAGATGCGTTTACATTATGTTATTATGAGTATCTCTGAAATACTTCATTTTTAGCAATGAATAACTTTGTATCTTTGTAACTTTGTATGTCATTTGATAATGGTGTGATGAAGTGATTTTTGCAAGCCATCCCAGAAGTTAGCATCACCCTGGTTTTTGCAACAATGTTTTTTGAACAGCAAAACAGAATATTACAATGTTTTCTGAAGGATCATGTGACTGGAGTAATGATTATAAAAAAATCAGCTTTGAAATCACAGGAATAAATTACATTTTAAACTATATTCAAATAGAAAACAGTTATTTTAAATAGTAAAAAAAAAAATCAAATTTTTACTGTTTTTTGCTGTATTCTGGATCAAATAAATGCAGGTGAGCAGAAGAGACTTCTTAAAAAAAAAAAATTAAAAATCTTAGCGTTCAAAAACTTTTGAATGGTAGTGTATGTCCCAAAACACACTAAAGAAAACCATTTTTTAATGGTTAAAAGTTGATGCTTTAGAATAGGTTGCAAGAGTGCAAATATATACACAACTTCTGCAGACCTTTTTTAAGACAAGTAAAAGCTTTAAAAAACAAGGGGGTATCACTGAAGCATTTTATGTCAAAGAAAATTGGGAAATATTGTGAGCTTGTGTAAACCAAAAACTCAATCAAAAAGTAAATAAATAAAAAACACTGGCTTCAGGATGATGGAACCTGAAGTGCTAAAATGCTTGTTTCTTGGGTTTTGGCTTACAAAAATTATGTCCAAAATATTCCTGCAACACTGTTTAAAGATTATGAGCGCACATGAATAATAAACACTGCAATATTTGATAAAAAAAAAAAGAATGTCAGATTTGATTTCATAGAGACTTTAACACAAGCTTATTGGCTATGGAATTGGTAACAGATTTATTTTCCCTGAACTTTAGGCTAATCTAAAATACACTAATCTTATGCTGATCGACAGTAAAAAAAATACAGTAAATGTATACAAAAAAATCAGTATTTTAATTCCATGTAGTGAAAAGAAGGATGATGTACAATCGGCAGGTCATTATCACGTTACAGATTTAAATCTATTTTATGGTTAAAATACATAAACACTGACTATAAAAATATATTTTTGCAGCTCTCCTTTTAATTGAAGAAATGGCGGGGAAACATCCAACCCGTGACGTTGCCATTAATCATCAGAGGACGTCACGTCAGCGTGCGGACGTTGAAATATTATTCAGGTAAAGCTCTTTCAATCAGGCCTGTTTAAAGCACCATTTTGTACTTTGTCCGTAGTAAGTCGCACAACTGCTTCTAGCAAGGTGAGTTTGTAAATTATTAAAAACTTAACAGGCTTTATTAATTAATTCACACTTTAAAGAAGCCACTTGTTTGCATGCTAAAACATTACATGACCAAACAAACGTTAGATTTCCATTCAACACATTTAACCCACTTGCGTTATTCACTTTAAATATGACTAAATATCCGTCTATAACGGTTACCGTGACCTCTGTAGATTTAAATTTAGAAAGTCGTGTTTGTAGTATTTTTCACGATAACGTGAATGAATCAAAAGGCGTTTCTTAAACTGAAAGCATAAGGAGACCCCTGTGAGCAGCTGTTGTTGGTGGTGACACGGCTGTTGGACACTCAAAACCTAGTGAGCTTCCTACTTCGACTGTTTACTGGAAAACAAAGTTGACGTTTTATTCATCGAGCATTGGAAATCATTTCCTCAGGGCCTGTGTTTTCAAATGCATTAGCTTTTCACACCTGACATGCCGGTGTTTGTGGAAGACCCCGTTCAGCTCTCCAAAGAGAGGCTGAAGTCGGAGCTCATAGCGCATAATGTGGACCTACCCCCACCGGAGAGCAAGAAACACGCTTATGTGGAGCTTTATCTCAAACATGTGAGGACAAACAGCACAGATTTCTCTAGTGATGAAGAGGAAGACCATCTCGATGGCAGCGTGAGTTAAAGAAAGACGCCGGTTTAGCAGCTGTAGAGGTCACGTTATTAATCTTCATTCCTGAAGACTGTCTTTCTGCCCTTGACGGTTTTTGTTTCACATCTTGCAGACAGTTTTGAAGGATTCCCCAAAACTCTCACTCTCTCTCTCTATATATATATATACGTACTCTCTATACATGTTCCATATCCACACGTGTCTGTCCAACAGTTTGACGCAAGGTGGCGTGATTGAAATAGATATGATTTGTGGTGTGAATATTCATACCCATATGTTCTTTGCTTTCAAGCTGTTGAGAGGTTTGTAGGTCATTGCCTGTCAGTTCCCAACTGCAGTGAAATACAGATAAAGCATGCATGCTTCTCAAAACATCAAAGACTCTTCTGTCAAAATGGGGAATTATTTTTTTTTTCCCCCTGAGAGTGAAACATGATTCCTTGTTGTAGAATAGGGCTCCAGCTGTCTCACACACACTCTCTGGCAGTGCGTAAGACTACTGCAGGTGTGTGTGTGGGTCAGGGGCCCCTCAAAGGGAGCTGGGGAATCTGGGTCAGAGCCATCTTAGACTTGGGTGTCAAATTCTCAGTTTATGATTAGAAGTCTTCAATGTGTGATGACCAACGCAACGTTGCCCTAGAAAGTAGCATGTCTTTGCCAGATTCATGAGTTGGCCATTGTTTTTATATATAATATAAACCTAGCACTTTAAAATCTATGACTGGTGAAAATTTAGTTCCAAGTTCATTTTTAGAAAGGGTAAGCAATTGTAGAAAAACCTTGAGAAGGTTTATTGCAACTGCATGTTTAAATTGATTAGAATATTGTAGATTGACAGTGCATGCACACAGTATTTGCTATAGAAAATAAAAAAAACAAGCTGTGACTATATCTAGTATTGATGATATATAAATATTAAAATCTTTTACATGAGTTAAAATCAAATATAACTATTAGATGAAAAAACTTAAAAATGCATTAGAAAATGCGTTTAAGCACTAACATCGCAAAAAAAAAACTAATTATAAAAATAAAGTTAAATCGAAATATTCAATTACTAAAACCTAAAAATTAAAATACTAGTGTATGTATATATGTAATACTAGATTATGTAAACATTATATATTTATATATTTTATATATATAATTACTAAATACAATATGTATATAAACTATATACGTTCAAAAGCTTGGATTTTTAGTGTTGTTGTTTTTTTTTTTGTTTTTTTTTAAAGTGAAAAAGTATTTCAATATAAATTCACTGTTTTGAATGCGAGTATGTTTTAAAATTTAATTTATTCCTATGATGTAATTCTGAATTTTCAGCATCATTACTCCAGTCTTCATTGTCACATGATCCTTCAGAAATCATTCTAATATGCTGATTTATTATCAATGTTGAAAACAGTTGTGATGCTTAATTTTTTTTTTTTGAACCTCTAATATATTTTTTTTAGAATTCTTTGATGAATAAAATGTTAAAAAGAAAAGCATTTATTTAAAATAGAAATATTTTTTAACAATATAAACTACCATTTACCGTTTGTGGCCAGTAAATAAATAAATATAAATATATAAATATATATATATATATATATTTGAAATTAATACTTTTATTCACCAAGGATATGTTAAATTGATAAAAAGTGATTGCAAAGACTTACATTGTTAGAAAAGATTTCTATTTTGAATAAATGCTGTTATTTCGAACTTTTTATTTATCAAATAATCTTGGAAAAAGTATCACAGGTTTCAAAAAAATATTAAACCGCACAACAGTTTTCAATATTGATACTAAAAGTAATAAATCAGCGTATTAGAATGATTTGTGACACAAGATCATGTGACACTGAAGACTGGAGTAATGGTTAATGAAAATATATTTTTTATAATTTTTTTTTTTTTTAAATATACAAGTAAATGCAGCCTTGATGAAAATAAGAGAATTCTTGAAAAAAAATAAAATAAAAATAAACGTTAAAAATCTTACTGATCCCAAACTTTTGAACTGTGGTTTATGTAAAATTAGTTTTTAAGTGTTTCTGTTTTATGTGACTCAGTTTTGCGTCAGTGTATGTAAATGTTCGGTTTAACTTGGCTAACAGTTGGCTCATTTAAGTTCATTAGCTTTAAGTAGCAATCTAGTTCATTCCAGTGAAATAAGCACAAAACTGCTGTCTAGCTCTTTTGCTGGAAAAATTATGGATATTATTGGTGGCTCAAGGCAGGATCAGCAAAGACTATTAGCAAATGAGACTATTAGGTTGTCTGCAGTTTGTTTTATAGTTGGAGTGGTCTGCCGCCTGAAAGTTTGAGGAACAAAATGCTAAAGGGATTTCTGGCTAAATGCTATAATGGAACGGCTCAGATAACTGCCATCTGTTCTGAGCCATTAGCACTGCTGTGTGTTTCTACATAATGCAGACCTCAAATATAAACATCATTCTTTTTCGTTTCTTTTTCACTGTCTTTCTGTGCATGTTATTTTGTGTTTAATTATGCAAAGCATTTTTGCTCAATTCTGCTAAAAAGTAAAGAAGTTTCCTCAGCCTGAGGTTGGTATGGGTTGTGAAACTGCAACAGCAGCTAATATTGGATGTGACCCCTTTTCACAATGTGTCAGTGCAAGATGCAAAGGCAAGAAAGCCTCAAAACAAGAGTCTATTGAGGATTACGTGAGCCGAGGTTCACCCTTTGGCAAGCTAGTGTCAGCGCATGTTTATTAGATTATGCTAAAATGTGCTGATTCCTCACTCCACCATGATGAATCGCTATAATTTCCCTGCCTCAACAGGATTTTTTTTTTATTAAATAGTTTGTTGTGTGTGTATTTCACCGTACAGGCCAAGAACGAAGAGGCTGCAGAAATGGTAGACCTGGGCTTACTGACTGATGATCAGCTAAAAGCCAAACTTCTCCAGTGCGGAGTTAAAGCCGGACCCATTGTAGGTTAGTCTGTTTGAATCGCAGTCCTTTCCTTTCAAAACTGAAAATGCAATAAATTCAGTATGTTTTATATAGCGCCTGTGTGTATGTTTTGAACAGCTTCCACTAGAGCTCTATATGAAAAGAAGCTGAAAAGGCTGCTGGATTCTTCAGCACAGGCATCACAGCACAGGGTTAACGGCACAAGGGATGCAGGCCACTACTCGGACAGCGAGGAAGAGAATGGGAGGGAGGAAGACGAGGACAAGGACTTAGGTAAAGAGCAGAATTGACTCTCGAATAGTTGAGTGACTAGATGATAACACATCCATGAATGATTAGGCTTGATTGGGTTCACCTGACCCCAATTAGAGATGTTTACAACCTCATAGGATGTGTTCTTGTTCAAAAGCAGTTGGATGGAGCACAATGGAAGGGCACAAAATGCAGTTTGCATATTAACTAAAAATGTGGCTCTAAAACTATATCTGAAAGCTGGATGTGTTCTAGTTATAGTTAAAGTTATAGTCATTTAATGTCTTATGTATTATTATGTATTGTATATGTATTGTTTCATATGAGGGCCATTTTACAGAATTAGTCCCACAACCAAAAAAACACATTTAAAATGCATTTAAGTATTCAAATCATAGATGTTTACTAATATCTATTGAAACCAACGATAATATTTTAAATATCGATAAGCTTAAATATAATATATTATATTATATTATATTATATATTTTATTATTTTAAGCTTAGTGATATTTAAAATATTATCGTTGGTTTCAATTATGATTTATATACATGACCCTGGACCACAAAACCAGTCTTAAATTTTGATTAGTAATATACATTAAGATCTTTATTTGGACAACTTTAAAGGCAATTTTCTCAATATTTTTTTGCAACTTCAGATTCCAGATTTTTAAATAGTTGTATCTCGACCACATATTGTCCTATCCTAACAAACCATACATCAATGGAAAGCTTTTTTATTTCAGATTCAGCTTTCAGATGATGTATAAATCTCAATTTTGAAAAATTTACTCTTATGACTGGTTTTGTGATCTAGGGTCACACACATATATTCTGTAGAATGGCCCATAAAGGCTGTGTGTCTGTTATTGTTCTTGCTGGTTATACGTTAGTTTTACATATTTATTTAGAGTCAGAGCAGCTCCGGTCTGAAATGGTGTCCCGGACAGAGACGAGCAAAACGGCAAGCAGAGTAAGTGGCTTTACATGCACCTGAATTCATCCTTTGTTTCCCCCCTGAGACTGAAACATGATTCATCCATTATCTCCACTGACTGTTCATGTGCTGCTATGAGTGTTTGCTGATCATTAACATGGGGAGGAGATGTTGCATGAATCTTCTGTGTAAAGAGGTCAAACAACCAGCTGTCTGTCAGTTTTGTTGTGTAACGCCATAAATTATGTATGTGAGACGGACACTTTTGATGTTTCGTAGAAGCACTTGATGGTAACTCAAGCTGATTTGGTGGGGAGATGAGTTAAAGCTGAAGTGTGTATTATCAATGCCTCTAGCATCACAAAATGCTGTGATAAATAATGACAAACAAGATAATCCTGCCCTAAAGAACCAATGCTACCGTGTTGGCCTGCTCAAAATACATTAGGGTACTTGCGGGTTCCAAATCTTAAAGGGATAGTCCATCAAAAGATAAAAATTCTGTCATTAATTAATTAACCTCATGTCATTCCAAAGCAGTAAGATCTTCATTCATCTTCTGAACACAAAAGGATATTTTTGATGAAATCCAAGTGCTTTCTGACCCTGCATAGACAGCAACACAACTGACACTTTCAAGACCCAGAAAGGTAGTAAGGACATTGTTAAAATAGTCCATGTGACATCAGTGGTTCAACCATAATGTTATGAAGCTACGAGAACACTATAATCTCTTAATTATTTGTTTTCAAATTGTGACCCTGGACTACAAAACCAGTCTTAAGTAGCATGGGTATAGTTGTAGCAATAGCCAAAAATACATTGTATGTGTCAATTTATTTTTCTTTTATGCCAAAAATCATTAAGATATTAAGAAAAGATCATGAAGATATTTTGTAAATTTCCTATTGTAAATATATCAAAACTTAATTTGTATTTAGTAATATGCATTGCTAAGAACTTCATTTGGACAACTTTAAAAACAATTTTCTCAATATTTTAATTTTTTTTTTGGTCCTTTGTCCTCAGATTAGAGCTGTAATCGGGCCTTAAAAGTTTGGCCCGACGGGGCCCAAGCCCGACAAGTACATTTTGATTGGCAGCTTTTTAAAAGCCCGAACCCGTTTACAGCCCGAGATTATTGAAATGTGTGCAAGCACACAGCTCTTTTGCCTTTTGTCAAGAATGAGTAATTTATACATGTTTTAACATAATTTATTCATGACTAACTTAGGCTACAGGCCACTTGGAAGTTGGAACAAAGAAATAAAATCCTCTATAACATCGGAACATCTCAGGACTCTAAATAGGCCTAGGCATACACTTAGCCTATAAATAGGCCAACGCGCCAATAAAAATTAAATTAAGATAAATTCTAAATTAAGATGGGCATTTGGCAATAACGAAATTAACATAAAGGCTCCGCGGGATTTGCTTCGCCACTTCTCTCCACAATCCAGCCTCAACGCGACTGTGAATAGCAGCTGAAATTTAATAAAAGAATAATGCCAACATTAGCCTATATACTCTACATTATGCATTTAAGTCTCAATTAGTCTTTTAATTAATCTTAGTTATAATTTGAAAAACCTTTACTCACCAAGATTAGGCTACATGTTTTTGTGGAGGAAAATTATTGAATCCACTGTAGATGGCTTCAGCATGGTCCTGCGCTCACTGATGGTGCGTCCAGCAGCACTACTGGCTTATTATTCTCATAATGCACATGGTCAAAACTTTTCCACACCTCAGATTTTGCTTTAGTTGCTGGTGCAACCAAAACATAATCAGCAGAGGCAAGCCTCCGTTTCACCTCCTCAGCATCCATTTTTACATCTTTCGCATCTTTCTCTCTCTAGCTGGAGAGCAAGCCCGAGCCTGTGTAAAATGATATAAATTAAGCCCGAACCTGACCGAACCCGTCGGGTCCCATCCCCAAAGATCTTCAGCTCTACTTCAGATTCCAGATTTCAAATAGTTGTATCTCAGCCAAATATTGTCCTATCCTAACAAACAAATACAACAATGGAAACCTTATTTATTCAGCTTTCGTGTGATTTTTAAAATCTGAAAATGTAAAAAAATTTGACCGGTTTTGTGGTTCAAGGTCACATATCAGTTGGCACATGGGTATACAGTATTATTTTTATTTGTGCACATCTTAAAAGAGACTTAAAGAGATTCAGGTGGTGCTAAGTAGAAAAGGCATATATTGGTGTTTTTTGTAATTATTGTTAAAGCGGATTTAGCTACATTTTTAAACCATTTTCCTTCGATTTCCGCTTTAAACTTATTTTGTATGGGCTTTATTACATTTCTGGAGCTTGCATGTAACCTAATTGCACCCACACACCAAAGAGAGACAGAATTGCATTTAGCACCGTAGAGCCTCATTGTTTCATCCTACAGAAACAACCTACTAGTAACTGTTTCTGCTTATTAAGTTGAGCAGGAGAAGGTATTAAACACATAAAAACTGACATTGCAGCATTCATGTCTCAATGTGGTTTTCAGTGGTGTGAACAATGGTACCACTCTGTGGTTAAAGTCAGTATGGCATTCAGTTACGATGTATGTCATACTGCAATTTCCACATCCACAGACAGGGACGTTCAGTCAGAGCAGAGATTTTTACCCACGCTGCTTTGTGCCCTCAGCTGGATTCGTAAATGTACAGTATGAATGTTTCTTTTGGGCACAGATTTGAAGGGATGCTTTTCTGCAGGGGAATAAAGAGATCAGCAGCACTGTAATTTTTGTTTTCTTCCACAGATTTTGTGGTGTGAAAGATTTGGAAAAATTGCACCTTGCACTTTTTGGCTTTTAGAAAATGTTGGATTGCATTACACTGAAGGATTGTGGGTTTTCAGCGCTAAATCTGATTGACACTTCCAGATATTTCTTTTCACTTTTGCTTATTCAGTTTGGTTCTCTTGCAGCACAAGTCTTCAGATATCACTCAGAATGGGCCTTTGAGTCAAAGCGGGTCCCCGTACAGATCCTTCAGCATTACTCAGATGGTGGAAGAGGGGAGTGTGTGTGTTTAAACTGAGAATCTCAATGATTCTCAGTGTCAGTGGTTTCATTTTGTTCTGTCGTTACGTGAGTCTTGGGGGTTTATTTTTGCTGTGCGATTGTTTTTATGTCAGCAGATTGAGAACAGATTCAGTCCTCAGTCAAAACAAACAGAGATTGAGTGGCGATCTGGTCAGAGAAGCGAGCAGACGGTGGACAGCAGGGCCCTGCGGGTTTGTGGCTACAGATAATACATTTGCTTTAACAGCATCACTCAACAAATCTAACAAAGCTGTGGTTTTCTCATCAGGACTTCATGAGACCGGATAAAGACACCATGACTGGCAGATCTCTTTGTTTAACATCTTCGTCATCCCATCAGAAACCACCTGTCACAGTAACTGCTTTTTTTTCCCCACCCTCAGCCTTCATTTTCTCTCCTCAGGGTCTCTTGTCCTCACTCTTTCGGTGGATGTTTAATTCAGCAGACATACTGCATTGCCAGACATCTAATGGGCTTTCACACTCTCTCTGTCCTTTGGGAAATCCCTTTGAGTTCTCTTTAGTTTCTTCCTTTTCTCTCTTTATTGCACTGACTTTCCAGATCTGAGAGCTGTAACCTCTGTGAAATGTACAAAGGAAAAAGCCGGGGAAATGCATCTTTTTCATTTTTAGAGAGATGATCTATTTTTATTCTGCTTTTCCTGATTTTAAAGGTAAAAAGGTAGTGTAAAGTGTAATCACAGCATTGATGTTTGGTTGGTCAGACAGAGAAAAGAGCTCATAGGTTCTATCAAAGGCCTGGCTTTCTTGTTTCTGACTCATGTGTCTTAGATCTTAATGCGGTGCGCATGAATGCCCCTCACATGATGCTTAAGCTCTGTACAGCTGAGCGGCACTGTTACACTCTTTATCTTGGTCTGCGATAAAAGGAGGTCCATATTTAAATCCAAAAAATTGCTTACATGTACCAATCGTAGTTACCATTACCTTTACCTTTTTTTCTTTTTTTTTTCTTTCTTCTCTTCCAGTGACGCAAACAGGCTACCATATTATTCAGCAAGGATGCATTAAATTAAAAATAAAAGTCACAGTAAAGATTACGTAAGATTTCTATTAAAAATAAATGCTGTTCTTTTGAACTTTTATACTAATCAAAATTCACAGTTTAAATATTGTTGTTAAATGTTTCTTGAGCAGCAAATCAGCATATTAGAATAATTTCTGAAGGATCATGTGATGCGGAAAATGTAGTTTTGCCATCACAGGAATAAATTGCATTTTAAAATATATTAATATAAAAACAGTTCTTTTAAATTAATATTTCACTAGAATCACTCTTGCACTCTAGTTTGTGTTTTCCAGATGACTTACAAATCTGTCACATTCATGAGTCTGGGTTGGTATTCCTCTTCCTTTTCACTCCATCCTGCCTCATATTTTGTGTTTTTTTGTGATGTCTGTTTCACTTTAAATTCTCTTCCTCCTTTATTTGTAAACTAAACTTTTGTTGTTTGTTTTTCTGGCCAATAGGAACCTGTGACAGATGTTCTTTCAGAGATGTTTCCTGACAATGCCAGAACCCCTACTGGAATCTAGTGAGTATCATCTGGTGATACTTTTCTCATAATCTTGCATTGTTTGCAAACTTTTGATTTGCATGCCTATATTTCAATCCACCATTTTAAGTTTGTTCTAAGGTCTTTCGTTCTGCCTGCAGTGCTACAAAGCGACGGCCTATAAAGGGAGCCGCAGGCCGCCCCGTGCAATTTAAATACCCTGAAATGCCGCTACTGAGTCCCACTACACTGGAGAGGCAGGAGATTCAGCAGCGTCTGGTGCCTCTATGGGTTCAGATCGTGGTCTTCCTTCTGGTCGTCTGCGTGCTGTACCTCATCTACTTATCTATGGAAGAGCCGCTCTCCAATCCTTTCACTGCTCTGCTCGAAGGTCTGCAAGAAGCTGCGCTCATATCCAGCTCGGAGGACTAATTCGCTACTGACACGACAGGTTAGCTGTGCAACACTGATGCCAAAGAAGGTTAATTTAGATTTACCTCAGGCTCTAATCAGCCAAGTGTCCTTCAGATGATTATCTTTTTAAACTGGTGACCATGTGGGATGTTAAAGTTGAACTGATGAGACCTGTAGTTGGCAAATCCTGTGCATGGTGTGTTCTCTCTAATTGATCTTTTACCATAGATGTGTATTTTATACAGTTTGTGTTGAAATCGCACAGAAAACCATCACATTCTTCTCTTACAGTCTTACGCAGCTGGACTAATGACTCATATGATATCTTGCAGTTTTTAATGTGTACTTTTTGTTTGTTTGTTTTATTTGTGAGTAAATAAATTTGTTCTCCTAAGATTGTTCTCTGTGTGTTAATACAGATACACATGCATATTAATTTCCAGACAAGTTAAATGTGTTAAATTTGAAATACAGCTGCTTTTTTTTCTCTGACATATGATATTACAAATATTTGGGCAATGAAATGGTTGATGAAGGCAGTTATTTGGTGAACTGCAGTGTAGCATTCTGCAGATAATTTCACATTACACATTTATTCAGTACGTAACAATCAATTATATTGTTTGGTATCTCTGCTGCTGATTATTCAAACTGATTACTCTGTTGCTGATTACTTAACAGGTGATTAAAAAAATTCAATTGCTCTTTACGTTTGTGATTGGCTCTATACACACCAGCCCAAGCACCTTATGTTGCATCAGCAGTCAATAAAAAAGTGAACCCTGATCATGCAGGTGATTGTCATTTCTCTTGAACTTCAGCAAGATGAAGACCAAAATCACTAAGAAGATCATTTTGAAGTTTTCTGGAATATTGCTGCTAATCCTTGTACTTTCAGTTTTAATTTTATTTGCAGTTGTGATTGGTAAGACATACACATTTAAAGTCAACACAGAACTGGGACAATGGGAAAATACAACCACTATTTATCCCAGTTTAAGTCCAGAACAGAAAAAGCAGCTGCTTGAAAATTTCAAAGGTAAGAAAAGCCCAATTATATCAAAATTATACTTGTTTAGGAATGCTTTCTTAGTAAGATTTGTTATATGTGTGTGTGTGTGTGTGTTTTTTATTTATTTTTCTTAGTTTCTTATGCTAATCAAGGCTGCATTTATTTGATTATAAATGCAGAAAAAACAGTAATATTGTGAAATATTATTTAAATGTGAAATGACTATTTTCTATGTGACTATGCAAAGCTGAATTTTCGGCATCATTGCTCTGGTCTTCAGTGTCACATGACCCTACAGAAATTATTCTGATATGCTGATTTATCATCAATGTTGGAAACAGTTGTGCTGCTTAATATTTTGGAACCTGTGATTACTTTTTTCCAAGATTATTTAAAATATATATATATATATATATATATATATATATATATATATATATATAATATTTTTTTATTTTTATTTATTTATTTATTTTTTTTAAAACAGCATTTACATAAAATAGATATATATTTTTAACAATATAAACTACCATTCAAAAGTTTGTGGTCAGTAAATGTGTGTGTGTGTATATATATATATATATTTGAAAGAAATTAATACTTTTATTCACCAAGGATGTGTTAAATTGATAAAAGGTGATAGCAAAGACTTATATTGTTAAAAAAGATTTCTTTTTTTAATACATTGTTCTTTTTAATGTTTTATTCATCAAAGAATCCTGAAAAAAAAAAATCACAGGTTTCAAAAAGTGTCAAGGTTAATACTGTTTCCAACACTGATGATAGAAGTAATAAATCAGCATATTAGAATGATTTCTGAAGGATCATGTGACACTGAAGACTGAATAACAGCTGATAAAAATTCAGCTTTGCATCACAGAAATAAATTATACATTTTAAAATGTTAAAATAGAAAACCATTTTTTAAAACTGTAACTTTTTACACTAAATGGGCTTTTAGTTGCTAAAAAAGTATAAACTGTACTAGTAGAACAGTTTTTTCAGCAAAGTTTTGATATGTTGATAATGTAGAGCCTTAGAAATTTGTGTATGAAATATGATACAGTAGGCAATATAAAGTTAAGTATTGTTTTTCATTGTTGTTTTGTCTATGAAGATAAATTTACATTTTTCCCACAGTGGCTGTTCAGATTCCCACAGTGTCATTTTCAGAGTCAGAACAGAACATAAGCGCCCTGCAAGAGTTTAACCTGCTACTGGAGAGGGGTGAGAAACTGATTTATGGATTATTTTTGCATGCTTTACTTGTAAAATATACTGTTGTAAAAGATTAATGAAGGTTAAGAATGATTTTTTTCCTTTTTAGTCTTTCCAAAGATCTTCTCATCCAGCTTGGTCCAACATGAGATGGTGGGAACCTACAGCCACCTGTTCACCATACCAGGAAGCGAGCCTGATCTGGAGCCGTACATGCTGCTGGCACACATAGATGTAGTGCCGGCCGATGAGGCGGATGGATGGGACGCTCCTCCTTTCTCTGCTAAAGAGATCGATGGTTTTGTTTACGGACGAGGAACCATTGACAATAAACAGTCTGTGATGGTACAGTGAATCAGCACTGAGTTGTTTTTCACTGATCTGTTTGGGCCAACCTGATGCTAACTGTAATGATGTGTGCTTTGAAAGGGGATCCTTCAAGCGTTGGAATACCTGCTGGAACGAGGTTACACCCCTCGGAGAACCTTCTACATTGGTTTGGGTCACGATGAGGAGGTCAGTCAATGCTAATCATAGTTAGTGTGCTAAAATCGCATAAGAAGGCTTGTGTTAATGTAGTTTATTTGGTTTTATCAGATCCATGGTGCAGAAGGTGCTATAAATATCGTGAAACTTCTGAAGAGTCGTGGGGTGAATCTTCTGTATGTTTTAGATGAAGGCCTCACGGTCGTGGATGGTGTGGTAGATGGCCTGACTGTACCTGCTGCCCTGTAAGACTGTCATTTTACTGCATTAATATCAGAACTAGAATTAGCTTTATTCGCCAAGCGTGCACAAACACACAAGGAACTTTTTGTGTTTTTATCACTGATCTATAATAGAGAACTGGATAGCTCATGACGTCATAGAAGTGAAGCCACTGCGCCGCCATATTGCTACTCCCTAGTATTCGCAAACATTCTATTGAATGAATAGGAAATACGACTTAAATGAGAAAACGTCAGCGTTTTCATATCTGACGTCTCACTGTACATTCTCACAACGCAAACGTCCTAAGCATGTAAACGGTTATTGTTTAATGTCGGGAATTCGCTCTGCTTATTAAAAATATACATTACAGTAGCGAACATCATGAACATGATAAACATCGGACGTTCACCATGTTTACAATGACAAAATGCTCATTCTGAAAACTGAAAGATTTATGCTTTGTATACATACAATGTGCCTTGCACAGTTAATAATTGTTTGTGCTGTTTTGTTACAGTGTTTTTATTCGTAACGTTACAGGCTACATGCATGTTTCAACAATGATTTCGTTAACATCATTCTGAAGCAGGTAATGATTTAAACGTTTAATTCAGCCTACATAACATTCATGTTGAGATAAATGTTAATAATAAACGTTAATAATGCAAAAATGTTAAATATAACATTTTAAAATGATTTAAATAACTAAAAAGATAAAATGAAAATGAAACTTTTAAAATGAAACTAAAACTGTCAGCAGATGGCGTTAAGTCACTGATTTGATCACTGAATCATTTGTTCAGGAATGAAGCCACTCTCTTTACGAATGGGTAATTGAATCAATGACTCGATTCGTTTAAAAACGCCCGTTCATTTATAAACGGAACACAGCTGTGTTTGAATAACACTACCTGATTTTGCTCAATTTCGTCAATGAAATTGAGCAAAATCAGGTAGTGTTATAGTCAGATAAATGTAATTTAAGGCACTTAATATAATAGAATTTGCGCGATCTTTAAGAGTTTAAAATAGATGTTGCTCACTTCGGGACATTAAAATATGCACATCATAACTTGGAGAAATAACGCTGACTAATTACATTTGGTACGGATTTAAAGACATCGAGCTTTATTTCCAAGATTTGAATTTCAGTACAGCATAGAGCAATATAACAGGCTTGTATTGTATTATTTATTGTATATTCGAATCAATTTCAGATACTAATTCCAGATATATGTTCATGTTTATTTCCTGCATAATTCCTTACGTTAAGAAATATATTTTGTGTTAGATCAAAACTGTCGGCAAGTGCGCAGCTGACACATCAACTTGAACGATTTCAAAACATGCTTATCCTGCTCGAAAAGACGATAAATACTGCAGATAAGATTTTAAGTAAAAATTAATTTACATACACATATCATAATAACTAGTCCTGTGTGACTGATACGCTTAAAATCGGGTGATTTTAGGTCAGCGGTTTAGCTGAGAGTCAATGGTGCTCTCTGTCGGTAGGGGATAGTAAGATGGCGGATCGGACACTTCCGGTGGCTTGTTTAGAACGCAATGAGCGATCCAGTCATATATATATATATATATATATATATATATATATATATATATATATATATATATATATATATAGTGGATCATTTTGATATGGAATTAGTGTGTTGTTTATGCTTTGTGTGTTTTTGTAGAATTGGTGTAACTGAGAAAGGTCAGGTCACAGTAAAGCTGAGTGTCAACACTCCTCCAGGACATTCATCCATGCCGCCCAGAGAAAGCACCATTGGCATCTTGGCTTCAGCTGTTGCAAGGCAAGAAAAAATATTTACTGTAATATGAAAACTGTGAACATGTTGATCTTTATTTAAATATTTTCTTTGCACCTCTGATGGGTCCATTTATAGTCGGCATGATTTTGCATTTTGCAAAAAACAAAGACAGAATGGAATAAACCCAATACAAAAGCTGTTATTAATGTCCACCTGGCTGGAACATTTACATAAAAAAAGTCTTACTCTTAAAATGATATTATACTGTATTCTAGCATGTTATAAAGTAAAATACCATTCTTTGCATTTATTCAGATTCATAATTTATTGTCCTCACACAAGGAAATTTGCTTTCACAGACTGTACCAAAGCTGTAGTGCACACATTTCAAAAATACAAATAATACACACCTATTTCCATCAAATACAAATATACACACATTTACACAACAACAAAGTTAGTATACATGATACACACATCCTGCACCAAGAGCACATCAGCAGTATTACCCAGGAGATAATAACACCAACAAAACATAACTTTAAATTACACACTTCCTGGTTTCTGTGAATTCAGCATTCTAATGGCAGAGGGTACAAAACTTTTCCCAAAGCGTGCTTTTTTTATGAAGTAACTGTTTGTATCTACAGCCTGATGGAAGAAGATTAAAACATGGATTAAGAGGATGGCTAGGGTTTTTTTATTATAGTGTTTGCCGTACGAATGATGACAGTATCAATAAGGGCTGATAAATTAAGAGTAGAAAGACCAATTATTTTAGAGGAGGTATTAGTGATTTTTAAAAAGCTTATTTCGGTTTGTGCAAGAAAGCATTGTAAAATAGCAAGTGACACAAATACAGAATAATGGATTCGATAATACTGCGATACAAAAGAAGCAAAAGACACGGTTTCACTGAAAATAACCTAAGTTTACGTATAACCAGAAGTCTTTGTTGGCAACGTCTGTGAATATCCGTGACATGATGGTCAAAACCAAAGTTTATTGTCCAAGATTATGCCAAGATACCTGAAACTGTCAACAATTGCTACTGACTGGCCGTTGATGGATATAGGACAGTGAGGAGTAAAACGTTTATGCTGTGTGTCAAAAATTATGACATTCTACTCATTTAGTTACGTGAATATTCTTGTCGGTGCCGAAAGCAGCGCGCCAACATACAGTGCTGTTGTGCTATGGGCGTCACGAGTTAGAATCACAACTTATGGACCTTTCCCGATCCCGCACCACACTCTATCCCATTTCACTTCCTGTCAACTCTGATCTGTCCTTTCATAATAAAGGCAAAAATACCCCATGATTTATTAATAATAGCCTCAGGCCATCCTAGGTGTATATGACTGACTTCTTTCAGACGAATACAGTCAGAGTTATATTAAAAAATGTCCTGGCTCTTCCAAGCTTTATAATGGCAGTGAATGGGTGCTGAGATTTTGAAGCCCAATAAAGTGAATCCATCCATCATAAAAAAGTACTCCACATGGCTCCAGAGGGTTAATAAAGGCTGTCTGAAGTGAATCAATGCATTTGTGTAAGAAAAAAATCCATATTTAAAACTTCATAAATTCTGGTACGTTTCTGGTAAGAATATGCTAGTCTTGCGAGAACCAAGTTTTGTTTACAGCAAAGGAAAACTAGTCTCCTTTTGGCTTCTATCGAAATCCTCTCATGTTTTTCCTTACAAATCCTTGTTTTGTCGTTCTAATTCATGACCAGTGTTTTGTTTTGCTCACTCCACTGAGCTTCCTCATTTGTCACTTTATCACCTGGAGCTTACGTCTTTGTCCTATGTCATCCACTGGAACGCCACTCTCTCATGAACATGCATACAACAGTTACCAGAAGCTAAAGAATATGATTTATAAAGTTTTAATTATGGATATTTTTCTTACACAAATGCATTGATTCCCTTTAGAAGACCGTTATTAACCCCCTGGAGCCATGTGGAGCACTTTTTATGATGGATGGACACACTTTTTTGTACTTCAAAATCTCAACACCCATTCACTGCAATTATAAAGCTTGGAAGAGCCAAGACATTTTTTTAGAACAACTCTGATTGTATTAGTCTGAAAGAAGAAAGTCTCATACACGTAGGATTGCTAGAGAATGAGTAAATCATGGGGTAATTTTCATTTTTGGGTGAACCTTTAATTTGTTTTATATTTTTGGTTTTATGCATTATTCAATCTGCCATGCATTTTTCTTTTTATTTCCACGTTTCATACACATTTTTGTATAAAGTTTAATTTTTGAAAATGTATTATGCTGTTTAAAAATATATTTAAAAAATGTATTTTGAACAAACAAATAAATAAGTACATGTATCCATAAAGTAATTAAGTAATTCTTTGTGTTTTGGTTAAAACATTTATCAGGTTGGAGAAGAACCGGATGCCCAATCTTTTTGGTCAGGGTCCAGAGCGTGCAACTTTTGAACATCTGGCACATAAGGTAATAAAACAAACATTGTTTTAAACACTTTTGACATTCCTACAATAATAAATTGCTTTATACTTTCTCTTTTGTCTTCTAGTTTAGCTGGCCATACAGAATGGTCATGTCCAATCTGTGGCTCTTCTCTTCGCTGCTCAGCAGGTAGGCCACGTTTTTTTGCTCACTACAATAACTAACTAACAGAGTACATGCTCTGATCTGTGGTGCTTTCAAATCACATTTGCAGTGTTTTGGAAGGACAGTCTGACACAAATGCATTCGTGAGGACAACAACTGCCGTCACAATGTTTAACTCTGGTGTTAAGGTGGGCTGTCATTCACGTCACTTATTTTTTGTTTATACATATATTCAAATAAAATACTCTTAGCATGAATGGAGATCCAACCGTTTCGCTCTCTCTCTCTCTCTCTCTCTCTCTCTCTCTCTCTTTTTTTCCATCTCTGTCTCTCTCTCTCTGACAGATTAACGTGATGCCAGCATATGCCGAGGCCTTTGCCAATTTCCGCATTCACTCGTCCCAGACACTGCAAGAGGTGAGAAGTCAGCATTAGCACATTTAATTACTTCACACTTTTAACAAGATTTGAATTTCCATAAGGAAACACCAGTTCTTGGAAGACAAAAGGGAAGTTTTAGTGCAACCCTTAGTTAAACCTACAGCTGATACAAAACCTAAATACAGATAGACATTGATAGCATGCAAAGTAAATGTGTAAACAGTGTCAATTAAAGACAGAAAAGACCAGATTAGTATTCATAGTGGTCTTTCTGTTTATCCATTTACCTTCACTAAGTATATCATAGCAGGTTTTAAAGTAAAACACCATCAAAATATCTATTTTGCCATTCCACAGATTAATTTACATTGCAGTGCAATGTACAGACTTTCTGTGAGAATATGATTTTTCTGTAAGCATCCATTTTCTGATGAAGCCAGGCTCCCAGCTGATAAAATAAAATGTTATACTTTTTGTTATATGTATTATTAACTGCCCCTAGCAATTATTTTCTTTGTTTATTGTTTTCATTATTTTAAATAGTTTAATATCAGTCTTATTAAAGTTTGTTTTTGTTTAATTTTTCAAATTTTATAGTATTGATGTTTATTAATAAATAAATGCATACATGTAGGAAAGAACACCAGTCAAAATTATGCAAATATTATGTTAATATGATGTTGTTGTGGGTTACATTTTGAATAAGTACTTTTATATGAGTGGTAGATTTTCAAACTTTAATATAATTCTTAAAGTTTACTAAAACCAAAAGTGAATTTATTGATTCCTTATTTCCTTTCTAGGTTCTAAAGCTGATTGAATCCACCATATCTGATGAGCGTGTGAAGGTGGAGTTTGTCGATGGATTCGACCCGCTGCCCATCAGCTCGTATGAGGAAGATACATTTGGGTACCAGATCATAAAGAAAACAGTGCATGATATTTTTCCTCAGGTCACTGTATCTCCTGGTAAGGCTTGCAGCATTGTGTCATTAAGTACTGCATGTTTGCTCGCACTGTCAAGAGCTCAAGGGTTTTAAGTGGCCCTTACATACATCATTGACTCACAAAGTGTCTCTTCCACTCAAACCAGCTTTACGATTTCCTCTCACAGGTGTCTGCATTGGCAACACTGACAGCCGTCATTACACAGAACTGTCTTCGGATATTTATCGCTTTGCCCCATCATGGTACAAACCCGGTGATTCTGAGAGGTACGATAGAGAAATGACACAATGCCTCATGTATTGTAAAAGAAATATATTAAATTGCTTATACTTCGCTTTAGATTCCATGGTGTAAATGAGAGAATCGCCATCCAGAACTATGAAGAGATTGTGCTGTTCTACTTTCAGCTCATGCAGAACAGTGACATCAGAAATGTGCCGGCACCTTGAACCTAAAATAAACGGATGTCATGCTGTGGAATTCTGTGGAAGTAATAAGCTTTGTTCTAATGTGACTAAATGAACTTCAATTTAAAGTTTGGGGGAAGTAAGCTTACTGATCAAAAAAAAGGGACAGTAAAGATATTTATAATGGTACAGTTTCTTGGTTTTCATAAACATTTTAAGCAGCACATCTGATTTCAACATTATTATAAAGGAATGTTTCCCAAACTGTGGAAAATTACTGTGTGTATATATATATATATATTTCCTTAAGTTCCTTTTTGAATGATGGTGTAAAATTAAATGGATAATAAAATAAAATCTTGATTATTAATTATTTAATTATCCTTAGATTGTTTTCCTTGGGTGAGTAAATATTTTACTACAGTATATTAAAACACAAATCACAAGATTACTCATGCCATACCAATAAGAAAATAATAGATAAGATAGGAGATAAGTAATATTTCATGCCTTTCATATTTGTCTTCATGCAGAACCAGTGATTGCAATTATTTTTCAAGCTGTTTTAGCTTTAAAAGTTCAAAAAGGTAATATATGCATTTTCTGGCTGTGCAAAATACTACTTTCAATATTTCAGTTATTGCATACACTTTCAAAAAGGTAATATATGCATTTTCTGGCTGTGCAAAATACTTTTTTCAATATTTCAGTTATTGCATACACTTTCAAAAAGGTAATATATGCATTTTCTGGCTGTGCAAAATACTTCTTTCAATATTTCAGTTATTGCATACACTAAAAAAAAAACAATTTGAGTCAACTTAAAATAAATTGTTACCTGGCTGCCTTAATTTTAAGTTCAGAAAAAAGTGTAGTTAACTTGAAATGTTAAGTTGTACTAAGTGACAACTTAGATGTTTGAGTTGATTCAACTTAAAATTTTAAAGCAACTGAGTAACAAGCCCAGCTTTTAAGTTTAACAAACCAAATTTTTTTGCTTGGTCAACTCAAATATCTAGGTTGTCACTTAGTACAACTTAACATTTCAAGTTGATTAAACTTATTTGTGTGTTTTTTTTTTTTTGGTTGTTTTTTACAGTGCTCCCTCTTCACTTTTTTTTTAAGTCCTATGCACCAAAACATGTTGGCTAAATAACGGTACTTTTTTTTCCTCCATGTTTGTTCTGATCCCTTGATGTCACAAATTTTTTCTAAAAATAACTGTTGTTCTTTCCCACGCATTTTGTTGAACGTGTGAGGTTGCACCAGAACAATTGCACAACATTTTTTTTTGGCTGCATGTCGGAGTTTATATTTTTGACTTTGCTCTGTCAAGCTGTCAATGATTATTAATTCAAGCGTTACATAAAAAGGAGCAGTATCCAAACGTTTATGGATCTGGCTGAGAGAATGGTTACCCTACAGAACTAGCCTGCAAAGTCACTGAGTTACAGGGAGCAGATAAAGACTCCTTCAAAACAACATCCGTCATGTAGTTATAACATCTGTTACGTATTTTACCTTTGTCTCATTGCTCTCCTTGATGTCAAACTCTAGTCAATAATTTACTTGGTTACGTCGAAAGTAACCTTGAAAGAAAGCGCAGACCTGAAAAAAAATATTCTGAAATAATTCTGAAATGTTTACTACAACAGTATTGCATATTAAACAGGCGCTGGTTTAAAGTAGTAGTCTATGCAGTGCAAGTGCTTCAATATTATACTATAATTTAAATACGTGAGTTTGAATAATGTGCTGAGCCCCATATTAAAGCTATTATATGTCTCATATTAAGTCCGGCCTTTCAGGAAGAACTCAAATCTCATACACAAACAGTCATTCATTTACTTCCCTGTTGCTTTTCACCAGTCCCCTATTGCCTGAAATGAAACTTGTATTAGCTGTCATAAATAAATCTTCCCTACAGGTGACTCTTCTGCAAATCCCATGTGCCACATAACTGAATGTTTTTCTAAATTGCAATGTGGAAAAACTGTTAATATTAATTGTTGTTATTAAAGCTATTTAAAATATTAGTGTTAACTGAAAAAAAAATTATTAAAATATGATTTTATATATATAATATAATATAATGTATGTGAATGGGTATTGTTTTAGTTTTAGGACAACTTTGATGAAAGGTTTTGATCCACTTGAAACTTTAAAAAAAAATATCCAGCATTTTCATGTCACTACCGAAACGGTGTATATTTTAGTCCATGACTGAGACTGATTTTAACTACACCCCTACATTTATCATCAGGAAATATTTATGTGTCCCTTTCTCTCATAGCTACATGGTGAGCAGATAGGCCCCATCATTTTGAAGTAAAAGTTTTCAAAAGTATGAAAAATCTGTGTGTAACTTTAAAGAATGTCACTACCGAACACCATTTTCTATAATTAAACACTTTTTGGGGAGTTATTCTATGAGATTTAGTTTTTATGTGTACAAACTATTCAGAACTGTGCTAGTTAACCATGTGTTGATTAGCATTTTTGAGCTAGCTTCAAAAGTATCTAAAATTGTCACTACCAAAACAGACATGACTAAAACATTTCATCATTGTTACGGTAGTGACAAAAGGGAACACATAACCCTTTATTTGAGGGTAATAAACAAAATTTTAATACAGTTATGCACCTTTTTAGTATTTTAGTATGTTTTAGTATGTGGGTTAAAATTCTGTAATGCGATGTCGCTACCAAACCATTACTGTCGCTACCGAAAATATTTTGTCAAGATCGAAACATGGGATGTTTTGTCAAAAATATAAGATGTTATGATAGTGTTTGGTTCAATGTATATTCAAACTAATGAATCCTTAAGTTTGCAATCAGTATGATCAACTTTTTGCCTTGTATAAAGAAAAATTGGATTCAAAATACAACAAACCTCATAAATCACACTTAAAATATTGTTAAAATGGTAATGGTTGTTGATTTACCTCTAAAAACTTTTTAATAAAATAGAAAAAAATATATATTTACAAGGAAGATGCAAGCAAAATCTTAATATGTCAGTGTAACCCGTCTTATTAAATTATAATTTACTGTGTTTCGGTAGTGACAAATCTCGGAAGAGGACAAATATTTCAAAACTTTCTGAGAATTAGGTGCATAATTACTAAAAATGTGCACCTTGGATATTATACAGTCTGCATATATAATTTGTGGAAAAAGACATTTTAAGCTTACTTAAATTAAAATCATAAATAAAACTTAAAAATATTCAAATACTATAATAATATACAAAAATACTAAAATAAAACCGTGAAGTGTGCTTAAAATCTCCGTCTCTTTGAAATGTGATTCTAATCCACAGCAACAGAGGGCGTCATCGGTGAGGTATTGAATAAACACGAACTCTGGCAATGAAAAGACTGTCTTTAGCACTTCCTGAAACATGACAGGCCATAGCGCTCAGTGGAAATTATTTAAGTTTCTCAAAGTGCTGCTGTTTAGTGTCATATTTTCGATTACCATTTTGTTCCTTGTCGCCACAGTTAGGACGTTTACATTTGATGCGGACGCGGGGCTTCAGCTGGGAAAATGGGAGAATACAACAGCCATTTCTCTTCATATAAACCCACAACAGAGAAAGAATCTGCTGGCAAATTTCAAAGGTAACAAACAACGAAGAAATACTACAAAAAAAGTACCTCTCTGTCGCGACTGCAAAGACCAGTTTGACATACAGCTCATCACGTGACGTGAATAGATGGATTAGGAAGACACGTAGTTACCGTTAACGGAGATAAAAAATGTGCTGTCAACATGCGTATACTGCTGCTGTAGATATTATACATTTTGTAATTGTCTTGTTTTCGTTTCTCATAGCGGCCATTCAGATTCCCACTGTGTCATTCACTGAGACAAATGTGAACAGGAGCGCACTGCGCGAGTTTGACGGGCTGCTGAGGAAAGGTGAGACACAACACTCCTGTCAAAGCAAGATTAATGTTACTGCCCCGCTATCTTTTCAGTCACGACGAAAATATTGTAATTGGGAACTAATTTTAATTACCAAAAACATAATTAGCTGTGTCCTATATTTTTTTTACGACTTGGCCTTCCCAATTCCAAAACATTGTACACATAATGTGGACCTTTTCAGCAGCATGAAAAAAAACCCTAATATTCCGTTTTCTCAAATTTTACAAACATTTTACATGGGACATTTTACATTTGACAAGTATAATTTACCCTAAATCAGCTACTTGCCCTTTAATAATAATTAGATATTGTATTAAGTGTTATTTAGGAATTGTTTCTTCCTCAGTCTTCCCAAAGATCTTCTCATCCAGCTTGGTCCAACATGAGGTGGTGGCAAACTACAGTCACCTTTTCACGGTACCAGGAAGCGAGCCTGATCTGGAGCCGTACATGCTGCTGGCACACATAGATGTTGTGCCGGCTGACGAGGCGGATGGATGGGAAGCTCCTCCTTTCTCTGCACAGGAGCTCAATGGCTTCATTTATGGACGAGGAACCATCGACAATAAACAGTCTGTGATGGTACAGTGAATCAGCACTGCATCGTTTTTCACTGAAACAATCGCTCATCTGTTCAGTCCAACCTGATGACAACTGTAATGATTTGTGTTTTGAAAGGGTATCCTTCAGGCATTGGAATACCTGCTGGAACGAGATTACACCCCTCGGAGAACTTTCTACATTGGTTTGGGTCACGACGAGGAGGTCAGTCTCTAGTGAACTGCCTAGTTTAGAATGCTTCTTTCAATGCACTTATATATATGGTTTTGTTAGGTGAATGGTTTACATGGGGCAGCCAATATCGTGAAGCTCCTGAAGAGTCGTGGGGTGAAGCTCCAGTATGTTTTAGATGAAGGCCTGGCAGTGCTGGATGGTGTCATAAGTGGCCTGGATGGACCTGCTGCCCTGTGAGACTGTTATTATGAACATTCCTCTTAGCAGAGCCATTTAGTAATTGAATTAGTGTGTTATATTTGCCGTGTGTGTGTGTTTTGTAGAATAGGTATCAGTGAGAAAGGTCAAGCAACAGTAAAGCTAAGTGTCAGCAGAGCTCCAGGACATTCATCCATGCCACCCAGAGAAAGCACAATTGGCATCTTGGCATCAGCTGTCAAAAGGCAAGTGGAAACCCCTAAGCCCTTTTATTATTGGAAAAACTTAAAGATGGGATTCAAGTTATTTTCAAAACAGCTGCATTACACCAGTATTAGACTGAGCTAAATTATTTTTAACTATATTGTACTTGGTAATATCTTTTCCCAGATTGGAGGAAAATCCAATGCCCAGACTATTTGGTTACGGGCCTGAGCGTGGCACGTTCGAACACCTGGCCCATAAGGTAAAACACTACAAGCTGAGGATTTTACAGGCCACATTTTATGAAATACTGACCTGCTTTATGTATACGTGAAAACCATTTCTCTTATTTTCTTTTGTAGTTTGGTTTGCCTCTGAGATTCATCATGTCTAATCTGTGGCTCTTCTCTCCGCTACTCAGCAGGTAGTTTATATTGGTTACCTTAATGCTCACTACGGTAACTAATGTCATTTCAAAGTATAATATTTATGGGTTATTTATTTTTTCCTTCCAATGATTGTCATCACTAGGGCTGTCACAAACGATTATTTTGGAAATCGAGTCATCGGTCGATTATTCTGATGATTATTCGAGTAATCAGATAGCTATAATAATTATTTTTTTGTAATAAAAATAAACCTAATCAAACAATAGCCTTTAAAATGATCTAAAATGCATATATAATAGAGTATCAGTAATGTATTATAAATAGTGCTGTCAAATGATTAATTGCATCAAAAATAAAGGTTTTTGTTTACATAATATACAGGGGTTGGACAATGAAACTGAAACACTGGCCAATATAGTGTTGGAGGTTTCATGGCTATATTTATGCAGCCTGGTGGCCAGTCTTTACTGATCGCACATTCCACCAATAAGAGCAGAGTGTGAAGGTTGACTTTGTGCACCCAATAGCTCAAACACTTTGGGGTGTTTTGGAGGAGCGAGTCAGGAAATGTTTTCATACACCAACATCACATAGCGACCTGGCCACTGTTCTGCGAAAGGAATGGCTCAAAATCCTTCTGGCTACTGTGCAGGACTTGTATTTGTCATTCCCAAGATGAAATAATGCTGTATTGGCTGCAAAAGGAGGCCAAACGGCATACTAATTGTGATCTAAACCCAGGTGTTTCAGTTTCACTGTCCAACCCCTGTATTTGTGCATACTGTGTATATTTATTATTTATATATAAATATACACACATACAGTATGTATTTTGAAAATCTTTACATGTTTACATGTATACATTTATATTCATCTAACTGATTTTATATATAAATATTTTTGATATATTAACATAACATTCTTCTTAAATATAAAAATGCATGTGTTTTTTTTATTTATATATACATAATAAATATACACAGTATGCACACATATATTATGTAAACAAAAACTTTTTGATGCCATTAATCGTTTGACTGCACTAATTATAAACAATAGAACTGATGTACATTATGCATTATATCAAATGACTGCAGAGGGCGCCAAAGTCCTGATGATTGTTTTTACACTGCACAGCTTGATCTAATCCTTGTTTAATATTGACTAAACATTTAATTCAGATGTCCACTTAATAATTAATATTTAAACATAGAGTGAGGGAAATCACGATGAACAGTTAGTACATATTCTCCTGTGTTTGCTTAGGTTTATAAATGATTTGCCTGACAAATCGGACGAAATGGCGCACGTTGCATTTCCGGATGATTGAATCGTAGCGTTGGTTAATTTACAATCGTATTATGCTTTATTATAATTCTTAAATGGAATGTATATCATGTACCCTTGGAAAACGATCTAAATAATGCGTGTCATGGATTCTCGTCCGTGGAATGCGCCGCTTCCGGTATTTGGCCGGTTATTCAACACAGGCAAATTGTAGGCAAGGATTTTTTAAATCAAGTACTCAAATTGAATCGAGGAATCGTGACATCCCTAGTCATCACATCCCATCCTGCTTTTCCATAAGAAGGTTGTTAATAATTTTATTCAGCAAGGACTCAATAAGTGGCTGTAAAGATGTTTTATAATGTTGCAAAATATTTTTACTTAATGTAAATGTTGTTCTTTTAAACTTTGTTCATCAAAGAATACTGAAAAACTGCATCATGGTTTTCACAAAAATAACCAGCAAGTTTTTAACATTGATGATAATAATAATTCAGATTTTTCTAAAGGATGATTTCTGAAGGATCATGTGACACTGAAGATGACTAGGTCTGGTTTCCAGTGTCATTCGCTTCTAGCTATTTTTAGCTGTACAAAACGGCTCATTTTGCTGCTTGATGTTGCGCATTGGTGTGTCTTACCATATTATTTTAATGTAATATCTTAATTATGAACACACACTGGTTTGTAGTGCAAACAGTTTTACGGTTTACTGGACTTTGTTATTCTTCTTGTTATTTCCTTATGGCAGCTAATGAGCCAGAAGTCTTGCACATTCACAGAAAATGGCTTACTTCCACTCACTCATGGTTTAATTTTCATATGCAGGGTGATGGAGAGAAAACCTGACACGAATGCTTTTGTGAGGACCACGACTGCCGTCACAATGTTTAACTCGGGTGTAAAGGTGGGCCTCTCTTTTTTTGTTGTAGTCCACAAAGTAGCATGAATGGAGATATGACCATTTCTCTTTCTTTGACAGATTAACGTAATCCCATCATACGCCGAAGCTTTTGTCAATTTGCGTATCCACTCAGCCCAAACACTGCAGGAGGTGAGAGGTCACACTGTAGCCACAACAATGACTCATTCAGTTCAGCCTATACTTCTGATAGCTTATCTATTAACTTTTGCTCTTCATACCCTCTTCACACCAAATTTGTTTTTTCATGAATCACTCTGATTAAAAAAATGATTAACTAAAAAGGTACTTCACCCAAAAATTAAAATAGTTTCATCATTTACTCACCCTTATGTTGTCCTGAACTTGTATAACTTACTTTCTTCCGTCGAACATGAATGAAGATAATTTAAAAAATGAAAGTCTAGTGTTGTTTGTGACTACAGTGTTTCTGAACCATTTTACAGTTTGATCTCATGTTTTCTTTTAGGTTCTGGAGTTGGTCGAATCAACTGTATCAGATGAGCGTGTGAAAGTAGAGCTGGTCAATGGATTCGACCCGCTGCCCATCAGCTCCTATGATGAGCAGGCGTTTGGCTTCCAGATCATAAAGAAAACCGTGCAAAGCATGTTTCCTCAGCTCACAGTAGCCCCTGGTACGCCAAGTGATGCATTTCTGCTGAAGCGCCTATTATGCACATCATTGACTTGTGAAGAGCTACTTCAAGCTGTTGTATGATTTCCACTTAGGTATCTGTGTTGGCAACACTGACAGCCGTCACTACAAGGACATCACGCAAGATACATACCGCTTTGCTCCATCATGGTTCAAACCAGGTGATCCTCAGAGGTAAGACAGAAGAAATGCTCTTTGTACTCATGCTTGTGTTTATGATTAAACACTCATGTTTTTCCTTTAGATTCCATGGTGTGAATGAGAGAATCTCCATTCAGAACTATGAAGAGATCGTGCTGTTCTACTTCCAGCTCATCCAGAATAACGACATCAGGAAGTTGCCGCCACCTCACAGTAGCCAGCATGAGCTGTAAATGGTGGGATGTTACTTAAACTGATCTCGAGACACTGAGGTTTTTGAAACTAAATTCAGGGAGCTTTGTTTTAGCAGGTACGAAATGAAAATGCGAATAAAATGAATGTAGCTTTAAAAGAACCATAATGGAGAACTAAAGGTTGTGAAACATTTCAGTCATAAAGACCCTTTCTTGCATTTGATACCAAGCAGAGTTTAAACTCAAACGTTGGTTGTCAGGTGTTGACAGCATGTATACAAGCAAAATCTCACATTACATACATACAGTTGAAGTCAGAAGTTTACAAGTTCCTTTTCATGTTCTTCAGAAAAATCCTTCAGGTCCCACAAATTCTGTTTTTTTTTAGTATTTTTGTGTATTTGAACCCTTTCCAACAATGACTGTGTGATTTTGAGATCCATCTTTTCACACTGAGAACAACTGAGGGACTCATATGCAACTATTACTGAAGGTTCAGCGCTCACTAATGAAATTGTTAAAAAAACCAAAGAATTTGTTTCTGGATTTTTCTGAAGAACAGTGGGCAGTTTTAACTGTTCAGGATAAACAAGAGACTCATGAACAACTATCACTAAACAAAAAAAACAGCTGTGGATCATTCAGGTAACAACATAATATTAAGAATCTAGTGTATGTAAACTTTTGAACAGGGTCGTTTTTATAAATCCAACTATTATTTTCTCTTATGGACTACGTGTAAACGTCTTCTATGTGAAATATCTTTTTCAGGTCAATACTGAATAAAAAATAACATGCATTTTGTATGATCCCTCTTATTTTGCAAGGTGTATGTAAACTTTTGACTTCAACTGTACTTGTATTTCTATTTAAACTGTAGTATCACCCTGACTTAAAAGTAATGGTTTTTGTTGTTGTATTTGCCAATTAGTCCAGCAGAATTACTAAGTTTGTTGGCTGAATGGCAAAGCAACCCTGACCATGACCAAAAACACACCCTTAAGCACAGCATAGTTACAATTCACCTGAGCTCCTTAGGAACTGTACACTGAAAAAGAAAACAAGCTAGCTATGTGAATGAATCAGACAAAATGGGAATTATGATAACGAATTGATCATTATTGAGTGATGAATGGCTTTCAAGACAAATTACCAGTAGTTTTAACTGACATATTGTGTTGCAAAGTATTTTTGAGTGCAGAGGTCTTGAGCTAGTTAATGCTGGTTAATATTTCTAACATCACATTGTCAAACGTGCTGCTTTGGACTAACCTTCTGAGAGATTCATCTCAAACAGCCTATCAAATGCTTGTTTTGGATTTACCTTGTTTCTATTTGTTTAGATTTTATGAAGGTTTAGGTTAGCGCTGTTACATTTTCAAAGCTTGCATTATGGGCCATTAGATAAGCCTTAGACTGAAGTGATTTATTATGACTGATTATGTCTGGGTTCATTAACCATTTACCTCATTGGTTGTCATTGGTTGTCATTGGTTGTTTGAATGTTACTTTGAATCCTCAGTAATTGTTTTTACACTGAAATGGTCTGTTCTGAGACTGAAAATTACTGTGAATGTTTTGCATTCATAATTTTGAAATTTCAAGGTTAAATTAATTTTTCATTTCAAGTTTAAATTAATAAATTGTTTTAATATAAACAGATGGGTGTTCTTGTTTTTGTTTTTTTTTCCCCTAATAAATATTCAAACATTGAAATCGTACCTAAAAATATGTTTAGAAATTTGCAGACATTTAATGCTTAATCAGGTTAGTTTTATTGTGCTCCTTTCTAAGACCAAACAAAATGTAGCATATTATTTTAAGAAAGTAGTATTAAATCATTGGCTGTCTATTAAATTTGAAGAAATAAACATAATTCATAAAGATACAGTGTGAAAAATTTGCACCACTACTGGCCCCAAACAGTAAAAAAAAATACTGCCAAAATTCCACACATTTTCTTTTCAGGAATGAAGCATTGATTAATTCTTAGGCCAGTCACAGCAAAAGCAGTCAGGATTGTATACCGTCCCATCAACACAATGCTGTAAATAGGGCTTGCCATGAGAACACTGAATGAAGGTCGTCCGGTCTTCTGGGTTTGGGTATAACCCGTCCGTTTTGCCTACACAAAACTCTGAGGGAGCAGTATGGGATGCTGTAGTTGTGGTCTTACCAGGCTCACGTGTTGTATTTGGAAGGACAGGTGGAATATCTGGAGGAGGAAGTTTAAATTTGATCATTTATCTTGGTTTGTAGTTGCTAATCTAGTTTATTACACTGCTCTCTGGAATACCTGATTCTGATTGGTCAGTCATGGCATCCAGCTGTCTAATATTGCCTAATATTCAGCTTTGGCAACACTGTGACTGAAACCAGTGATGCTTTCACATCTCATACATTAAACTCGCTCTGTCTCGTTTTATACAAATGCAACTGTAGTGGACTATTGTATCTTAGCAGAAGCTTTAGGTTTATGTACAGGATATGGACAATTATGAATGAATTTCAATTCAAATCATTACTTTATATACATGTGTTTATGTAATGAGAGTAACCGTGCAATAAGTGCGATATTGTACCAGTCACTATCGCAAAGTCTGACAGGCTAATGCGGAACTGACTGTAGATGATCTACTCTTTACATAATCATTGTACTTAAAAAGGCAGTCGTAATTAATTATAATGATGTATCAGATATAGGGAAGCCCATTTTTGCCATTTAAGAAAAAAATTATGGCATAAAAGGTCAAAATGATGAATTAAGAAAAATTAATGGCATATTAAGTCAGTTATGAAACCAAAAGTCGAAATTAAGAGATACTAAATATAATTAAGATATAAAGGTACCGATATTAAGAAGTGTACGGAGATGTCCAATGAGAGGGTATTTGTCCTGCCCACAGAACTGTCCTGTAAAGTCATCAAGATCCAGAGCCCAGACAAAAGCTCCTCCAAACTTGTTCTCTTTCAGATAGTCCACCTGAAACAGACCAGATCTAGTTATTTCGAGCATAAGAACTGCATTACATTTTACATTTTTTTTATTAACCTGTATGACATATTTACTTTAGTCTGAAAGCTTTCCTTGGTGTCAAATCCCACCCAGTCCTGTCCCTTGGTTGCATAGGGAACTTTCTGATCATCAATCCATTGCACTGTGGTTCCTTGAAGGAAAGTACAGACCTGACGGGAGAATATCGGTCTGTAACTCTTCTGATTTTATTTTGCACAATGAAATAACATACTATAATGTAAATGCATGTGTTTAGGTTGTGGTAAAACCTCATAATACGACAAGAATCCGGCCTCTCTGGTGTATGTACCAGCTGATCCAGGACCACTAGCTGGAGCTCCAACTCCACTGGCTGCAGATGACAGGCGAAATGTTCTTCCATATGTTGCAAACCCCATCCTCAGCTTCTCCACAGGAGCGCCCTGATCTCTCCAGTAACCCATTGCAAAATCCTGCATTGTCATGAACAATCACTTATTTCCTGTTGCATGTTTCCAGCTTCTTGTTATGTGCAGTGACTCACAGAATGATTCACAGTCATTTATATGATATGCGTGATGTTTTTCAAAAGTTAAGAGTACAGTTGGATCTAAGATCTTCTTACAGTATTGAAGTAGATGTGATCTCCTGTATCTCCAGAGCCACGGTACAGAGGACTGTTGTGCCCGGTGACACTTTCCCATGAGCCATGGAAGTCATAGGTCATCACATTAATGAAGTCCAAATACCTGAATTACCAGAAAGGAGGTAAACACAAGTTTGTAGTCATCAGTTCAGACTCAAGACATTCAAGCAAATAATGAGGCTGATTGTGTGGGTCGTGACCAGACTACATGTTCATTTGATTCACAAGTAAACAAAAACTCATCAGAAGACACACTTGGCAATTTCTGCAATTTCATAACCAGCATCAATGGTTCCTTTCCCAGCAGCCACTGCAGCAGTGAGCATGAGTCTGGGGCGTCCAGTGGCAACACTCTCTGCCTCGTAAGCTTCCAAGAGCTCCTGTTACAGTCACATGTTTGCACAGGATTAAGATCTATATATTTTTTTATTGGATTTTAAAATCGATTGTGTAAATAATCTGTAAATACTGCAGTACCTTGCAGAGCAGTGTGAACCTTTGCTTGTCTTCTGGAGGACTTCCACGGGAACCCGGATACTCCCAGTCCAGATCCAGACCATCAAAGCCATATTTCCTCAGAAATCTAATGGAGGACTGAATAAACGTCTGCCTGTTTTCTGACGTGGACACTGTGGTAGTAAACCTTAAGTCATGGTGAGAAGTTTCATAAAGAGGAAATAAACAGTTAGTTATAACAAACATCCTTCAAAATTCAAATTTTCAAAATTGAGCAGGATTCTTACTGAGCTGTGCCAAAGTTCCATCCTCCAACGGACAAGAGAGTTTTCAAGTTGGGATTTCTGTCGAGTCAAATATTTTCATCATTTGCTGTAACGCTCTTTGACAAATTATCACAATTCAAAACTACATAATGCATTTTATTTTATTAACAAATGCATTCACAAACAAAACATCAGATAGTACATACTTTTTCTTTAGTCCGTTTAAAGACTCATAGAAAGTTTCATCATTCCATTCATAGGTGGTCAACTCATTCGCATTATTAATGATGGAAAAAGCATAATTTAGGTGAGTGCACAGATATGGATCCACATTTTCTGGAAGGTACTTGCCACCGTCAGGTCTGTACTGAGACCAGTTTGTGAAATAACATGTGAGTTGGGAGGCCCATCCTGAAATAGATATAATATAATATAAATGTATTAACTATGATAAATGTTATTATTAGTAATGCATATTATTATTACAGTATTAGAAAATGAAACAACAAATTAAACAAAAAATACCAAAGTGACACAATGCCAGGGAAAAGCCTGAAAGACAAAAAAAAAAATGTTACCATATAAAACACTCCAAGGCCATCAGGCTCTTAAAATTCATTCTGTAAGATCAACAATCACTTACCAGCTAGAAAAATTAATTTGGTCATCATAACGTGATGGTTGTATCAGTCAAGAAACTCTGTCTGCTACTGCTGTACGAAAGACAGAAGTTATTGTTTATATAACACACAGAAGTCACTCCTGCATAATACCAATGATTACGCAAAACACACAAAGACTAGTTTTGACCAGTTTCCACAAGAAATCATCAATAGACGCAAGCAGCTAATCCCCATCCGCAAGCAAATGATAAATGAAGGCAGAAGAGCAATACTCATAGTGAACAAATTATACATTGATGGACAGATATTCAAAGACAAGGACGTTACCCCATGGCTCTATTAGCACCCTCCCTTCAACAATATCATCCCAGCCATAATATATCACTTTTACCCCCACCTCTATAATATAATGCACCTACGTCTCCCTATACTATGCAAGTATGCACCTCTGTCACCTATGTTTTGTTTTTCAAACTCTGTGTTGTTTTTTGTCTTGTTGTAAATGCTTAGGCTTAGGTTTGTCTAGTGTTATTATGTTTTACTGTTCTGTATTTGATGTTTGGCACACACACATACACACTTGTCAGTATAGAAATATTACCTCATCATGCAACTCAAATTCATAACCTGGAATTAGCTCTCAGATCAAAAAAATAAAGGTTTTTTTTTTATTGAAGGAAAAACAAAGTGGCATATTACATATAAAGATTACAAGGCTCCTCTCAATTTTTACAATTTTTCCCCCTTTCCCACAACCCACCCTGAAGAACACACAGACATACCAAAAAGGAAGGGAAATAATCTTAATAAATAAACAAATTCCAAAATAGAGAACAAAATCACAAAGTTATGATATTACAAACAATGAGTGAGGAAATACTTGACATCATTGTCTGAATGTGTTAACCATTACAGTGCGCACAGGCCTTTTTAGTTACACTGTTAATTTTAGTTTTAGTTTTAGTTGTTTAGTTTTGGGGGAAGAGTTACGTCCTTTTCAAAATATGACAACAATGGAGACCATACTAAATAAAACGTTTAGTTGATCCTCTAAGAGAATATTTTATCTTTTCCAATTTCAAAAACAGCATCACATCACTAAGCCAGAGTGAAACTAAAGGTGGTTTACTTGATTTCCAATCCAGCAATATTCTTCTCTTAGCCAGCAGACACGCAAAAGCACAAGCGTCTTGACAATTTTTGGACATTACTGTACCTTGCTCAGGTACTCCAAAAACAGCCATTTCAAAACTAGGCCTAATATACTTAATATATGCCTTAGACAAAATTTTAAATGTAGTTGTCCAGTAATCAAACAGTCTGGGGCAAGCCCAGAACATATGAGCCAAATCTGCCTTAGCAGAATGACATCTCTCACATATGTCAGCAACATTTGTGTATATCTTGGATAGTCTAACCTTACTATAATGAAGTCTGTGGAGCACCTTGAACTGAATTAAACCTAAGCGAGTACAAGAGGTTGTACCATTCACCTTAAGTAATGCATTGTTCCAGATTTCCTCTGATATATCCACTCCCAAATCCTTTGACCATTCTGCATGGATTTTGTCTAGATTAATATTTTTAACTGACATTAAAGTGTTATATATATTAGAAATTACTACCTTCAAATGTAAGGGAATATTTAAAACCTTGTCCAATCCTGTACTAGGAGGAATAGAGGGATATGCGGAACAATGCTTTTGGATTAGATGACGTACTTGAAAATATCTAAACAAGTGTGATTTTGGCAGATTATGTTTTGAAGAGAGAGTTGAAAATGGGGCAAAAACGTCCTCAATGAACAGATCACTAAATTTGGCGAGACCCAGCTTTTGCTACTGACTGAAGACTGAGTCCAGTTGAGTTGGAAGGAATAGGTGATTCTTGCATATTGGCGCCGGCTATGGAGAAGTCTTTAAAACCAAAACATTGTCTAAACTGAAACCAAATCTTAAGGGTATTTACTACAACCGGACATTGAGTGTACGATGAAATACAAAGGGGCAGTTTAGATAGGGCTAGAGCTGGAAGGGATGATGAACTACAAGAATTTGCCTCTGAAATACACCAGACATCTCTGGAGTTCTGAAGCCAATAAAGTACTTTGGAGATATTTGCAGCCTAATAATAATATCTGAAATTAGGAAGTGCTAAACCACCTTGAGATTTTTTCGTCTTTGGAGAAACTCCTTCCAAATCCTTGGTGCTTTTCCGCCCCATATAAATGATGAGATAAGTCTGTCTAAATTCTGAAAAAAGGATTTGGGTAGAAAAACTGGGATACATTGAAAAAAGTATAAGAACCTTGGTAAAATGTTCATTTTTACACAATTAATTCTACCTGCAAGTGATAGAAACAGCAAATTCCATTTTTTGAGGTCTAGTTTTAACTTGTCAATTAAAGGAGCAATGTTCTTTTTGTAAAGGTTAAGGAATCCCTGTGTGATATTTATCCCTAAATATTTAAAACCTGATAAAGACAACTGAAAAGGTATATCACTATTTGAAATATAGAGGGCGTTATTGTTTATTGGAAAACAAATACTTTTTGAAAAATTTCATTTATAACCTGAGAAAGTGCCAAATTGTTTCAATATCCTAACTACCTGTGGAATACTTATAACCGGATCTGAAAGGTACAACATCATATCATCGGCATATAAGGATACTCTATGTTCTATGCCCCAACTATTAATGCCAGTAAAATGCTGTGAGCATCTTAATGCTATTGATAGGGGCTCGATGGCTAAAGTAAAAAGTAAGGGGCTAAGAGGGCATCCTTGTCTTGTACCCCTTGATAGGGGAAAAGACTCTGAACGCACTCTATTTGTAATTACCGATGCTTTAGGGGAAAAGTACAATAACTTAATCAGTGAAAGAAAATGTGTTCCAAAGCCGAATCTTTCCAACACAGAAAATAAGTATTTCCATTCCACCCTGTCGAACGCTTTTTCAGCGTCTAATGAAACGACTACCTGAGGGACAGGGTCCTGAGAAAATTTAGATGAGTGGATTACCCCTAGCAATCTCCGGATATTACTAAAAGGATGACGACCACTGACAAAACCTGTTTGGTCTTTTGAAATCAAATTCTCTATAACTGTATCTAAACGTAAAGCAAGGACTTTTGCCAAGATTTTAATGTCAGACTTTAGGAGAGAGATTGGTCTGTAGGAATTACATTTCAAGGGATCCTTATCAGGTTTTAACAAAAGAATAATGTTTGCTACATTTAAGGTTTGTGGCAAGCTACCCCTTTCCAAAGAATCCTCAAACATATCAAGAAGAATAGGGGCTAATTTATCTGCAATTTTTTTTAAAAAGTCTATTGGGTAGCCATCAGGGCCAGGAGTTTTTTTGTTTTGCATAGATGTAATTGCACTTAAAATTTCTTCTTTTTGTATAGGTTTCTCCAAATAGGTTTTCTGCACAGAATTCAGGGTGGGTATTGTTGTGGAGCAAAGTTGATGAATTTTCTCAATGAAGTCAATAAGGCTCGAGAAGAGATAAGACTTTATTGAACAAAGCAACAAAGCCGAGATGACAGCCGCTGCATCTAGTCTCCGTCTGTTCGGGTATCCCTTCTTATACCTATCCATGCTCACCAAAATTGGTAATTCCCGTTTTTTATGGGTTACGCCTGCCTGTTTTGACTAGCCCACCTGGCCCATCTTCAATGGTGGAATTTGGCTAGCTCGGCCAAAATGATCTTAACTCCTCCGTCTCCAATTAAAAATGACCCTTACTTCACCATCTCCAATTAAAAATGACCCTTACTTCACCATCTCCAATTGGTTGGAGGTGGTCACATGGGACATACATCAATCATGTATCTGTCATATATTGGAAGTTACCCAAAGTTCATTAGTTCGCTTAAGTTCACTGATATGATCCAGTAAAAATCACCGGTGCTACCCAACACCATACACATAAGACTCTCAATCTGTGTTATGACATCCAGTATTGTATCAATCAGCATTTTGATCAGTCTATTGATTATTGTTATAACCGTACATTATATGTTTAAGTAAAATAATATCATATTGAGTAAAATAGCATAATATATTTTGAGAATACACAATATAATTCCCCCCTCTGAGACTTTACCAAGTCTCACCATTAAGCCCTTTACCCAGAGTGCAACACCATGAGTCCACCTCTATCTTCTATGGTCCGTCAATTCCTCTTACCAAATGGCTTCTTCATAATGCTGCACTCCAGAGGAAGTCAGACCTAAACATCTCTTCCCACAATTGACTAGGAAAGAGTAAAAGAATCTGCTTCCCTATCTATACAATCCTGGGGGTCAGTAAACAATAGATCAACATTGTGTATCAAAGCATGTGCATGAAATGTTTTAGCCTTGCCCATGGTTGTCATGGTTATGTCATGGTATACATGATTGATTAGCCAGATGGGTATACTTATTAAGATAAATTCAAAGAAATGTATGATGCACTGGTTCATCCTTCGGTGCCAGAGGAACTGGTAGCCTGGAGCGCTATCTGGTTACACAGTCCATCGCTGCCAGAGGAGCTTTCAGGCAGATCGCATTGCCTCCTAGCACTATCTGGTGTTGGAGTAGACAGTAGGTTTTTAAACCTCCAGTTGAATCTACTCTTGTTGCTAAGCACTGATGTGCTCGTCGATCCTTTCTTTTCTTCTTTACTCTCCCAGCGTCAAGAGAAACGCTATATACTGATAATATATGTTAGACAATTTAAAAAGAATAAGTAAAAAATAAAATCTTTCCATATCGTCCCCTTTTTTCTGGTTGCATTGTCTCGTAACACGGACAATGACCTGCTTAAGACCTTCTGCGTCCCCTCTCTTTCCAAAAAGTAATCACATTTTACATTTGATTTATAAAAAGAATAAATGATTCAAATATACATGATTCAAAAACAACTTAAATGACTTCAGGAAGGGGCATATGCCAAAATAAAATACATAACACCCTCTAACTTCCTACCTACTCTATCCTTATATTCTAAAAATGTTACATAATACAAAAGGAAAATACAAAGAGAATACTAACTCTCTCTCTTTCAAAAGTTACAATACAAGGTGAAAAATAAAGAATAAAAATAAATGGCACTCCTTCCCTACCACTCTGTTACTCCTTTTAGGAAGGTTTTACACAATTTCGTCCAGCTCATTTAGTCCAGGACCCACTGTGTGCACGCTGGTACACCCAGTGTCAACTCCTGATGGCTTCACTGATATACTGATCATCTGTTTGGCTGCAGCATTGGCCAGCATCGACCTGAGAAAAGGCACAATACAACAGAACAACAAAAGAAATACAACAACAGCAATGGCTATTATGATTCCCACTTTAGTCAACCACTGTCCCCAAGCCCCGAAGAGTGGGTCAAACCATTCCCACGTATTCATGTCTGTTCCAGCGTTTTGAGTCACCTCATCTCTCAGGTTTTTCAGTTTCTCCATTGCTCTGGTGAACGATCCATCTGGGGCTGTATTATTTGGAATATAAGTACAACAATCAGCACCAAACATTACACAAACACCTCATTTCTCTGCCAACAGCCAATTCAGTGCTTGTCTGTTTTGCCAGGCCATCTTACTTGTAGGACCTAACTGTTCTCCCAGGACATCATCAGTGTAGTTAATGAATCTCTGCTGATTGTAATAGATATAGTTTATCCATTCTGTGTTCTTATTCGGGGTTATCCATACAAGTATAGATTCTATTCCAGACTTTACTTCATCTCTGGCTTTATATTCTTGTGGGATTCCTCTTGGTTGGCCAATTGAGTCTAGGTATACATTTGGGTCTGTTTCATCTTTGAATAAAAGCTGACCCATTGTCTGAACTGATCTGGGATGGTACACCAAATCTTGGAATCACCTCTCTTGTTAGAAATTTGATCACTGTTTGGGCTCCTTGATCTGCTGATGGAACTGCTTCCACCCATCTGCTAAATCTGTCAATTATTACCAGTAAGTATCTTTTTCCTCTAACCGTTCTTATCATATCTGCATAGTCCATTACTAGATGTTTGAATGGACCTTCTGGGACTGGTATATGGCCAATTGGAGTAGATGTTCCTTTTCTGACATTATTTTGGCACAAACCTCGCATTCAGATAGATACTCATCCACCATTGCTTGTAAATAAGGCGACCAATAACCTTGCCGCTTTATTTTTCTAATCACTTCTCCCCTCGCGCAATGGTCAAAACCATGCGCGTCAGAGATCAGGATTGTAAGCGATGGCGTAGGAGCAATCATGTGGCCTTCGTGAGACCTCCAAAGTCCATTTGCATCTTGTGTTGCTCCTCTTTGTTGCCACACACTAATTTCATATGGTGTGGCCTGTTGTTGCATACGTGTAACGTCTGCTAATTGAGGTTGAGGTTGAATCAGAACAGAGGGAGCCATTATTGCTGTTTTACAGCCAGAAGCTTGTCTAGCGTATTGATCTGCTGCATTATTGCCCTTAACTACAAAATCATTGCCTTTCTTATGTGCTTGACACTTAATGATGGCCAATCTCTTTGGATACATCATGGCTGATATTAAGTCAATTATCTGGTCACCATGATGGACAGGTGTGCCGTCATTTTTCTTAAAACCTCTTTGCTTCCAAACTGCTCCAAAAAGATGGCAAACGCCGTGTGCATATGCAGAATCTGTGTAAATATTTATAGTTAGGTCTTTAGCTAACTTACAGGCTTCAGTGAGAGTGAGCCTTCAGCTCTGCCAGTTGTGCTGAGCATGGTTGTTCACAATGCTGCACCACAACTGGAACAAAATCATTATCAGTACGCTTCACAATGGCAAATCCAGCATGATTACCCATATGATCCTTGAAACATGAACCATCCACAAAATAATCAACGTGTGTTAGAAATTGGTGTTGATTCTAAGTCTGGTCTTAATCTAGTAAAAGCTAGGGAATCAGCTACACATTCATGTGTTGTGCCTTCATCCTGTAATGGTATGAAGTTAGCCGGGTTAACTGTGGCACATCTTTTTACTGTAATGTCTGGAAAGGTTAGCAATGTTGAGTATGCTATACACCTAGAAGGGGTCAAGACAAATTTCCCCTGTTCCAATAGTTCTGCTACTTCATGGTGAGTGTATATTATGACTGGATAGCCCATAGTTATAGTAGAAGCTTTGTCATATGCAAAATACACTGCAGCTAGGCCTTGCTGATAACATGGCGGATAACCTTCAGCTACATTATCTAGTTTAGTGCTATAATAGGCAATTGGTTGTTTTTTCCTTCCACTACAAGTTTCTTGCACCAGTACCGCAGAAGCATAGCCATCTTTCCTGTTTGCAACATACAAATGGAATGATTTGTCGTACATGGGTGTGGTCAGGGCAGGAGCATTCTGTAGCTCTTTTTTCAATGATTCAAAGGCTACTAGTGCATCAGTTGTCCATATTAGGAGAGCTCTGAGATTTTGATGGCCTACTTGTTTCATTAGTGATCTTAAGGGAGCTGTTTTGATTGCATAATCTTCAATCCAATCTGCACTAAATCCTGTCATTCCCAAAAAGGTCATCATTTGAACCACTGTTTGTGGTTTGGGTGCTTTACTGATGCCTTCTAACTGACTGGGTGAAATTGCTTTCATCCCACGTGAAATTGTGCATCCAAAGTATTCAACTTGTGGTAGGCAATATTGCAGTTTTTCTTTAGAGGCCTTGTGTCCCCCCTCAGCCAATTTAGTAAGTATTTTAATTGAATCTTGATGGCACTGTTCCAAAGTTGTCGAACAAATCAATAAATCATCTACGTACTGTATCAATGTGCTGTCTAGCCTAAGATCACTCAGGTCTTCTCTTAGAACTTGATTAAACACACGAGGCGAGTGTTTGAAGCCCTGAGGCATTCGAGTGTAAGTGAGTTTTTTACCTTGGTAGGTGAATGCAAACAAAGGTCTGCTCTCTTCTGCTACGGGAACACTGAAAAAGGCAGAACAAAGGTCAGTCACGGTATAATAGTAAGCAGCAGATGGAACATTGGTTAGTAGCGTATGTGGATTTGTAACTTCTGCAGGCCAGTCTTCTACAACCTCATTCACTGCTCTCAAATCATGCACCGAGTGCCATTTTAATTTGTCTGCCTTAGCTACTGGCAATATTGGGGTGTTACAATAACTAGTGGTTTCAACAAGCACTCCTGATTTCATCAACCCTTCAATGGTCTTTTTAGTCCCTTCTTCTGCTTCTTGTTTCAAAGGGTATTGCAATTTTCTTGGTAACTTAGCTCCAGATCTAAGTGCTATTCTAACTGGATTAGCTGATTTTACTAGCCCTACGACTGTATCATGCTGAGACCACAGCTCAGGTGGTACTTGTTTCTCCATTTCTTTTAACAATTCAGTTTGCTTTGTTTGATTGTCTTTATGTGGTGACTCAGTTTTTGTGTTTACAACCATTCTGGGGGTACCCATCATTAGGGTGGCACACAAAATTCTGAGATATGCTTCATCTGCTGATTGGAAGATTAGAGGATTTTCTGTAACTTCCCACTCGCTTTCTTCTGCTTTTTTCATCATGGGGCCTAGATCTTTAGAAGTGCAGTCCTTATTTACATACAAAGTGATATGGGGAACTGAATCTGGTACCTCAAACCATTCATCCATGAATTTTGTCCCTGTCTACCTGCAGAACTGCTCCTTTTGGCCCTACTACTATATATTGTGAGATCATAGGGATTTTCAACCCTTTTGTGTCTGCTAACCATCTTTTTTCAAAGTCTGGGTCTTTGCTTTCATCATACTTCATAGTACAATGAAATTCAGTTTTTGGTAGACTTGGTTCACAAAGTTGTTCCCTTATGTACTTTCCCCATTTGCTAAGTGTTTTTTCTACATCTTCTTTTAGATCACCTAACCAATATATGTTAGCACATGGTTCTTGTGTTTGTTGAAATGTAGAGACATTCATTTGTGTGATCGCCCTTTTATCTATATATATTCCTTCTGGGGTGCACCATATCTGCATTTTTAGCTTACATATGGCATCTCTGCCCAGCAAATTAACAGGTGTGTGTTCTGAGACTAATATTGGTATTCTTATTTCAGCGTCTTTCAGACTTATGCTTACAGGGGCTGTCATGGGAAGTAGCTGTGTTACCCCCGAGAATCCTGCTGTCTTCATGTATTTTCCAGACATGGGGAGGTGTGAGGCATATATTGGATTTAAGCATGAGAATGTGGCCCCTGTGTCGAGAAGTAAAGTAATAGGTTTGCCTTCTATTTTTACTTGCAGCATTGGTTTTTGATAAGCATCATATCAGCATCTTGAGCTTGCACTTGTTGTTGTTCATAGTTGACTCCTGGGGCCATTGTCTGGTTCTGCGGCCAAGGATTGATGTGGCAGTCTCTTCTGTTGTGTCCAGGTTGATTGCATCCCCAACACACTCCTGGTGGGCCACCAGTTTTTAGTTGATTGTTGTTGAATCTTCCTCTGCCACGCCCACCTTGTTGCTGTTGTCTGTTCCAATTTCTGTTACTTAACTGCTCTGGCTTGAGATATATGACAACTGGTGCTGGGCCCTGTTGTGTAACTGGTCCAGCAGGTGGTGCTTGTGCTGCTATAGTCCGGTTTGCTGGTGCAGGCATATTCATTGTTGCGGATGGACTGACAGGCACTATATGGTAGACAAGTATTCACAGGTACCATTACTGCTTGGTGATCTTTCTGCATCGCCTGGACCTTCTTCTTCTTGCTGTGCATTTCTTCAAGTTTCAGTTGAGCCAGCTTTCTTTGCAACACCTTTTCATCTTTAGTTCTTGTCTTCTGTACTGTTCCACAGCATGAACAACATGGTCTCTGAACTCTTTGTGTCTTTGTGTTCAGACCTACCACATCCTCCAGCTTCACTTTTACTGCTGCAGGCATGGCTTCCACCATAGTGATCCTGCAGTGCTGTCAGTACTTTGTCTTGCTCTGTATCTCTTTCCAGTTCTTCTTTCAACATCTTAGTTGTCTTTGGATGTAGGTGGTGGGGTTCTCAGTTTCTCCTGTTGGCTCCCTTTCAGGAAACCTGGATCAGTTTGCATTGGGTATTCAGCCCTCTTGGGCTCCATCCGTCCTTGATGCCCTTACTAGTCTGTGTTCTTCTTCTCCTCTTTGTTTTTGTGGTTAAAGTGCTTGAAATAGGTAACATGGGCATGTTATACTTTGCATAAACAGTGTCCCAGATACTTGCTTGTACTGTTTTTATTCCGTTTATTCCGTTGAACATAATCATGTGGGCTTGTGTGTTAGCATTGGTTTACATCCATTCAATCCAATGAATCCGAATCAATGAATCCAATGTCGGTTTGATCTCTTCTCTCGTTCTGTTGGCTCTTTCTTCCATCTCATCCAGTGCTTCTAGGATTGAGTCAGCAGATGTTGCTGTTCCTTCAGATTTGTTTTCAGGCTCTTCTGCCTGATAGTCTTCCAAGTCTTCAAAAGGTGATGTCAGGTGTCTGTAGCAGTCTACCAGTTCTTTGAGCATATCTGACAGATGATGAAATGTGGGTGGCTCACCTGTTTTCTCCTTCTCTCTGTGCTCCCTGGCCCCTCCTCTTCGCTTTTGCTCCACCTATTGAGCTGTTGTCTCTCTCTATTTGTCTCAGTTAAGGTTTTGGTGTTGAGGTTTTCAGTCTCTTCTTGATTCTGGCCCCTCCCTCATGGTTGTGTGTGTGTCTCCTTAGTTCATCTCTGCAGCTCTGTTCATTTATTTCGATTTCTGTACTATCTTATTGTATTGGCCCCTTTAAATATGTTATTGTTATTCCCTGTACTAAAGGCATTTGATCAGTTTGTTCAGTGCAATTGGTCATTATTTCTTATCGCTTTTTAAAAGATTTAATTAGATTGTCTTAATTAAATATTTTAAAATAATCACAATGAGTTTCTTGTTAATAATTAGAAGGGTAATACAAGGCCTTTTGATTCTTTCCACTGAAGATTGCTTTTTGTCCAAATTATGTTTTCTCCCAAGCTACATGCCTCAAAACTCCACATCTTCCTCAAATGAAATGTGCGACCTGTTGCCGTCACTCCTCCTGCCCAAATTGAGTAAGTGAGAGATGGAGTTAACTCTATGCAAAACCCTCCTATCCTGAATATTCCAATGTTCAATTCATCTTTTTTACAATATTTTAAGTTTAATGGTTCCATAAAGTCAATTAATAATCGTTTTTCTTCTGTTGCTAGAATTTGTCTGTCCCTTCTTCCCCTTCTTTTCTTTTTCTTATTTACAACAACTTCATTACCCTTTTTTTCTAATTTAATCGATTTAAGGAATAATCTCAAAATCTGCTGTTCTATTCCCTATTACTTAATGCATGTAGGTTTCTAACTAAATATATCAATGTGTATAAATACATCCATGCATCCTACTTCTCAACACAATAATTATCAGTCGTCTTAGTATCCTGACGGTTATATGCAGTTCCAGTGCACTCCCTCTTTAATTTACGCTAACCCTTATGTTATGCTTGGGATCCCTATGACCCCAGACCAACTTTATGTGGTGAAAATATATTATTAGTATTATTAATTTTATTATTATTATCATCCCGAACACAAGATTTTTTTTTTTTAATGATAATGTTACTGATGTCCGCTATGACATGACTACCCACATGTGATGACTGGGGTCATATTGACCTTTTTCTTACACGTACCCATACACACACGTACACACAACTTTTTCTTTGTTCTCTGTCACATGCGCACACAAAGTCAGACCAACATACAGGTTCTCACTCTCACATATGTTCACACACAAAATCCATTCAGACACACACGCCACCCGCATGTTTTACCTTTCTCCTCCTCCCCTGCACTTCTGCTTTGCTTTCACTTTCTGCTGACACTCACAGAGACATATTTCACTCTCTCACACACAGAGGTTCCTTGCTTATACGCACACAGCTGCTCCTTCACTCCCACTCAGTTCTTCCACTCTCACTCCCTCTGTCACACACACATAGATCAGATGAGAAAAAAACACCAACCAGCCAGGCTTGGTCTCTGTCTCTATCTGAATGAAAAACCAGTCACTTTTAACTTTTTCTTCATCAACATTTGTGTTTCACAATTTGGACCACGGCATCGGCAACTTGGATTATGTCCAAACAGCCAAAAAAGCCAGGAATATTTTTAGGAATATTCATTGTTCCGTTTTCTTTCAACTCTTAGAATTCTCTTTATACACTCTTTACTTTCTGTTATTGCCATCTTTATTTTTTTCGGTTTTTCATACCGTTGCAATCATAAACAGTGACATAAAACATATAAAATCAGCACATTAAGCTTCATGCAAAGCCCAGTACAGTTAATATGGTTAGTATCTCCAAGCCAAGCAACAAGCGCTTAATGTATCCAGCGCGCGCACACACACGCACACACACAATGCCCCCACTTTCGCTCTCTCTGACACTCAAAGAGATCAACAGAGGTAGAAAGATCAACCAGCCTTGGTTTCACTTTCTCTCTATTTGGAATGAAAAATCAATCACTCTTTACCTTTTCTTTATTAATAATTGGGTTTCGCAGTTTGGATCACAGCGTCTGCAACTTGGATGGTGTCCAAATAACCGACAAAGCCAATTCTTTGGAATGTTTTTTGTTCTTTCAACTCGTATAATTCTCTTTATGCACTCTTTATTTTCCATTCAATGTATTTGTCTTTACATTTACTGTTCTTACAGATACTTATGTTGATTTTTCATTCCATTTCAACCAGAGAGCATTTACACATAACATATACAGCATACACATCGCAAAGCAGCCAGCGCGGATAATGATCAGCCAAACATCCAATGCTTCAATGCACCAACACACACAGAGTTCTTGACATACAATGGACAGACAGAGACTAACAGTTTAACTCTTTCTAGTCTGCAGACACCCGTCTATGCAACCCTTCCGCTGTGGGAGCCCACCAGGGCCACGCTCAACCAACCTTCAAGCGGCTCCCTGGTACCCCTTGACACCCCCACTTAGGAAGTCGCTCTTACGGGATTTTATGCCCCTCTTAGGCACTGTGCACCTCTTATGCACACAAATCTCTTTTATCAATCTTTCGCATGTGTGGCTTTTGAAATCTGGAACTCCTTAATTTATGCTTACTTTACATTTACTTTCTATTCAGTTAACTTAAACTCAATACTTTAGATCCGTTTTTGGTGAAGCCCTTATCTCAGATTACCATCACAGGTTTAGCCTTAGCAGAACACGCAAACAATCCTCTATTCTAATAAGCAAAATTGCTTACCTTATTTTTTGGCGCCTTTTTGGTTTGTTTGCGTGTCAGCCAGGCCTTCCACCCGCGACCCGCGACTCAGGCCAATCCTGTTTGTGACGCCAATTGTTATGTTGTGGAGCAAAGTAGATGAATTTTCTCAATGAAGTCAATAAGGCTCGAGAAGCAGAGTTCCAGATGTCAAAATAAGACTTTATTGAACAAAGCAACAAAGCCGAGATGACAGCCGCTGCATCTAGTCTTCGTCTGTTCGGGTATCCCTTCTTATACCTATCCATGCTCACCAAAATTGGTAATTCCCGTTTTTTATGGGTTACGCCTGCCTGTTTTGACTAGCCCACCTGGCCCATCTTCAATGGTGGAATTTGGCTAGCTCGGCCAAAATGATCTTAACTCCTTCGTCTCCAATTAAAAATGACCCTTACTTCACCATCTCCAATTAAAAATGACCCTTACTTCACCATCTCCAATTGGTTGGAGGTGGTCACATGGGACATACATCAATCATGTATCTGTCATATATTGGAAAAAAAAGTAATTAAAAAGTAGTTCTTAAAAGTATTATTAATTTCAATTGGATTAACTATTAAATCATTACCACTGTTGCAAATTTGAGGTATAAGTTGAGAAGCAGCTTTAGATTTTAATTGGTATGCTAAAAGACGCCCTGCTTTTTCTCCGTGTTCGTATATATATCCTCTAGAATGTAGCAAACACCATTCAGTTTTATTTGTTGATAGAAGATTATACTGAACTTGAAGGTTCAACCTTTCCTTATAAAGTTCAGGTGAGGGGAACATGGAGTATAGGCCATCTAATCTTTTAATAGAATCAATCAAACGTTTTTTATTTAGGGTTGACGTATATGAAATTATTTCTCCCCTGATAACTACTTTAAGTGTCTCCCACAATGTAGATGCTGATATAGATTCTGACCTGTTGTGTAATAGAAAATTGTCTACAGCTGTGGTTACGAATGTACAAAATGCAGGATCTGATAACAAGGACGTATTTAGTCTCCACAAAGGCCGTTCATTATACCTCAAATTCCAAATAAGATCTAATTGCACAGGAGCATGGTCTGGTTCCACAATAGGTAAGTATTCTATTTGTCTTACAGAAGGAAGGAGAGATTTATCTATAAAGAAGTAATCGATTCTTGAATAGGAGTGGTGAACTTGTGAGAAATAGGAATATACTCTACTCTGTGGAAACAGGAATCGCCAAGGATCAACGGCCCCCACTTGATCTATGAATGTAGATAGAGCTTGGGCCATCTTAGAGCGGGATAAAGATTTGGGATTAGAGCGGTCAAGGGATGGATCCAGTACACAATTTATGTCACCACCAAAAATCATGAGATGGGAGTTTAGGTCTGGCAGTAAAGAAACAAGCTTATAAAACTCACATCATCCCAGTTAGGGGCATACACGTTAACTAATAGGACAGGGACTTGATATAACATCCCAGAGACTATAACATATCTTCCCTGAGGATCTGCAATAGTAGCAGAGGCTGTAAATTGGATGTTTTTGTGTATCAAAATGGCAGTGCCCCTTGCTTTAGAGTTAAAACTAGAGTGAAAAATTTGCCCCACCCATGATTTCCTAAGTCTAAGATGATCACTAATGCGCAGGTGGGTTTCTTGTAAATATATTATTTCAGATTTTAATTTTTTTAACTATGCAAAAATTCTGCCTCTTTTAGTTGGGCCATTTAGGCCTTTAACATTCCAACTAACAAATCTAACTTTAGACCCCCCAGAAAATTTTGTTGAATCGGCCGTATCAAACATGGGCATATATAAATTTAACTGGGCAATCACAGAACAAAGGTGCAATCAGCAACATACAAGGTTCCTCACTGTTAAGTTGTTCTGAGAGCACAGCATAAAACAAAACTTTTCCAACACTTTTTGGATAAACATAACACACACACAAACTTCCCAACATATTCCCTATGCTTGTTTCCCCAACTGAAACAAGCTGCAGAAACCTATTTAACTTACATGGCTCCCGACTATCCAGTCTTTTCCTCTCAACCTTCTTGAGGAGTTCCAAGCCACAGTATATACTTGGAGTTAAGTATAGAGTCATTACTACGCTTTGTACGACATAAGCTTTAAGGCAATAAACAGAAACATACGTCTTTTCTTAAATTGTTAGATAATTTGCGATAGAAAAAAAAAAAATAAAATAAAATAAATCACCACATTGCCTTAAGTATATTCACAGTGTCTTGTTAACTTCGCAGTCAGTCTGTTACGGTCAAAGCCAGTCTTTAGTCCTGTGCAAGAATGCGTGCTTGTAAAAAGCCTCAGCAGCCTCAGGTGAGTCGAAAGTGTGAGTTTCCTCACCGAATTTCACACGAAGACGGGCAGGATGCAGAAGTTGAAACTTTATACCTTTCTGATAGAGGGATTGTTTAACCGGCGCGTTTCTTCGCTAAAGCTGCGCTCGTATCCTGGTAGAACCGTAGTGACACACCGTTGAATTTAACATCATGTCGCCTGGCCCACTGAAGTGCCCTTTCCTTTTCCTGATATCGGTGGAAGCAGACAATGAATGGTCTTGGTGGTTGCCCTGCTCCAGGTCTGGGGCGAAGTGCACGATGCGCACGCTCAAGCTCGGGAGGGCTGTCAAACACGCCCTGCATGGAATCTTTCAGCAGCCCAGACACGAATCCGATGGGGTCTTTTCCATCCTCACTGCCTTCCGGAATGTTGATAATACGCAGGTTAGCCCTCCTAGATCTGTTCTCAAGATCGTCAATTTGGTCAAGAAGAGATGAGTTTTGTGCTTTCAAGGATTTGATCGTTGCTTCCGCGGCGACGAGCCTTTCGAAATTTTCTCCGACCAGTATTTCAGTAGACGTAAGTCTGTGTTGAAACGAACCGACTGTCTCACGTAGCGAGTCAAGGGATGCTTGCAACGGCTTGATTGAATCTTTAATTAAACTTGCCATGTCTTCTTTTAAACTGGTCCGCTGTTTTTCCAGTTCGGAGATTAGCCGACTCATCGACAAGTTATCCGTGTTGTCTTTTACAGGTGTATCCTTGTTGCTAGCGGTATCGTTAGCCGTCATAGCTGCTAGCTTTCCCGCTAGGGTAGCACCTGATCGTGTTGCTGGCGCAGTACTTTGCTTCTGCTTCAAGTTGCTCATTTCTCTTTCTGGACTAAGTGTAGTTCTTATATTTTATGTTGTAAAGCAATTAAATGAAGAAAAGAAGACGCATTAATAAGTTTAAAAGAAGTGTGGCTGGGAGCTCCTCGTCTTTGCTGCTCCCTCTTACATCGCTAAACCCTTGTTGAAGTTTTTCTGATGCTCTATGCCAGTGGTTCCCAAACTTTTTCTGCCAGACCCCCCTTTTGCAGAATAAAAAAAATTCAAGCCCCCCACATTTACACATAAACATAAACACAACTTCGGAAGGATTTATTTAAAACGTAATAATTAAAATTCAGTGTGTGACAACTTACTGAAAAAAACTAAACAAGGAACTAGTCACTTTTAGAGTAGAAACATTAAAAGTAAAGCATGCAGCTTTACTATGTACTGTTTTTTGTACTATGTAACAGCATTCATTGTTTTTTAAACAGATTTTCTCCTATTTTCTTCTCTTTGTTGTAGTTGTGATCTTTGAAGTAGATTCATCATCTACTTTACATTTACCTGGCACTTGTTGTCTTTTCAAAAACTTGTCCATGCTTAGAGCAGAACTACTATGTGTCATTCATTCATAATTTTACTCGGCTAATGGCAATTCTCATTTCTGATATCAATTGCACCATCTAGTGGTCTGTTATTTTACGACAAAAAACGCTACAACTGATTACAGACAGCTGCAGCGGGTACTGCCAGTTGTCTTGAGATAATAAAATATGATGAAATTCATATTTTGTGTTACATTATTTATGTGGCAAGTAGCCGTATAATAAGCAAGATAATTTCACAGTGTGTTTATCTCTTTCGAATTTCTATAAAAATCGGCTGTACACTAGCCTTGCCGTGCCCCACTTATCATAACTCCGCGCCCCCCCAGTTTGGGAACCACTGCTCTATGCCATGCTTAGCTCCTCATTTTGCCTCTGTTGTGCTTGGCCCCTAATTGCTGCTTGCAGCTATATTTTCAACAGGATCCGCTTCCACACAGGCTGGTCAGCCGTTACCAATAACCAGTAAAATGAAGGAACAAACCAGTTCACATTTGCTGATTCACCTTTGCCCTCACCGCATACTGTGTGCTTTTTAAAACATCTGAACGTTTTTATCCTATTAAAGTGTTGATTACACATGATCCATGTGTCTCATACTTTATGCTGGACATTTCTATTAAACCCAGATTATTTTAGTTCGCATATTGTTTTTTTTATTAATCAGTGGTCAAATAAATGATCAATATATGATATTTAAATCATACCATAAGCAACAAAGTGGAGAGAAATTACTGTAATGGCAGGTTTTGTTGTATTTTGATTATATATATGTACACTGAGAATAAACATTCAGGAAACGTATTATATAATGCAAGTCTGGCCTTATACACAAGCTTGGTATTTGTTCTTAGGAATGATGGAATTCAGAAATCAGACACACAACAACAACGTTTTCTAAAAATTATATTTTTAATAAATATTAAGTTTTAATTTTTTTTTTTTTTTTAAATACGAGCACCGTTTTTTTAAATCTATGTACCGTTTTTAAAATCTATGCTCAATTTTTTTCCGTGCTTTTTTTTTTTTTTAATCTGTGCTCTATTTTTTTTCTGTTTTTTATCTGCAATTTTAAAATTGTGCTCTATTTGTTTTATCTGTACAGGTTTTTTTTAATCAGGTTGCTCTCTTTTTTTAAAATCTGTGCTCAATTTTTTTTTTATCTGTACTCTATTTTTATCTGTGCTCTATTTGTTTTATCAGTTGCTGTTTTTTATCTGTGCTCTATTTTTTTATTTGTGCTCTATTTGTTTTATCAGTGCTGTTTTTTATCTGTGCTTATTTGTGCTCTATTTTTATCTGTGCTCTATTTTTATCTGTGCTCTATTTTTATTTGTGCTTTATTTTTTATGTGCTCATCTGTGCTCTATTTTTTATCTGTGCTCTATTTTTTTATCTATTTGTTTTATCTGTGCTCTCTATTGTGCTCTTTTTTATTAATTTGTGCTCTATTTTTTATTTTGTGCTCTATTTTTTTATCTGTGCTCTATTTTTATCTGTGCTCTATTATTTTTATTTATTGCTCTATTTTTTTATCAGTGCTGTTTTTTATCTGTGCTCTATTTTTTATTTGTGCTCTTTTTTTTTTATCTATGTACTTTTTTATCTGTGCTCTATTTTTTTATCTGTGCTCTATTTGTTTTATCTGTGCATTTTTTTTACATTTTCTTTTTTTTTTATTTATTGCTCTATTTTTTATTTGGCTCTTTTTTTTATCTGTGCTCTATTTTTTTTAATCTGTGCTCCTTTTTATCTGTGCTCAATTTTCTTTATCTGTACTCTATTTTTTTATTTGGCTCTATTTGTTTTATCTGTGCTTTTTTTTATTCATTGCTGTACTTTTTTTTATCTGTGCTCTATTTGTTTTATCTGTGCTGTATTTTTTATTTTGCCTTTTTTTATCTGTGCTCTATTTTAATCTGTGCTCTATTTTTATTTGTGCTCTTTTTTTTTTTTATCTTTGTGCTCTTTTTTTTTATTTTTTATTCTATTTGTTTTATCTGCTCTACTATTTGTTTTATCTGTGCATTTTTACATTTTGCTCTTTTTTTATTTGTGCTCTATTTTTTATTTGTGCTCTTTTTTTTGCTCTATCTGTGCTCTATTTTTTTTTTTATGCTCTGTTGTTTTATCTGTGCTCTATTTTGTTTGTGCACTATTTGTTTTATTGCATTTTTACATTTTTTGCTTTTTTTATGTGCTCTATTATCTTTTTTTGTTTTGCAAACGTGCTTTTTTATTTTTTATTTGTGCTCTTTTTTTTATCTGTGCTCTTTTTTTTTTATCTTGTTTTTTTTATCTTGCATTTTTTTTTTGTTTTAATCTGTGCTCCTATTTTTTTAATCTGTGCTCTTTTTTATCTGTGCTCTATTTTTTATCTGTGCTCTATTTTTTTCTATTATTTTTGTTTTATAACCATTTTTATTTGTGCTTTTTTATCTTGTGCTCTATTTTTTTTATCTGTGCTCTATTTTTATCTGTGCTCTATTTGTTTTATCTGTGCTCTACTTTTTTTTATCTATGTGCTCTATTTTTTATTTGTGCTCTATTTTTTTATCTGTGCTCTATTTGTTTTATCTGTGCTCTATTTTTTTTATTTGTGCTCTATTTTTTATCTGTGCTATTTTTTTATCTGTGCTCTATTTTTTTTATCTATCTGTGCTCTATTTTTTTTTTTTATCTTGTGCTCTATTTGTTTTATCTGTGCTCTATTTGTTTTATCTGTGCTCTATTTTTTTATTTTTATTATTTTGTGCTCTCTGTGCCTATTTTTTTTTTTATCTGTGCTCTATTTTTATCTGTGTTCTATTTGTTTTATCTGTGCTCTATTTTATTTTGTGCTCCTAATCTGTGCTCTATTTTTTTATCTGTGCTCTATTTTTTTTTGTGTGTTTTATCTGTCTCTATTTTTTTTATCTGTGCTCTATTTTATTTGTGCTCTATTTTTTTTAATCTGTGCTCTATTTTTTATCTGTGCTCTATTTGTTTTATCTGTGCTCTATTTTTATTTGTGCTCTCTTTTTTTATCTGTGCTCTATTTGTTTTATCTGTGCTCTCTATTTTTTTATCTGTGCTCTATTTTTATTTTATTTGTGCTCTATTTTTTTTCTGTGCTCTATTTTTATCTGTGCTCTATTTTTTATCTGTGCTCTATTTGTTTTATCTGTGCTCTATTTTTATCTGTGCTCTACTTATTTGTGCTCTATTTGTTTTATCTGTGCTCTATTTTTTTTATCTGTGCTCTATTTTTTATTTGCGCTCTATTTTTTTTAATCTGTGCTGTATATTTAAGTCTGTGCACCATTTGTTTTTTATCTGTGCACTTTTCTTATCTATTCCCTATTTTTTTTTTTTTACTCTGTGCACCTTTTTTATCTGTGCACTTTTTTTTTAATCTGTGCTCTATTTTTGTTTTATATTCCATTTTTTTATGTTTTTGCTTGGTTTTTTGCCCTTTAGCCTGCGTATTCGCAGCTCCAGAAGGTCGTCCATGAGCAATACCAGCCGCCTCACATGGTTAAAGGTGGGCCTAATGCATCTCACCTTTATGATGTGATCAATGGCTTCCTCTGACTTCATGTCATGGCAGATCATCAGATATGCTATAAACAGAGTCACAGAGTAGCTGAGGCCCTCCGTGCAGTGAATCAACACCTTATCTGAGGAAAGAAAAACAAAAAGACGGTTAAAAAAACTCATTCCCAGAGTGTAGAACACTTGTAAAAAAAAGTGTGTGTGTGTGTGTGTCAGCTCTTACTCTTTGGTTTCCTCAAAGCCCTGCGAATGAATCTGGCAGCTGGCAAGAAGAACTGGCTGATGTCAAAACAGCGTTTTTGTGATGAAGGCAAGCCACAGTAAGTGATATGCATGCCTTTGTAATATCTGGACCCAGTATCGACAGTTTCTTGCAGGTCCTCTTCGCTTGCATTTCCCAAACAGAACTTTCTGGCCTTTTTTGGGGCGGCAGCGTTTAGGATGTGTGTAATTCCTATCTCCTTCAGTTTATCTCGGTCCCTTGCTATCTCTCTGCACAAAAAACACAACAGCCTGGGTTAGTCTTTCATTAAGAGTATTTACAATGACAGGAAAGTGCTTGTAAATCAATAAGAAAAATATCATTTTGTTTGATAGTCCTGCAATACATTATTAATTCAACACACAATTTATATTAGTAGACTTACTCATTTCCAATGAAGACCCCAGGCCAGACCTCAGTGACAGGATCATTGATCATTGTACTGTCTCTGAAACGACACTGCAGCTGCCAGACGTTTAGAGGGAAGTAGTTTTCCAATCTTGAAAGCTCTGATGCCTCTTCAGGTTTTGGCTTAGAAGCGCTTGGATCAGGGACACACAATTGTTCTGGGTCAACCAGATCCACTTCAGGTTCTAGTTCAGGAATGCTTGGATCTGGGACACACGATGGCCCGGCATCTACCAGATCCGTTTCAGGTTCAGGAATGCTTGGATCTGGGACGCACGATTGCTCGGCATCTACCAGATCCGTTTCAGGTTCAGGAATGCTTGGATCTGGGACGCACGATTGCTCGGCATCTACCAGATCCGTTTCAGGTTCAGGAATGCTTGGATCTGGGACACACGATTGCTCGGCATCTACCAGATCCGTTTCAGGTTTAGGAACACATGACTGCTCGGTATCGACCAGATCCACTTCAGGTTTTGGCTCGGGAGCTCTTGGATCTGGGACGCACGATTCCTCCTCTGGATCAGTCCGATCCACTTCAGGTTTCTCAACAGCATTCAGTTTGTTTGTTTGGAAGATTGCAGTGAATCGCTGGAAGACTGCACTCATTTTTCGGAACATCCACCCAACAGTGCTTTCTGAAAAAAGAAGAAAACAAACTAAACCAATGCCTCGTCTGAAAGTTTCAAATAACATTTAAAAACCTGAAGTTTTAAGGTTTTATCAGAAAGATACTTCAAATCCCATTAGACCTCATCTGCTAAGAAACCACATCAAAAACCAGTTAAATCTTTACAAACAACTATGAGTCCTCTGCTAGCTGTTGCTAACATGTATTCATCAATTTTAGCAAAGACTGAGTGAATAAACTCTAAACAAGTAATTACTGGCAAAAGTTTTCACCCCCTATATGGAACAGAATAACACATTTAAATAGGAAAACTGTATTACGACTATGTCAAGCCAACATAATAATACATTAACATCTCTAAAAGCAAAAAGTGTTCACCTGTTGAGCTGTTCTCAGCAGCATCCAGGCCACCCTGTTCATCGGTCACTTCCACTGAAGGTCCTGCTGGGTCACTCAGATCTTCAGACACCAGCGTAGGGCTCTTCAGCCCTGAGATGCAGTCGGTCTCGTTCATCTTCAGCTGCAAATCTTTTACTTCACAGACTGCGCCGCCATACCCTTCAACCTCCATGTCGGTTTTCTCTCCTGGTCTGCAGAAACTCATGGAGACGGGACTGTCTGTTAAGACCTGCAGCCGCACATCTACTTTTTTAGATGCCTTGCATAGGTCGTAGATGGCATCGGTCATCTCAAACTCCAACTGTACATGTTGATCATCTGATGCCCAGTATCTCTCAATGGAGTGGAGGGACCCGTTGACGTACACCTCCAGGCGCACCTCTCTCAATTTACACATTTTGCCTGTGGTTCTTATACTGACAGATTAGTAATATGTAGTTGATAATGTGCAGTTATTATATTTACTGTCTGTGTTTGTCTATAAACTGTATATAGAAATCTGTATCTTTGCACAGTGTCCGTATGGTCTACAGTTGTAAAGTTTCTCTCAACTGAAATTCTATGAGCGCGCCTCACCTTACATCCCGCGTTTTGTGACAATTCCACAGTTGCCATAGCAACGGAATGTTGGCGGCTAACCAGTGTTGCCAAGTCCGTGGTTTTCCAGCATAATTGGGCTACTTTAACACCGCTGCCGCGGGTTGTTTTTTTGTCCGTGGGTTGAAGTGACCCCAAATATATCATATTTAGCCCCTGAAATACGAATTTACCAGGGGAACCCCCCAAAAAACGTGTACTTAATCCCCCGAAAAGCGGCTAAGGGCAGCACAGCTGCTCGTAAGTTTTCTCGAATTTCTCCTCTCTTTCTTTCTCAAAAACACAAATTGCTTTAATTATAGTACACATACAGACTCAGTTTCAGTCGCCAGTCGTTGTACTGCTTTCTAACTCTTGTTAATCCTTTCGCGTTTAAGTCAGCGTTTGCCGCGATGACTCTCCGGCACAACAAAGCATTAAAAACAGTCATATTTACCCGACTTGTATATGTCGTTTTGCAGTCTGAATTAATTGTGGTAATAAAAAGACCGCGCACGACCTTCTGTGGAGTTTTCCGGTGCGCGATAGCAGCCACACAATGCCAGTGTCCGATTCACGAACAAATGACTCGTGACTCATGATTCATTTTCACTCAGGCAACCTTACCTGGTTTGAATCAGTTTAATGAATCCCTCAGTAAATTCTTCATTGGTTACTGAATCAACATCTGATAACTTCTTGACTAGAAGTTATCGCTCCGTTTCGTGATTTTTTTTTTTTATGCTGAAAACTTAGTCTGACTTGGTCGTACTGAGTGAATCACCTCAAGAAATGGGGATAATATCTGAATTAACCTTGCGTTTATTTCGAGTAATTGCACCAGGTAATTGGCAATATTTAAAGAGGTTTCAGTATGTTTCAGAAAAGGCTGTTTAAAACTTGAAACTGGTCAAACTGTTTGATGGAAATGCTTTAGACATAAAGAAAAAAACATGTTCAACTAGAAGGAAGCTTAATGTTGTTTTAATAGGTAAGTTAATAGGTAAAACAATATAGTATTTATTTATGTTTTTATGAAAGTATTTTAGTGTTAAATTCACATTTTCTATCCACCTTTTTCTGCATGTATGAGTGGGAGTGGGCGTGGCCGGTTATACATTTTCTGGGTCTGGCTTCTGGTCTAATCTGCGCCCAGTTATTTTTAGCTGTACAAACCACCTCATTTTGCTGCTTGATGTTGCTAATTGGTGTGTCATACTATTTTAATGTGTTATCTTAATTATGAGCACACTGGTTTGTAGTGCAAACAGTTTTACCGTTTACTGCATGTTGTTGTTTTTCTCGTTATTTCTCTATAGCAGCTAATAAACCATAAGTCTCACCCATAGGCTTACTTGCACATTAAAGAAAAAGGTGGATAGGTAATTCTACCATCACTTTGGAAACCCAGCTGTACCCGCTGTCAGTTTAAATTAATTACGAAAACAACTTAAGGTTAGTCATCTTTGTAGTTTTCTTATCATTTTAAATGCCACATTATGCATAAGCATCAGTGTAACCATAAAATCACATTTTAAAATGTAAAATAAGATTGAGAATAAACATTTAGAATAAACATTTTAATTATGTCTAAGTACAGTGTGAAAACAATACTAAGGAACAAACCATGGGCAGCACGTCTATACAGATAATCTCTGTTTATTAGACAGCAGCGTTGGGGAGTAACTAACTGAAAGTAGAAATGCTACTAACTTAACCTAATCTAAACACCTTAAAACTTCCATTTCCCCCCACAGAGATTCAATGTAGTTAGCTTGTTTTTAGTTAACTTGTGTCAAGACAGGGCTGCACAATTTGTGTCATAGGGCTGTCACATGATCCTTCAGAAATCGTTCTAATATGCTGATTTGCTGCTCAAAAAACATTTCTGATTATTCCCAATATCCCCAATATTTTTGTGGTAATGGTGCTGCAAATTCAGCTTTGCATTACAGAAATAATGACATTTTACAATAAACTATCTTTAGTTGACATAATCACTGCATTCAATATTTTGTTTGAATACGGCAAACAACTAATTAGATTTAGTAACGGCAACGTTTTTAAAAAACAAGAAAGAATATGTACTAAATCATGTATTTGTTTATTTATTTGTATTGTTTCAGCAGAAGCTTTAGGTTCATGTACAGGATATGGACAATTATGAATGAATTTCAACTCAAATCAATATTTCACATACACGCATTTATGTAATGAGAATGGCCTTGCAATAAGTGTGATGTTGTATCAGTCATTATGATGCAAACTTACTGTAGATAATCTATTTTTTAGATAATCTTTGTACTTAAAAACACAATCACACCATTAATTATAATGATTTATCAGATATGTATGGAAGCCCATTTTGGCCACTTAAGAAAAAATATTATGGGATTAAATGTCAAAATGATGAGATACTTATAAGACAAACTGATAGCATATTAAGTCAGCTATGATATCAGAAGTCGAAAATTATGAGATCCAAAATTATAACATTAAAAGTTTTATAAAAAATAATCTTTTTTAATCTCCTAATGATGATGAACGTAGTATCTCATAATTTCGATTTATCTCATATTTATGACTTAGTATCTCCTTATCTAAATAATTATGTTTTCATAATTATGTTTTAGCAAAGAATTACTTTTTGTGGCAAAAATGGGCTCCATTCAGACATGAGTTGTACCATTATTAAGAAGTGTACGGAGATGTCCAATGAGAGGGTATTTGTCCTGCCCACAGAACTGTCCTGTAAAGTCATCAAGATCCAGAGCCCAGACAAAAGCTCCTCCAAACTTGTTCTCTTTCAGATAGTCCACCTGAAACAGACCAGATCTAGTTATTTACAGCATGAGAGCAGAATTACATTTTATGTATTTTACAAATCTTTATGACATATTTACCTTAGTCTGAAAGCTTTCCTTGTTGTCAAATCCCACCCAGTCCTGTCCCTTGGTTGCATAGGGAACTTTCTGATCATCAATCCATTGCACTGTGGTTCCTTGAAGGAAAGTACAGACCTGACGGGAGAATATCGGTCTGTAACTTTTCTGATTTCATTTTGTACAACGAAATAACATACTATAATGTAAGTGCATTTGTTCAGGTTGCGGTAAAACCTCATAATACGACCAGAATCCGGCGGCTCTGGTGTATGTACCAGCTGATCCAGGACCACTAGCTGGAGCTCCAACTCCACTGGCTTCAGATGACAGGTGAAATGTTCTTCCATATGTTGCAAACCCCATCCTCAACTTCTCCACAGGAGCGCCCTGATCTCTCCAGTAACTCACTGCAAAATCCTGCATTGTTATGACCAATCACTTATTTCCTGTTACATGTTTGTAGCTTCTTGTTATTTGCAATGACTCACAGTATCATTCACAAAGCATGATATACATGATGTTATATTTGAGGAGATAAGAATACAGTAGGATATAATGCCTTCTTACAGTATTGGAGTAGATCTTGACTCCTGTGTCTCCAGAGCCACGGTACAGAGGACTGTTGTGCCCGGTGGCACTTTCCCATGAGCCATGGTAGTTATAGGTCATCACATTAATGAAGTCCAAATACCTGCATTACCAGATAGAAGATAAACACAAATTCAAAATCATATGTTCAGATTTAAAACATTCAAGAAAATAAAATCATTGAACATTCATTTGATTGGTATTTTAAGATATTCTGTCCAAAACATAATCACATTTAATGATTCAAAGTGAACAAAAACTCTTAAAATGATATACTTAGCAATTTCTGCAATTTCATAACCAGCATCAGCGGTTCTTTTCCCAGCCACTGCAGCAGTGAGCATGAGTCTGGGACGTCCAGTGGCAACACTCTCTGTCTGGTAAGCTTCCAAGAGCTCCTGTTACAGTCAAACATTCGCAGCTGATTAAGGTCTTATATATATATATATATATATCAGCAGCCTCATGCTGCTACCACCACACTTTAGTGTTGAGATGCTACTGTGTAGGTGATGAACAGTGCCTGGTTTTCTCCAAACATTATGCTTGGAACTGAGATTCATCAGACCAGAGAATCTTGTTTCTCACAGTCTGAGAGTCCTTTAGGTGCCTTTTTGCAAATCAGTTCAGAAGGTTTCTCAGTTTCACATAGGCTTAGTGCAATTGTAGAATGATTTTGTAACTATTATTTTTACAATTTACTCATTGTTTACTGTTTTGTGATGATGCAGGACAATTTTACATCATCTCTTTTATCAACGTCCTTTTAAGGAAAGATCTAATGAACAGTCATATTGAAGTCATTTGGGTTAAGATTTCTGTTCCACATTGTAAACCAATTTTAGTTGGTTGTTGTTATCGGCCTCCTAGTGTTAATGTGCAGTATTTGGACAGGATATGTGAAAATATGGATAGGGTAACAGAAGAAAATAAGGACATATTTCTACTTCGTGATGTTGACTGTTCAAAAAATTGCTCATTACCAAAAAAGTTAAAACCAATGGCCGATGTTTGTAATCTTACACAGATAATTACTCAACCAACAAGAATTAGCACAAAGATTAACAATGTCAGTACTTCTAGTTGCACTGACCTCATATTTACCAACACTCAGGAATTGTGTTCCAAGGCAGTATCAGTCGCAGTTGGCTGTAGTGATCATAATTTGATTGCAATAGCCAAAAAGACAAAATTTCCCAAATCAGGAACAAGGATTGTATTATCTAGGTCTAAAAGATTTAACCAAAATTTGTTCATTAATGAGTGCAGAGTGTGCAATGGACTGAAGTATGTCAAGAAAAAGATGTGAACGTAGCTCTTAATACCTTTATGGATATAATAAACAAGATAATTAATAAATATGCTCCACTAAGAAAAAGATCAGTAAAGGCTAAAAATGCACGCTGACTGTAAAAAAAACTATTTGTTGAGTCAACTTAAAATAATTTGTTACCTGGCTGCCTTAAAATTTTAAGTTCAGTCAAGTCAAAAAAATCTATTCAACCTAAAATGAAAAGTTATACTAAGTGACAACTTAGATATTTGAGTTGATTTGACTTAAGATATTAAGGCAGCTGGGTTACTTACCCATCTGTTAAGTTTAACAGACACAAATATCTAAGTTGTTACTTAGTACAACTTAACATTTCAAGTTGACTAAACTTATTTAAGTTGACTGAACTTGAAATTTCAAGGCAGCAGGGTAACAAATTATTTTAAGCTGACTCAACAAATTGTGTTTTTTGTTTTTTACAGTGTTGGCTCGATGATGATCTGAGGTCTTTAATGCTTCAAAGTGACAAGGCAAAAGAGGCTGCACAGAAATCAGGAAATGACTGTAACAAAGAATTGTATCATAAGTTAGAAACTATCACACCCCTGTGGACTGTTTTGTGTGTTTTGCCCGGTGTATGCCCTTATTTGGTCTTTCCTGTTCCGTTTCAAATTATCACGTCACTGTTTGACTGTTCACACCTGTCTCCCCCTGATTAGTCTGTGTATATAAGTTTGGTTGTGTTCCACGTTTGATGGTCGGTTCTTATATTGTCTTCTAGTCACTCTGTCATTGAGTTGTAAAGTCTTGTACGTTGTGTTTGCTTTTGTTTCCCTGCTGTTCCTGTTCGTTCCTGTGGATTATTATTATAATAAACTTTATGTTACGAGCTCCTCGTTCCTACTCCTCATTCCCCGCACACGACGACGCTGACAGAAACAGGGTTACAAAATCAAATTTTATTAAAAAGAGGGAATATAATAAGAACAAAATAAGATGTGCAGCTGGTGATAGTAAGAAAATGTGGAAAACGAGGGACAGTTTATTATGAAAACCTTAGATATAGCTAATTATTTTAACACTTTTTTCATTAATAAAGTGAATAATTTACGATCTAGCATGAACAGTAATGATTTACAATTAGTGTGTAATCCTATTGTTAAAATGATGAAAGATAAAATATGCTGTTTTAATTTTAGTCCCATTGATCAAAACACAGTGGAACAGATGCTGCTTTCAATTCCAGATAACAAATCTTGTGGAGTTGATCATTTGAATGGTAAATTGCTAAAAATAGTAGCTAATCAGCTTGCTCAATCAATTTGTCATATAGGTAATAGATGTTTGTGTAGTGGTGTCAATCTATGGAAAGAGTCTAAAATGATACCATTATTAAAAAAGAGAAAAACTGAGTTTTCAGGATCTAATTGTAGGCCAGTTAGTACCCTTTCTATTTTGAGCAAGCTCTTGGAGAAAATTATTTTGAAGCAAATTTTACAATATTTTAGAATTAATGGATTACTTACTAATGCACAACATGCTTTCAGACCAGGACACTCCACAAGTACTGCGCTTATACACGTGACAGACGAATGGTTAGCATGTCTAGATGATAAGAAATTGGTCTGTGCTGTTTTAATAGACTATACTGCAGCTTTTGATGTTATTGACCATGATATTCTTATTGCTAAACTAAAATGTTATGGTTTTTCACTTACCGCTCTTGATTGGATTGAGAGTTATCTTTCTAATAGAAAACAGAGAGTATTTTATAATGGATCTTTCTTGAAGGCTAAAAATACATATTGTGGTGTTCCACAAGGTAGTTGTTTAGGTCCATTATTGTTCTCTATTTTGATAATATAGATTTCAAATATAGAAAAAACTAAATGTATTGTTTTTAGTTATAAAAATAGTATAGGGCTGATAATTTGAATTTATTTATTAATGGGGTGCCAGTGGAACAAGTAACACATGTTAAGTTGTTGGGTGTGATACTTGACAATATGTTGTCCTGGTCCAAACATATTGAATATATTGTAAGAACTATGGGAAAAGGTATAGCGGTGACTAGAAAATGTTCTGCATTTACTGCCCTATGGTATGATCAAGTGCATCTGAGAAACACCTTAAAAAACTTCAGATGGTTCAGAACAGAGCTGCCAGGCTAGTGCTTCATTATCCATTTTGGGCCAATGTTAGTGACATGCATAAAAAGTTATCATGGTTGCCAGTGAAGGTTAAATTACATTTACGACTGTTGGTATATTTTCACAAGGTAATCAAGTATCATACTCCTTGTTTTTTATTTGAAAAACTTTTTTATGTGGGACTTAGGCATGACTACAAAACACGTCAAGTGAGTACCTATTTTTAACTTAGTCCACAAACAAATTTGATGAAAAAGACTGTACTTTATTGAGGCTCTGTTGCTTGGAATATGATTCCTTTAAATATACGAAAGAGCAACTGTACATATGTATTTCGAAGAAAATGTGAAGATATGTTTATAAATATGTAGAGGTATATTTTAAATGCTGCTGCTGCTGAGATGTATATAAGCGATATGAATGCTCCTGAGTTAAATTTCAACTGTCCCAGATAAGGGTATGAATACTTATGCAATGGAATCATTATAGTTTTTTATTTATAATAAATTAGCAAAGATGATAAAAACTTATTGTGGAAAATGCAATTAATTGTAATTTAAAGCAGTTTAACATAAAGCAGCAACATAACAAAACATGGAAAAAATTAAGGGGTATGAATACTTTTGCAAGGCACTGTATCACTCAATATATAAAATCTCTGTTATAGATAGGAAATATTAAAGAAAAAAAACAATGTCCGTGCAATAAATCTGGGATTAAAAATCTAATATAAACCCGAAAATAAGATATGTATAAAAAATCTTTACAGTTTTGCATTACTTTTAGGTCACTTATCAAGAGATAAAATTTCATCATGTGACTCTTAGTAACGACAGTCAGATGTTCTTCTTCCATTGAAGTTTTAGCAAAAGTGCAAATAAATGTATTTTCACCGGTGTACATCCACGCTCATTCTTTCTCTGATTTACTTAAACATTCAACCGTGTAATCATCTCAGAATATAAACAGCATTAATTAGATTTTAAAAACAATTGTGTAAATAATCTGTAAATACTGCAGTACCTTACAGAGCAGAGTAAACCTTTGCTTGTCTTCTGGAGGACTTCCACGGGAACCCGGATACTCCCAGTCCAGATCCAGACCATCAAAGCCATGTTTCCTCAGAAATCTGATGGAGGACTGAATAAACGTCTGCCTGTTTTCTGATGTGGACACCACAGTAGTAAACCTGAAGTTATGATGAGAAGTTTCATGAAGATGTCATTAAGTTATTTTAGCATCCTTCAGAATTGAGTGTTTTGAGCAGGATTCTTACTGAGCTGTGCCGAAGTCCCATCCTCCGACAGACAAGAGCGTTTTCAAGTCAGGATTTCTGTCAAGTCAGATATTTGCATCATTAATCACTGTAATGACAAATTATCACTATTTTTAAAACTACATAATGTATTCTATTTTATTACCAAGTGCACTGACAAAGAAAACATCAGACAGCACATACTTTTTCTTTAGTCCATTGAAAGATTTATATAGAGATTCATCATTCTGTGTTTGAGTGGTCAACTCATTCGCCTGATTAATAACGGAAAAAGCATAAATTAAATGTGTGCACAGATGTGGATCCACATTGTCTGGTAGGTACTTGCCACTGTCAGGTCTGTACTGAGACCAGCTTGTGAAATAGCATGCGAGTTGGGAGGCCCATCCTGAAATAAATATAATATACAGTTATTGATTATAATAAACATTGTCATTGCATAATAATAAAAGCAATTATTATTATATATCAATTATTAACATGACCCTACACAGGAAAAGTGTTTTGCAGAATGGATAAATTATTATAATTATTAGGAACTGAACGACAAATTAAAAAACAAAAATACCAAAATGACACAATGCCAGGGAAAAGCCTGAAAGAAGATTAAAAAAAACGAGAATGTTAATATATAAAACACTCCAAGGCCATCAAGCTCTTAAAAATTCATTCTGTAAGATCAACAATCACTTACCAGCTAGAAAAATTAATTTGGTCATCATAATGTGATGGTCGTATCAGTCAAAACAAACTCTGTCTGCTATTGCTGTATGAAAGACATAAGTTATCATAACACACAGAAGTCACTCCTGCATTCTTTTAAACAAAACACACAATGACTGAATTTCCCAAAATAGCCCTGTCATCTGCCCTGCATGTTATCACATTTACAAAATAGCAGTCTTTTGTAATTGTGCTTTGTAATTGTAGGAGTGTTTGTTCCACTGTCGGGCCAGTGCGAGCCAGTGCTTTCAACATGCCGGACGGGGCTAATAGCACCAGTAATAGTGCCGATGGAAGGACCTGTAGCACCGAGCCCAAAATCACGCTGCGTTTCCACCGTTGAGCCAGAAGTTCAGCAGAGCTTTACTAAAACCCGCCCTTTATACGCCTCTCTGGAATAACGTCATGCTGAAATAAAACCCCATTCCAAATAACTTTTCCTGCTTTATTTACAATTTTGGTCTTACAACATCAAAACAATGAAAGAAAAATTCTGCAAATTAACAAAAAACAAATCAGTCCCTTGATTGAATACTTCACTTTTTGCTTTAATTACAGCCATCAGTCTTTTTGGATATGTCTGTAGTAGCTGTGCACACCTTGATTGGGGAATATTTGCCCATTCTTCCGTGCAGAATTGCTCGAGTTCAGTCAAATTCTATGGTGAGTGGCAATGAACTGCTTTCTTTAAATCCATCCACACATTTTCGATTTGATTTAAAGGGGTCATTGGATGCTAAGTTCACTTTTACATGTTGTTTGAACATTAATGTGTGTTGGCCATTGTATGTACACATCTACCCTATAATGATAAAAATCCATGCAGTGGTTTTTAATTAATCTGTAAAAATAATATTCCCTTTTTCAAATCGAGCCGTTCTCAGATGCCTGTCGTTGTGGAGTCACACTGACAGAGGCCGCTCCCACGATAGTTGATTGACATGAGCGTCTTGCCTCAGATCAGCTGTAACAGTCCGCCCTCTTTGTTTCGATGCCTAAGAAGGGATGTAAGTGAGACAAGAATACCTCCGATAGAGCGATTGAGGTGTTGTGTTGCTGGATGTAATAATGAACGTAGTGGTCGTCATTTACTCCCGACATCTGAGCAGATGAAGATGCATTTGTTTGTGAAGGGAGTGCACCTCCCGATCTACATATATCCCTCTATGTTCGCGCGAATCATTCGTGATCCAGCTTCACTTACAGCAGAAGTGTGTATAAGGGTTTTTTTAATGAATATTTTCGATCGCCTTTCCTAATAATGTGCTAGTTAGCAAGTTCAACGGCTAAATGCGGCTAAAGTAAACAGGCTCATCAATCCACAGAGAGAAGAGAGGGGCGGGGCGAGCAGAGCTCATTTGCATTTAAAGCAACCACGACCAGTATGAGATGATTTTTGCAGAGCTGATTGGTAAAAAGGGTGTTGTTTTACACTACCATTGAGAATTTTTAACCAAAGTATATTATAGACTTTTCAGTAAGACCCTAAAGAATCACATCAACTCGTGGAAAGTTCCGATGACCCCTTTAAGTCAGGGCTCTGACTTGGCCACTCAAGGACATTCACCTTCTTATCCTTAAGCCATTTCATTGTTGTTTTGGCAGTACGTTTAGGGCCCTTGTCGTGTTGGAAGGTGAATGACCTGCCCATCTTCAGCTGTCTAGCAGAGGGATGCAGGTTTTCCTCAAGAATTTGGATGTACTTGGCAGCATCCATTTTCCCTTCAATCCTGACCAATCGCCCACTTCCAGCTGAAGAGAAACACCCCCACAACATAATGCTGCCACCACCATGCTTCACAGTAGGTATGGTATGTTTTGGGTGGTGTGCTGCATTTTCGTCTCGCCAAACAGCGCTTGTTTGAGTTTAGTCCAAAAAGGTGCATTTTGGTCTCATCAGACCATAGCACCTTTTGCCAGAAGGTATCAGATTCTTCCGAAAGTGTTTTTGCATAGCGCAAATGAGACTGAGTGTGACACTTTTTTTTTTAGGAAAGACTTCTTTCGTGCCACCCTGTCATATAGGACAGCTTTGTCACATTGCTTAGACTGACCAGACCCAGCCATAAAGCCTTGTAAGTCCTTTATATCAGTGTCCTCCTAGCTTTGTCATCCACTTTGGATGGACAGCCTGATCTAGGCAATGTGCTGGTGGTACCATACACTTTCCACTTCTTGATGCTCTGAACAGTACTCCGAGGGATAGCTAAAGGCTTTGAAATGTTTTTGTAGCCTTCATCCCAAGAGGTCTTTTGAGAGCACTTTCCCAAGAATTCCCATGGTGAATTCTTTGCCGTACCATGCACTACTAACAGTGGAATCTTTAAGAAACAGCTCGTTTTATTCTGAAGTAATCAACACCACTACTGTTGATGTCAGGCGGGGCAGTTGGCAGCCTGGTGTTTAATCTGGAAGTTGATTGCTTGAACCTAAGTAATCTTATAATGGTATACTATACGGACCTGATCACTTTACCAAACAATAATCCTTCAGAATGTTTTTAAGTGATAGTTTTACTTTAACGATGAGGGATCTAATATGTACAGCAGACTAAAAAAGTTAGACTTAATTTATTTTATTTTCCAGGTTGTAACGTGACAAAAGGTAAAGGCTTTTATCTTTCAAACACATTAAAATGCATATTTATTATTTACATGTAATGCAGGGATTCCCTTTTTTTGTCAGATGATAAAACATTCACATATTCACAATTCTCTGATGCTGGTTGATGTTCACATGGCAAATATTTCATCTTTTTGAGTTAGTGTTTTATTTTGATTGTTGTTATTTTAAAATGATTCATTTTAATTTGACATTTTTATGATTAAATTAATTATTCGCTTTTCATTAAACTCACAACCCCCCTGGAAAAACCTTGACGTCATCGTTGTTAAAACAATGAATGGAATATATTTTCTTTCTCTTCTTCCAAATTAGATGAGTAAGAGCATGAGACCATGAGTATGTAATGGATTACATTACTAACTGACTCATTCAGTCTATGCTTTAGTTCTCATAGCTATTAACTTTTGCTCTTCGCACCTTCTTCACTCTAGAGGAGTATTTCACCCAAAAATAAAAATGTGTCATCAGTTCTTCACCCTCATGTTGTCCCAAAACTGTATGACTTCCCTTAATCGGTGGAACACAAGTACAAGTACATCAACGAGATGTCCAGGTTTTGACAGCAGGTCATGCGCATCCGGTCATGTATTTGGAAAATGCTTTTATCCAAAGTGACTTACAATACAATAAATAAAGTCATATTACATTCATACTGTATGTATTTCAAACCTTATCACCCTGACCTCTAAGTAATGATTTTTGTCATTCCATTAGCCATAAGTAATGATTAGTACAGCCAAAAGTAAACACAACCTAAAGCACTACTAAAAACAATTACACTTCAAATAAGCTCTTTCAAAGTCCAAAGAATGGACACAGGAAAAGAACAAGCTATGTGGAAAAAAATGTGAATAATTCAGACCAAATGGGCATTATTGGCATTATTACCAAAGCTGTCCCACTTTAAAGGTAAGACAATGGAAAATTAGTGCTTATCGAGTAAACTGTGCTTCCTTTTCAAGACACAACAAAATGTAGCATTTTATTTTTATGAAAGTAGTATTATATCATTAGCTGTCTGTTAAATTGAAAAACATTAATAGAAAACTTAAAGGTAAAGTGTGAAATTCTTTATCAGGAGTGGAACAATGACAACATGAGGTTAATTCTTAGGCCAGTCACAGCACAAGCAGTTGGGATTGAAGACGGTATTTGCAGGGCAATTCTGTACAAAGACCCTGGTATTAGAACATTGAATGAAGGTCGTTGGGTCATCAGGGTTTGCATATACCCCGTCCGTTTTGGCAATACAGAACTCTGAGGGAACTGTCGGGACAACACGTGGTCTTGTGGCATGAAATACAGCAGTAGATGCTTTAGTTGTGGTCCTACCAGGCACATGTGTATTTGGAAGGGCAAGTGTTGTATTTGGAGAGACAGATGTTGTATTTGTAGGGACATCTGGAGGAGAAAATTGTTAGCAGCAAATTATTTTAGCAGCAGCTTTAAGATTATGTACAGGTAATTAACCATTATAAACCAATTTCAAGTCAAATCAATATTTCATATACAATTGAGGTCAAAAATTTACATACACCAATCTGCAAAATAAATAATAAATAAATGGGATCATACAAAATGCATGTTATTTTTTATTTATTATTTAGTACTGACCTCAATAAGATATTCACTTAAAAGATGTTTACATATAGTCCACAAGAGAAAATAATAGTCGAATTTATAAAAATGACCCTGTTCAAAAGGTCACATACACTTGATTCTTAATACTGTGTTGTTATTTTATTTGTTTGCCTGTTCTTTTCACACTGAAGACAACTGAGGGACTCATATGCAACTATTACAGAAGGTTCAAATGCTCACTGATGTTTTAGAAGGAAAAACAATGCATTAAAGAGCCGGGGGTGAAAACTTTTGAACAGAACGAAGAAGTGTACATTTTTCTTATTTTGCCTAAATATCATATTTTTTTTTTTATTTAGTACTGCCCTTCAGAGGCTACAGAAGCTACTTACATATTTCCCAGAAGACAAAATCAGTTACATTTACCCTGATCTTCAAATTCAAAAAGATGCAAAAATTTTCACCCCCCGGCTCCGGTTTCCTTCTGGAGCATCAGTGAGTGTTAGAAACTTCGGTAATAGTTGCATGTGGGACCTGAAGCATTTTTTCTAAAGAACAGCGGGCTGTTTAACTGTTCAGGCCAAACAAGGGACTCGAGAACAACTATCACAAAAAAACTCTTTCTTTTGTGGACTAAATGTCTTTTATGTGGAATACCTTATTCAGGTCGGTACTAAATAAAAAAGAACATGCATTTTGTATGATCCTTCTTATTTTATTAAAATAAATATCATTTTGCAGATTCTGCAAGGTGTACGTAAACTTTTGACCTCAACTGTGCATGTATTAATTTAAGGAGAGTAGCTGTGCAATAAGATAATAGATAATGTACAGTCAGTCAGTCATTATCACAAAATAAACTGTGACAGGGTGATGCAGAATTGACAAATCACATTATTAATTATGATTTATCAGATATGTATGGAACCATTCTGCCACATAAGAATCATGTTGTGGTAAATCATAATTACAGCATAAAAATCATCATTCTGATATAAAATGTCAAAATAATGACATACAAAGTAATAATAATGAGATCAGTTGAAATGATGAGATCATAATTGTGAATCTCAATTTTGATTTTGTCTCATTTCAAATTCTTATCTAATAATACTAAAGTAGTTTTATAGACTGTTCACGTCATAATTAAGCTTTAACAAAGCATGTCTTTTGTGGCAAAAATCTTTTATTAAGATTTAAGTGTACCATTATTAAGAAGTGTACGGAGATGTCCAATGAGAGGGTATTTGTCCTGCCCACAGAACTGTCCTGTAAAGTCATCAAGATCCAGAGCCCAGACAAAACCTCCTCCAAACTTGTTCTCCTTCAGATAGTTCACCTGAAACAGACCAGATCTAGTTATTTCGAGCACGAGAGCTGCATTACAATGTATCTATTTTCCAACCTTTATGACATATTTACTTTAGTCTGAAAGCTTTCCTTGGTGTCAAATCCCACCCAGTCCTGTCCCTTGGTTGCATAGGGAACTTTCTGATCATCAATCCATTGCACTGTGGTTCCTTGAAGGAAAGTACAGACCTGATGGGAGAATATCGGTCTGTAACTTTTCTGATATTATTTTGCACAATGAAATAACATATTATAATGTAAATGCATGTGTTTAGGTTGCGGTAAGACCTCATAATACGACCAGAATCCGGCCTCTCTGGTGTATGTACCAGCTGATCCAGGACCACTAGCTGGAGCTCCAACTCCACTGGCTGCAGATGACAGGCGAAATGTTCTTCCATATGTTGCAAACCCCATCCTCAGCTTCTCCACAGGAGCGCCCTGATCTCTCCAGTAACTCATTGCAAAATCCTGCATTGTCATGAACAATCACTTATTTCCTGTTGCATGTTTCCAGCCTCTTGTTATGTGCAGTGACTCACAGAATGATTCACAGTCATTTATATGATATGCATGATGTTTTTCAGAAGTTAAGAGTACAGTTGGATCTAAGATCTTCTTACAGTATTGAAGTAGATGTGATCTCCTGTATCTCCAGAGCCACGGTACAGAGGACTGTTGTGCCCGGTGACACTTTCCCATGAGCCATGGAAGTCATAGGTCATCACATTAATGAAGTCCAAATACCTGAATTACCAGAAAGGAGGTAAACACAAGTTTGTAGTCATCAGTTCAGACTCAAGACATTCAAGCAAATAATGAGGCAGATTGTGTGGGTCGTGACCAGACTACATGTTCATTTGATTCACAAGTAAACAAAAACTCATCAGAAGACACACTTGGCAATTTCTGCAATTTCATAACCAGCATCAATGGTTCCTTTCCCAGCAGCCACTGCAGCAGTAAGCATGAGTCTGGGGCGTCCAGTGGCAACACTCTCTGCCTCGTAAGCTTCCAAGAGCTCCTGTTACAGTCACACGTTTGCACAAGATTAAAAGGACCATTGGATGCAAAGTTCATTTTTTCATGTTGTTTGAACATTAATGTGTGTTGGCAGTGTATGTACAAATCTACCCTATAATGATAAAAATCCATGCAGTGGTTTTTAATTAATCTGTAAAAATAATATCTCCTTTTTCAAATCGAGCCGTTCTCAGATGCCTGTCGTTGTGGCATGACACCCACAGAGGCCGCTCCCATGACATTTGATTTACATAAGCGTCTTACATCAGATCAGCTGTAATACTCTGACCTCCCGATTTACATAAATCCGTCTATGTTCGCGCGAATCTTTCGTGATCCAACTTCACTTACAGCAGAAGTAAATATAAGGGTTTTTTTTAAAGGTTTTTTCTAATAACGTGCTAGTTAGCAAGTTTAGCGGCTACAATCTACAACCCAAATAAGATTTTTGCAGAGCTCATTTTGACAAGGTAAAAAGGGTGTTGTTTTACACTACCATTGAGAATTTTTAACCAAAGGATATTACAGACTTTTCATTAAGACCCTAAAGAATCATATCAACTTGTGGAAAATGGGCATCCGATGACCCCTTTAAGGTTTGTTTTTTTTATTATTAGATTTTTAAAACAATTCAGTAAAAAAATCTGTAAATACTGCAGTACCTTACAGAGCAGAGTAAACCTTTGCTTGTCTTCTGGTGGACTACCACGGGAACCCGGATACTCCCAGTCCAGATCCAGACCATCAAAGCCATATTTCCTCAGAAAGCTAATGGAGGACTGAATAAACGTCTGCCTGTTTTCTGATGTGGACACCACAGTAGTAAACCTGACGAGAAGTTCCATGAAGATGAATAAGTTATGAAATAAGAAATGAGTACTTCTTAACACACATCCTTCAAAATTGAGTTTTTTGAGCAGGACTCTTACTGAGCTGTGCCAAAATTCCATCCTCCGACAGCCAAGAGAGTTTTCAAGTCAGGATTTCTGTCAAGTCAAATATTTCATTATCATTATTTGCTGCAAATGTGACAAATTATCGCTATTCAAAACTACATAATGCATTCTATTTTATTAACAAATGGATGCACAAACAAAACATCAGACAGCACATACTTTTCCTTTAGTCCGTTGAAAGATTCATACAGAGTTTCATCATTCCATTCATAAGTGGTCAACTCATTCGCATTGTTAATGATGGAAAATGCATAAATTAAATGAGTGCACAGATGTGGATCCACATTGCCTGGCAGGTACTTGCCACCATCAGGTCTGTACTGAGACCAGTTTGTAAAATAGCATGCGAGTTGGAAGGTCCATCCTGAAATAAATTAATACAAATAAATATAGTAACATAAAATACAATGATTATTTATAATAAATATTAGAAATATTATTAAAAGCATTTATTATTATATTTATTATTTCAATGACCCTATGTAAGAAAAAGCGGTTTGCAGAATGGATAAATTATTATATATATAGTAGTACCTGTAGTAGTAGTAGAACATAGTGATTTTTGAAAACAGTATTTAGAAATGAAACAACAAATTAAAAGAAAAAATTACCAAAGTGACACAACGCCAGGGAAAAGCCTGAAACAAGATAAAAAGAAATGTTAACATATAAAACACTCCAAGGCCATAAAGCTCTTAAAATTCATTCTGTAAGATCAACAATCACTTACCAGCTAGAAAAATTAATTTGGTCATCATAACGTGATGGTTGTATCAGTCAAGAAACTCTGTCTGCTACTGCTGTACGAAAGACAGGAGTTATTGTTTATATAACCCCCAACACACAGAACTCCCTGCATGATACCAATGATTAACCAGAAACAAGAACACAAGGGAATTTCCCGAAAATTGCTGTTCCTTGCATGTTATCACACATTACATTTAGGAAATAGACCGTTGCACTATAACAGTCCTCAGGTTTTGTCCTTTTTGATTGTTGGAGAGTTTGTTCCATTGTTTGAGCTTCAGTGCATCAATTGTCATTTAAATGATACAAGCCACCAACATATTAAGTCTCACTTATGGAATTAATGTTACACTGATCCACAATTACATCCACTGCAAAGAATGTATGTTAATCAAAAAAGGCTGTAAAGATCCTTACATTTAGGAACATAAACATGTTGTCATACAGACAACAATATTCATAGTATACAATGCCAGGTTTATTAGAAATCTAGACTAGGAAGCAATAAATAGCAGAGGGGAAAAATAAAAGAGGAAGATCTTTCTCTAAATCACAACTTTCAGGCAGCAATATAATGCACCATTAACTCCATTAACATATTCAGTGCATATCCGGTATGACCACCTGCTCTTTAGGCTTCAAGGATCTGAAAAGTGTGTCATCTTTCCACGTTCAAGGTCCAGAAAGGTAGTAAGGACATTGTTAATATAGTCCATGTGACATCAATGGTTCAAGCGTAATTTTATAAAGCAAATAGAATACTTTTTGTGCGCAAAGAAAACAAAAATAACAACTTTATTCAACATCTTGGTACTCTTATTAACGTGCGTAGAGGACTGACACAGAAATGAAGAGACTGTTCAATAAAGTTGTTATTTTTGTTTTCTTTGCACACAAAAAGTATTGTCGTAGCTTTATAACATTACGGTTGAGCCATGAGATGTCACATGGACTATTTTAACAATGTCCTTACTGCCTTTCTGGGCCTTGAAATTGTCTTGCTGTCTATGCAGGGTCAGAAATACCTTAATTTGTGTTCTGAAGATGAACAAAGGTCTTGTGGGTTTGGAATGACATGAGCGTGAGTAATTGACGACAGAATTTTCATTTTTGGGTGAATTAACTGTTAAACTAGACTCCAGTGTACTGTTAATATTTAGTATGATTAATCATATGAATATTAATATAAATTTTGGTTTATCAGGTGTTTCACAGGTGTTTTATTTTTCACATCTGTATTATGAATTACATATTGAACTGTACTGGGTTTAATGGTTAAAGGAAATGTAAATTTAACATATAATGTCCTGGCAGAAAGTTCCCTTTTCCATTTTTCTGCAATTTTTTTTCTTATACCATGCACTGAGAAAGGCAAAACACAGAAAATAAGTAATTAGTCTTGTATGTCATCCTGTTGGCACACAACTAGTAGGTCCTTACAGTGAGTATTCATTAGTAACTTATCCTGGCAGGCACTACCAAAACAAATGTACAAGGCAACCTACCATGTCCATATTGTTGTTTTGTTGAGCAGAGTCACAAACGCTGGTTTACAGACCTCGAAAAGAGAACCACAGTAAACAATGTCGAAGATAATGTCAGTTAGTCTTTAGCACTTGTTCTGTATGATTATTTTATCTTTATGCCCCAAAAACTGACAGGATGACCTCAGCTGCCACTTTCATTTGCACTCGAGTTGAAATCTCCAAAAGACTTTTAATTTAAATGTATTAAGTGCTTAACCCAGATAACCTTATCCTGTGTGCTTCCTCAATTAAACTTGTTGGTCTCCCAGGATCAAATGAAGCAATTACAAAACAATTGAGAAGTAAACATATCGCTTCCATGGTTTGTAAACGTCCTTCTATGACTGCACAGAATGCTGTAATATGAATGTTACGTAACTAAATATCACAAGGAAATCATACAACGCTCTTTGTTTAGCACAGGATGGTCTCTGAAGTTGTGTTATCCGTGCTGTAATTGTACATGATTGTCAGCACTGGTGCTGTTAGACATGTTTATTTCTGTTTCGTGATTAAAAAAAAAAAGAAAAAAAGAAACATAATATAGTTTCTCAATGTTTGAATACGGTTGTGTAAGGGTGTCCATGTTTGCGGTAGAGGTCATGTTGAGGATCTGATCAGTTCATTCTGCCCTCCAGTGGAGAATATCAGTATGTTTGTCATAACGGACGCTTAAAGGACAAGTTCACTTCCAGAACAAAAAATTACAGATAATTTACTCACCCCCTCGTCATCTAAGATGTTCATGTCTTTATGTTTTTTAGGCAAACATTTCAGGATTTTTATCCATAGAGTGTTTTCACATTAGGTCATCAATCAGTGTCAGAAGTCAGTGATTGCGGCAACACTGGACGTAAACAATGACATTAAACCGAATGGAACTCGTGCAAGGGCTTGGCGAAAAAAAATAAGAAACGAAAGTAATTTTACAATGTTACTATTTGTTGGGTTATTAGTCCAGGACAAAGGAGGCAAATCGTACGTACATTTACCACCTATTACAGGGCTTGACGATATGGACTGCCCACATTCATTTAGCAAAAGTTATTTTCTAAATAAATTGACAATTTCTATACGTTTTAACCTCAAATGCTCGTCTTTTCTAGCTCTGTGTGATCTCTATGCATTCCGGGTCAATACAGTTAGGAGGTTATGTCGAAAAACTCCCATCTCACTTTCTCCTCCAACTTCAAAATCGTCCTACATCTTTGCAGAAGTACCGACCTAGTGTTTACACAGTGAATACACAATTAGGGTTAAACACCCTTTACCAAAAAAGGTAAAACAGCGATGTAGGATGATATTGAAGTTGGAGGAGAAAATGAGATGGGAGTTTTTCGACATGTACTGTCATGTACATACACAGAGTTCACACACAGCTAGGCAAGATGAGCGTTTAAGGTTGAAAAAGTATATAAATTGTCAATTTATTTAGAAAATAACCAATCGTTTTACTAGATAAGACCCCTCTTCCTCAGCTGGGATTGTTTAGAGCACTTTAAAGCTGCATTTAAACTGCATTTCTGTGGCGGGCACCACAGAAGTATATGAAGAACATTCCTGAAAACATAATTTGTTTACGACTGAAGAAAGAAAAACATGAACACCTTGGATGACAAGGGGGTGAGTATTTTATCTGTAAATTTTTGTTCTGGAAATAAACTTCTTTAAAAAGTCAGTCAGTTAGTTCACACAAAAATGATTGTTTACTTACTCTAATGTAGTTTAAAACCCATATGTGGGACAGATGTGAACTTCTGAAGGAAGGCAAGATTATATATTTTGGTCTGTTCCTCACAAATCTGTAACATGACTTCAGGAGACTTGGAAGATACAGGTTCATACTTAACACTTTTATGGTGCTTTTATATTGTTTTTTTGCTCTTTTTAGAGCACCTGAACTGTGATGACACTTCAGTTATGACAAAGACATTAATTCTCTTGATGCATTTTAATAACTGAAGCACTACAACACTTATGATAGTTCTCAAAAAATATACAAAAAACACCATGTACATCATAAGCAGCGAAGGGTTAGATTGTATTCCGTGTGAGAATAAATTGTTTGTAGTTCATTAATGTGACCTACAGTACGGGAAACACACATAAATACAAGTAGAAATGGTGCTATCGAAAATAAAATATACAAGAATTAGTGGCAACTATCAGTGAGATCAAACACTGGTTAAACAACAAAGCAGTGGGAGATCTTGATACTCAACATCTCTTCATATGTCTAAGTAAATCTGTGTGAAATGATCCTGTATGTTATTTCATAAAATGAGCATGAGCTTGTTCAAGCTTCCATCAGCCATTTCTTTTCAGTCTTCTTATCAACATGATAAACACATCAAAGCATCTTTTCTTGGCTTCCTCTCACATGATTTGTGGATTTGAAAAAAAAATCTGATTGGTACTTTTACGGTAAATCACCAGAAACAGTTTCACCTCTACACATCATTTCAGCCTGTCCGACAGGTTAAACGGATCATAATCTTGTGTTGTGTGTTTTGAGGTCTGTGTAAAGTAGGTTCAATGGGGCCCTGTGGGCATCCCATCATTAGCTCTAAGCAAAAGAGTAGATGGCCACAGGAGACGTGGGCTCAGAGCTGTCCTGGTACGGGCTCCTGTCGATGTTCCTCTTACTGACGCCCGTGTACTCGCCGATGAAGGAGCCATCCTCGTTAAACTCGATCTCTTCACCCTCACCGTACTCCATGAGGCTGTCGTCACTGTTCGTTCTCCTGCTAATGTGCTCGATCGCACCTTGACTGCGTCCCTGTCGACTTTCTTCCTCCCTGAGAAGGAAATTATTCATTTTACAGACAATCCAAACAATGCTCATAATAAAGCTTAAAGAGTACTTACCGTCTGCTATAGGGCATTGTGGACACACGTGTTATCCTGATATAGAAGCCAAAAAGTCAGTTAACATAATGTGAAGAAGCAAACATAAAACATGTGACAACTATAGTCAATAAAATAATACACTGCTGTTTAAAGGTTTCTGGTCAGTAAGATTTTTTTATGTTTTTAAAAGAAGTGTCTTATGCTAACCAAGGCTGCTTTTATTTGCTTAAAAACACAATAAAACATCAATATTGTGAAATAATATTTCAATTTAAAAGAATTGTTTTCTATTTGAATATATTTTAAACCGTAATTTATTCCTATGGTGGCAAAGCTGAATTTTCAGCATCATTACTCCAGTCTTCAATGTCACATGAAACTTCCGAAATCATCTGTTATGCTGATTTGCTGCTAAAGAAACATTTATTTTTATTAATGTTGAAAACAGTTGTGATTTCAAATAGAACTCTTTTTTAAATTATTATAAAAAATATCCTTACTGTCACTTTGGAACAAATTAATGCATCCTGCTGAATAAATATTAATATTAATTTCCCAAGCCTTTGAACAGTAGTGTAGAAACGGTTTTAAAAATATCTTAATCGTTAGACTGAAATACTTGTAGTTTATTAAAATATTGTAGTAAAACAAATAAGGTCATTAAATAAAAAAGGTCAATTGTTATGAATGACATGTACCATACCTCTCAAGAGACCTTCAGTGGTCCAATCGTAAAATACATAAAACAAAAATAAAGGAGGAATAAACAAAGTGAGAAATGTTTGATGGATGGAGTGATGAATATAAAACAATTATTGTGGTATACAGTACATACTACAAAACCTGTGCTAATGCGATTATGTTATGACTTAAATGAGAGGATTGATTAATTTTTCATCTTTTAGTGTATCTCACATGCAAGTGTATCACTGAAAATAAATGTGTCTGTATAAATAAACTTAAAGGGTGAGTTCACCCAAAAATGAAAATTCTGTCATTAATTACGCACCCTCATGTCGTTCCTAACCTGTAAGAATTTCGTTCATCTTTGGAACACAAATATTTTTTATGAAATCCGAGAGCGTTCTGACCCTGCATAGACAGCAATGCAACTGACACGTTCAACACTCAGTTATTTTTGTTTTCTTTGCACACAAAAAGTACTGTCGTAGCCTCATAACATTACGGTTGAACCACAGATCACATGGACTATTTTATCAATGTCCTTAGTATCTTTCTTGACCTGTGAACGTTTCTGTTGCGTTGCTGTCTATGCAGGGTCAGAGAGCACTCAGATTTCATCAAAAATATCTTAATTTGTGTTCCAAAGATAAACAAAGGTCTTACAGGTTTGGAATGCCATGAGGGTGCATAATTGATGACAACATTTTTTAGGTGAACTGTCCCTTTAAGAAAACTTTTAACATTTTCAAAATCAAACAGAAAATCACCTGTAATCGAACGTTCCATTCTCTCTATCATCCATTGGCTCCAGTGCAAAGTCCTTTTTGTCTCGCACTTACAAAAAACACAAACAAAACAATGATTTGCCACATATATTATAAATAATGCAAAATATATATATGCAACTTGTCTCAAGTCATTTATATCATACCCGGGTACTTTCCTCCTCGGCTCCTCTTGATGAAAAAGACTATGAGCATGATAAGAACGAGGAGAGCCACTGCACACATTAAGCCAATGAACCAACCCTGCGTCACAATGTCCACTTGATCCCGGGTATGTTCTGTTCATGCGCGCAATCATATTAGGAATCATTCCATGTTTACAGAACAATGATCTTATGAATTTAAACAAAAACAAGTTACCCTCAGTTGTAAAATGGGGTGATTCCTCAGTAAAAGCCTCCCCGACTCCAACCTCGGTTTGTGCTGCTAGTGAGAACTTGTATCGAGTGTAACGGTCAAATCGCCGCAGGGAGAAGTAGGTGATGTTCGGAGGAATGTATTCAACCTGGATTCTGTCACCCAGAGTGACATTCACTATAAAGAAAATATAAGAATTAATGCTTAATAAAAAAGGCATGAGAAGTGATGCAACTGCACTTACATGTCTGATATTTGAGAATATATCCGGTCAAAACGCCATTGGGTTCTGCAGGTTCCTCCCAGTCCAGATAAATGGTGTCATAGTGTCGGTGCATGATTCTGAATGATCTGGGAATTGAGGGAACTAGAGTGGAAATGAAGATGCATGTAAGAAATCATGTGTGTGTTTGATGTGTTTTAAATGTTATTTAATCAGTTTAATACCTCCTTCAGGTGTCTGAAACTCAATGGTGTTGCTGGGCGGACCCTCGTAGCGGTTATTGGCCACTACAATATAGATTCTGTAGTTACTATACGGTACAAGACCGGTCAGGGTCCCAGACAGACGAGGTCCATTAGCTTTAAAACTCTTGGTCTTAATCCTCCTGCTCACAGTGTGCCAGGGTAGGCGACTGCTCTCTCTCCAGTAATAAACCTGAGAAACCAAACACAGCTTCATCAGCCACTCACTGCATGGAAATGAACTGACCTGTGCAACTAAGAAATCATACTTTGTACTCCTTTATTTCCCCCATGATGTCAACTCGTGCCACTGGTTCCCAATGGACTGTCAGCTTTGTGCTCTCAATGTCTGACACGCTCAGGTCAGTTGGAGCGGCGACAGGACCTGTTATATAAGTGAAACACTGACTTTAATCTCTTTTTCCTAATGTATGTTTAATTGAAGTTTAGGGTTAATGAAGTAGATGTGAACTTACGGTCCTCTCCAGAGTAGCCAATCACAATAGGGGATTCTGGGCCATAGCCGAAGAAGTTGACGGCCTGAACTTTAATCTCATAGGGTGTGAAGGTGTCAGTGTCATAGATGATGTAGCTACACCACCAGTATGTTGTGTAGTTCTTCCACTCCTCCCTTGAATCCCTTCGTCTCCACCAAACCATGTAGCCCAGTTTCGGCCCATTCCATTCTCTGTACTCCAGTGGCTTCAGACATAACAAAAACAGCACAGTTAATATAAATCATATGTGTGTGATTACATCACAGTCAACAAATGAAATGACTGAAATAACTAAAATAACATCCATCAATCATCAATACATCACCTCCCAGCTGATTTCCATGTTATTTCTGAAAACTCCACTTCCCATTCCTCGGATGTTTCTTGGGATAGCATCAGGCACTAAACACACAAAACATTATTCAATAGATAATATAATACAATATACAGTTGAAGTTAAAAGTTTACATATACCTTGCCGAATCCGCAAAATTATTTAATAATTATTTTACCAAAATAAGAGGGATCATACAAAATGCATGTTTTTTTTTTTTTAGTACTGACCTGAAAAAGATATTTCACATAAAAGATGTTTACATATATTTCACAAGAGAAAATAACAGTTGAATTTATAAAAATTACCCTGTTATTGTTACCTGAATTATGCACAGCTGTGTGTGTGTGTTTTTGTTTTGTTTTTTTTTTAAGTGATAGTTGTTCGTGAGTCTCTTGTTTGTCCTGAACAGTTAAACTGCCCGCTGTTCTTCAGAAAAATCCTTCAGGTCCCACAAATTCTTTGGTTTTTCACCATTTTTGTGTATTTGAACCCTTTCCAACAATGACTGTATGATTTTGAGATCCATCTTTTCACACTGAGGACAACTGAGGGACTCATATGCAACTATTACAGAAGATTCAAACACTCACTGATGCTCCAGAAAGAAAAATGATGCATTAAGAGCCAGGGGTGTGAACTTTTGGACAGAATGAATATGTGTACATTTTTCTTATCTTGCCTAAATATAATTTTTTTTTTTATTTAGTACTGCCCTTCAGAAGCTACAGAAGATACTTACATATTTCCAGAAGACAAAATGAGTTAAATATACCCTGATCTTCAAATTCAAAAAGTTTACACCCTTGGCTCTTAATGCATCGTTTTTCCTTCTAAAGCATTACTGACCATTTAAACCTTCCGTAATAGTTGCATACGAGTCCCTCAGTTGTCCTCAGTGTGAAAAGATGGATCTCAAAACCATACAGTCATTCAAGTAACAACAACACGGTATTAAGAATCAAGTGTATGTAAACTTTTGAACAGGGTCATTTTTATAAATTCAGCTATTATTTTCTTTTGTGGACTATATGCAAGAGTCTTTAATGTGAAATACCTTATTCGGGTTAGTACTAATTTAAAAAATAACATGCATTTTTGTATGATCCCTCTTATTTTGGTAAATAAAAGTGTAATTAAACTTTTGATTTCAACTATATACCATTCAGTTTTTTTTTTTTTTAAATAAATTAGTACAGTTATTCAGCAAGGAGGCATTACATTTATCAAAAGTTACAGTAAAAAACATTTAGAATGTTACAAAGCTTCTGAAAAAAGTATTCTGAAAGATATGTATCATGGTTTCCACAAACATATTAATCAGCACAACATCTTTTCATCACAAACTCTTTTCAGCATTGATAATAATAATAAATGTTTCTTGAGCAGCAAATCAACTTATTAGAATAATTTTTAAAGGATCATGTGACACTAAAGACTGGAGTAATGATGCTGAAAATTGAGCTTTGCCATCACAGGAATAAATTAAACTTTAAAATATATAAAAAAAAAAAGAAGCACCTAATCTAAAACATAACAATATTTTACAATAATGGCCTGTTCACATCAAGAACCACCAATAATTATATTGAATGATAACTACATAAGTGTCCATATCAATGTATGATAACTGCAGTTTTGTATGTATGCATGCTGCAGTTTTGGTGTCTGCCTCTTTAAATGTTCAAGCTCTGATTGACTGCCAACATTTTGATCATTCATCATTCTGAAACTGATTCCAACAATATTGTTCCTCTGTGCTGTTATTGTAACAATTGTGGTGTTGACTTTGCTATTCTTTTTAAATTTAGATACATTTTTAAAACTAAATCTTTATTGTTATCATTATAGCTGATGTCCTTGCTGTGAATGAACCTTGTAGTTGTGATTGACCAAAAAATCTTACCAACCCCAAACTTTTGAATGAAAATAGAACAGAATAGAGACCTACCAGCTCCTCCAGTCTGGTAGTATTCAGATGCCCAGCTGGGTTTACTGGGACCTATCCCGTTTACAGCGATGACCCGGAATTTGTACTCTACAAATGGTGTCAGCTGTAAAATGACAGAGTTTAGGTTCCCCGGATAGCTGGACAGGTTCTTCCAGCCGCTCGGCAGCAGCCAATAGTCTGCAAGAAGATCTTCGGTATATTGAACCAGGTACTCTAAAAGAGAATTAATTCAAAATTATGTCATTTTATTTTTTGCATCTGTGTTTTTGTGGATGTTTGTATCTGTGTACCTTTAATAGGACTGTGGTTGCTCAGTCCTGGTACCCAGGTGAGTCTAACGCTCCTCTCTGATGGGTCTGAAATCTCTAGGTCAGTGGGTGGGTCTGGACGATCTAAAAGCAACAGCATGCATAAATAATATGCTCATGTTTATACTGTATGCAAGCATAAAGAGAGTACACTTTATGTGCTGGTACCCATCACAGTAAGTTTGGCTGAGGCAGTGACATCCTCCAGTTCACTTTTAACCCTGCAGGTGTAGACGCCTTCATCTCTTCTGTACACATCAGCAATGCTGAGAGAATCTTCATCCTTCGTCATCCTATATAGTCAAGTGCCATAATTTTTAATGGAGTAAACCATTAGAATAATTAATGACACTTCCATCATGCAATTTGTTGTGCTTACCTCCTTCCTAAGATCAAGAACTTCTTGTCCTTAAGCCAAGTGACTGTGACATCCAGAGTTGAGTCGAATTTAATCTTACAATCAAAGCGAGCCAGACTTCCTCTTATAACTACAGTACTGTGTGGGGCACGGACGATTTTAATGGGCTCTGTAAAATATAAAGTTTAATCTTTTAACAAACCTGCATTATGATGATATATAAAACATATACAAGAACAATGGAGAATCAAGAATGTACAAAGCAAAAATGTAATATTTTTCTTCTTGGATGTTTCACAAACCATAACAACGTTTTAATGTTTTAAATGGACACTGGTGCATATGAATTATATACATTTAATTAGAAATTTCAAAGCAGGAACTTTCTAAATACTGACCTTTGACCTCTAGTTGGACCTCTTTCTCATCTCGTCCAATGACGTTGCTTGCAACACACACATAGCTTCCTTGATCTTGTAGTTTTGTGTTTCTGATTTCCAGTGTACCATTTGGAAGAATCCTATGACGACCCCCTTCTAATGTACCTAGTCCTCCTTTTGACCTATGCACATGTTGATATGTTGAAACTTTATGTGCACTTCAATTAAAAGTGATAATTAAAAGGTCAAAACTCCCTAAAAGTTTCAGTTAACTTACTGTTAACTTGCAATACTGACTTGTATTGTACAATGCTGAATATCAATGATAGTAAGACAATATATTTACCACCGCAGGTCAGGTTTAGGAGAGCCAAAATATGGGCAGTTTAAAAGAGTATTATTGCCTTCTGTTGTTTTAATGAGTTCTTCTCTTGGACCTAACAGGCGAGGTTTCATATCTGCAGACAACATAGTAAAGTTGGAATTACTTGTTAAAGTTGATGGTGCATTTAAATTTGAATATCTAGCTTCTTCTAGCTCTTACCCATTACAGCCAAGAAAGCGTTTGCCATGATATAGCCGTACTGGTTTGAAGCGTTGCACTGGAACACAGCAGCGCTGTCTGGAACCACAGCCCTGAACGTCAAAGTGTCTCCTGAAACCTGTCTGCCTGGACTCTTAGGAGCATCTAAGGTGAACACAGAAAGAGTGACCTTTAAAAAGCTTGGCAGTGGACCTGGCAAATGAAGATGTTTTTTTCCTCACCACTGATTGGCTCTCCATTAACCAGCCACTGTATCTGGGGTCGAGGAATTCCATCAGCTCTACACACTATACTGCCACCATCATCACGAGACAAAACCAGACTCTCAGGCTTCTCCACCCAAAACGGAACCGCTAGAGATAGAAAAAGATATAGAAAGACAACTGAGAATGTGACCTTGATTTTATCATGCGTTAAGTAACACTTAAAATAAAATTTTAAAAAGTTTTTTTAAAAAGTCATTATTTATTCTTCTTCATATTGTTCTATAATGCTTATTTTTTGGTATATAGTAGTCAACATTTGATGTGGATCAAAAAAGTTAATCAAAGTTGTCCTAATATAAGAACGGGTGCTGCTTTGGTTTTAGGACAACTTTGATGAAAGGTTTTGACCCATATTAAATGTTGACTACTGTAGAGTGGTGAGCACCAAATCACCATATTAGAATGACTTCTGAAGGATTATGTGACACTGAAGACTGGTGTAATAACTGCTGAAAATTCAGATTTGCATTACAAGAATAAATGTAAAAACATAAGATATTCAAATAGAAAGTTATTTTAAATTGTAATAATATGTTTGATCAAATAAATGCAGCCTTGCAGGAGTCTTTTCTGCTCACCAAGCCTGCATTTATATGATTGATTTGAAGTACAGCAAAAACAGTAAAACTCTGAAATATTTTTACAATTTAAAATAACTGTTTTCTATTTTAATATATTTTAAAATGTAATTTATTCTTGTGATTTCAAAGCATAGCAATTCATAGCATCATTACTCCAGCCACATGATCTTTTAGAAATCATTTTAATATTTTGATTTGCTGCTCAAAAACATTTATTATTATTATTATGTTAAAAAGAGAAGTAGACTTTTTTCAGGTTGCTTTGATGAATAGAAATAGAAATAGAAATATTTTGTAACATTATAAATGTCTGTATCAACACTTTTGATCAATTTAAAGCATCCCTACTAAATAAAATTATTCATTTCTATAATTTCTTTCCAAAAAAAAAAAAAAAAAGGAGACTGGAGTAATAATGCTGAAAATTCAGCTTTGATGACAGGAATAAAATGCATTTTAAAATCAATTTAATTAGAAAGCAGTTATTTTAAATAGTAAAAAAAATAAATAAATCACAACTTTACTGTTTTTGCTGTATTTTGGATCAAATAAATGCAGGCTTGATGAGCAGAAGAGAATTCTTCCAAAAACATTAAAAATCTTACTGTTCAAACAATTTTGACTGGTAGTGTATTCAAATATAAAGTTATTTTAAACTGTAATAATATTTAATATCTCTGATCAAATAAATGCAGCCTCACTGAGCATTAGAAATACCCTTTAAAACATTAATAAAAATTTAAAGGACCCCAAACTTTTGAACAGTATTGTGATTATGGAACCAGGTGTAATGATACTTATGTTAGATGATGTTTTAAATGTACAAGCTAATGTAAAAAATCTTGAAAAACTTAAAATATTTAGTTTGGACTATTATTATGTTGTTTTTATAATGTGTTTTGTTCAATGACAGATGTGGTCTGGTCACTACGAAGCATGAACTGTTTGTTATTGTATGGAAAAGAGCAGCGTAAACATTCTTCATATTCTCTGTTTGGGTTCCACAGAAAAAAATGCCAGCATATGGGTTCGGAACATCACAAGAATGAACAAATAATGACAGAATCTGCACACAGTGAAAGTCATGAACAATAGTAATAAAGTAATGAAGTATTCTACATTTGACCCTGACAGTGATGACGTGGTCCAGGCTGCCCATCCTGTTTGAAGCAGTGCAGATGTAGTCTCCTCCATCATCCATAGAGACGTTCTTTATTCTAAGTGTCTTATTAAAGTTCTCCAACTTCTTTCCTGTCATAGACATCTCCTCCCAATCCTTAGTCCATTTGATGGAAGGAGTCGGACTGCAAGAAAAAGGAAAGAATTAGAGTTACTAATGGTTATCATGGTTACTAATTGAATCAACTGCTCTCAGAAAAAAAAAATGTGATCAAAACAATTGTAAAACTCACACTCCAGCAGCGAAACACTCCAAAATAAGCTCTTCCCCCAGCATCGCAATTGTTGTGCTGGCGGTTCCTTTGGGTTTCAAAAACTTGGGTGGCGTATGGGCTGCCATGCGAGCTACATAGACATAAAATAACACAAATTTGATAGAGAACTTCACACTTCACAAACCTGGCCAAAGCAGAGATGACTAGTTAGTGGATCTGTTAAGGTCTGTTGAGTGTTTACAATAAAGAAGCGTAAGAAAGAGTCCTAACTCACCATGGTGTTAGACTGTTAGATGGTTTTAATCATGGTTCTTCCTCAACTAAACACACAGACATAAGCACGGGAGGAAACATTAAAACAGATTTGCTTAAAAATAATCCTGAAGCAGAATAAAAATCTCAAACACAGACCTGTGAGCACCTGCAGAATGAGTGGCGGTTTCTGCTGGATGGTGTTAGTGAAGGGAAACCGGGCGACACAGACATAGTTCGTAAGAGCGTCTTCTGCTACAATACTGGAGAAGTACAGATCTCCATTTTCTGACTTCGATACTCGACGATCCTGACGGATTGGTGCCATAGCTATGGAATAAGGATGAACTTGGATAAAAAATGACTGCTGGTATATTTAAAAGCTTATTTAAACACATAAACTGGTGAAACAGACACACTATGGTTCTGTTTTTGACTTAATGTTGTTTTTGAGACTTACTGCTGTTTAGCCAGTAAGTGTCAGGTTTTGGAGGACCTACAGGAGGATTGCAGGGAAGGATGAGAGGAAGTCCAACCACCACTGAGACTGGCTCCAGATACTCCTTCAACCACGTACGGGCCTCTGGTCACAGAAATCACGTTTAAAAACCAATAGATTGTAAGGTGTTTTCACAACACGTCATCAATCAGCCATATTGGCAGCACTGAACATAAACAATGCCACTGAAAAGAAAGAAACTCACATATTTAGCTGATTATTATTATCATGTTTTGGTCTGTACTAATTGGTCAGACTGGGAAAAACATTTGGAGTATAGACTGCCAAAAGTTCTAACAAATCAAGGAGAAGAGTGCAAAAAACTGCCAAACTGAACCAGGTTTTCCAAGACAAAAAATTTGACAACATTCATGTTGTTCTTATCATTTCTGCTCAGATCGGTGAAATTTTAGGCTAATATCTTAATTAATACTGCTCATATGTATCTTTAGCCCCTATTAACTTTAGTTTGTCAAAATATCGTCCCTCTCTATATGATTTAGCAGCTTCCACACATTTTTTTGATGGTTTAGACAGCATAGATTTGCAGAACAATGTATTCAGTAGTACATTAACTCTGCAATCCATGCTGTTGTTTACACGCGAGTAACGCCAGTATGGCTGCCCACTGGGTCACTGACCAAATTGTGATGTAAGTGCAAAACCTCTATAAAGCAAATGCTATTGCAGTGTATTAACAATTGCATGCTGTGTAAGGGCTTACTGGAGACGCGCAGATTGATGAAACTGGACAGAGCAGAGCCAAACTCATTAGTCGCCGTGCACTGATAGACACCCTCGTAGTCATCAGGACGACCCCAGAAGAAAATCTCTAATGTGCCAGAACGCCACCTCATGCTGACCTGAGGATCCCGAGCTACATTCAGGTACACTCCATTACGTGTCCATGTGAACCTATGTGCATTAAGTGTTAACTGTTAATTACACTTTTTCTAACCCAACTGTACATAGTCATTTAAAATGCATACATTTTACATTGCAAACAGTCAAAATTTTAGCACTTTTTTTACATGAACAATCAAAGGCAAATCATAGGAAATATCAAGACAGACCAGACAATCTATATGGTACACTACCAGTCAAAATTTTTTGAACAGTAAGATTTTTAATATTTTTTAAAGAATTCTCTTTTGCTCACCAAGCCTGCATTTATTTGATCCAAAGTACAGCAAAAACAGTACAATTTTTGAAATATTTTTACTATTTAAAATAACTGTTTTCTATTTGAATACATGTTAAAATGAAATTTATTCCTGTGATCAAATCTAAAATTTCAGCATCATTACTCCAGTCTTCAGTGTCACATGATCCTTCAGAAATCATTTTAATATGCTGATTTGCTGTTCAAGAAACATTTGTATTATTATTATCATCAATATTTAAAACAGCTGAGTGCATTTTTTCAGGATTCTTTGATGAATAGAAAGATACCAATCAAAGGCTTAGAGTCAATACACTTTTTGTTTGGGAAAGAAATTATAGAAGTTAATACTTTTATTTATCAAGAATGGTTTAAATTGATCAAAAGTGATGATAAAGACATTTATAATGTTACAAAAGATTTCTATTTCAGATAAATACTTTTCTTCTGAACTTTCTATTCATTGAAAGAAACTTGAATAAAATTCTACTCAGCTGTTTTCAACATAATAATAATAAACGTTTTTTGAGCAGCAAATCAGCATATTAGAATGATTTCTGAAGGATCATGAGTCTGGAATAATGATGCTAAAAATTCAGCTTTGAAATCACAAGAATAAATTACACTGTAAAATATATTCAAATAGAAAACAGTTATTTTAAATAGTAAATATATTTCAAAATTTTACTGTTGTTGTTTACTGTACTTTGGATCAAATAAATGCAGGCTTGGTGAGCAGAAGAGACTTCTTTAAAAAACACTAAAAAACTTTTAACTGGTAGTATAAATGAAGTAAAATTAAGGTATTAAGTAATCAGATGCCGGTTGCATTAACTGCTTAGAATAGTCTTAAAAAGTTAGTCATCACATTTTTTTCCTTCAAGACTGGTCATAACTTTTAAATTCAGTTACAAAAAGATAAATTGGTCTAATATGAATATGAAAAATAAGACTGATTACCCTTTGTCTATTGCTAGTTGGTGAAACTAGTGCTTAAGACACAGTAATATGATGACTGGCCCCAGGTCAGTCCAGTGCAAGAACTGACATGTATAATTATGTTATAATATATTAAAATGCCTTGTTGGATACTTACACTGGAGGTGGATTCCCTGTTGCTTCACACTCCATTATAATAGGGTCAACTGGATCCACTATGTAGTCTTGAGGACTCTCTTTATAGATCATTGGAGGCTGCCTGACTGTGGGGATATACAGCACAGAAAACGTAAATATATAATGTTTCAAGAATTAACAAAGGGACAGTGTATGAGAATAAACAGTGAACTTCGGTCACAAGGACAGCTGTGGACAAGTTCCAAATAGCAGTTCCTCACCATCAGGAGGAATTTCCATGGCTAAAATCCATGTTTGCTGTAGGATAGTAAGTATGGCAGGAATCCTCCAACACTTCAGAGCTCTCATCTCTGCTTTGTACAGCATCTGACAACAGAGAAAAATACTGGAACCAGTACTAAGACAACCACAAAATACTCAAGTATTTCCCTACATATGCTTGTTTTGAATCTTCTTGTTTGTTAATTCTTAACTTTTATTTAGTTTTGTACGAGTTGCGTAGAGGTTAATGGTAAATCCTGAAAACGCTTGTTGCTGTAGCGTTTGTAATGAAGCAGACAAACCAAACTATTCCATATGCAAATGAACCACTGGTATTATTTTAAGTCCCCGCCCTCTTCCGCTTTCCGCTATTGTGATTCGCTGCCCACATCAGAGCTATTTGCATTTACGCACCTCCGTAGCCTGTGCGTAATCCTACTGCGTCAATGAATGTGTTACATCTAAAACAAGAAACTTACTTCTATTTTTAAAATGCATAACCCGCCAATTATTTTCATTATTTTTCATTCTACATATGTGTATGTTTAATATACGACTATATTAATATATATTTAAAGAAACAAACGTTAAAATATAAACGGCCGAGATAAAGGACCAAAAACAGGAAAATAGTCAACTCTTCTACATGAATAATTCAATACGATATGCATATTCAAATACATTACACATATGTGTTTGCTAAATAGCCTAGTTTGCTTACTCCATTCTACTCTAAAGTGGGAAAACAATAGCATATGTGTATAATTACACAAACTAGCCTACCAATTGAACTGGTGTATCCAGGATTCGCAAAATCTTCTTTATCTGTGTCAGCAGGTCATTTCACAGAGCTAAAATAAAAACAGATATTAAAATGACATGATGTATTATACAAATGTCACATTTGTCAAATACTACATCTGGAGAGTGTTACCTTCTATATCAGGCCTGCAGTTTGTTTCCTCATTATGCTAATATTAATCTGTCATCATTGCCCCATATTCCAAAAATGTCATTCCAATCCCAAATGTTTCTGTTGCGTTCAAATAGGTCCAAAACAATGTCAATCCAAGCAGATGTCTTCTGTAATGTATACCTCTCCAACTAACATCCCTCTTCATTGTCTTCATCCATTTGCCCACATGAACCATGAATGACGACCCACCCTCTCTCTCTCCCTCTCTCTCTCTCTCTTGCTCTCAGTATACTTGGAAGATGTCCAAAAATGCAAACAAAAGCTAAATATATGTTAGTTACAGTGGCAACATTTTTATAGCAAAATATTGATTCAATAATACAAGCCTTTATTTCATTATCTGACCTTTTATTATTATCTCGTCATATTTACATTGGCCATAAATAGGCAAACTCAGCTGAAAGATATTTTGCATCCTTTTTGATGATGACATCAATGTGTGGGTCTCATTGTTTGGTCATGAAAAACTAAGCTAACTCATAATGAATGAAATGTTTGTTTCGCAGTGAAAATTAAAATGCGGTCATGCGACTCGTGACTGCATCTAAATCAGCTTCTTCAAAACTGATACTCTTTTGTACAATTTCAATATACACTTTAACTGAATAACGCTTTAAACTTGGTTAACATAAGTTACCTTGGTTAAAAAGCGAAACAGGTGAATGAACATGTCACAACAGCGTCCCAGAGGGCAGAGCTTGACTCAGGAGAGAAGATTGTGGGTGGAAACAGGATCTCAACCACTGAAACACATTCCCAACCCACATCGGCTCAGGCATCCAGGGACGCATAAAGTACAATATGGCAGCACGGTCTTACTGTACACTCCACAGATGAGCTAATACCATGAAAGAACAAAAAAGTTCTTGAGTCAGCTCACTTAGTGAACAGAGACATAAGTGTGATCTAATTCTGGTCATGTTCCTCAGCGCTTCAGGATCCTCAGCGGTGCGTATGACATCAGCAGAGCTGCAGTGCCATGCACCAAACTGTACAGCGCAGGACACGAGCCTGAATGAACCGCTTCCTCCAGAGACGGGACAATGAAACCTCTGTCCACATGGACACAGTAAGCTGGCTCTGTTCAGACAGAATAACTCTGAGGGTTTTATCAGTTCAGCCTTAAAGTGGCACCACAGCTTGTTTGGAAGAACTGGTTAACCTGTCATACTGAATCTAAATCGTATATAACCATAAGGAGGATAATGAACCACACTGCAAAATAATTTCAAATATTAAAGAAAGTTTTGACTAATAATGATCAAAAGTCTATATTTTATGAATGTAATGTAAATGTTTTCCTTGCACAATTCCTTATGCTTATCTTCTTAACTACTAACAGTCTCTTCAACAGGCTCAGAACTCTGTTTATATCTGTCTGTGTTGTTGACACTGTCTTCAATGACAAGTGTAATTCAGATGAAGCAGCTGACTCACAACTCTCAGCTCAAGTCAGAGAGGAGGATGACATTATAATGAAACATACATTGTTTAACCGACAGTGACATCACACTGTTTTGCAGCCAGTAATGGTGGAACTTTCTCCCAAATAGCAATACCAGGTTTATAGATACAAAACATTTTAATATAAAAAAGTAATATTAAAAACGTAAACAAATTTACATGTAAAAATTCAAAAATTCAATCATAAAATCATGTAATATATATATATATATATATAAATATTTTCCTTACCTGAGTTTATATTTCAATGGCTTCAGTGTTCAGTGTAGATAGATGGAGGATCCTGTGCTGTTTTCAATTTACAAAAGCATCATTCTTGTGCTCTTTGTTCATGTTTTGTGTCCTAAGCCATGACAGTCTGTCCACAATCTTAGGAGAAAAAAAGTCCACCAGTTTTTTCAAAGCAGAGGTTTGAGGTAAAATAACTTCTTATAGCGACAAATTTGCACATCGGTCTACAATAACAGAGCTCTTGACTGATGTCCCAGTCACTGCTAGTCACATGAGCGATGACTATGTGGCTTCTTCGCTTTATTTAAGCATTGAAAACATCACTAAAATCACCATGATTATTGACTCCAATATACCATATTGTATATTTTAAGGAAATGGTCACACTGCCATAATCTCAATGTATATCTCTATTGACGTCTTTATAATGGGACTATTAAAAATATCCAAAGTGTTTCAAAGGTTTCTCTTTCGTTTTAAAATCAAGCTCATGACATTTAAAATGTCAAAACCACTGCATTTCCACTGTTCTTACATTATTTATATAGTCTGAACTTCATATCTGAATTTTTAATTATATTTTACATCATGTGTTATGTGCTTTCATCTGATTTAAAAAAAACAACATAAACTAGTGATTATATAAAAGTAGTGTTCTTAGTTTTATTTCATTTCATAAACCTAAAAAATGAAACCAGATAAATAAATACATCAGTCTATAAATATTGACATTTACATTGGCGTGCTTAATACATTGTCTAAAATGCCTGTGTGTTTGATTTGTAACTTATTTAACAATGATTTGTCTTTCACAATCTTGTGCCACCAGTAAGAACATATTCTTCAAAATATCTTCGTAGTTCTGATCCAGATAATTTCATACATTCAGCTGAATTCTCATCAGCACTTTGTAAAGTGTAAAGTCAAGCCCAGCGCTGCTGCAGCTCCCACGCTTTCCCACTGATCCAGTCCCGTGTTTTCCAGATTGCTGTGCGCTCTGCCATCAGCACTTCACACAGGCGTTCCAGTTTGGGTCCGTTCCGGTCCAGGTAGAGCTGTGTGTCGTTCTGCAGCTGCTGAAGCACTTCAGGCCTGCTTTCATCCAGTGTCACGTTTGAACTCAGCATTGGGTTAAAGCGGAAATACACGTTCGGTGATAAGAGGTCATCCAATAGAGTGTGAACACCTGAAAATGGGAGAATGAACAATATCAGCACCTCAGTAGCAAAAACTGGCTAAATACACAATGTCATATGTAGATTTTTTTTTTCAACATACATTTATCCAAATTATCAGATGCATTTATCTTTATTATTATTTGTAATGTTATTAAACGTGACCCTGGACCACAAAACCAGTCTTAAGTAGCATGGGTATATTTGTAGCAATAGCCAAAAATACATTGTATGTAAATTTCTTACTGTAAATATATCAAAACTTAATTTTTGATTAGTAATATGCATTGCTGAAAACTTCATTTGGATCTTAAACTTCATTTCAACTTTCAAGTTGATTTTCTCAATATTTAGATTTTTTTGCAGATTCCAGATTTTTTTCCAGATTTTCAAATAGTTGTATATCAGCCAAATATCCTAACATATATCAATTTAAAAAAATTACTCTTATGACTGGTTTTGTTGTCCATGGTCAGAAATTTAACATGATCCTCATGGTGATATCAGACTAACCTTCAGTATCGGTGGCGCTCCAGATCAGGTTGCTGATTTTGGCTCTCAGACTTGTGGAGGTTGCAGGTCCTCTTCTAGCGTTGTCATACCGGCCAGTTCCCAGTGAAAGCACACACTGGAAGGGTTGGTTGGGCCACAGCAGTCGGCTTTCATGGACAGCTAGAGCACAGGGGTTATTGAGGATAAGACCACCATCCTGGAGAAAAAAGAAAGGAAAAATGTCTGGATACAAGTATATTTTGAATCCTCATATTTACTAGTTGTCTAAAACAGACTGTTCTGACTTGGTGTATATCGCCATGAAGAGGGAACTCCTGGAAGTATCCTGGAGCAGCAGATGAGGCCCTGACGGCCTGCCACAGCCGGTATCCTGATCCTCCGGCGTAGCGGCTCAGTCGTCCTGGAGCATGATTATAGTTGCGGAAAATAAATGCTTTCGGACTTTTCCCCCAGTTCACTACGGCACTTACGGCAGACACCTGTGTGAGAAGACAACGGCAGTCAGGAGAACACAAACCTCTTTAAAACTTTAAAAGTAAGTTTTAAAAAAATGCCAATGTTATTTTTGATTCACCTTTGGGCTCAGCACATCTCTGGCTGTTTTAATTAAAATCTCCTCCCCCATCTTCTCCCTGATGAACATGAAAGAATAGTTAAGAAAGCTACACTGCCATTAACACAGTAGCTATAGTTTTATACTTCCATTGAGTGTGTAAATCCAACCTTAAGATCATCTCCCATGTTTCTGTGTTGTAGTAGGAGTGTGTCCAGCCCATCTTCACAGTACCAACTAGAGGGTTCTGTCGAAAAACGTCTGACCCAAAACGATGATACATATCTTCACATTCATCCAAAGAGATACGAGCTAGACCCAACATGAAAGCCAGAACTGCTCCTGTACACCAAACACAGAGATAAAAAGTACATTATATAATATGTAGGTTTAGACAACTGTTCTTTCTGGTTCTCAAATCTGATTGGCTGTGAGGAGTGCGATATTCTAGTTTTACTGTATCACTCTGCTCGCAGTATTTCTCACAGCGAATGTCATGGCGGATGCCTATATCCACTATGATTTTATAAATAATACTATTTTTAAGTCACGGAATGTAGTTTTGTAGTTTTTTTAGGCAAGAATGCACTTGTTTAGACTTCAAATATATGGTTTGTTTATAAAGATAACATCTGTATTAAAATTTGTGAGCTTTTCTTTCAAAAAAAAAAAAAAACATTAATTAAAAAAAAATAATAATAAAAAATCTTGCTGACCCCAAACTTTTGAGGTCAGTTGAGGTCAAAAGTTTCCATACACCTTGCAAATTCTGCAAAACGTTTAATTATTTTACCAAAGATTAAGAGGGATCATACAAAATGCATGTTATTTTTATTTAGTACTGACCTCAGTAAGATATTTAACATCAAAAAGATGTTTACATATAGTCCACAAGAGAAAATAATTGTTGAATTTATAAAATTGACCCTATTTTAAAGTTTACATGCAGTTGATTCTTTATACTGTGTTGTTACCTGAATGATCCACAGCTGTTTTTTTTCTTTTTGGCTTAGTAATTAGTTGTTCATAATTCCCTTGTTTGAGGTTTTTTAGGGTAAATTTAACTTATTTTGTCTTCTGGGACACATGTAAGTATCTTCTGTAGCTTCTGAAGGGCAGTACTAAATAAAAGAAATACGATATTTAGGCAAAATAAGAATAATGTACACATCTTCATTATGTTCAAAAGTTTACACCCCTGGCTCTTAATGCATCGTTTTTGCTTCTGAAGCATCAGTGAGCATTTGAAGCTTCTGTAATAGTTGCATATGAGTCCCTCAGTTGTCCTCAGTGTGAAAAGATGGATCTCAAAATCACACAGTCATTGTTGGAAAGGGATCAAAAACACAAAAATGCTGAAAAACCAAAGAATTTGTGGAACTTGAAGGATTTTTCAGAGGAACAGCAGGCAGTTTAACTGTTCAGGACAAACAAAAAAGGGACTCATGAACAACTGTCACAAAAAAACAAAAAAAAAAACAAAGCTGTGAATCATTCAGGTAACAACCACAGTATTAAGAATGAGGGTTATTTTTATAAATTCAATTTATAAATTTTCTCTTGTGGACTATATGTAAATGTCTTTTATGGGAAATATCTTATTTCTGTCAGTACTAATTAAAAAAATAACATGCATTTTGTACGATCCCTTTTATTTTGTTAAAATAATTAACATTTTGCAGATTCTGCAAGGTGTATGTAAACTTTTGACATCAACTGTATATATGTGTCATATTACATTTAGCATAAAGTTTTGTAATGCATTATTACCTGTGCTGACTCCACATATATAGTCAAACAACTGATACACTTGTTTTCCTGTTTGAGCCTCCAGCTGTTTTAGCACTTGTAGTGGAACTAACCCTCTGTAATACAGGAAACAGCTTTAAGTAAAAACCATCTTGGCATAAACATGTTTCTCTACATGAGTGACAAAAATAACCATATTTATTACATATATTTCACTAAAAAGTTGTTTTAGAATATATATTGGATCATATTTGTCTAGTTTCACAGGGATAAACTGTAGAGTATGTTGATTAAATGTGATATTTCCTACTTGGTTCCGCCTCCATCAATGGAAAGCACTCTGACCCCGCAACCTTTGACCGGATCCACATAACCAATCAGAGCAAGAGTTTCCCTAACGGCTTCTTGAAATTTTTCATTCATCCAAAAGATCCGTCGTCGTCTAAGCAGCTGCAGTGCTGCTTTTTCCTACATTTAATCAAAGAAATGAACAGAACAGAAAATTCACAATTTCTACAGTTACATAGAGAGGTCTATATTTGGTGATGGGATTGAGTGTTTTATTGTATACCTGCCACACCACAGCCTTGCATGCTGGGTGCTGAATGAGGTGAGCATTCAGCTCCTTCACACAGGAAGTGATGGATGACGGTACCGCAGCCTTTTCCAGTCTCTTCAGTAAAACTCTAGTTATCTCATCTGCATTCCTCCTCCTTAAAATCTAGAAAACAGATTTCCTGCTATAATCAATCTATTTCATTAAATTAAAAGTGTGCATTAAGTGCAAAAAAATATTATTTAAAATAATTAATTTGCCAACATGCTTGAGTATGATTGAGGTGTCTGACTAAATTATGATTTCTGGTCATGCCAAAGTTAGCAAGACTCACCGTTTCATCCAGAATTTCCTCTGGGGTCCTTGAAACGGTTGTGGTCTGTTCACTATGCCTGGAAGAGCCCATTCCCAAGTAGCGGCCCACAACACCAGGTATGGTTGAGGGTTTCAACAGACACTCGTAAAAGGACACTGGTTTTTCTTGGATCACCGTAGCCTCAGCTGAACCTCTATAATACTCTAGCTCTCCATCCACCTCCTCATTCTCTAAAGCTGCAGATCCTTTAAAATACTGGTTGATGTGGTTGGCCATATAAGAGTAATTTTCCCCAAAGCGTGTGGTGAGGTTGCTCATGTGGAACAATCCTGGGGATCTGGGTTGAAGAAGTGGATCCGTAGTTTTATTTAGAATGTCTGGTGAGACTGAAGTCTTCAGGATGTTCGTCTCAGCATGTGTTGATTTCTCAACAGTATCTGCTACTTTCGCTCCAAAGTATCGATTGATGTGACGGGCAAAGTGGAGGTATCCTTCATCCCAGGAACTAGATACACTGTTATCAATCTCCGGTCTTGCACCCATACTGTTTTGCTGAGTTTGCGCAGTTTCAAGAGCACTTTTATTACTCATAACTCTTCGCTTTCTTGTAGACCTTCTGAGTCCATCATCTGGTGATACCTCCATGTGTATTTGCTTTGTTGGATTTCTAGAGAACATAGTGTTAATGTGATTGGCCACATAGCTGTAACTCTCCCCAAATCTGTTTGCCAAGGAACTGATGTGGAACAACTGTAGTCCAGGATAGGCTGAGGTCAAAGGTTGATCAGAGGAATCTTCATGGACCTGGTCAATGGCAGGTGTCTCTATAAAAGCTCTGCGTCTCTCTCTCTGAACTCGTCTAGATGTTCTGGTTAGTGGTTCTTGCACTGCAGACATCAACCCAACTTGCCCATAATCCACCACAGATACCTGTTTCTCCTTAAAATATGAGTTTACGTGTCTGGAGAGATGATTAAAAGATTCTCCTAATCTCAGTCTAAGTAAGTTCAGGCGAAAAGCAGTCCTGCTGTGTTGGTAAACTCCAATGGGAGCTTCTGCTTTGAAAGTCTCTCTGTTGGAGGTTGAGTATAATCGATCATTACTGCTAATTGCTCCAAAAAGTCTGATAGTCTTCTTTGATCTATGCGATTTGAGAGGACTTCTCCTTGTAGACTGAGAGGAGCAGATACTCTCACATGACCTATGAGGCCTCCTAATAAGGTGAGACACATTTCTGAAGTTTGTGAGCAGATATTTCATCTTGTACAGCAAACGGAGCTGCTTTGACCCCAGGTGAGTGACCTGGGGTTTGTCGAGGTACCAAGCCATCAATGAAGTACCAACAACAACAGAGACCAAGCAGATAAACTGACTGAGGACTGCATTGGCATTGGCAGCAGAATTAGGCTAATGGAATGTCTAAAATACAAAGAAGCAAACAAAATTCAGCACAGCAGAACAGTTACTCATATTAGTTGTTTCCTTATGGTGTATATCTTTAATGTAAACACGTGGTTCTCAATTCCAGTCCTGGCCTGTTTTCCACCTCTCTTATTTCACACACCTGATTGAGATAACCAGCTTGTTAGAAGAGAGCGCCATGCATTAACTGTGTTCCCATTGATATGGTCCCTACACAGTGTTCACTCCCGTACGGGAAATCCGTTAAAGTTTACTTCGACACATTTATTCACGGATTTGCGCTTCGCCACGGCCTGCAGTGTCTTTACACAGAGACAAAACGTACTAGAGAAGTGTGATGCAATATATATCTGTAAATAATATAAGTTAAATTCACGTCTCGCACATTTTAAAGCCCTTTAAATGAAACATATACACTCCCTTCGAACTGGAATCATGTCGTAATATCATATGTCCACTTCGCAGGGCACTTCGGTCGATATTACGGATTGAGAACCACTGCTGTAAACCATCGTGTTAATTTATGTTTGTACGCCCCCTGCTGGTCAATTATGGAGCATTTGTATACGTTTGTTTTACACAGTCAAACCGAAAATTTATCAGACACCTTCAACATTTCTCACATTATCACAGTTTATTCGCTATAGTTTGGAAAATATTGATAAAATATGACAAGAATTCAGAGTTATGAATAGATCAACTGTTAGTATGACAATATTTACACAACTATCAATACTTCGTTGACCAATTACCAAGCAATGCGTAATATTGTTCAGTCTGTGGTGTCAAAAGGTCGCATTAGCAGTTAAAGCAAAACATGGTCAGGTCAAAGTGTCTGAATAATTTTTGGTCCCAAATTTTTTTAAATCAATTTTACTGGTAGTCAACTGTATGATGAATGTTTGGGTATAAAATGTCTCAATTTATGCTATCTTCACTAGTTAAAAAGTATCAAAAAATATATCTGGTGTCTGAATAATTTTTGGTTTGACTGTGTACAAAATTCACTAATGATGTGTATCAATAAATAAATATTTCATTTGTAAATAAATGTCAAAAATACACCCATGTCTATAGATGTAACCTGCATGATATCCATTTACTGACGTTTCATGATTTATTGACACTTTTAACATTTATTAAAATGGCACCGCAATTTTATAGTGAATTGCTTTGAAGTTTGCACTGTTTTTTATCAATAGTGATTCATAAGCAAATCTTCCAATAAATAACATACAGCCATGCAGATTACACACAAAATACTGACAGAAAAAAGTCTGAGCCAATTCAATTCACATAAATGCAATCGTATTAACTGTGATGTTTTAATTATCTAATTTTAATTAAGCCTTTAATTCAACAATCTCTTTAGGGATTTTGCAGAGTAGTTTTTATAAGCCATTCTGTGAATAAGAACAGAGTGACTGTGCTCAGAACTGTGAAATAGGACACCAAGGTGTCGACAGTAGGTCAGAAAAATACCATGTTTAGTACTTCCATGAACCTCCAGTACATATTTATAGTTGCCTGTTGGTCACATGGCACACAGCAGAGAAGCACAGCTATTTTGCCTCTTTTGTCTTTGTTGTGGTCTATGAGGACTGGCAGCGGCCTCTACGTCACATTGTGTACAGACAGTTCCACAACGTGCCCATATCCATGTGCTTATGTGTAGTGAAACAACAAATGCTCTATTTAAAATGCCAGACGTAGTAAAAAAGTCACCAGCAAACACAGTGACTGCTTCCTCTTTTGTAATCTGTTCCAGTGTGTAAAATATTAACAGTTTGTTAATGTATTGTGACAAGGCTGACCTTAATGTATATCATAAACAGCTGAGAATTCAGGTGCTAAGTATCTATTATCAGACTCATATTTAGCAAAAAATTTAACTGCACTAGTAATAAAATGAGGATATTATATCTATCTATCTATCTATCTAAATACATAATATTAAGAAGCAATATACATTTAAATGAATAATCATTAGTCAAATCTCACTGGCCTTAATAAAACAAACTAATCAGAGTGGATATATACATACACGCTCTATCTATCGGTTGTAATTCTGTAAGTTAAAGGTCTTGAATGTTTACAGTGTGCAGCTAAATTAATGAAATACAATATTTTATTCTTTACTAAGACAAAAGGTCAAGTTGTCCAGTTCAGCAAAGCACACTTAACCTTGAGGGTTACTTGTAGATCTTTTCAAATAAACTAAAGTTTTGTCTTACCTGTCCTCTACCTGGCTTTCTCTTTTTCTCCCGACTTCAAGGTGATAAATTAATGCTCAATTTTCTTCCAAAACACTTATATTGTTTGTTTTCTCTTGGATTACTTCCTGTGGTATTTTCACTTGTTTCTGTTGTGCTTTTTTAATCCCGCCCTACTCTGAAGTTCAAAACCTATTGGTTGGTTTAAAGGGACTGCTGAGTCTGACCAAGCCCCTGACCATTCCTCATTAAAGCACAGTCTGTCCTACCACATCCTAACAGTTGATCACCAGTCAGGAGGCATCTAAATTTAGAAAAGGTTCTTTTAGAGCTGTCAAAGTGTCAACACTCCGACGTTAGTTCCCTCCCAGTATGAACAATTTATTGTATATACGTATATTACAGTGTTTTTTAAAGTGAAGTTGTAGATTTTAATAACAGATCATTTATTCTGAGCACATATTGACATTATAGTTATATTTAGACTCTTTTAAATATTAGATGCAAAAAGGTTAAAAAAACAATAACAGCTGTTACTTCCAATACGTCCATTGACCCAGAGGCAGTATTTTTACTCTGCTGTAAAAGTACTTTTCAAGTGTTTGTACATTATCACTGTTTTTCTTTAGAAAACGTTTCTTCACAACATTCCAAAGCATACTTTTTACTGCACTAAATTTTATATTAAATATAATTTAATACCAAATTACATTAGAAATCTATTACTTTCTTACTTCTACTCAAGTAAAAGTAATTCAAAGATTTACTTGAGTGCAAGAAAGTACTCAATTTTTTATGTTCTTAAGTATTAAAGGTCAAACAAACAACAACTTTTATTTATGAAAGTTAGTGCAGTAAAAAGTATGACATTATGTAAAGTTTTCCAAAGAAAAACACTCTGATAAACTACATATACTTTTTAAATTTACTTGAGTAAAGTAAAAATACTTCACTACTGTCCGCCTCTGCATTGACCTGGAAGGTCTGTTTTAAAGCGTTTTGTCCCTTATGTTTCTTTTTTAGCACAGCGTCCAGTGGTGCATCCCTCTCTTCCAGTCCACTTCAGTCGGTTTCTTGCAAACACCCCATAGGCTCGGTTCATTATAGGCCTGATCAGTGGGAGAGAGATGAATGTGCCAAGCCAGCCCAAACCCACAGCACTGTACATCACTGTGAAAGCTGGAACTCCACGATGAATCTGCCCTCAGAAGAACAAATGGTCACAGTGAGGAATACTGAATTAAATATTTGATCAGGGCTGCGTTTCTTAAATTTAAATACCATACAAATGTTTCAGAATGTTTCAGACTGAGGAAAACCAGTGAGAACTCATGAAAAATTTCTAAAGAATCAAAGGAAAACCCAAAAATTCTGAAATACTTTCATAGATATTTTTAAAAGGATAGTTCACCAAAAAATGAAAATTCTGTCATTAATTACTCACCCTCATTTTGTTCCAAACCTGTAAGACCTTCGTTCATCTTCAGAACACAAATTAGTTATTTTTGATGATATCCAAGAGCTTTCTGACCCTGCATAGACAGCAAGGGTTCTTCCACGTTCAAGGTCCAGAAAGGTACTAAGAACATCGACAAAATAGTCCGCTTTGTTTACGTGCAGATGAAAGTGCACAGATGAGTCACAGTACTCTTCAATATAGGGCGCTAGGGTGATGTAGTGGAAAGAGTTGTTGAACAAGTTATTTTTGTTTTTTTTTGCACACAAAAGTATTCTTGTAGTTTTATAAAATTACGGTTGAACCACTGATGGACTAATTTGTCGATGTTCTTGGTACCTTTCTGGGTCTTAAACATGAAAGGAAACTTGCTGTCTATGCAGGGTCAGAAAGCTCTCAGATTTCATCAAAAATATCTTAATTTGTGTTTCAAAGATGAACGAAGGTCTTACAGGTTTGGAACAACATGAGAGTGAGTAATTAATAACAGATTTTTCATTTTAGAGTGAACTAAACCTTTAAGAAAGTTGGTGACTAGTTTCAGTTCCCAGCATTCTCCATAATATCTTCCTTTATGTCAGTCACATAGACTTGGAATGAGATGAGGAAATTATGACAGCCTTTTGTTTTTTGGATGGACTTTTTAAATGCATTTGAGACTTTCCAGATCATTAAATAAATAAATAATTGATTACTCACCTTGTTCTTCTCATCAATCACTGTCATTTCCCCCATTGCCATCTCATAATTGACTCCTTCATATTTGCTGCTGTCATACTCTGGCAGTGAAATGTCCACAAAATCTACTTTTTCCGTTCTATTTCTCTGAAGAAACTGAAGAAAGCTAATTTCTTTAACACATATTGGGCATTCTCCATCATACAACACCTATGACACAAAATAATACTCTTGTTTAAAAGGATGCATGGGTGGAAATCTCACTAGGCTTTAGGAGTCTTATTTTGTGAAACGTACACGCTCAAGAAATTACACTCCCAAGTCCGTTTATGCATGTAAAAATTGACTAGACTATCCTAGCCGTAACAACAACGGCTCTGTAATTCGTTTAAGTATCTAAGAGAGAAGTGAGTTCTCACCCTTATAGTGTCAGTAGATCCTCCTTTCTTTTGAGAGGAAAACTGTCGCTGTGTACTAACGACACTCGTCCTGGAGCCGATATAACGTAAAGCTCCAACCAAAGGTAATCTGATAGCCATTTAGTCCTATAAACTAATTTGACTGAGAAAAAGGGAACATTTAAGATCTCCTGATGTACTTCATGACTCGACCGGTTCTGATGTCTGTTAGCTAACTCGCTAAGAACTTACACAACACGTTTAACGTTAGATAACGCATTAAGAGACGAAGTAAAACTTGTTTTTGTTTACCGAGTACATGCAAGCATGTGTGCTAAAGACATTTCAATATTGCAATACAGTGGCGTCAAATTAATTGTTTATTTGCTCATTAATGTATTATTCAAAACAAATGCCAGTGCACACGTGAGATCCGACTGCAACTGTTCCTTGTTACGTTTCCAAAATAAAAGTCCCATATACTATATATTTTAAATACATGAAATGACCAAGACAATTGCGAGCTTATTTTACACGTAATAAGTAAATATTTAATCCGACACAGCCTCGACTGGACATCACAGACTTTATTTTAAATGTTTTTTATACAAAAAAAAAAATCCTCTGACAGTGATTGGAGCTAGTTAATACCTTTACTTTCTCTTGCTCTATGCAATTCATGTTTTGAGCTTCTTTGGACAAATTGACCATACAATGAAACATTCCACAAAACATTACATGAACAGTAAAAAAATTCACAAAATATATAATTTCATCAAGCCACGCCTTTATTTCTCTTGGGTATAAATTGTACAAACAATAGTGTAGATCAAATCAGCAACATCTCAATGTGACCCAGTCCCTGATCTCCATCTACATCGTCAATTCCTGTAAAGACAGACAAAAAGATAAATTGAGTAACACTGCTTGATACCATGACACTAAATTTAAAGCCTGAGCTCTTCTCAGAACAAATGAATTGGCTTCAGAACAAATTCAGAAGAACGAAAGTCAAATGTTAAATCATCACAGAAGAGTTGTTAACTCAATTACCTGCATAAATTGTTTTAAAATAAAAATTTTAACTCACCATAATAGCATTAACAATGTCGTTATTGTTATTCTTCAGTGCACGCACAGCCTTCGCCCTGGATACATTGGCCTGTGACATGACCAGCTCAATGTCCTTGACCTCCACTCCGGTCTCATCAACCTGTAAATGGCAAAGCAAATCACTCATGAATGTGAGCATTTGACTTTTCACAAGACCTTTCAGTATTATTCTGTGCTACAAGCACAACAGTGTTAACGGTCACCTCTTCCTCTTCGCTCTCCTCCTGTACTGTGGGCGTCTGTGTGTTTTCCTGGATGTTTGAAACGGCTTCTCCTTGAACCTTGAACTTCTCTGCGGCTGCTAACTGAGCTTGCTGGGACAGATCTTCAATCTGAGAGGAGCAGAAACCATTAGGATGTTAGTTTGTTTTCTGAGCTTCAATGTGTTCTTTATTTACACCACTGTGAAAGCTTTCTCTCTCAGGACAGAAAGTTTGGCTTCATCAGACTCAGAAGAACGAAAGTCAAACTGTTTAAATCATCATCAAGAGGTCACTTAGGTCTACATTACTAGGCAAGGTTGCCATGTATAAGCAGGGCTGAGATAGGAGGTGTGCACATCAACCTTAAATGAAAAAAAATCTTTACCTTGGCCTCACCGAAGACAATGTAAGTGTCTGAAGCTGGACTTTTGTAGACATCTGGTTTGGTGATGACAAAGAGAATGTTCTTGGACTTGCGAATGGTTACTCTGGTAACACCAGCAACTTGTCTCAACCCCAATTTGGACATGGCCTTGAAAAGGGAAGAAAGGGTACAGTTAAACAACACTGCCTTAATTCTAAATGGTCTAATTGGTGTTCATTTAGTTCCTGAGGATGACCTACCTTCCTGGCTTTCTTCTCACTCCTGCTTTGTTTTGCTTTGCTGACAGGTTCTTCATCGATTTCAGCTGCGGCTGCAAGCTGTGGAAAGGGAATGCAGTTTAAGTTCATATTAATGAAAAACTGAAAAAGAAATGGTGAGAGAAAATTAAGTGGAGAAAAAATAATGTTTTTTGTATACGCTGATCAAAAGAATCTTACCTGTGCCTGCTGTGTTTGTGTCTGTGCAGAGTCCTGCTCCTCCAGTTCAGGAACAGATTCGTCACTGTCAGATTCAGTGCCAGACCCTTAAAACACCCAAACACATTAAGTTAATTTGCTATTAGACACAAAGATTTTCACCAGAACTCCTGTTGGAATAAACACAATCTTCAAATGCAATGGAGAAATGGGTGAATCAGTTTAACAGTGTTTATATTACACTTTTGTATACTTTAAATATGCCTCAAAATGAAAGCAAAAGTAAATTGCCATTAGACTTATAACTCTGGACAATATCCACATTAATAAACTGAACAACTTCCTGAAAAGCATCCAACTAAAGCTTTAATTTCACTCAGAGACTAAAGTAAAGAGATTTCCAGACCATTAAGTTACCAGGCTAAATTTCACTGATGAAGTGACCCTAAAGCATTTTTGGGGAGGGATAACATCATTTTGCAATATATACCAGCATAAGCATAGAAAGGAAAAACAGACAGGAAGAGAGAGAAAGAGATACCCTTGTCGTTCTTGATGACTGGGTCCAGTATGGATGGGGCTTTAACTGGTTTGGGAACAGGGGCTGGCTCAACTTTAGGAACAGGTTCAGCTTTGGGAGTAGGTGCAGGCTCAACTTTTGGGGCAGCAGCCTCAACTTTGGGAGCAGGGGTAGCCTTAACTTTAGGGGCAGGAGCAGACTTAACTTTAGGAGGCGCAGCCTCAACTTTAGAGGCAGGAACAGGCTTAACTTTAGGGACAGTCTCAGCTTTAGGAGCAGCAGTCTCAGCTTTAGGAGCAGCAGTCTCAGCTTTAGGAGCAGCAGCCTCAGCTTTTAGGAGCAGCAGGCTTTGCAGCCTCAGCTTTAGGAGCAACAGCTTTAGGAGCAGCAGCCTCAGCTTCAGCTTTGCGGCAGCCTCAGCAGCAGCCTCAGCTTTGAGGCAGCCTCAGCAGGCTTACCTTAGGGGCAGGCACCTTTAGGGGCAGGAGCAGCCTCAACTTTAGGAGGAGCAGCCTCAACTTTAGGGGCAGGAGCAGCCTCAATTTAAAGGTGCAGCCTCAACTTTAGAAGCAGGTGCAGGTTCAGCTTTAGGGCAGGAGCAGCCTCAACTTTAGGAGCAGGCTTACCTTTAGGAGCAGCAGCCTCAACTTAGAAGCAGGGCAGACTCTGCTTTAGGGGGCCAGGCTCGACTTTAGCAGCGCCCGCCTCAGCTTTAGGAGCAGCAACAGGCTTAACTTTGGTGGCAGGAGGTGGGAGCAGCCTCAGCTTTAAGAGCAGCCTCAACCTTGGGAGCAGGAACAGGCTCAGCTTTAGGGCTAGGGGCAGACTTAACTTTAGGTGCAGGAGCAGCCTCTACCTTAGGGGCAGCCTCAGCTTTGGGAGCAGCAGCGGGCTTAACTTTAGCAGCAGGAGCAGCTTCAACCTTAGAGGTAGGAGCAGACTCAGCTTTAGGGGCAGCCTCAACCTTAGGGGCAGAAGCAACTGCAACTTTAGGGGCAGCCTCAACTTTCGGGGCAGCCTTAGGAGCTGGTTTAGTTTTAGGAGCGGCCTTTGCTTTAGGGCCAGATTCAACTTTACCAGGAGAGGCAGGTTCTGCTTTAGGAGCTGCTGAGGTAACTACAGGCACTGTGCTAGGTGGCATGGGGGGGAAAGCAGGCATTGCAAAAGGATTCTCAGGTGGTAAGAGAGGGGGGAGGTCATCATCCTCAGAGGCTGCAGGAGCAGGTTTTGGGGGTGCAGCAGTGGCTGTCTTCACATTTGGCACTTGGGCAGGGCTAGGCTTAGCAGCTGCTTTTGAAGGCGAGGGGGTCTTGGCTTCTGAAACAGCAGGGGCTGCTACTTTTGGAGCTTCAGAGGCAACCTTGGGGGCTTCAGCCACTTTGGGTGGACTGCCAGTCACAGCTTCTGTAAACGACTTTGGTGCTGGGGCAGCAGACTTAGAAGTTACTTTAAAGGCAACAGGAGCCACAGCAACTTTGGGAGAGACAGGGGAAGCATTTCCATCTCCTGGTTTTGTTACCTCTGGTACTGGTATAGCCAGAGACGGTGGAGCTGCAACTGGTGCAGGCTCCTGAGCAGGCTTTGAGGCAGAGGGAGGTGCTTGCTCAGATTCAGCAGGTTTAAAATTCTTTGCTTTCTGTTGCTTCCCTTGTTTGCCAGCCTTTACCACCTTGGGAGCAGCCTGCTCAGCTTTCCCAGCTACAGAAGAGTCAGCCAGAGGAGAGGCCAAAGGGGAGCATGGAGGGGTGGCACGAGGGCCAGAAGCAGATTTAGGAGAGGTAGGGGAGCTTGAAGAGGCAGACAGAGAGGAGCGTTTCCTGCGTCCAGCAGGAACTGGCTTAGGAGCAGTGGTGTGAGGAGAAGAGGACAGCTTGGGGTTAGTTTTGCCCTCTTTGGGCTTTGCCTGAGAGGGAGCAGGGGCCGCAGCAGCAGGTGTGGCTAATGGAAATAAAAGGGCTAGAGTGACTTTTTTGGTAATTAAAAAGTTGCATGGTGTAAACCATCACATCCATGCTGGTTACGAGGGATGCTGTCAATTGCACAAATGTGTTAAACCTTTCCACAAAGGACAACTGGATACTAAATCAAACCAAACACACCTTGATTATCAGGTTAGGAATTGTAAGGCTTTGTAAAAACACCACTCTGCACATGCATGACCTAAACACATATTGACAATGAACTACAGTATACAAAAACACTTGTACTAAACTAATGGCACATATGCCCCCGGTTTCATAGATGAGGCTTAAACCTAGGCCCAGACTAAAATTCATGTCTGGACTGTTTTAACTAAAAGATACTTGCACTGACTGATCTTAAAATGTGTCAGTTTCATTATTACGTATCAAGATACACACCAGTACTGTTTTTATCTAAGGCATATTTATAAAAGCTACTTAAATGTCCTAATTGAACTGTGGCCTAAACCTGGTTTAACCTAAGCCCTGTCTGTGAAACTGGGCCTTAAAATCCATGGGAACTGGAACTCGCTACCCATTTTACTTCAGAATTGTGATGCACACTTTATATGCAATATATTATGGTAAATTAGATCTAAGGACGAATGACTAAAACCTGAAAGGACAATTACACTGCAAGTATAATTGTGTAATTGCCTATTCAGACAGCTAAGTAGTTACAAAACTGAAATAGTGAATATTTTTAAGCAAATGCTTACAAATCAGAGGTACAAGTAACAAATGGCATTTAAAAAGAGGTGTACTGATTTTACAGTACATGACCCCAGTTTAAAAAAAGGTAAAAACAAAACATATTGTGAAATAACGATCACAGAACAATATAAACTCAATGTTTGATCAACTTGTGCATGAGAATGGTTTGGTCTTATATGCATTTCTGTTCAAAAAGGCACAATAAAATTTTCAATTTTACTGGTTAAAAGTATGAACCATAATTCCACAAGCAGTAAAGTATCAATAATAAGCCACAAGATGCACTTGTGTGAAGATGCACTTGTGCAACTTTAGTGTTTAAAAAAAAAAAAAGAGCAAAGATTAGGAATGGGCTGACAATGTCATACCATAAAACGAGAACAAACATAAAACTGTCACTGAATTTGTAAGGTTTTTTTTCCATTACAAAATTATTACAAAGTGTATGTAACCAATAAACAGACTATACAGACAACAGAGTGCCCACTGCTAATTTGTACCATGCAGTGCTCAAGTCCCAACTTCAGCTAAACTTCAAAAACAGTAGTCAGGATATCAAGAAATATGTGAAATATATTCATTCCTCATTTTGTCATAACTGCAGTTTACCAAAGTACTAAACATGAGATATAGTGTTCCAAATCTGTGACTAAACATGCCCTATATTTACATTTACATAATTACATTGTGGAAAAAAAACAACCAAAAAGCTTGTAGTGTACATAAAGATGTATACAGAAAAATTTGTTTCCTCAAAACCAGAATCATTAGATTTAAATTGCATGATTCTCCTCATGAAGATCACAAAGCCTTTCAAATACATTTCTGAACACAATAAACCCTTCCAAGACCAATACACTTTATAATCTAACAAAATAAACCTAAATAAAAAAACACTTGTTATAAATGTCTTACAACTATTCAGGCTGTAATCACTCAGTGAAATGTTAGGAAAATGTTCGGAAAATGTTCATGCAGAGTGACACTGCCCATATTCCACACACACAAAAAATTAAGGATGCATGTGCTTTCAATACCACAGCGCAACTTCAGTGTAATGTTAATCAGTACAAGCAATCACACTGTTGGGTAAGGCAGTCCTGGATCACTCCTTTTTTAGAACCAAATGTTGCCATTACCTTATAACCAATCAATATATCCGTAAGTAAGTACGTCGCAAAACTACATTGTATGTATGACTTGATGCTTAAATCATTTTTTTTTGTCAACAAAAGATATTGTCATACAATTAAAGTCAATAACATACTTTAAAATCTTTTGTGTTCCCATGGAAGAAATTCATACAGGTTGGCCAAACTATCCCTTTTCCCAAACTAGTGCATTTTTTTTTTAATCCAGGGAGGGGCTCAAGAACATTAACTTAAAATGTCTAGGTGGAGAAGACTGACTCAAACTGCATCCCCACCCTACAAAGCAACAAGTCACCACTCCAACTAGAGAAACTTGCTTTGTGAAGTCTCTACAACAGCTGGTGGAGGACCCTAAAAGAAAAACCTTTAGAAAATCTAAAACAGGTGCTAAAACAGGTGCAAAAACACCATAAACAGCCTGATCCTTGCTATAACTGCTTTATTTAAAAAAATAAGTAAAAACTGCCAAAATGTTGAAAACTACAGCTCCAGGACCCCTTGCACAACACACATTTAGTGTCAGACATGCACATTTAAAGGCAGTACTAACCCGTCTCAGCCTGGGGCTGCTGCAACTCCTGCTCTGTAACAGGGACAGTTTCTGTGGCTTCGCCTGGCATTCTGGACTGCAACAGAAATTGACATACAAACATTACAAGCTTTGCAAAAATGAAGTCAATAAGTTGTTTTAGACATGTTTTAGTCTGTGCTTTGTATTCATGTGGCTTTTACGATCCAAAGTGAGCAGCACACTAGGCCTCTTCCTGTAGGCCTCTGCTGTCAGCTGTTCAATGGCCGGCTGAAGTAAACCCACTGCTGTGTTCACATCTGATCTAGTATAGAGCTTGCATACTAACATTTCACAAGTCCACTGTACGAAAAATGACTTTTATAAAAACCCAAACACATAATATGGCCTATTCAATATCACAAGTCAAAAGCATTGTTCTACACACCGCTCTTAGCTGAGCGTGTAGTATGATGCACATTTCACGTGTGGAACAGAGCAGCACTGTCACGCTGCTGCTGTTTGAGAGAAACCATTACCCAAATAAAAACAAAACAACGCGAACAACATTAGTTATTTACGTTTTATGTAATCATAACACGTGTATCTCTGTATGTTTATAATTTATTTGTTTAATAGACGAAATCAACTTTCCAATGAGTGATTACCGACAGACACACAAAGCAGGTTATTTTTGCTACTACATTAAATACTTTCACACATACGGCTCTAGTTGTTTATAAAACTATATTTCGTATGATTTTAACGTTTCGTTAGACAAAAAGCCCACGGCTTAAGTCCTCGCACACAGCGAGTTGCGGTGCGTCTCGCTTCGCCCATTTTGAACTGGCAGCCGGTTGTATTCAATAAGATATTTCTTCAAAAATCAAGCCAAATAAATAAATCTTTACCATTCAACACAGAGAAACACTAAACCAGCAATACAAGTAGCAAATCAGAGGTGAAAAGCGTCAAAACAGCATTGGATGACAATAGATGTAACACAGAAGTACTCACTAGTTCAGGGCACAGGATCCAAGATGGCTGTAAGAGAGGGTTTCTGACCTCCGCGTCGCTCTGATGTCACAGCTCTGCTTCCGGCCCCAGCAGGAAGAAGCTTTTGGATTCCCTCTTGCTGACAGTGAGAACCCACATTTTCAGGTAAAAAAAAAAATATTGTTTATGTGCTAGTGCTTTGTTATTTCGGTACAAAACGTTTGTGTATTAGATGGACGTGATGTAGAACTCACAATAACTGTTTTAAATGAAATCGTGTGTTTTTGTTTACAAAAAATAGCAATGCTATGCTAACCTGCAGATTTTTGAAAACGTTTGCCTGACGTACTAATATTACAGGTAGTTTAGCATATGAGTGTAATGTGATAAAAACTATAAGCAGGCTAAACACCTTTATGTAAATACTGTTTTGCCAAAAACGGAGGTTTTCAGTCTTTTAGGCAGCGGACCTTCGAATATCATCATCCCCATTTAAAAATTTTAAAAGGCATCGATATATATTTTCATGTTAAAAGATCTAATTTATACTGTAAAAATAATATTATAAACGTGAGTATATATTTAGTCATTTTTAAGTCACTGTAGCACTAGGTTTTTTTGTTTTATCTATCTATCTATCTATCTATCTATCTATCTATTTGTCTGTCTGTCTGTCTGTCTGTCTACACCACCAGTCAAGAGTTTCTGAAAAGTAACATTTTTAATGTTTTGTAAATAAGTCTCTTCTGCTCACCAAGCTTGCATTTATTTGATCCAGAATACAGCAAAACCAGTGACGTTTTGAAATGTAAGTTATTCCTATAATTTCAAAGCTGAATTTCTAGCATCATTACTCCAGTCACGTGATCCTTCAGAAATCATTTTAATATTCTGATTTGCTGCTCAGAAATGTGTTATTTTTATTATTTTAAAAAGAGTTGAGTAGAATTTTTTCTACTTACATGAAAATTCAATTTAAAGCATCCTTGCTAATTAAAAGTATTATTTTATATAATTTCTATCTCCAAAAAAATATACTGACTCCAAGCTTTTGAATAGTATAGTGTATAACGTTACAAAAGATTTATATTTCAGATAATTGCTGATCTTGCAACCCCCTGGGGGTCCCAGGACCCCAGTTTGAAAACCCTGGTCTAAAACAGTCTTCTGTTTAATTCCAGCAGAGAGATGTCTATGTCCCATTTGTATGGGCGTAGAGGTGATGAGGAGGAGGATGGTGTGGAAATTGAAAAGTTTGAGGTGACCGAATGGGACTTGGCCAATGAGTTCAACCCAGACAGACGCAGACACAGACAGACCAAAGAAGAAGCGACTTATGGGATTTGGGCAGAGCATGACTCTGATGATGAGCGGCCCAGCTTTGGGGGTAAAAGGTATGTGGTTGTTGTTGATAATATTTCAGCTGTCAAACTGCTAGAGACCTTAGTGACTAAGTGGTAAATGACAGTATTCAATATTGATATTTGTATCCACACAGATCAAAAGACTATTCAGCTCCTGTGAACTTTGTGAGTGCTGGTCTACGAAAGACTGCAGCTGAAGAGAAAGCAGAGCAGGAGGGTTCAGATGACTCCAATGATGATGGAGATGCACCTCCTCCTCCACCTCGCGCTGCTGCTCCCAAAAAACTCCAAACGGTAACGTGAGATGCCAACACACAACAACAAAGTCTTGTTTTGAATAAGCCTTTTAAGATCACCAAGCCTGAATTTATTAGATAAAAAATACAGAAAAAACAGTGATATTGCTATATTGCATTATTATTTAGTTAATTTTAAAATATTCAAAATGTAATTAATTCCAAAGCTGAGGTTTACTCCAGTCGTCAGTGTCACATGATCCTTCAGAAATCATTCTAATATGCTGATTTGGTGCTCAAGAAACATTTCTTATTATTATAAACATTGGAAACAGTTGTGCTGCTTAATAGTTTTATGGAAATCTGATTAATCTGATCTTTTGATCAATTAAGCAAGTCTTTGGCTTGTAGATAAAATTATATTTCTTTCAAAAAATAATAGTCTTACTAATCACAAACATTTGAAAAGTTGTGTAATGTATTTGAAATCTTTATTTTAGGGTGGGAGCTTTAAGACATCCCAGAGGTTCGCAGGTGGTATTAGAACAGGGCAGGACTTGGGATCCTGGGAGAAACACACACGAGGCATTGGTCAAAAACTTCTGCAGAAGATGGGCTACGTTCCAGGAAAAGGATTGGGCAAAAATGCTCAAGGTAAAACAATTCATTTCATACCTCAGTATACTGATTTAACTGTTTTGCATGGTGTCATGATGTGAATATGCTTTTATGAATTGTGTGCAGGTATTGTAAACCCAATTGAGGCTAAGGTGCGGAAGGGGAAGGGAGCGGTTGGTGCATATGGTAATGAGAGGACCCAGCAGTCCTTGCAGGATTTCCCTGTTGTAGACTCTGAGGAGGAGGAAGAGAAAGTAAGTCAACACTAACAAATTCTTAGTAGTTACAGTGACAAATCAAATTCAAATGCTCAATCAGAGTTGTTTAAAATTGCACATATCTAAAGGGATAGTTCGCCCAAAAATGAAAATTTTGTCATTAATTACTTGCCCTTAAGACGTTCCAAACCCATAAGACCTTCGTTCATCTTCAGAACACAAATTAAGATATTTTTGATGAAATCCGAGAGCTTTCTGACCCTGCATACACAGCCATGCAACTGACACGTTCAAGGCCCAGGAATGTAGTAAGGACATTATTAAAATTGCCCATGTGACAGTGGTTCAACCATAAAGGTGCAATAGGAAATCTTGGAAAATGCTAACTTTAGCCTGATAGCACTGAAAAGCGAACGTCCCACCCTCCCAGCAAAAAAAAAAGCCACGACTCCTGAATGCATGAAATTACAGAGTAGACGACAGAGACAGCATTGATACAATACATTGTAACACCGAGTTAAAGTGTTCAACAGCCCAAATAGGAAAAGTGTGTGGTGCTAATAATGCACGGGAGACAAGAAGATGGCAGATTTTTCCAGAGTTTAATAAAACGCCTCACGCGTCGATACATTCACCCGCATACATGGGGATTGCGCGAGGAAAAATGTACACAAGCGTGCATTCAACTCAGGTCACAAATGGAAAGTCTTACTTATTTGAACAAGAATATACGGACGATGAACTAAGAGAGATGGACATTGTACATCAGAACGCCAGCTCCTGCGTCAACAGCACCACATGCATATGTTGTGTTATTTATAATGAATGCGTGGTGGAGTCTGACATGGAAGAGAAGAAATTGTTGAATAAAGTCATTATTTTTGTTTTCTTTGCGAAAAAGAAAATTCTCAAAGCTACATAAAATTACGGTTGAACCACTGATGTCACATGGATTTTAACAATTTCCTTACTACCTTTCTGGGCCTTGAATGTGGTAGTTGCGTTGCTGTCTATGCAGGGTGAGAAAGCTCTCGGATTTCTTCAAAAATATCTTAATTCATGTTCTGAAGATGAACGAAGGTCTTTTCTTTTTTGGTCATGAAACAAAAATCATCTGACTAAACAAAACACCAGCTGGTAAAATCCCTGTTTTCACATTGTTTGCTTTATTTTTATTTGTAATATTTTTTTCCATCTTTGAAGGAGTTTCAGAGGGAATTGGGGCAATGGCGTAAAGAACCAGGAACAGCAAAGAAAAAGCCCAAATATTCTTACAAGACTGTGGAAGAACTGAAAGCTCATGGCAAACTGGACAACAGGAGCATGAGCAGACCTGCTGGAGAACTGGCTCAGGTTAAGGTGAGAGTGCAAAACCCTTAGAGTTATGTGCAATAACCATTTATAGCTATATATCACAAGAAACAGCTAACCATCTCTCATGTGTTTCAGGTAATTGATATGACAGGCAGAGAGCAGAAGGTGTATCACAGTTACAGTCATATGAGTCAGAAGCACAGCGTTCCTGAGGAGGCTCCTTTGAGTGTGACCACACGAGAACAGAAAACCTCTGGCTTCTCTTTACCAGAGCTGGAACACAACCTTAAACTGCTTATTGAGCTCACAGAGCAAGACATCCTACAGGTACAGTACACAGAAACTTGCACTAAATTAGCAGTTAAAGGGATAGTTCACCCAAAAATGAAAATTCTGTAGTCACTCACCCTATCGTTCCAAACCTGTAAGACATTTATTCATCTTCGGAACACAAATTAAGATTTTTTGACGAAGTCCAAGAGCATTTTGACCCTGCATAGACAGCAACGCAATTACCACGTTCAAGGTCCAGAAAGGTAGTAAGGACATCGTTAAAATAGTCCATGTTGCATCAGTGGTTCAACCGTAATTTTACAAAGCTATGAGAATACTTCTTGTGGGCAAAGAAACCAAAAACCCTTCACATCTTATCATATTTAAATGCATAATTTTATGATTTTCTGTTTGTGTGTGTATAGAGTGCACGACGTCTGCAACATGAGAAGGACACTGTGGTGACCCTGACCCATGAGAGCGACGCCCTGCAGGTCAGGCTGGCAGAGGAGGAGCAGTCTCTTGGTCGGCTGGAGCAGGTGATGAACCTGGTGGATCGTTTCGAAGCAGGCGATAGGGAGGGCAGCCCTGCTCTCAGCCTTCAGGAGTGTGCTAAAATCTTCCAGCAGCTGCAGACAGAGTTCTATCAGGAGTACAAAACCTTGGGTTTGGGAGATCTGGCTGTTTCTGTTGTGCATCCTTTATTAAAAGAAAGACTTCGCAGCTGGGATCCACTAAAGGTAAAAAGACATTTTATTAAGCATGTTTTTACACCACTGGGGTCGGAATTTTTTTTTGTGTTCTTGAAAGTATTTCATGCTCACTAAGGCTGCATTTATTTGTTAAAATACAGTAAAGGAACTATTTTCTAAATAAGTATATATAAAAAAGGCTGAATTTTCAAAAAGCATTACTCCAGTCTTCAGTGTCACATGATCCTTCAGAAATCATTCTGATATGCTGATTTGCTGCTTAATATTTCTGTGGAAACAGATTTTTTTTCAGGATACCTTGATCTTTGTTTAGTAATCATCATTGATTTTGATATTGTAAGTATCTCTGAGTTAAATGAAATCTGCACTCTATCTGTTTATCTATAGGACTGTTCAGATGGTTTGGAGGAAGTCGGTCAGTGGAGGGCCATACTTGAAACCTCACAATCTCTTCATGGTGGTCCAGACACTTCTAACATGGACCCCTATCACAGGTAAACCATATCTGAGTGTGTTTATGTGGAGTGTCTGTGGAAGCAAATCACTTTAGTGAGTTTTATGTGCAGGTTGATATGGGAAGTGTGGGTTCCAGTCATGAGGATCTGTGTGTCTCAATGGCAGCCGAGAAACGTGGGCCCCATGGTGGACTGTGTCGAATGCTGGGCTCCTGTATTACCATTGTGGATTCTGGACCATGTTTTGGAGCAGCTTATTTTCCCACGACTACAGAGAGAGGTTTGTGCTGAACATATGAGCAATTCAGTGTACATTTTCTTGTCAAACACAAGTATGAGAAAGATGTTACTTCTCTGATTGTTTTTTTTGGATAGGTGGACAGTTGGAACCCTCTGACTGACACAGTACCAATCCATTCATGGATCCATCCCTGGTTGCCTCTGATGCAAACCCGTCTTGAGCCGCTGTACGCACCCATCCGCAGTAAACTAGCCCACGCCCTGCAGCGCTGGCATCCCAGTGACTCCTCCGCCAGACTCATTCTGCAACCCTGGAAAGATGTCTTCACACCTGGTGCCTGGGAGGCCTTCATGGTGAAAAATATTGTTCCCAAACTAGGTATGTGCTTGTCTTTTAGATTGTCAGTGTCAGACTTTGGGAGTCTAAGGGAGTTTCTGAAGGTTTTTCTACTGTCTTGCAGCTCTGTGTTTAGGAGAGCTGGTGGTGAATCCTCATCAGCAACTGCTGGAGCCGTTCAACTGGGTGATGGACTGGGAAGGGATGCTTTCTGTTTCCACTATGGTTGGGCTGCTGGATAAAAATTTCTTTCCCAAATGGCTACAGGTCAGCCTAACAGTCTTTTACAACTAGTCAGAAGAATACAAAACAATTTTAACCAATAAGAACCAAACCTGATTGGTCTAAAACATCAGTATGGCATGCATTTTTGGGACTAAATGTATGATAGATTAAGATTGCCACTTAAGAAGAAAATGAAGGAATCATTTGAAGGATTTTTTTTTTTACCTATTTATTAGTTTACCCCAAAATGAAAATTCTGTCATTAATTACTCACCCTCATCTTATCCCAAACCTGTAAGACCTTTGTTCATCTTTGGAACACAAATTAAGATATTTCTGATGAAATCTAAGAGTTTTCTGACTCTGCATAGACAGGAATTCAACTACAATATCCAACACCCAGAAAGGTAGTAACAGGGTTTGTACAAGGTGCTTAAAGTGCTTTTAAGCACTTGAATTTGACTTTAAGGCCTGGAAAACCCTTGAAAATAGCAATATTCTTGAAAAGGTACTTGAATTATTAAGAAACAATGTATCTATGAAATAAGTGTTTCATTTGTCTTTTCACACAAAATTCACTCAATTCAACAAAAAAAATGACTGGGACCGCTCTGATTGATTCAATCTCATGACTTTGATCATTCATTTCAAGCGATTCACTAGCAAAAACCAGATCATATTAAAAGAGCCATTCATTTTTGAATTTCAACATCGCTTGTAAGTATTTTAAAAAGCACGTAGTCGTGGGCAAAACTGAGCTTTTAGAAACTCTGAATCGGTTAAACCATTGCATCACAAAATGATTCGCTATTTTGAAGCGCTCCAATTGGATTGTGGACTCGCGAGTCATTTGATTTAAATTGGAACAAGTTTGTGAATCATTTAGTGAATTGAATGATTCAAATCAAATGATTCGCGAACGTGGATTGCAAATCATTTGATTCATATCAGAACTTCTGAACGGGTTTGTGAATCTTTTGCTTTAGATCGGAACTTCGCAGCGCGGATTGCAAATCATTTGATTCAGATCAGGACTTCGGTGCGGGTTCACGAATCATTTTTCAGATCAGGATTTTGGAGCAATTTCGTGAATCTTTTTTTCTGATTTTTTTCTTAAACAGTAAAAAACATCAAACCGTTAATGCAGTACAGTTTTAAAAAAAGTATACACAAATACAAATCTTCAATTTAGAAAATGAACAGTGGTTGTACTACAGTAAAGGTGTTGTGTACTTTGTAATACTTTAGTAATACTTTGCATGTGCTTCTCTTTATTTTTGCCATTTTTTTTAGTAGTATACTTTTTTTCTGTTTCAAGACATTGTTTGATAAGTGAGATCTCTGATTGAAGTCCTTGAAAAGTCATTGAAAGTCCTGTATTTGTATGAACCCTGTAGTAAGGACATTGTTAAAATGGTCCATGTGACATCAGTGGTTCAACTGTAATTTTATAAAGCTACAAGAATACATTCAGTTTAGTGTCACTTGTACATTTGAATTGAATACTAGGTGTTTCTTTTGTTTCCTGGTGCAGGTGTTGTGTTCTTGGCTCAGCAACAACCCGAACTATGAGGAGATCACTAAATGGTATCTGGGCTGGAAGAGCTTGCTCTCAGAGAACCTTCTCAGTCACCCTTTGGTCAAAGAAAAACTGAATGAGGCCCTTGACATAATGAATCGTGCTGTTGCCTCTGGACTAGGTCGGTCACACACTAGAAAATAACATGTTTAGTCCACTAAATGTATTTCTAGCTTTGTACAGGTCTCTCATTCTGCCTTTAACTTTACCGTCTGTCTTTTTTCAGGTGGGTATATGCAACCTGGAGCAAGAGAGAATATTGCATATCTGATTCAGACGGAGAGAAGGAAAGATTTCCAGTGCGAGCCTCAGCCTGAGCGCCGTGACGTGGAGAATTCTGCTACGCGGCCACCGGGCACCGCAGCGGTACCAACATCTGTACCTACCAACTTTAAAGATCTAGTCCAGGCCAAAGCTGAGGAGAATGGTATCGTCTTCATGCCACTGGTGGCTAAACGGCATATGGGCAAACAGTTGTTCACATTTGGCAGAATAGTCATCTACATTGAGCGTGGGGTGGTCTTCGTCCAAGGTGAGAAAACATGGGTTCCAACGTCACTACAGAGTCTAATTGATATGGCCAAATGAGACTGAAGCTTGGCAAAGAGAAGCTGTTTAAATGTTGCTGTCTTGTCTGCTTCCATGCAGTTTGTAACACTGTGTCAGACTTGCCTGTCAGTGTTGTTTTATATTGCTGAACAACTGGTTTTGAATAAATTTGTCTTTAAAATTAACAATAAGCTTGACGGTTTTATTTAGCTTCCCACCACTTTGTCATTCTGACTAAATCCAAATGTTACACCAACCATTTTTGTAAATGTTTTTTTCCCTTTTAACCAGACAACAAAATAACAGTTTCGTACAAGTTATTTTATTTAGCTGGTAGAAAAACGAAACAAATTCCCAAAAAAGTCTGATTTACAAAACATAGAAAATGAGAGAAAACCTATTTCCATTAGAAAATTAAAGGAAAACAGTATCACATGGAAATAAATGACATTTTATACAACATTTGACTCATACTCTGATGGAATGTTGAAAAACTGACAGAAAAACTGTTGCGGTTCTTCGTATATGAAAGTGTCTGTTTCTTATGGAAGCCCATTTCCACCACTGAATGAGGAAAAAAAAGGTAATTGCAACTTTTTATCTCACAATTCTGACTTTATTCTCAGAATTGCATGATACAAACTAATAGTCAGAATTGTGAGTTTATCTTGCAATTCTGACTTCACAACTCACAATTGCGAGTTTATATCTCACAATTCTGGCTTCATTTCTCAGAACAGTCAGTTTATGTTTCTGTATGTAAAAAGACACAATTAACCTATTTTTATTTTCACTGGCAGAAACGGCTTCCATAGGTTCTTCAGAAGTAGACAGCCAGCAGATAAACATGTAAATGTGTTCTGGTAAATTGCTGTTTTATAGTTCCAGCTCTTTTGTCTTAAAAGTCCTTCTGAAGATCTGTAAAAAAAAAAAAAAAAAAAAAATCATAATCTGCACGGTCACATCAACTAGAACCACCATCACTGATAAGTCAATTTTCATATCATGGCCAATATTGAAATAATTAATTATTTTGTCTAACTGAATAAAAATAAAAGTAAAACATAAAATCAAATTAACTGGTTATTCATTCTAAAGATTACATTTAGTAATTTTAAATTATTAGTATTTATTAGTGTTTATTATTATTAAATTATTACTTTTTATTTTTAAAACAAACTTTATTGCGCAAATCTAAGATATAAGCATGCAGAATTAAATATTCAATATCGTAATGTAATATTTGTATATATTTATTTGTAATGTAAATGCTGAAATCGATTAAATGTGAAGGACATTAAAGTCAGAAAAACGGAGAAACTTATTTCCAACTCACCGCTCTTCTTCAGCATCTCTCCTTTACGAGATCGAGCCATTGCTTCCAAAAACCGATCAAAGACCTTCACATACTTGGCCAGGCTGGTCCGCTTATAGTCTACAAATAACCAAAAAAACATGTTTAGCACACAGTACCTGCTGGCAGCACTGGGGCTGACTCCTGAACGATACCAACACATGAATAAACGTATCGTTAAACATGATGTTTGCACACCTCTGATTCTGCGTCGCTCTCCAGCTTCTTGTTCATTCTCCTTGTCCTTCATGTCATCCTCCTCCGCCTCGTCTGCTCTGGGTCTCTCCAGCTCCTCACAAATCAGACTACAAAGAGACCAGTGAGTCTAGCACATCTAACTTTAGACAAAATCTCCAAGTATTTTTAGAAACAACAGCAGATACGAAAGCACGAAGATGGACACTGATATATTGAGCATTTACCTGATCGTAGGCACCTCGAAAGGATCAAACGTGTTGAGTTCTTTCAGATCTATTGGCACTGAGATTCGACCTATAGAAAATGTTGAATACAAAAAGATGTTAAAAATCAAACTTAAATGACATCAGCAAGCAACGTAAAACGCATGCACAGGTGAAACTTGCACCATATAGCTAGAAAGACTTTTTTTTGGCTGCATTTGATTAAAAATATCATTCTAAAGGCCTTTTATTGTGGCCAGCCTAAGGCACACCTGTATAATAATCATGCTGTCTAATCAGCATCTTAATACGCCACACCTGTGAGGTGGATGGATTATCTCGGCAAAGGAGAAGTGCTCACTAACACGGATTTAGACAGATTTGTGAACAGTATTTGAGAGAATTAGGCCTTTTGTGTACATAGAAAAAGTCTTAGATCTTTAAGTTCAGCTCATGAAAAATGGGGGCAAAAACAAAAGTGTTGCGTTTATAATTTTGGTCAGTGTATGTATGTTGAGATGTATAAAGTTACTCTGGTAATATTTTTTCTCACCTGTCTTAGGGTGTACGCTGAATGGGCTCTTCAGTAAGTGATTGACTCCTTTACTGACGTTGACATCCAGGCGCGGGTAACAGTACTGCAGCATGATCTCCTTATCGAAGTACTGACCACCCTTCTTAATACTCGACTTCACAGACACACACAAACAAATTTAAACAATAGGAAACTGAACTAACCACCCCTGGTGAAAGGTTTCATTTGTCTAAAAAGAGGAGATCTCAAGGTTGTTGCGTGGCAAGCTGTGCGAATAGTTTGTATTTACCCTTTTCTGTTCAACTACAGTGCAGAGTCTGTCCCATCGCTTCACTGGGTTCTTTTCATCTTGATAATTGTCCGTCAGCTCCTTTTTGATATGTGCAGTCAGACTTAAAGAAATAACAGTCAACTAGGCTCCACTTACAATCAAAACTGGTACACAGAATTGTGAAATCTGACTGGAAAAGCTACAAACTACTGAAATATTGGTATTGTGACAGCACTACAAGAAATGAAAGGATATCTTCAGGCAGCAAAGCGAGCACTTTGTCTACACTGTCCTTACTGCCCAATATGTCTTGGTCCACGATGGCGTATTGTCGGAAATAACGCTCGACCACAGACAAAGAATGACTAAAAGAAAAAGAGACTGTAGTTACATCATTTGCATTTACACATTATGAACGTAAGAAAGTCATTATTTCCCCTTACCTGATGAAAGGATGGATTGGATCTGATAGCACAACTTTTCTTACAGTCTCCTCACCACCCTAAATAAACATGCACAAGACACACAGTTAGTTAAATCACAGCTTTTGCAACTGTACTCCATCGTACAATTTTTAGAATGATCATTTATCTGATATTTGAATACCTTGACTAAACTGAGATACTCTGCCACGGCAGACCGTGCTGCCACCGAGAGCTTCCTAGCAGCCTCATCACAAACCCAGCAATGCACGCCTCTCCTGCCCGAGTACACCCACAGGAGATGATGGAATCCAAAGTCCTCTGAAACACACAAACAGCACAAGTACGTTAAATTTGTTTCATATATTTGTTATGACGTTACTCAATGTTGTGTTGACGAGAAGTTATGCTTACCTCGAAGTGCCCGGTCCAGAATACGGATAGCGATGGTCATTAGAGTCCAGCACTTTGAGCAGATATCAGCAGCACTGAACAACAAAAAGAAAATGTATTTAAAAAACTGTTTTTAAAAAAACTATTCCACAAGATGGAAGAAGCTGAGAAGGCATCTGTATACCTGCAGCAACGTCTGACATCATCATAGTCTGTCATGTCAATGTCAAACACCAGCTCCTTCTCCAGGGCCTGGAAGGTTCCAGACTTCACCGTGTTGTGTTGACTGGGCTGTCAATCACAGAACCAGAGAAATTAGGATCTTTTCATTGATAAGGGAGTTCATTTTCCACATGAAAAGGAAGCAGGTTAAAGTAGCAGCAGTTATTTATTTTCATCCCCTGTCAGGATCTAAAGCTATTTTCAGGGCAAAAAGTGAGTTGCAATAATACAAGAGTTACAGAAACACAAAATGAAAACTAAGCAAAGAAACAAACAAACAAAAAAAATGCACAAGATTTTTAAATTAACATATAATAAAAAAATCTAACATTTCTTTTTGGTAAAAATCTTACTAAAGTCCCTGAGTGTGCATACTTCATAAAAAAAAGTTTTCTACTTGCTTTTAAACCAGAATGAAGCAGATTACAGAGATTATAATTAGCAAAAAAAAAAAAAATTAAATAAAAATAAAAGCTTCTAGTAACACAAATATTTCTTAGCCATAAAAACTTATATATACACACTACCAATCAAAAGTTTTTGAACAGTAGGATTTTTTTTTTAAAGAAGTCTCTTCTGCTCACCAAGCCTGCATTTATTTGATCCAAAGTACAGCAAAACAGTACAATTCTGAAATATTTTTACTATTTAAAATAACTGTTTTCTATTTTAATATGTACATTTTTCCTGTGATTTCAAAGCTGAATTTTTAAGCATACCGTCACTTCAGTCACATGATCCTTCACAAATTAATTCTAATATTCTGATTTGCTGCTCAAAAAACATTTATTATTATTATTACTACGTTGAAAACAGCGGAGTATATTTTTTTCAGGTTTCTTTGATGAATAGAAAGTCCAGAAGAACAGCATTTATCTGAAACAGAAATCTTTTGTAATATTATAAATGTCTTGTTCATTACTTTTAAATCAATTTAAAGATACCTTAAAAATTCTTCCTTAAAGCAACATTAAAAATCTTACTGTTCAAATACTTTTGACTGGCAGTGTACTTACTGTACTATACACTTACCATAATATTTTCTACATAGCTACAGTACTATTAAAATAAACAGAAAAACTCAAATTTGTGAGACATAAATACATTTTGGCCCACTGTATTTTATTTTAAATCCTGCATTTGACAAACACATTTTTAGAAGTATGAATATTCCATCAAGTCTTTCAATTAATATGCATATATTCATAAAAAGTCATAGACATATCCATAATAACTACAATATAAAAGAATGCTGCTTAAAATATACTGTTTTAGCATATAGCACCACAGGACGTACCACCGTTAAATATAACATAATATGATTTAATATAAGACAGTAGAGATGAGTTATATTACCCTGTGGCTGTAGACTGCTCCAATATCAATCTTGTAGGGAACCATTTTCTGGATCTCTTTCTCCAGCTCGTTCTGAGTGGTGAAGGACTGATATCTCACATAAATGTCATCTTTTAGGGTGAAGGAAAACTCACGGTTCTGGAAGTAGTTTTTAGACACTGCGAGAGGCAAAATTGAGAGATAAAGCAAATCAGATATTGTGATTCTGGCAGGCTGAAGTAGACATAAATCCTGATGAATGCTAAAGTACGCATGCTAAAGACATATTAAAATAAAACCATATTGAACGAGTTTGCATTGTAAATACATAAACTACTGGGAAAAGCATTTTACATATCAGTCAATCGCTCGTTGTGCGTTCACAGACTGGTAACGTTAAGTGAGTTAGAAGCTAAGAGATTTACTTACCACCGCCATAACTTAACCAGCGATAGTACTGTGAAAACGGGAACAGTCTGCGGTAATACAGCGGCAACAAGTCAGGCAAACAAGCTGGATCATAATCTGAATTTGACATATTGAAGCTGTTCAGTGTTTATTCTCAATGACAGCTGACCACTACAACCAGCGCGGGAAAATTATCGTAAATAGGAAATGACGCAGTTGGTCCTTGCTCGTCTGTTTTGCGGACGGCTGCTGTTTACTCTGCTGCCACCTCAAGGTTCGGAAAAGAGTGGGTTATGATTATGTTGAATCATAATGGACTGTCCACACACCTGTTCAGAGTGTTCCGCCGTTAGGCCTGATGAGGCGCTGGAATGGGTTCCTGCAATCCCGGACACTACAACACGTAGAAGATGGATGTATATGTAATTAAAATCGGGCGAACTAGTGCAGGTTAAAAGTTTAGCCTCAATAAAGTTTGTGAAATGTGCTTATTTTCTAAAGAGACAGCGTCAGTGAAGAGCTTGAGAAATATGAGACATGTAATTTGTGAAGAAAACAGAGAAAAATCAGGTAAATGTCAGGTGTGAACAGAATGTGTTTTCTTTTTTACTGTGTGTCATTTTCAGTGAAGTCCTCATTATTGTCAGATTATGGAAGACAGGTGAGTGTATTAATTGTATGTATTAAGGGTAATTAAATGCTAACTGTGTAATTAACCCTAGCAAAACAAAGTAGTTGAACAAATAAAAATATTTATATATATATATATATATATATATATATACAGTGTTGGGAAGGTTACTTTGGAAATGTAATAGGTTACAGATTACAAGTTACGTGATTTAAAATGTAATAAGTAGTGTAACTTTTCAATTACTTTATTAAAGTAATGTAACATTACTTTTAATTACTTTTTGATTACTTTTCTAAATTTCTAATATTTTCAACTGTTAATCATTTTGAAACATTTAAACCAGGCAGAGTTCACCTTACAGTAGCACTCAACACTGATTACTGTCAGACTTTCAAAATCCTTCATCACTTGAATTAAGATTATAATAAGTAAGGGATAATATACATCTTTATTTTGTGATAAAAACTGGCTGAATGTACATTATCTCACTTATTGCACAGCTGCTTGATAGATTATTTAGATGTTTCGTGTCAAAATTGTTAGACACGAAACACAGATCTGAGTTGAAATATTTGAACGCAAAGCTTCCATGAAGAAATCAGTTGCTAGCAAACGGCAAGTTCAAACTAGACATTTAAGGGATACAGTGCAGTCATACCACTTTTCTTACACAACATTTCACCACATAAATAATTAACTAGTTTGTTAGTTATCTTATAATCCATTACAGTGTACAAAAAAAAAAAAAAAATGGCAGCAGCTGCGTTTGTATGAAACAATAGAGCAAGTCCACGATACCAGGATGACAGAATTAAGAAATTGTACACGTAATATTGAATTAAGCTTTAATATTTTATTAGCTAACCAAATGCAAAGCTTCCACCAAGAAAAACTATCAAGCACACTGACTTAAGTTGCCCCGAAAGAGTCTGAGCTGTGTAATAATTTAATTTAAAGCACAGCCACCACAAATTCAGACTTTTTTTTAATTTTTTAAAAAATTTTTTTTACTTATATTTTTGGGCTTTTTATGCCTTTTATTGTGATAGGACAGTAGAGAGATGACAGGAAAGAGCTGGGAGGTGTCCTGTTAGCTGTCCTAAACTCCTGAAGAATTGGTGTCTCATTTTAGAGCAGTCAGTGCAATTTAAAAGAAGTCAATTAAATCTGTAAGTGAGGGTGGGTGTGTGAAAAAATTTAGATGTAATTCCCTTTATAATCACTGGCATTTTTCAAAAGTAACTGTAATTTAATTACATATTTTTCTCAGTAACTGTAACCAATTACAATTACATTTATTTTGTAATTAAATTACGTAATTCCGTTACATATGTATATACATATATATGTATATATATATATATATATATATAATGTAATTTTCCAGTATGGATTGCTAGTAAACACAATATATATAGTTTTTGAACAGTAAGATTTTTAATGTTTTTAAAGAAGTCTCTTCTGCATTTATTTGATCCAAAATACAGCAAAAGCAGTAAAATCATAAAATATTTTTACTATTTAAAATAACTGTTTTCCATTTGAATATATTTTAAAATGTAATTTATTCCTGTGATTTCAAATTTGAATTTTTAGCATCATTACTCCAGTCACATGGTCCTTCAGAAATCATTGTAATATTCTGATTTCTTGCTCAAATTTTATTATTATTATTATGTTTAATACAGTCAAATTTTTTTAGGTTTTTTTCTTTGATGAATAGAAAGTTCAGAAAAACAGCATTTATCTGAAATAGAAACCTTTTGGAACATTATAAATGTCTTTATCATCACTTTTAATCAATTTAAAGCATCCTTGCTAAATAAAAGTATTAATTTCTATAATTATTATTAATTTCTACATTAAAGACTGGAGTAATGATGCTGAAAATTTAGCTTTGATCACAGGAATAAATTACTTTTTAAAATGTATTCAAATAGAAAACAGTTATTTTAAATAGTAAAATATTTTAAAATTTTACTGTTTTGCTGTACTTTGGATCAAATAAATGCAGGCTTGGTGAGCAAAAGAGACCTCTTTAAAAACCATTAAAAATCTTACTGTTCAAAAACTTTTGACTGGTATAGTGAATAGTGTGTTTAAAGGGATAATTCACTCAAAAATTAAAATTCACTCATCTTTTGAAGTAAATATTCATCATATAATGCACCTTTCTTGATCCTCTAAGTAAGGGGTCACCAGACCCGATCCTGGAGGGCCGGTGTCCCAGCAGAGTTTAGCTCCAACCCTAATCAAACACACCTGAACCAACTAATCAATCTAGGTATACTTGAAACTTCCAGGCAGGTGTGTTGAGGAAAGTTGGAGGTAATCTCTGCAGGACACCGGCCCTCCAGGAACAAGTTTGGTGACCCCTGTTTTTAATTTTTTTTACCTGAACTTTCAGTGGAGGGACAGAAACCTCTCAGGTTTCATTAAAATATCTTAATTTGTGTTTCAAAGATTAACCAATCAAATGTCAGAAGAAACAGCCATTAAAATATTACTTGTTGATGTACTAAAATACAGCGGCTCACACAGAAAATCAGTCAGCCTTTTTATATCTGCATTCAGTGTAAAAACAAACACTGAAATGCTTTTTTTTCTTTCTTCTTTTCCCTTTCATATTCTCTGTCTTACCACAGGAGGGCAGGAATTCCTTGAGTACTGGACAGACTGCGACACAGTCATATCGACTGCATGCATATTGATAATTCTGCAGCGAATTTTGGATCCGATCTGCTTTGTCTACAGTCACTGCGGTAAACAGGTGAAGGTATATAAATGTATGAATATGATGTCTGTGTCTATGTAAAGATGTGTGCACTGGGCTGTCATATTGTCCCAGGCCTTTGTCCGCTGCCAGTAAATGAAGGGTTCCTCCAAAGCATCCTGTGATGGAAGGAAAAACACTGTCCCAGGCCTCATGCACTGAAATAGATATTGGAATGTGTTGTGATAGGGTCTTGTTGCTGCAAGCCTCTCACAAACTCTCTAAAGAAATGTCATATTTTATGTGAGTAACTGAAGGTAAATCCTAATGGAGTGCGGCTCACAGGAACTCATGTACAAGTAAGAGCTCTCACAGAGAGTGAGAGTGTCTGACTGAGTGCGCTTGTGTCTGAGTGTACTAGTCTCATTTGCACCTCTCACCATCTTTTTATTTAGCGTTGAGTCCAGTACATTCATGTTAAGCAAGGCCTGTCTATATGTTCCTTGTACATGTCAGAGGGTTTTACTTCCGTCAGCGAGTCTCTATATTAATTACTAGCAGCTTCCTGAGTGGCTCAGCGGAGACGTTCTCATGTAGCAACTGGTCAAAGCTATTTTAGGCATAATATCCTTCCCCGTCATCCTTCGCGGATCCTTTTTCAGCACTTTGAATAAATGTCTTCCTGTTCTTGAAGATACAGTCCCCTAATAGCAGAGCGTGTTGTCAAATTATATGGGGTAAGCTGTCACAATGCAACCTATCATTAAATAGACAAGTTTTTCAGCAAAATTAAAATAGCAAGCAATTATGAAACACAAATGATTATATGTACAGTACTGTTCAGAAGTTTGGGTCAGTAAGATTATTATTTGAAAGAAATTAATACTTTTATTAGGCAAGGACACATTGAGTTGATCAAAAGTGACAGTTTTACAATGTTACAAAAGATTCTTGTGTCACTTAAATGCTGTTATTTTGAACTTTCTATTTACCTTCAGAGAATCCCGATGTATTAAATGTATCACAGTTTCTACTTTAATATTAACAAGCACAGTAGTTTTTAGAATGGATAATTATAAGCAATGTTTCTTGAACAGCAATTCAGCATATTAGAATCAGGGGCAGAAAAAAGTTTTATTAATGGGTAATATTTGTCCCCTTGAATTAATATCCAGGGGCATATTTCACATTTGTGAGGGCAATTTTTATAAGACAAACATGTCAGTCCATGACGTTAGTCTAGTCTAGCGCAAGTTATGCAAAAACTCTCTTTGTAATCAATGAAGCTATGAAATTAATCTTTTATTTACATCATATCTGCACTGTGTTGTTTATGATGAGGAAATTAGCCCTGCCGTTTTCAGCGCTGACTAATCTATACGCCTCTGATTGGCCAATGCATTCCTAAGGTCAACAAAAACGCGTTTGATTGGTTTTAAGGCTCAACGCTGCACAAAACAGCGTGTAAAAGCAATCTGATGCAGTGTAAGTCAGTCTAAATGTAATACAGGGTTTAATATATACAGGGGCATTTTCTGCCCCTTGTCTTGAATTTATGGGGCATTTTAGTTCATTTTCATGCCATTTTTGCCATAAGTCCTCGTTAATTTTTTGGCCCTGTTTAGAATCATTTCTGTGACACTGAAGACTGGAGAAATGATGCTGAAAATTCAGCTTTAGTGTCACATACATACATATGTATATATATATATATATATATATTATTTGTTAAATATTAAAAGTTATTTTAAGTTTAAGTAATATTCCACAATATTACTATTTTTTTTTTAACTTAATTTGGATTAATGCTTGGTGAGCACAAGGGACTTAAAAAGATTTTAAAAATGATTAGTACCAATAGTATCAACAAATTCAACATGTTTTTGTTCATGTTTTTTGTTTGTTTGATTCTGCAATTTTTGCAAAACTAATTAATCTCTGAATGTCGGGACCTCTCCTGGGTTATTAAATCTCCAGCAGGTTGCACACATATTAAAATAATCGTTACTTATTGTACATAGTCGTTTGTGATTATGTATGTTATATTTTAATTATACTAAATACATCTAATATGGGAGAAACAACTAACTTTACAGTTTAATATAATATAATATAATATAATATAATAATATTTTAAATATGTAAGAATATAATAAATACTACAGATATAATTCAGTATTAAGTATACAATTATTTATTTATTTCAATAAATTAAATCTTTAATATTGTTAATGGTAATCTAATTTCTAAATTATTTAATAATTATTATTAAATACATTTTCTTTTGAACTGTAGTGTTAAGACGTAGCATTTAAATAGCATTTATTTAAAAATGTATATAAATTTTTAAAATACAACTTGCCCTGACCTGAAATTTCTAAAAAAAAATATATATATATATATATTAGAAACAAACAAATAAAATGTATGTGTGTGTATGTATATGTATATTTTAAATTGAAGTAATATTCCACAATATTGCTATATTTTGCACTCTGATGATCAATGCTTGGTGAGCACAAGAGACAATATTTTTAGAGAAATATTTTTAAACATTATTACCGACCCCATACTTTTGTGCGGTAGTGTAAAAAGTAGCAATTAATTAATTAATTAATATTTTTACATTTATATCACTTTATAAAATATAACAACTAGCCCTGACCTGAAATGTATTAAAAAAAAGAAAGAAAGAAAAACACATGCTTATCCTGAGGTTCAGGTTTCAGTTAAAATCTACCTTTATTTTATGGTTTGACTTTGAAGTACATGCTAATGTGGTTTAATAACATTTACTGGTTTATCTATAGCAAAAATATATTGATTTTGTAAGTTTGAAAAACAGAATTCACAAAAATGAATGTTTGGAGCACAGTGATTGATCTACTACTGCTAAAAAAACTGATTTTTGACTCAAAACCTCATACTTACTGAGATGTAGTGCTTCTCGTGTGACAACTAGCTCCTACATTACTAAAACGGCAGCTTGCGAACCTCTTTTTAGTGTTTGTTTGGCACAGAGTCTCTGTGATGAGATAAATAAAAAGAGGTTGGCGGTGCAAGTTCAGCACCACCTTGTTTACTTGATCAGCCGTGACAGAAATAGACTGTAATGTTTGTCTTATAACAATGGCTGTTGTTGCGGGGCAGGATGAGGGACTGGTAGAGAAGCATGAGAGGAGAGAGAGGCTTATCTGGGCGACAGGGTGAAGCATGTCAGGGCTTCGACTACGGAACTCCACCGACACGCGAGTCTCTATTGTTCAGTTCACATCCTCCTCCTCCTCCTCCTCCTGCAGTGGTGTTCTCCGTGTGTGGGTGGAAGTGACTTTTCCCTCAGTGGAAAATCTCAAAGCCGGGCTTCCCTTCATCAGCCCTTCCTTCTGTGGAAGAAAGAGAACTTCCTTCAAAACAGGTGCAAACTGTTGATGGGGGGTTTGTGCTGGAAAGGCAGGCTCTGACACACTTATGATCTAAAGCGGATACCTGCTGTTTGAGTTACAGGTAACATCAATTACTAACGGTACCTCACCCAGCAAGGAGTATTATGAACATTAATACCCAGTCTTGATCATCGTTTGTGTTCATTGGAATCAAATGAATTTCAAATGGGGTCATTGAATGGAAAGGGTTGCGTGGATACAGTTTCGATTACTGATAAACGCAGGGCACAGGTGTTAATTAAAATGTACCATTTTAGTTGGGCCGATAAGCGCCTGTTTGCCGCTTTCATCTTTGAACTGAAAATGTACGTGTGTTCAGAAGAGAGCCGAATCCGTTAAATATTTCATTTCGTACGATTTTTCTCTTTCAGGCCGTTGAAAAGTAAATCTGTGTGCACACACGCACCTACACACAGACACTCTTGCACTAAGACTTCGCTGCTGTTGCTATGACTACATGCTTTCTGCGGTAAATGTGTTGTCTGACACTGTAAAGTCAAAGAGAATACTCATGTTTTCATATCCACTCCTGTCTTTTCTTTCTCGCTCACGTACTTGCTCCTCTCAGGCATACTCAAGGTTGTGGGTAATTTTGATTACGACTTTGTGTGACCTTGAGACTCTTAAAGAGCGGCTTACAATACAGATCTTTCTGGATGTGTGTGTTGTGAACTGTCTACAGATAACTAGCGGTAATGCTTTGAATGTCCAGAATTTTACTTTAATATATGCCCTGAGTTTTCCACCTTTGGATAAAATATTATGGAAAAACCAAAAACAATCAAAAATCAATAATTTTTGTGTTTAGTACTTACTCTCAAATTGGGTGGGGTCATTATCTGGTGTGACCATCATTATCCTCACGCAGTGCAACACATCTCCTTCACATAGAGTTGATCAGGTTGTTGATTGTGGCCTGTGGAATGTTGGTCCACTCCTCTTCAATGGCTGAGCGAAATTGCTGGATATTGGCAGAAACTGGAACATGCTGTCGTATACGCCGATCCAGAGCATCCCAAACATGTTCAATGGGTGACATGTCCGATGAGTATGCTGGCCATGCAAGAACTGGGATGTTTTCAGCTTCCAGGAACTGTGTACAGATCCTTGCAACATGGGGCCGTGCATTATCATGCTGCAACATGAGGTGATGGTCGTGGATGAATGGTACAACAATGGATCTCAGGATCTTGTCACGGTATCTCTGTGCATTCAAAATGCCATCAATAAAATGCATCTGTGTTCATTGTCCATAACATATGCCTGCCCATACCATAACCCCACCGCCACCATGGGCCACTCGATCCACAGCGTTGACATCAGCAAACCGCTCACCCACACGACGCCATACATGCTGTCTGCCATCTGCCCTGTACAGTGAAAAGAAGTTTGTGCAGAAATTCTTTGGTTATGCAAACTGCTTGTTGCAGCAGCTGTCCGGGTGGCTGGTCTCAGATGATCTTGGAGGTGAAGATGCTGGATGTGGAGGTCCAGCTCTGGTGGACATTCCTGCAGTCAGCATGTCAACTGCACGCTCCCTCAAAACTTGCGACATCTGTGGCATTGTGCTGTGTGATAAAACTGCACATTTTAGAGTGGCATTTTATTGTGGCCAGCCTAAGGCACACCTGTGAGGTGGATGGATTATCTCGGCAAAGGAGAAGTGCTCACTAACACAGATTTAGACAGATTTAGAGGTTTAGGTCTTTGAGTTCAGCTCATGAAAATGGGGGCATAAACAAAAGTGTTGCGTTTATAATTTTGGTCAGTGTAATTGTAAAATAACTTAATTTTTATTAAATTATTATTATTTAAATAAATGAGAATATAACAATTTAAAATATAATATATAATATTATATATGAATGTGTGTGTGTGTGTGTGTGTGTGTATGTATGTATGTGTGTATATATATATATATATATATATACAGACATATACACACACACACACACACACACACACACACACATTCATATATAATATCACGTGCTGTCAGATGGAGCAACATTTACTAAATTGCGTTCATCATCATCATATATCGCCTTTGATAGTGAACGCAATATTGCGTAGCTTGTCAATGACCTATGGCTCTGTGTAGTAAATGCTGCTTCATCTGACAGCACGCAATGGAGATTTACAACTAATCACGGAACCGGCATTACTGACGAGATGTGCATGATAATCGCATCCGATATTTTTTACAGCCCCAATGTAATATATTTTTTTACATTTAGTATATTGTTGTTTTTTCCTTTTTTATATAAATATATATATATATATATATATATATATAATACATTAATTCCATTTTTGCAAGCAGTAATTGGCAGACCCCCTGCAACCCCACCTTGGACCCCCTGTTGTAGACCCCTGCTTTGGTCTGAATCAATCAGAAGCTGTTCTAAATTCTCTCATATCTCTAACTTTGAAGTCTTTAGTACTCGTGCTGATAATGATAAGCTGTGGAAGCAGTTTTCTTAAAATATATCTTTAATCATGGGTTCATTGTCTGGCATATTGTCGGTTGCTGTGATACTTGATTGATAACATATTATACACATGGGATTGCAATCAGGCTTCATTGTTGTATATCATTGTTTATTTTCTGGTTTAACAGGAAAAGATTGTATCAAAGTACAAATAAAGACACACTTTTTCTTTTTTTTTTGCATGTAAGAAAATATCAGTATACCAATATCTACATGAAAATTCAGCATATACAAGCATTTTGGTTGCCCCACCCTGCTGTGATTGTGGGCACAACTGCATGTGTAATGCACCCTGACCTAATTAGCTATTTACAGTTTCACACCTAACCGCACACATTAAGAGACATAAATCTCTCTTTTTAGTACATATACAGTACATGCAGCTTTATCTTCATAAAACAGCTTTTGCATGACCATATATTATATAGAATTAGTTAATTTGTACACTTAACATTGTGTTTACAGAGGCACAGGTCAATCCGAAGTCAAGCACCTGAGCCAAACAAGGGACATCTGGACAGTTTGTAGTTCTTAAAATAGGTCAGCTGTTTTTTCAGATTATTTTTAAACTAAAACATTGTTCTTCAACCCACATTTTCAGCTAAACCCCCCGTGCTACTTTAAACTTCCAAACACGGCTGGCCATCCTGACCTGTCCACACATCATCTTTCTTCTCTATGGCCCAGAGACCCAGATGCCACAAAACCACGGTTGGCTAATTAAACAGTCAAATATGCTCATCCATTATCAGCATACCTCAGGGGTTCACCGTGACACACTGTACATATGTGTGAGAGTGAGTGATAGTGGGGGTTGGGTGTACCTCATGGGTTTTAGGGCAGCCTTGGGGAACCCCGTTGGCAAGAAAAAGCCCATGGCTGTGTGAGAGGTATGCTCATGTGAGGGCACATGTGTGGTTGTTTTGTTCTGTTGCCAACGCAGCACAAATCAGCTGTGCAAGAGTCTCAAAACACTACAGTATTAAAATCATCAGATGTTGTTGCAAATATGACTTTGTTTCTTTGGTAAAACACAAAAGATGGTTGAGTGCAGGGTCAGAAATGAACTTTTCCATTATGGGGCAATATTTGTCTATATTTATAATCACCTTACTATTATAATCATCATACTATGTTGTCTTTAATGTCGAATATTTAAATTTACCCATTTATTTTAATCAATATTTTTACATTTTTGTCAATATCAATAGACTGTTTAAAATTGTATCTAAATTATACATGTAAAATCAGGAGCTCATAGGGCTGCAATATTATGACAGAAATCATATTTGTAGGTTATTGCTCTTTATATTGTAAAGATAATAATGATTATTATTATCAATTTAGAAAAAAAAATTGTTTTGTTTTGGGCACGTCATTCTGGCTTCACAGACAAACATGTCGGTCCGTGATATTAGACTAGTCTACCACAAGTCACACAAAAACTCCTGATATATATTCTCTGAAGCTACAAAATTAATCTTTTATTTACATTGTGTCTGCACTGTGTTGTTTATAATGAGGGTATTTGCGAGTGTGCGCATTCAACAAGCACTTTTGCATTTTCAATTCTGACTAATCTAAGTGCCTCTGATTGGCCGATGCTTTTCTAAGTTCAACAGAAATGCGTTTGATTGGTTGTGAGGCTCGACGCCGCACAAAACGCTGCATTTTCACATTTTAGTTTAATCGCGACAACCATTATAATTTAATTGTGCAGGAGCATTTTTTGCTCCTTTGTCTTGAATGTATGAAGCATTTTAGTTCATTTTTGAGGCATTTTTGCCACAAGCCCTCATTAATTTTCGACCCTGGTCGAGTGTTGTCTTGGACCCTCTTTACTTTCATTGTCTCAACTGTTTTTGTCTGTACATTCTTGAAATGATAACAGATTATTAACTGTATGGCTCCGCGTTATCGTCTTGGCAGAACTATTGTTCCAGCCACCAAAGATAGATTTACAAATAACCTGCCTGATTTATCTCAACTGCTCTGTGTACCCCTTAATACACAGGATCTAGACAAAATGACTAGCAATATGGGCACCATCTTCTCCGATACGTTAGAAGCTGTTGCCCCATCAAATTGAAAAAAGTTAGAGAAAAACGTATTGCACCATGGTACAACAGTAATACCCATTCCCTCAAAAAAGAAACTCGCAATCTTGAGCGCAAATGGAGAAAAACTAACTTGGAAGTTTTTAGAATTGCATGGAAAAACTGTATGTCCAGATATAGACAGGCTTTAAAAGCTGCTAGGGCTGAGCATTTCCGCGAACTCATAGAAAATAACCAAAACAATCCTAGGTTTTTATTTAGCACAGTGGCTAGATTAACAAATAACCAGACACCACCTGATCTAAATATTCCTTTACAGTTTAATAGTAATGACTTTATGAATTTCTTCACTGATAAAATAGATAACATCAGAAATACAATAACCAATGTAGATTATACTGCATCTAATATGTCAACTTCTTTCGCCGCACCCCAAGAAAAACTGCAGTACTTTACCGCTATAGGACAGGAAGAGTTAAATAAACTCATCACTGTGTCTAAACCAACAACATGCCTATTAGATCCCGTACCCACTAAATTACTAAAAGAATTGTTACCTGTGGCAGAAGAACCGCTTCTCAATATTATCAACTCATCGTTATCTTTAGGTCACGTCCCTAAACCATTCAAGCTGGCGGTTATTAAGCCTCTTATTAAGAAACCACAACTAGACCCTAGTGAACTGGCAAATTACAGACCCATTTCTAATCTTCCATTTATGTCTAAAATTTTAGAGAAAGTTATATCTGTTCAACTGTGCTCATTCTTGCAAAAAAATGATATCTATGAAGAATTTCAGTCAGGCTTCAGGCCCCATCACAGCACAGAAACTGCACTTGTTAAAATCACTAATGACTTGCTTCTTGCGTCAGACCAAGGCTGCATCTCACTGCTAGTTTTACTTGATCTTAGTGCTGCGTTCGACACTATAGATCATGACATACTAATAGATCGACTACAAAATTATGCAGGTATCCAAGGGCAGGCTTTAAAATGGTTTAGATCCTACCTGTCTGATCGCTACCACTTTGTTTATTTGAATGGGGAGTCATCTCAGTTATCACCAGTAAAGTATGGAGTGCCACAAGGATCTGTTCTAGGTCCTCTACTATTTTCAATATACATGCTGCCCCTTGGTAATATTATTAGAAAACACGGGATTAGTTTCCATTGTTATGCTGATGATACTCAACTATATATCTCAACAAGACCAGATGAAACTCCTGAATTATCAAAGTTAACAGAGTGCGTTAAAAATGTAAAAGATTGGATGACCAACAATTTTCTGCTATTAAATTCAGATAAGACAGAGATATTACTTATTGGACCTAAAAACAATACACAGAATCTTTTGACTTACAATTTACAACTAGACGGATGTACTGTTACTTCCACTACAGTCAAAAGCCTGGGTGTTATATTAGACAGCAACTTGTCTTTTGAAAATCATATTTCTCATGTTACAAAAACAGCATTCTTCCATCTTAGAAACATTGCCAAGCTGCGAAACATGTTACCTGTTTCTGATGCAGAAAAGCTAGTTCATGCATTCATGAGCTCTAGACTGGACTATTGTAATGCACTATTAGGTGGTTGTCCTGCATCTTCAATAAACAAGCTACAGATAGTCCAAAATGCAGCTGCTAGAGTCCTTACCAGGTCAAGAAAATATGATCATATTACCCCAATTTTAAAGTCTCTGCACTGGCTACCTATTAGGTTCCGCATCAGCTACAAAATAGCACTTCTTACCTATAAGGCACTTAACGGTTTAGCTCCTGCGTACCTAACTAGTCTTCTACCACGCTACAATCCATCACGCTCCCTAAGGTCACAAAACTCTGGACTGTTGGTAGTACCTAGGATAGCAAAGTCCACTAAAGGAGGTAGAGCTTTTTCACATTTGGCACCCAAACTCTGGAACAGCCTTCCTGATAACGTTCGGGGTTCGGACACACTCTCTCTGTTTAAATCTAGATTAAAGACACATCTTTTTAGCCAAGCATTCAAATAATGCATCTCTCAAACTTTTTCTGCAGCTATATCTGATCAAATGTTCATTATCAATCTTTAAGCTCTGGTTAACAAATCTTTCTTTTCTTAGTTTGAACAGCAGCTAGCTAATTATGTTCCTATTTGTTCTCTGTTCCTGCCATGGGATTGACATCCCATGGTAACTAGGAATTCACAAGCTCCAGTCTTGATCCAGAACACTTAAGAAAAGATGATGCCAACCCCTCAGAGGACTTCAGATGATACCAACCCTGAAAACATACAGCACTACCGAATTCTGCTACTAATTTATAGTGTTCTTTGTCTGTTTGATTACATCATTACTTGATCTTTACCACACATCTCTGCCATATGTACATCAAGCTACTACTACATGTATTGTAAAAATGTCAATTTGGTGTAAAGCTGCTTTGCAACGATATGTATCGTGAAAAGCGCTATACAAATAAATTTGAATTGAATTGAATTGAATTGAATTTCCCCCCCAGCAGCAACAACAACAAAAAAACCTGTTTGGAATTTATTATTATTATTATTATTATTATTATTATTATTATTGTTGTTGTTGTTGTTGTTGTTGTTGTTATTAATATGATTGATATGTTAACTTACTGAAATGTTAACTTAAAATGTGCTTATATTTTAATTATTTTACATCAAATGGGTTTGACTAACAAAAAGTTTAAATCTCTTTAATGATGATTGAATGACAAAGGTAATTGAAATGTGAAAGTTAGAAATAAAATATTCAAAATCATCTGATATATATTCAATATTGTCTGATATTGTCCACCCTGTGAAATCCATTTTATTCTGTTTTTTCCATTTAATTTTTTTTCTGAAATCAGGTTTTTTTTCCATTTGAACTTTTCTGGATTCATTTTTTTCCCGTTTTAATTTTTAATTTTGAAATTAAATTGTATTAATCAAAAAGCATGCCTAATCAATTAAATTATGAAACAATATACATTTTAACATCAATTTATTAAAAGTTTAACAAAAACGTATTTTTTGGTGGCTAATGAAATATATATATATATTTTTCTCACATACAGTTTTATTGTTGCCAAATTCTTAATTTACTAAAATGTATTTTTACAATAGCCCTATGAACGCCCCCCTCCCCCCAGAAATTCTGTGTTGTGTGTTTTATTTTTTTCTGGTTATCAAATAAAGGCATAAACCATTAATTTAATGTATTTTTCAATCAATGTATTTTGTTTAATGAAGGTTAAACAAGCTCTTTATTTTTGGCAATCAAAGATGTTTACTATTAAAATTATAGTAGTAGTAGTAGTATATACAGTTAAGGGTCAAAAGTTTACACCCCCCTTTCAGTATCATTAAAAAAAATGTTAAATAAACACCAAAATAATAGGAAACGTACAAAATGTGTGTGTTTATTTAGTACTGACTTGAATAAGTTATTTCACATAAAAGATGTTTACATATAGTCTACAAGAGAAAGTAAGAGTTGAATTTATAAAAATGACCTGGTTCAAAAGTTTACATACACTTGATTGTTAATACTATGTTGTTACCTGAATGATCCACAGCTGTGTTTTTTTTTTGTTTAGTGATAGTTGTTCATGAGTCTCTTGTTTGTCCTGAACACTTAAAGTGCCTGTTGTTCTTCAGAAAAATCCTTCAGGTCCCACAATTTCTTTGGTTTTCCAGCATTTATGTGTATTTGAACCCTTTCCAACAATGACTGTATGATTTTAAGATCCATCTTTTCACACTGACGACAGCTAAGGGACTCAAATGCAACTATTACAGAGGGTTCAAACACTCACTGATGCTCCAGAAGGAAAAATAATGCATTAAGAGCTGGGGGTGTAAACTTTTTAATAAAATGAAGATGTGTACATTTTTCTTATTTTGCCTAAATATCATATTTTTTCAATTAGTACTGCCCTTGAGAGGCTACAGAAGACACATACATGTTTCCCAGAAGACAAAGTAAGTAAAATTTAAAATCTTCAAATTCAAAAAGTTTTCACCCCCTGGCTCTTAATGCATTGTTTCCTTTTGATTTCTTAGTGTGAAAAGATGGATCTCAAAATCATAGTCATTATTGGAAAAAGTTGGAAAACCAAAGAACTTTTGGGACCTGAAGGATTTTTCTGAAGAACAGCAATCAGTTTAACTGTTCAGGACAAACAAGGGACTCATGAAGGAAAATAACGAGAAGAATAAAAACATGCAGCTATTTGCACTATAAAGCGGTGTGTTCATAATTAAGTACATTACAATAATATGGTAAAACAGTCTAATTTGCAATATCAAGCAGCAAAACCAGCTGTTTTATACAGCCAAAATGGCCAGACCCATAAAATTTACAAATGGCTGGGCCCACTTTTACAGCAGAAATAAGGTGGACTCAAATGAAATGGCAGAATGTTCATTAAGTACTCTCAGAGCAGTTCTGGGGATGTTATTTATGTATTTATGTCCTCATTTAGTAAGTGCGCTATAGTATGTGTTTAGTAAACGAGACTGTGTGTCTACGCCATTCATTTACACAGAGACGCAAAATGTGCAGAATGCATATATAAATAGATAATAAATAAATAAATATTATAAATAATTTTGCGGCTTAATATTTACAGATACTAGTCCATATTGCATCTTAAATTAAGTGTACTGACCTACTTTTGATTAATTCATCCAAACTTTGACAAATTCTGTGACATTCCATGTGATACAGTAAATTACATTTTTATGAGTATATTCCACGATTCTGCCCTGCGTAAATCGATCATAAGGCCCCACTGATGTATCATGCATCTCTAAAAAGGACGTGTAATGTAAATCAGAAAAGTATGGTAATGTGAGTTGAGAGGTTTCACATTGTTTATGCTAATATCTGAATAAATTTAATATGCTGATTATGTACATTCATTTCTCCTGAGGCCACAAGGCCGGCAGTTGTTCTCTTGAGTGTGTGTGACATGCTTTGCTTCAGTGAACAGACAGTCACCCTGACTGATTCAATAAGGGTTGACTGAGCTTGTTGCTTTGAAACAGCACTGAAAGTCCCTTTTGAACCTTGAAACAACATTCCTCTGATAATGTAAGTATGAGACGGTGAATAACACAAACAGAAAAGGTGCATATGAAAGAGTAGACACCACATTTGAAGGTCTGAACTCGCATACCGAACACATACATGATTTCTCCTGTCATTATGATCTCAAATTGTTTCAGCGGTTCTAGATGATCTATGGCATTGTTGGCGCTGGAGTCACAGTGGCTTGTTTGATGGCTGTGTGTGTTTGTGTGCAGACTGCAGCTTGTCAGTAATTGGAGAGAATAAGTCTCCCCCCATCATTTCATTCCTCCTTTACTCCTTTACTCACTAGGTTTCTGTCGGTTGGATGTGAGGCATTGGTAATGAGCCGGCATTCTGTCATTCTCTTACTTTACACCCCAGAGCCTTAGAGAGGAGAGAGAGACTGGGGCTGTTTTGGATGGAGAGGACTTCAAGCAGCTGGATGTTGGAGCTTTTTCCCTAAGGTTCCCTTGGCGATGATGGTTTTTCCTTCATAACATTCTTCCTAAAATCATATTTAAAGGAGAAGTTCACTTTCAGAACAAAAATGTACAGATAATTTACTTACCCCCTTGTCATCCAAGTTGTTTTTTTTCTTCAGTTGATAAGAAATAATTTCTTGAGGAAAACATTTCAGGAATTATCTCCATATAGTGGACTTCAATGGTGCCCCCAAGTTTGAACTTCCAAAATGCAGTTTAAATGCAGCTTCAAATGGTTCTAAATGATCCCAGCTGAGGAAGAAGGGTCTTATCTAGCAAAACGATCGGTCAATTTTTTTCGAAAAATAAAAGTGTGTATACTTTTTAAGCACAAAAGCTCATGTAGCACAGGCTCTGGGATGCGCATCCACGGGGTCATTCTTGAACGATTTGTTCATTTTAAACGAATCTTTAATGTGACTCGGGAAGAACGAGTCATCTTGGGGAGTGATTCGTTCAGTCGCGCATGCGCAACATCCTATTAGCTTCTGTACTGAATTAGTTCACCTGTTTCGAGTCTTCGGGTTTTTTGAGTCGTTCGTTCATCTTATGGACGAGCCTGTGCTGCACGTGCTTTTGTGCTTAAAAAGTAAACAAATTTTTATTTTCCGAAAACAATCACCTGAAAACACATGAAAATCTTGGATGACAAAGGGTTGAGTAAATGTAAACATTTATGTACTAGAAAGTGGGCCAGTTTAGTCCCAAGGAGTATTAAAATAGTACATTTACAAATATACTACTAGTACACTGGCTTACTACATTAAGTATACTTAATAATATACTTAAAATTTACTTAAGTATACTTAATGAAATAAATTAGAAGTATACTTCTTTTTGGTAAGGGAAGACGAGCATTTGAGATTAAAAAGTATATAAACGGTCATTTCGCTAGATAAGACCTTTCTTCCTTGGCTGCCCTTATTAAAAAAGTGTTGAGGACTTTTATGATGGATGGATGCATTTTTATGTGCTTCAAAATCTCAGCACCCATTCACTGCTATTATAAACCTTGGAAGAGCCAGATTTTTTTAATATACCTCTGATTGTATTCGTCTGAAAGAAGGAAGTCATATACACCTAGGATGGCTTGAGAGTGAGTAAATCATAGGGTAATTTTCATTTTTGGGTGAACTATCCCTTTAATGTTTTTTTTTTTTTAAGTTGAGTGCCTGTTAAAGCTGTCTAAACTATATATTTTAATGGTTACTTGCAATTGATTTTTTTTTCTCTGTTTTTTCAGAATAGACCTATAAGGTCTACCAGAATTGAGAACCACTGGTGTAGATCAATGTGGAACTTTTTGAACAGATGGATAGTGTAGGGATATGAGTTTGCCATAGTGGTATGTGATGCAATTGAGAAAGCCTGCTTGATGTGCAATCTTCAGAAACTGGATATGGGCTAGATTGATTCATAAAGAACGTCAATGGACCAAAATTAATCAGATATATTTATTTATTTAGTTAAAGCTCTTTTTACCTTACAGTATCACCCTACTGTATATTCCATAGCCTTGTCTGCTTGTTGGCTGTGTGTACAACACTTACTAAAGCTAGTATTTTTATTGTTTCTGCTTCTTTATTATTTAGTATTATGCTTTATTGCAAACTATTTTTGCAGAACAACATGATTTACTCCTGTTTTTTCTTAGACTTGTTGGCCTAGTTTTGAGTGCTGTGTGAATAAACAGGTAATTCGAGTCTATGAAATCTCTCCTGATATTTAATATACAATGTTTCCACTATTTTTAACTAATGATTTTCCTTTTTTTATGGATGTACAGTTCTTTTTATAGAGATTGCTGGAAAACATTTTCATCTTATTTATTTCATGTTTATGTTAAATGCAAATACAGATTCTTTAAACATATCAGTTTTCTTATTATATTTTGGACTGCCGCTGAATTTGCAAGTCTTAACATGTAAAAAGCGGTTATAAAATGCTAAATATTTTTAGATTTTCTCCTAACGAGTGCTGGGACTAAAAAGAAGAAAACATTCACATAATTTACTGACCAAATCCAGGTTTTAATTAATTTAAGGGTGACACGTGACATCAGAGACGAGGGAAAATAAACAATAAACAATATTCAATATAAAATAGATTGTCTGAAACTAAATAATAAAACAGAGCCAGCAATAATCAACTATTAATAAGTTACAGTTACATTGCACACACAATCATACTGTCTGTTTTGAACTCGTTTGCTTCACAGACTTCATTTAAAGGGCTGTACAAAACTGATTATGCACAACGTATGTACGTCCAGACTTTAGTAACAAAAGGAAGATTGTGGAGGTCCACCACATCAAACATATAACATATAAGAGTGCTACTAAACCAGACAACAGTAACAAATTCATATCAAGATGATGGTCTGTAAGATGATTCATGTTTTGAACTATAAACTATAGCCATGAAAAGCCATTTGTTATGCTACAGTGAGAAAACTTGTCCTTATATTCACTTTGTTTACACCGTTTCTCTCTCTCAACTTCTCTCGAGTGGTTTTCGGACATGTAGTCCAGCTTAACTGACTTGTCTGTTGCTAAGCAACAATGTAGAATTGGCGATCGGTGCATGTAGCATAAAGTGATGAACAACCTCAAAGTTTCTTTCAGATGAACTAGAGAGAATTTACAAAGTCAATGGTATAATAATAACAAAGTAGTACAAATGTGTGGTTAAGGCAAGACCAGCTTATATGTACAGTATTTTCATTCTCGTTCTCTAGATGGTGACGAATCAAATTTAGATTTGACTGAATGTGCAGTTTTCGCAATATCCAGTGCTACAACATTTTGGATTCAATTAGTGAAAATTACCCATCATTTTTAAAAATAAAAAGTCATTTCAGATCAGATTTCATGCTTAATAACGTGTTAGACCTGCAAAACACAAAGCTTTCTAATATGACATGTAATTTTGATATAGTTTTTTGATTTTCAAGGCCAGCCCCCTTATGGCAACCCCCCTAGAAAAGTTGAAATAATGGGAATGGGAAAAACTAACTCATGCATACACAACCGTTCAGAAATTTGGAGTTGGTTATTTATTTTTTGATGTTTTTGAAAGAAGTTTCTTATGTTTACTAAGGCTGCATCCATTTGATCAAAAAGACAGTAAAAAATGGTAATATTGTGAAATTACAATTTAAAATAACTGTTTACTATTTTAATACATTTAAAAATTTAATTTATTCCTGTCATGGCAACACTGAATTTTCAGCTGTAGCTTTTACTGACCCCATACTAGGGGTGGATGATATACCGGTAGAAATTTGGCATCCGGTAGAGATTTTGGACTATCATCTATCATGGTTGCTATATATGTAGTTGCTGTACTACATGGTCATGAAAAATGATTGTTTACACACGTTTAAAAACAAGTGGTTTTAAGCCTTTAAAGCACAATCAGCGTTGAAAGAGAACTCATACACACACTTGTATGTGTCAAAATGCCTGTCTTTGTAAGTACTCTTGTAATCACAGTAATTTATGTCTTAAGTGAAAGCAAACAGCTGAGAAAGAAAACACGTATGTAACAGTATACTGGATCCAGGTAGCTCTTAAAGTGACAGCAGTCTAATATTCCTGCTGCCTGTATTCATGTTAATCAAACTCTCTTTTTGTTCTTGACTAAATCACTTTTGTAACTTTAATAAGAAAAAATATTAATTTAATTACACAACGAAGAATATGCAGTGTTTTTATATATTTGATTACTTTATACAATCTATGTAGCATTTCTTATTTATCTGTTCTACTGTTAGTTTCTTATACTTTTTAAGTCTCTCACTGTTTATTTGTCTTTTTTTTTTTTTTTATAGTGACACTGGTGACATACTGTCACTGGTGGTCATATTGCCCACTCCTACCCCAAACTTTTTAACGGTAGTGTAAATTATTCCCCAAATCACTTCTTTGATCATATTAAATCTGTTGAACTATTGGGTTGCAAGTTATTCTGAGGTCAGATTCTTCATAATGCTGTCTCGTCTGACTTCCAAGTTCATTTCTACTTGGCCGTTTATAAGCCCAAAGTGAGGATTTGGTTGTTTTATGATTAAGCATTACACAACCAGGGGTTTACCAGAGATTACCAGAATGAGGCTTAGGATGAGAGTAGAGTCCTCTGTGACAGTGATCCGACCGAAAGCATGAGAATCACTGAAATTATAATGCAATCTAATGTCCAATCCCGAGAATAACTAGTAAGTTCACCACATAACAAGAGAATCGGCTCTTTACAGGCCTGTTATTGAGAATTGCGGCAGATTTTAAGACTACTGTAAACATTCAAATTATCTTCTCGCTTATGCAACATTGATCAGTTTTGGTGGACTGCAATGTCCCTTTGTAATCCCCCATGACCTTTCCAGTCCATCTCTAAAATTACTTCAGTGAAAGAACTTGTTTTCTAAAAAAGAACGGCTGGGACATCTGGAAGGGTTTTTTGTGGCAATAACTCCTGCGTTATACTCAGAAATGGCCTGGGCAGTGCTAGGCTTCTCATTGGCTGAGATTTATGACCCATTCTCTAGGGGCAGAAAGCACATAAAGGACTACAGTAAAGATGAGAGAGAGAGAGTGAAAGAGTGTGTCAGCATGTCCAATACATCTGGATTGTACAAATGTGATTGGATGCTTGATCTAGCAGATTTATAAGACTATAAAATCTTGTTTGGCTCCTCCCCTTATGATCTCACATCGTAGATCAGTGCCACAAACTTCAAGCAAAGCATAATTCTGTATTGAAACAGAACTAACACCAACCTGTATTCAATCATCCTCTCACTTTCCGTTCAAAAATCACATCCACGTTCACTAAAGTGCGTACTGTGTAACACAAACACATCCTCTTTCTTTAAATATTAAATTACGTTCACAGCTCAACCCACATTCCCATACATGTATGCACGCTAACAAATAAGACTACCCACAAAAATATCCAACAGCGTCCAACGTTCACTGCATTTCCTTCTTTGTCTGACTGACTGATCATTGATACAAAATGCAGTTCATGTAAAGCCATATGCTGGTAAAGGGAACTCAATCGATACTAGGATGTGTAACAGCCGAAAACCTTGAACAATGGCAGCAGCTCTTTGTCGTAGGGATGAGTGTGTTTGCAGGTGGGGTGTCAGAATGGAAGAAGAACAACATAAGTGTTGAGAGAGGGAGGGGTCATGAAAGGTCATGACCTCCCCTCCTCTCAAACCCCCCCAAACAACCCTTTCGAAGAGCGAAAATATGTTTTTTCAGGAGCTTGTGCAACGCACATGCAGCTCACATGATGGAACAGCTCTTGGTTCTCTCCTTGCTGAAGGAGGAGGTCAGGAGCTCTGCTTTGCTAGGCAGGTGAAGGAGGCGTTTGGACAGTCGACGAGTTGGACTTTGCTTTATGGGGGGCTGCAGTTTGTTGAGGCATGTTAGTGCCGCTGAGCGGAACACACTGTGGATGCTCTTCTCTGATGTGAATGCAGAGCACTCCAGATACACCTCTGCTCCTACCTGCTTCGCCAACAAGGTGCCCTGCATATAGAAAGATAGACAGAATGCAGTCAGAGATGGGAAAAGAGGGGCGAGGAGTCTAGTTTACATAGGGTGGGTGCGATCAGCTTACCTGCTCATGGGAAATGGGTGTCAGTCTCTGATTGGACAGCTCCATCAGTGTGCAAACATCAGTTCGCAGGTCCGTCTTGCAGCCGACTAGGATTATTCGAGTACTGGGGCAGAAATCCATGATTTCAGCTTTCCACTGCAGGGAGAGAGCTGTTAACATACTGCAGAAATCATTTTCTTAAAGGGAACCCCGGGTATTAAGGCTTGCATGGCTTAATACAATGTAAATGATGTCTCTTACGGAAATACAGTATGTTGCAAAAAAAAAATCCACATTGTTTTATACATATTTTGGACTATAGGGGGTGCCATTATTTTGATGATGTCAAATGGTTGTACTTGGTGAGTTACTGGTGCTACCTGTTGCTATTTTTACTGCAACACAACTTGGAAAATAAAATACTGATACGATGCCACATTGTGTGGCTTTTGGTTGTAATTTTCAGCTGATGGGCAACAAGAGAAGCAATGTAAGTCTCCACTGCTTTCATAGCGATAAGAGGAGAAAAAAAAAATGGGAAGATGCCTGTGGATGAATAAAGACTCACGTCTTTGTTCTCTCCACTTTAGCTCTGATGCTTTTGAGGATTTTAGTAGACAACAGCTACTGAAAGAGCTTACAGGTGGTGATGGATATGAGCATAGGCTTAAACCAAATGCTGTACCATCATTTTTTTTTCTCAATAGGAGGCTAAACACCCCTGGATATCGAGTGAAATCCATGGCGAGAAACTCCTTCAGTGGCTGCGGCATCATGACGAGCGTCGGCATGTTTATATCCTGCCAGGATGGCATCTAGCATTTTTCTGTTTCTGCTATTTCTAAGCTTTTTCCGTAGCTGTGGTCGACTAAAAGCCTCAAAAGCATCATGGCTAAAGTGGAGAGAACAAAGACGTAGGTCTTTAGGAAGTTTTATTCATCCACAGGCATCTTCCCATCTTCTCCTCTTTTCATCACTAGGAAGATCAGTGAAGACTTACATTGCTTCTCTTGTTGGCCTTTGACTGAAAATTACAAACAAAAGCTGTACAATGTGGCATTGTATCAGTATTTTATATATTTTTTTTGAGTTGTGTTGTGGTAAAAAATTGCAACAGGTAGCAGCATTTTTTTTTAAATAGCATAAACCTTTCATTGGTTTCCTACTACATATTATAGTAAAGGACATAATTAACATTATATTAAGCCATAAAACACTTAATATCTAGGGTTCCCTTTAAGAAGTATTTTTACTTAAGAAGCAACACTATGGTATAGTTTACCCAAACCGTTTTTTGTGGTTGTTTTTGCCCTTACAATGAAAGTCAGTGGGGTCCAAGGCAACACTGATTTTCATTATGTGGACAAAAAAGATATATTATTTTTAATAGAAGTAAGTAAGTCATACAGGTTTGAAATGACATGAGGATGAGTAAATGATTACACAGTTGTGACGCTGGACAACAAAACCAGTCATAAGTAGCACGATATTTATATTTGTAGCAATAGCCAACAATACACTGTATGGGTCAAAATTATCGCATTTTTCTTTTATGGCAAAAATTATTAGGATATTAAGTAAAGATCATGTTCCATGAAGATAATTTGTACATTTTCTACCGTAAATATATCAAAACTTAATTTTTGATTAGTAATCATTTGGATAACTTTAAAGGCGATTTTCTCAGTATTTAGATTTTTTTTTTTTGCACCCTCAGATTCTAGATTTTCAAATAGTTTTATCTCAGCCAAATATTGTCCTATCCTAGCAGACAATACATCAATGCAAATCTTATTTATTTAGCTTTCAAAGAAAAAAAAAAAAAAGACCTTTATGACTGGTTCTGTGGTCTAAGGTCACAATTTTTCATTTTGGTTACATTTAAGACTTGTTTTGATAGTTTGTATCTTTATTATGTGTATATTTTGTCTTACTGCACTTTCATTTTTTTCTTTCATTTCTTTTGTTTATACTTAAAACAAGTGACAAAAAAATCTGTCTGTGCAATGAGACAAAATAAACTAATTTAAAAATTAATCACTAACTAATACATTTTCTGTAAAGTCTTAATATTTTATGCAGTGTTGCTTCTTAAATAAAATTGTCTACTTTAAGGATATTTTAACTGGAAAACAAGTTAAATGAGAACCTTCACCTTTTTCAGAGAGCTTTCGACGGTCTCTGGGCGACTTATATCAAAGCAGAGCAGAACAGCGTCTGCATCACTGTAGCAGAGAGGCCTGACATTATCATAATATGGTGAACCTGCAGAAGCAACCACACGATGAACATTAATAATGGAAACTTGGCGTCAAATAAGATGCTTGTAATAGAGAAGTAAATGCGACTGAATATGGAAGATCAAATGCTGTGAGGGGGATTTGGCGATGGTCGAGTAACGTAAATGGCGATCGTATGGCAGTTCTCGTAATAAGTGTGTGCATGTGTGTGGGCGAATCTCGGAGATTCCTTTATTGACAGAATGGGTTGCTGAGGAGGTCTTGTCCCCCGCGCACACCGAACCTCATCACATTCCGTAACTACGGCAACGGCATTGAAGGATGCACACATAAACACTCTCATACTATGGCTCTATGTCGATAGAAAATAAAGCAAGTCCATTAAAGGCGCATTTTACCCAATATCCATGTATTTGTGCTTATTAGAGTATCGACTTTCAGCTCGGATGCTGGGTTTTGTATAAGCCTCTCTGGGTCACGTACTGCTGCTGTATGTAGACAGTGACTCAGCTTTAGACAAAGAACATATGGTTTACAAGCAGAAAGGAAAGAGAGATGTGATGAGACAAAACAAAGAATCTTCAGGCAACCCTGATATCACTGTTTATGCACACTAGACAGTACAGTTCTTAACAGTAAGGCCATTGTAACAAATTAATTCTAATTTAACTGCTTTAAATGTGTTGCCATTGTCAAATTAATTAGCTTGCAAACAGAAATGAGGTTTAGTTCAACTGAAGCATCAGTAAAACTTGGTTAAAAATCGTATACAATCTTATCTTGCATTTGTTTTTATAATACATTATATATCTTAAAGGGATAGTTCACCCAAAAATGAAAATTCTGTTACTAATTACTTGCCTTCTTGTTGTTTCAAACCTGTAAGACATTCGTTCATCTTCAGAACACAAATTAAGATATTTTTGATGAAATCTGTGAGCTTTCTGACCCTGCATAGACAGCAACGCAACTGACACGTTCAATCCCAGAAAGGTAGCAAGGACATTGTTAAAATAGTTCATGTGGAAAATAGTTTACATAAATGGTTTAACTGCAATTTTATGAAGCTATGAGATTTTTTTGTGCACAAAGAAAACAAAAATAATGACTTTATTCAACAATTTCTTCAATTTCTTTGATGCATGTTTATGATAGTACCACAATACATGTGTGTGATGTTGCTGACGTTCTGACATGTGTTGTGGTACTGTCGTGAACATACACTCTAAAAAAATAAAAAGCACAATTTGTTGAGTCAGCTTAAAATAATTTGTTACTCTGCTGCCTTAAAATTTTATGTTCAGTCAACTAAAATAAGTTTATTCAACTTGAAATGTTAAGTTGTACTAAGTAACAACTTAGATATTTGTGTTTGCTAAACTTAACAGATGGGTAAGTAACCCAGCTGCCTTAAAATTTTAAGTTGATTCAACTCAAATATCTAATTGTCACTTAGTATAATTTAACATTTCAAGCTAAATAAACTTTTTTGAGTTGACTGAACTTAAAATTTTAAGGCAGCCAGGTTATAAATTTTTTTAAGTTGACTTAACAAATAGTTTTTTTACAGTGTACGTCAAAGAGAAGAAATTGTTGGAAAAAAAAAAATTATATATATATATATATATATATATATAATTTTTTTTTTTTGCGCACAAAAAAGTAATTCTCGTAACAATGCAGTATCAGAAAGCTCTCGGATTTCATCAGAAATTAAATTCTTCTTTGCGTTCCAAAGATAAACAAAGGTCTTATGGGCCTTATGGTTTGTATGATGGTGTTTCAGTGCTACGTTAAAAATTGTAAAAAAAAAAAAAAAAATCTAAGTAGTAATATCTTAAGAAAGTTAAGAAATTACGAGAATAAAGTCAAAATATTTTGAGAATAAAGTCAAAATGTTTTGAGAATAGAGTCACAATATTTCGAGAAGAAATTAGAAATATTTTGAGAATATATGAATATATGAATATATGAAATATAATGAGAGTAGAGTTTAAATATTTCGAGAATAGAGTCAAAATATTTCGACAATAGAGTCAAAAATATCAATATTAAGTCGTAGCAATTGCGAGATTAAAGTTATAATATTTTGAGAGTATAGCCTATATTGCGCATGCAGTTGGCCCGGATTGGGAGCACTGGGATAAATTCCAAAGTCTCAACTTTCTAATTCTGTCAGTTTTATAGCGAAATACAATATGTCTTAAAATGTGTTTTTCATCCTCCTTAATGTGGCGTGAGTTTAAGCTGCATTCGTTTCATTAAAATATGCTCTACTGTTTTTTTTTTTTTATATGCCTTCTGATGTTCCTTCACATTTATGTCCTGCTATAACTTGTAATAAAGAGGAAAAACACATTTATAATTTGTATTTCGTGATTAAAAACTGACAGAATTTGTTATATTAAAAGCAACAAAGCACAAAGCTTATTGCGATTTACTGGGTGGCTGGCACAATACAAATAATATATGCAATCAAAGATGCGAAATATTATTTCCACTCATTTATTTTACTGTGAATAAAACAGCTTGTGAATAGTCACTTAACATTATTTATCTCAGAAAAAACAACATAAGTTAATGAGTTGGAGCCCACTTCAACCTTTAGAACATTTTATTGCTGTTTTTAATTAATTACATGTGAGGAATAAAAGGTTGGGGGCCACAGACGTTCTTGCAGAGTAGGGTGGTGGAATTTTCACAAAGAAACAATAGAATTTAATGAAACAAATGTATCATTGTATTCGAAAAGATGATTATTATGCCACTTAAACTGAGGCGAAAGAGTGTGAAAAACACTTTATTGTAAGACATATTGTATGTATTGAAGAAAGTATGTATTTTTCTATAAAACTGACAGATTTTAAAAAGCTGAGACTTTGTTTTATATTAAAAGTACCAAAAGCACAAAGCTTATCGCTGTTATTGGGTGGCTGTCACACTACAAATAATGAATGCATTTGAAGACGTGAAATATTACTTCCAAGCATAATCTCCCTGCGAGTACATGACACACGGTATGATTTCTGCTAATCATTCCACATATATTCAAATAATTTGACAGGCCACCAGTGATTTCTCCTAGTGATCCCAATCATTTGCATGTGCAATATAGGCTATACTCTCAAAATATTATAACTTTAAACTTGTAATTGCCACGACTTAATTCTTGTAATTTTGACTTTTTTTCTCAAAATATTTGAACTTTAATCTCTTAATCTTAGAATTTTTTTTTTTTAAGGTGGCACTAAAATGCCATTGTAGGTTTGGAACGACGTGAGGGTGAGTAATTAACAGAAGTTTCATTTTTGGGTGAACTATCCCTTTAAATGGTTAAATTTTTAATGTTTAATACAAAACCAACTGTATTTTTTTTTATATCTTTTGTAAAGATTATTTTATAGTTTTTAATTACATTTATTTGTGACATATAAAAATATTTGTTGTTAATCTACTGTGTGAGGGGTCATAGATCTTTTCAGATGTGAAGCTCAATGGTAAAACATCTCCCTGTATCTGTTATACTAGGTAGCAATTGCTCTTGACACCTGACCGTAGCTACTGTTTGAAAAACAAATTATAAATACTGTATATTCCTCTTGAATCAAATTTCTAATGATAAGAGCTACAGGAGTGGTCCGCACCAGGCCCTGTCAAAGGCTCAGTTGCAGCCTCTCATGCCCGTCTCCTCTTTGATCTGGAGAGTGTGTGAAGAGATGCCTGGAGCAGCAAGAGCCAGATGAGCAAATTCAATTAAAGCTTCTGTAATTAGTCGTGATTAGAGTGTGTTTGTTCACGTATGCTGATGAGTGTTTGCATGTGGGTGCGTGAGCATCTACCGCTCTGCCAGTGTTCCTCCTGCGCGTCGTCGCCTAACGAGGCTGTGCACAATTAACAAAGCCTAACTGGCTTAATGAGGGAATAGATGGGAGCTGTTTGATTGGCTTCTCAAGCTCTGATCTTTCTGAGATTCTGAATAAGCTGTTGTGCACGATGAAATGTATTTTCCTTCATGGTTACCCTTTTTACTTCTGATCTGGATTCAGTTTAGATTAGGTTTTTCCAGTGTTGTTTCGCTCTTCTAGGTCAGTATGACTGGGAAATTCCATTTGAGTGTTTTTAACATTCCACAATAAGGCAGTGCATTTAGATAAAATGCAGAGCAGGAAATACCTTCAACTTAAATAAGCATAGACAGGAAGTCGTCCTTGCTTAAGAGTTCATTCACAGCCTGTTATCACATGTTCAGTAGATGTTTTGGCCTTTTGCTCGGAAGTTATGGTTGGTTGTTTGTTGTTGTTCTTCTTCTTAAAGGGATAGTTCACCCAAAAATAAAAAAAATTACCCTATGATTTGCTCACCCTCAAGCCATCCTAGGTGTCTATGACTTTCTTCTTTCAGACAAAAGAAAGTCTCTTCCTGGCTCTTCCAAGCTTTATAATGGCAGTGAATGGGTGTTAATATTCAATAGTCCAATAGAAGTCCAATAAAGTTCATCTATCTATCATAAAAAGTGCTCCACACAGCTCCAGGGAGTTAATAAAAGCTTCCTGAAGTGAATCACTGTGTTTATGTAAGAAAAATATTAAAATTGAACACTTTATCAACAATAATCTCTAGCTTTCGCTAACTATCATACTCACAGTTACGAGAGAGTGGTGTTCCACTGGATGACGTAGGTGAGAATATGCTAGTCTTGTGAGAACCAAGTTTTGTTTACAGCAAAGGAAAACCAGTCTCCTCCTGGCTTATTTTGGAATCTTCTGACATTTTTTCTTTACAAATCCTCATTTTGTACTTCTAATTCGTGACTGGTGTTTTGTTTTGCTCTCTCCTTTGCGCTTCCTCATTTGTCACTTCTCACCGGAGCTTACGCTATGCTTACATCTAACGTCATCCTCTGAATGCCACTCTTGTGAATGCATATATGAAGCTAGAGATTAAAATATGGATATTTTTCTTACAAAAATGCATTTTTTCACTTTAGAAGGCCTTTATTAACCCCCTGAGCCATGTGGAACACGTTTTTTTATGATGGATGGGTGCACTTCATTGGGCTTCTTTGGACCATTGAATATTAACACCCATTCACTTCCATTATAAAGCTTCGAAGAGCCAGGACGTGTTTAATGTAACTACAATTGTATTTGTCTGAAAGAAGAAAGATGCATACACCTAGGATGGCTTGAGGGTGAGCAAATCATGGGGTAATTTTCATTTTTGGGTGAATTAATTGCTGTTGTTTCTTAAATAATTACATAATTCATTTAATTATGCATTTTAATAATACAAATTATTATATTATTATTAGTAGTAGTACACTGTAAAAAAATAAAAAACACAATTTGTTGAGTCAGCTTAAAATAATTTGTTACCCTGCTGCCTTAAAATTTTAAGTTCAGTCAACTAAAATAAGTTTAGTTAACTTGAAATGTTAAGTTGTACTAAGTAACAACTTAGATATTTGTGTTTGCTAAACTTAACAGATGGGTAAGTAACCCAGCTGCCTTAAAATTTTAAGTTGATTCAACTCAAATATCTAAGTTGTCACATAGTATAATTTAACATTTCAAGTTGAATAAACTTTTGAGTTGACTGAACTTAAAATTTTAAGGCAGCCAGGTTACAAATTATTTTAAGTTGACTCAAATTGTTTTTTACAGTGTAGTAGTAGTAGCTCAAAAGCAGAAACAAAACAATTGTTAATCTAGACTATGTAAAAATGTGTTGTATCAGCTGCAGAAAAGTAATTTTGTCATTAATATGAACAAATTAAAAAGTTCCATTTTGAAACAAAGCTGAAATACTGTATTTTGCTAGCAAAATGTCCTAGTTTCCAGGTGAAAAATCTTAATTACCTCACATTGTGAGGTTTTGAATAACTAAATACCCTCCCATATTAAGCACCTATTAGAGAAAAGCAATATCACATCCACTCATTCTAGTAAGTAGGCACTCAGTCAAGCAGTCAGGCATGAAAATTAACACAGATTCAGATTCATCAGGCATCACTGACTGATATGTTACACAACGTGCTACGTAACATGACCCTGAAGAACCTAGGTTTCACTCGACATGCAGTATGGCAGCAGCTATGGGATTTAAAAATGTTAAACCTATACACTATTGGAAAGATGAATCTACTTTTAAAATAGCAGCTATAAATCAGGGCATTTGGAAAGGGCATGATTTTCTTTAAAAAAAAAACAAACAAAACAAACAGAGCCAACAGAGTTTACAAAAGTAATGATTTAAATGGGACGGTTTGGTATATAACTGGTATGAGAACAGTAATAATTTTCAGGAGAGCAACCTAAAACCTATTTAAAGGGAGACTTACCAAAAAACTGTTGATTGTTTGAACTGTTTTTTGTCTGGACATTCTTCAAGCATATATTTTCTTGCAGAAGAAAGTCTGAAACCACATGAGGGTGAATAAATGATAACAGAATTTTCAAGTTTGGGTGGACTATCCCTTTAAGAGATGTCTTTTTACCCTTAAAGCTCCATGAATCCTGACTAAAGAAATTAGACTATTAGAAGAACATTCCATGTCTTTTCACTAGACAAGAATGTAGATAAGGCATTGAACTACAGCTTTCTACTACTTGCTTATAATCTTAATAAGATTTCTAATCAGATAAATGTGCAAACACGGTCTAAACATTCTGATAGACAAACGCACAGGGACTCAAACAGGAGCTCATTTGTATAATCTACTTCAAAAAAGAGAAAAAAAACAGTATCTCTAAAAAGTCACCTACGTCATTGAAAAGGCTTTGTGTGTCGCAATGAGACATTCCAAAACATGCCAAAACCTTGTGCTGTCCTACACTGCCCAGATTATTTTATTAACCAGTTGTCCATCTCGTCTGATCCAGAGGCAGACAGAAGGTAAAGGTGGCACGCCGCCAGCGTCTGACGCTTGAGGGTCGGTCTCAGGTGTTGCAGCTGCCAGACCCTCTCACCCACTTACTGCATCCTCACACATGTCAGCTTGTGTTCCCTGACTCAGGGCTCAGGTGCTGATAGTGTGTCTTTCCTGTAACGTCTAACTGACCTACTAGCCCAATAACAGTCAACACGAAAGTCGGGAATGCACACAACCTAAAGCATGTGGATGATTTGCAGAAAGTGATTTTGTGAGGTGAAGGTTTGCTGTTGTAATTAATTCAAATAAAACATAGTAAAGATGAATCCAAATCTATTCTAAATTTAATTAAAAAAATTGTAATGCAACATATGATGCATTGAAGACAGTTCACTCTAAACAATGCTCGGTTAACCCATTGGGTTAAATGTCTAACCTAACCTTCTGGGTAGTGTTTTTTTTTTTAACTCAGCTGGTGTTTAAAATTGCTATATTGCTGTCTTAAAAATGAACCCAGGTTGTAAATTAAAAATCAGACACATAATTACATCAGTAATAATCAAAAGGTGAACATTTATTAGTAAGCCATTTAAAAAAATGTTTATTATTTAATTATTCTTTTTTCAACTTATAATAAATGTTGATTTATTGGACATATTAATAAATGGTCATTTCAACTATTAAAACTACCCAGAAGGGTAGTTAAACATTTAACCCAACTGCTGGGTCAAAACAGCCCACTTGCTGAGTTTGTCCATATTTCACCCAGCACTGTGTTGTTTTTAACCCAGCATTTTAGATATCACAGAACAAAACAAGACAATAAATAGTCAATCAGCAACACGTTACTACAATGAGTGCATATTTGATCTATATGAGTTATAATATTATTTTTACACTGTACAAAATTAAAGCTACAACTGCTCTGATGAACATTTACATTACACTTCACATTGAAGCTGTTTGTTTATGTTTGTTTTATTCGTCTTCATCCATATAATAAAAGTAAACACGGTCCAGAATAACACTGGACCCCACTGACTAAAACTGTAGTGATATTGGAATGAATAAGAGCCACGTTCGTCAGAGCGTTTACTTTCACTGTATGTAAAACAATTATTGTGTGTTTCATAGAAGGAAGTCATACAAGTTAAGAACGAGTAAATGATAACTGGGTATTAAACTGTATTAGCAAAAAATACTGAGTGCAAATGTGGTCATCAGTTTAAATGCTCTATTACGTAAACCAATATCACCGCTGTACAGCTGTTAGTCGGTCAGTTTCTCTCTCACCTGACGTGTCCCATAAACTGAGCTCGACACGCTGCTCCTCTAATTCCAGTCCAGCTGTGTAGTTCTCAAACACTGTTGGGACGTATGTCTGTGCCATGGGAAACGAAATAAAAGCCGTTAATTATTGACTTATTTACTTAACTTTTCTGTAGAAACACTTAACTTAGTTTAAAAAAGTTATTTAGTTTCAGTATATATCACAGGTTATGGTTGTTTGCTGCAAAAGCGTCGATTTTCCCCCCAGCGTCAACACGTGCACAACTCACATGCGAAAGATAGATGAAGTATCATCTTAATGCTTTGTTGTATGAATATACAGGTTGATCAAACACCGTGCGTAATAGCCACACTATGTGGTTGCATAATGACATAAGCAAGCATCCAAGTGCAATAGCGAACATACACATAAACAGCCGCTCCGTGAATACGTAAGAGAGAGGAGGACATACCTCTGGATAACAGTCCTTGGCTAAGACTTGCAACATTGCGGTTTTCCCGCACTGCACTTCTCCTACTAAAACCAGCTTGCAACGCATTACCAAAGGCTGGCTGATTCTTCTCTCCTTCATTGTAAATAAGAGGGTCCTGTGCGCGATGGCTCTCTCGTATGACGGCCCTGGGTAGTTTGTTCAGACCGCATTGGGGTTTGGACTAAATCTCCACGAAAGAGAGAAATACGGCACTGCGGCAATTTATACAGCTCTGCTGTCCAATCAGCGCCGTGCTCTCCTGAGTTCCACTGCCCCCGAAATGCGCCCACCCAGCTGGAGTCTGCACATTGATTTGGCCGATATAAATGCGCCTTTTACATCCAGCGATGGTAAACAAAGCTTTATGGGGGTTTTGAAAAGAAAGTTTTCACGGAAGGGGAGAAAATGACATAGACGTGGGATATCGCTATAAAAGAGAGCTTCTCAAACTCTTTACGTGTTAACAGTACATTCATATCTTAATATCTTAGCTACTATAAATACAAAGTGCTTCACAAATAAAATATGAAATAATAATGAATTAATATTGATATTGTGCAAACCTAATACTTCCTAATCAGTCTTACCTTCAACAGTGTGACACGACCTGTAATTTAAAGTGTGACCACAATGTCTTTAAATTATTTGTGTTAGCGAAAAATTTAAAAATAAGCAGATTCTGATCTTTTGAAATGTTGCATTTAATGGTTAGTTGTTAGGTGGATTAGTTTTGTTGTAAGTGTCATGAACTAATTATGCTAAACCACCATATTATGTAATAAAAAGGCACATTTGTCTGTTAAGTGTTTATAATGCCAATTTTTTTTTAAAAAGGGAAATGTTACAACTGACCCTAAATGTGACATTAAAGGGTTAGTTTACCCAAAAATGAAAATTACCCCATTATGTACTCACCCTCCAGGCATCCTAGGTGTATATTCTTTCAGACGAATCCAATCGGAGTAATATTAAAAATTATCCTGGCACTTCCAAGCTCTATAATGGCAATGGACCGGTGTTTCTTGTCAGCAGTCCAAAACAATTCCAATAAAGTGCATCCACCCATAATAAAAAGTGCCCTTTTTATTATGGATGGATGGGGGGTAAACAAAGGTCTCCTGTAGCAAATCGATGCATTTTTGTAAGAAAAAAAAATCCATATCAAAAACGTAATAATCACTTTAATCTAGCTTGCCCTAACTGTCATACATGGAAGCTGTCCCAGGCAAATTAGAAGTAAAAAAAGGTACATTTGTAAAAAAAACAAAACAAAAAAAAAAACAAAGAATGTATGAGGATTTCGAAATAAGCCAAGAGGAGACTGGTTTTCCTTTGCTAAAGTAAGGAAACTTTGCTTCCTTTGCTCCTGTAAACAAACTTTGGTTTTTACGAGACTCACAGGCACATGCGCAACACCCGATGTCCTACGGGTTAGTCCACCGGGAGTGGCTTCTGTGCACAATAGATAACGGAAACTATAGGAAAGTGATTATTATGTTTTAATAGATATTTTTCTTACAAAAATGCATCAGTTTGCTACAGGAGACTTTTATTCACCCCTCTAAGCCACGTGAGGCACTTTCTTATTATGGATGGATGTGCTTTATTAGACTTGTTTTAGACTGTTGAAAAGAAACACCTGCCTGTTGCCATTATAGAGCTTGGAAGGATCATTTTTAATATAACTCTGACTGGATCTCTGGAACTCTGACCTAGGACGCCTTGAGGGTAGTAAATATAGGGATAATTTTAATTTTTGAGTGAACTAACCCTTTAAAGAACTATATTGGTTTTACCAAAAGAATACTTTAATTTTCTAAATATTCTACATTTTAAATGCTTGATTTATAGTATTGCACACAGACATCTGACAAATGGCTGTTACCTACAGTACATGTGCAATATGTAGAAACATACCAATTTCTCTTGTTCTTAATTTAATTTAAAGGCGTCATGACATGAGAAACCAAATTTCACTTGATCTTTTGACATAGAAAAGGCCTTTGTATGCTTAATACATCCTGCAAGTTTCATAACTTAAAATGTCCTCATTATCAAAAAAAGCAGAGGGTCAGAATGAGGGTCTAAAATAATCATTTCTCCACATATTTATTTGTTTTGTGCAAAAAACTCTATTAACATTATAAGTAAACCTTAAGGAACATATTAAAAAAATCCATGTCATGACCTCTTTAATAAAAGATTATGAAGCAGCAACTTTAAAAAAACTCTCTCCCTAAATTTAAACTATTCAGTCAAATTCACAGCTGTCTAATAGAAAAAGACTTCAAAGTGAGTCACATCAAGAGCTCGTGTTCACCTTCTCTTCTGACTCGATGACTGAAACAGGTGGATAAACGGCCACCCTTCAGTTGAGCTTTATTGAGCGTGAGTTGTGTAAAAGACTGATAACCTCTGACACATTATTGACTGTGTGTTGAGTAACAGTTTGACTCTTTTTCCTGGTATTTCCTCGTTTGTTTGGTTTGCCAAATGAGAGCGTAATCGAACGAGTGCAAAGCTGCACATCCAATAAATCTATAAACCGATCACATTGTTTGTGTGTTGTGGATGCATCTGACTGTAATTAAAGCCCATCCCCTGCACATAGACGCTAATTACATGATACGAAGACTATAATGCTATATTTGGTTCACTCAGGGCAGCGTTTCAGAGAATGTGTTCACACAGACTGTTCCATTTATTTTGAGACCCTTTGTGCTAAAGCCCCCAGGAGTGAAATGATTATGTAACTATCTCTGGATTCTTTGTTAGCTCAGCCCTCGCTCTCTCAGTCTGCCTCTCTCCGCTTATAAAACAAATCATATATTTAGACTAACAGATAAGGGTACAAACAGTCATAAAAACTAAAACAGGAAAAGAACCAAGGGGAGTTATTATGCGTTGATTGTGAATGCACCCATTTTAGACCAGCTATAGTTGTTTCTAGTTTAATAGCACAGCTTTACAATTTACCTTCCCAACAGGCTTTTTCTGTAAATGCGATTTCTGAGTGTATTCCACTCTGCAAAAGCACAGTATGGCAGTGTGTGTATGTTTACAAGAGAGTTCTAGTGTGGTGGCCCAGGCCAGACATAGACAGATGGTCTGGTCTTCCCCAAACTGAGACAGGAAACACAGCAATGACATCTCAGCTGGGGAGAAGCATCAAGCATATCCTGCAGGCTGGAGGGAAAATGACTGTTCTTAGACAGTCTCACAACCACAGACATGTCTATTTAGTAGTAATGCTTGAAGTTTACCCCCAAAATGACAATGTACTCACCTTCAGGTCATCCAAGATGTAGATGGGTTTGTTTATTGGAGCAGATTTGGAGAAATTTCACATTACATTACTTGCTCACCAATGGATCCTCTGCAGTGAATGGGTGCCATCAGAATGAGCGTCCAAACAGCTGATTACGTCACAATCATTCACATATGTTTGTAAGAATCAAATCCGTCATTATAGCATTTAACTTTAAACCGTTACTTCTGGTCAAAATACAAATCCATAATCTATAATAACACTTACTCTAGTGAAAAACCCCAGGCACCTATTATATTCACCAACATATTTGTTTAGAACTGTTTTGGACTGTTTTTGTGGTGCTTGATCTGTGGATATTTCTCTCCTGATTCAGAGCTTTTTTCATTGGAGAAAGCAATATTATGGATGATGGACGTCTTAAAGGAGAAGTCCACTTCCAGAACAAAAATTTACAAATAATGTACTCACCCCCTTGTCATCCAAGATGTTCACGTCTTTCTTCAGCTGTAAAGAAATTGTTTTTTGAGGGAAAAATTTCAGGATTTTTCTCCATATAATGGACTGATATGGTGCCCCAATTTTGAACTTCCAAAATGCAGTTTAAATGCAGCTTCAAACAAGCCCAACTGAGGAAGAAAGGTCTTATCTAGCGAAGTGATCGGTTATTTTCATTAAAAAAATACAATTTAAATACTTTTTAATCTCAGACGCTCATCTTGTCTTGCTCTCCCTGAACTCTGTGTATTATGGTTTCAGATAGTTAGATAATGTCTCCAATCTCCAATCCAATCCCAAACTCCAATCGTATTGTCTCCCTCAACTTCAAAAATCATTTCAAAATCATCCTACATCGGTACAGAAGTACTGACACAGTCTTTGCAAAGTGAACATGCAAAGAAGATCAAACACCCTTAACAAAAAAGGTAAAACAACCATATAGGACGATTTTAAAGTTGAGAGAGAACATGAGATGGGAATTTTTCGACATACCCCAACTGTCATGAACCGGAACAAAAACAGTTGAGGCAGAGCAAGACAAGATGAGCGTTTGACATTAAAAAGTATATAAATTGTATTGTTTTTATTAAAATAACCAATCAATTAGTTATATAAGACCCTTCTTTCTTGGCTGGGATCGTTTACAACCGCATTTAGGATCGTTTGAAGCCGCATTTAAACTGCATTTTGGAAGTTCAAACTCGGGGCACCATATCAGTCCATTATATGGAGGAAAACCTGAAAATGTTTTCTTCAAAAAACATAATTTCTTTCTGAAGAAAGAAAGACATGAACATCTTGGATGACAAGGGGGTGAATACATTATCTGTACATTTTTGTTCTGGAAGTGGACTTCTCCTTTAATCATAATTGTTAATCAAACATGCATCTTTTCACTTAACAAGATGCTAATTGATGGACTGGAGTTGTGTGGATTACTTGTGGATTATTGTGATGTTTTTATCAGCCGTTTGGACTCTCGTTCTGACGGCACCCATTCCCTGCAGTGGATTCATTGGTTAGTGATGTAATGCTAAATGAAATGCTAAATTTCTCCAAAACTGTTACGAAGATTTTGGATGGCCTGAGGGTGAGAACATTTTCTGCACATTTTTAGGTAAACCATTCGTTTTAGAATTTCATCAATATGAGAGTGAATTTTTACTTTTGACATTTGTATGATATTAAATCAATTTGTGCAAAAAGATCTGCACCCATTTCACTTTCATCATTGTCATTCATCTCACATAATGCCCTGTCTGTTTCTCTCTTAGTTTCTCTCCCTCTCTCATACTTTTTCTCTGGCAGTCGGGTTGAATTGTAATGTGTTGCATAATATTCCCAGATCCCCTGACTACATGTGTGCACATTCTTTCACCCTGGGAGAGGTTCACATTGCCACAGAAGAAAATGCTGTCATTTCATACCGCAAATTGTATTTCTGGCTCACTGAACCACCAGGGCTATGGAAAAAAAGGGAGTGGTGAGAATATAGAACAAGTTGTTTGACAAGCATGTGATACAACAGATTAATTATTGATATTTTGTAGCTGTATCAACATTGTAAAATGATGTGCATTATAATGCATGGAATGAATACAATGTTGCGTGTGCTTAGTGAGGCAGCCTGCTATGTTCTGGTTGGATAATAGCTGAAAAAAGGCTGTGATATCATCACCCCTCACATCCACACACAACTAGTTTGCTTCACTGACCCAATGCACTGCTTCTGATGTGGTACATTTGTAATCGATATGACTTTACTCCTACTACTCCGAACATCACACGATGATGTGCACAAGCAAGACTTCTTATTTATTATTTCAATACATCTAAAGTCATCTTAAAGTGTCTATTATGGAGATCTACAATTATGTAATTTTCTGAAAGAGAAATCCTAATTATTACCTTTAATATACTTCTCTTTTTAGTTATGCATTTCAGAGCTCAGCAATAAGGACTTTTTCTTCTCCTGGTACATTTGTTCAGATTTTTCTAGTCCTGCCATTGTTTTCATTTTTTTCCAGTGATGTAGTTTTGCTTTTTTTTTTAAAATATATTTTCATTAATGTTTTTTTTTTCTATACAGTAGATCTTGTTTAAAAAGTCTAACACCTTAATTTGTTCATCAAGGAATGATAAATAGGACCACAGATATATAACGAGACAGAGACACAGTAGAACTGGGTAAAAAGTAAGCTAATATTTAGAGTGATCCTGTGCTAAAACATAAGAAACAATTTATGAAGTGTGTGTCATTTGTCGCTCTGAAGACTCTTCCAGTCATGAGTAACAAAGCGTGCATTTTAAGGTCAATGCTGACCTCAGGTGGTTGATGCTGGTAATTGTTTTTTTTAATCTGAAAAAAGTGGGTAGAAATCATTTTTTACTCTTAAATTGCAAATGGCAAACACGTTGAATTAAAGTGAAATTTTGAAGCAGTAAAACTGAATTATTTTCTATTTAGTACATACTATGAGACATCAATCAATCAATTAATCAGTCAGTCAGTGAGTCAGTAAATACAAAGTAAAATACAGCAAACAAGCATATACAGACAAATGCTTAAAAATATATAGAATGTTTAACAAAACATTATAAATACACATTTCAGATATGTGTGTATTTTCAGATTCAGTCTTGTTTAATTTCAAATACAAAGGTATATAATACAATGAAATTCTAAATAAATTTGTTTATGCTTTATGTTGCGGGGTTTTTTTTTCGGCCAAAACCTTATGGATTTTTAAAAGCAAGAAAATCCACAATTTTATTTAGGCTAACAGGTTAAAATAGTTGTCCTGTATGTGCTGTTTTCCAAAGGAAATTTCAAGATTGATTTGTGGATATGCAAATTGGAAATCCCACAGAAAACGAGAAATGAAAAAGTGTGTGTGTTTGCACAGTGTAGTTTCAGAAAGACAACATCCTCAGATTGAAAACAGTTGCGTTTTATCCAAAGGCGATTGCTTAAACTGATAGGTATGCTGTTTATGTGTCAGCTGTAAAGCTCACAGACTGTGAACTCGTAACGAGTATTTGAAAGGAATCTGCTGTGTGTCTGCTTTGATCAGCGGGATCGTATTTCGCCTCGGTATAGAGGCCCGTTGTACAGTTAAAGTAGAGCTTTACCCCGCTAGGCGGCAATGTTATATATTGTCTCTCTAATGTGTCTTTGTTTCTTTCACCACTGAATGAATTCGGGTTGGTATGTAACTATAATAAACGGCATGATTTTCCAGCATTAATACATGCAAGTTGTCATTGCCTGTCATTTTAACTGGACTGTTCGAATGAAAGAGAGCAGAGCGAGTGTCGAGCGCAGACTCGGAACGGGAGCTCTCCATGGTCCTGATTTCATGCCCCAAATATCGCGCTGGCAGCTTGTCTCATTTCCGTTTTTTTTCTGTATCTTAAAATATTTTCTTATACACTAGCTTAATGTGTATAAACCAAAAGTAGGCTGATTCCCCCTAAAAGTGTAAAAACTTAGTTTATTTATTTATTTTACCAGTGTCCAGACGGATCAGTTTAGCGTTCTCTCTTGATGTTTGACAGTCTTTTTGCGTAACGTTTTAAATAGATTCAATTTGCATGGCTGGAGAAAAAGTATTTGCATTTTCTAATTAGTAATTCAACTTGATTATGTACTTAATTAAGTCACTGAATGTTTTGACTGATTTGGCCAATGACAAGAAGAAATGTTAATTCGTTCATTTGTATTTTCTGTCTTTCTTTAAAAATAGTAAACTGTCGATTACAAAAAAAATTAGGTAAGATATAAATACAGTACGCTAATACCAAAATTAAAACCACACTTTATACTCCATTTTAAAGTTGTATTGTATACTCAGCCCGTAAGATGCCTCGCTCCATAGTTTCTAAACTGAAACACGGCCCAGTCTGACAAGGCTGAAATAATGGTGTGGTTTGGGGCGGGACTACCGATGGCAGATGGGAGTGTTGAAACGGTCATTATTTTTGCAATTCCTTTTAGTGAAGTTAGTGGCGCACTTTTACGCACTTCAACTTTCATGGGTAATATCAGTCAGATTAGACTAAAATGGACACAACAAAAGACCATTTACATTTTTGCTTAATGCCAAGTACAGCTGCGCGGCACTTTTTTATTTTTTGTTGGAACATTTTTCCTCAATTTTGATGCATCTGCTTTATTGAGCCGTTTTGGTTAAAAATGTATTTTTTTAGTCATTTAAACTAGTAACTTTTTATCAATGTAGATGTTCATTAAATTGTGTAGGCCTTTATGTCCCGCCGCAACCACAACAATGCGGTCATTTAGATGACAGTTTGAGAAGATAAAAAAACAGACAAACGAACAAACGTGATTATACATGTTTATTTATAGATGTTACACCACAATGAACTATGAATGTCAACACTGGATGTTTAGCTGAAAGCGGTTACTTACCTGTGTAGAGCTCTAGAATCTGTATATGTGCAATATCTCTAATGTAGAGATTTATGTAAAATATCTATTATATATTTAGTAAGTTTCCTACAGCGTGTCTTGGACTTTACAAGACAAAATTATGTAATGTTCCTCATCCTCAAATAATTGTTAGGCCTAACACTGCGGCTGTGTAAAATAAGTGGAAATTGGGTTAATTAATCCTCCGATCACATTTTTACCCCGATCTCATGAGAAAAGGTAACTGTTTTACGAGTTAGCAATTTCGTATTAATTCGCACGATTTTTAGAAAAAACTAAACATGAAGGTGCAGCCCTAAACCCAACCCTTAATGGATAAAACGTACTAAGGAGATCGTACAAATTTATATTAATTTCGCCAAAACGTAAAATAGTTAGGAACTGCCATGAGAGTGTTGCTTTTTATACATTATTAGTCCAGCAATTGTTAACAGAGTATAACATGGCCCTGTGTAAAATAAATGTAATTTGACTGAATATTTTATGATGTAATTATGTTAACATTGGATAGTGATCCATGATAAGAATAATATAGTTTTTTTCAGCCTTTCATTGTTTATGTCTAGTAAACTAACCTTAAATTCTGTTAATTAAATATAACAGAATTGGGCGATGACATTTGATCGTTGACTGGTTTAAACTACGAAAAAAGACAAAAATTTCTGACATTTTAATCACTCTGATAAAGGTATGTAGCTTCAGATTTGAATTTAAAAGAGCATTTTAGCTGATCATTCCAGATGTTGCATAGACAGGTGTGCGTGTTTTCCATTGACAGGTTTTGCTGAAAGGAAATGCAGCGCCATGTTTTGTTCTTACATTTTACCATTCGCACATTATTATGTTACATATTCGTTTTTGAGCGGTGGAGTATGAATTCAGAATTAGGGTTAAATTGTGTTGAGGCAAAGGGACCATCTCCACAGCATCTTAATCATCCAATAACGTGGAAATAAATTAGATGGCCTGTTCGAGATATTTTTATATACCGTATAGCCTATAAACGTAGCGTAGGGTTTTACGCTTTAGTTTCACCGGGGTCTTCTTTTCATCAAGAATAAGGACGGTATCATTTTAAATAATTTAAGACAGAACAGAATACAGTGTTTGGAAAATGACTTGATGTGATTATCAGTAAAGTATATTATTCCTCAATTGTGTTGACTGGCAATACAACATTGATAATGTGCCCAATAGATGGCGCTCTCGTACAGTAACGTCAACCTAAATTCACGTCACTTTGCAGCTGAAGCAAATCCGTTTGGATGTGAGCATATAAATGGTTCAGGCTATCTACGGATGTGAAACCATGTGCGTTTTTTTTTTTTTTTACAGTGACCAACATTGTCGTCTGCTGGGTTAAACTATCCACACAGAGTTACAAATAAAATGCTCTAAACGTAAAGAGCAGAACAGTCCAACATTCTTTTCTGCTTATTATAACCCCCCCCCTCACCCCCCTTTTTTTAAATCTCTATTTACTAGGATCCATTTTCCAATTAATCTACGCAGTCACAATCAGGCCTCAAACGTCTATTACTTAATTTACTTGGAAATTCCGCTGACATTTCGGAAAACAAAAATGCCGGCTAACCACCCACTTTTCTACACACTGCTTTAGGTGCTCATTCCAAATCTATGATTAGTTGGTTATAATAATGAATTTGATTTATTGGAACGATATTCCGAACGCTTTACCCTCTTTAGCGCCTTGATTTCTGAGATGAGCAGTTGACTAACTGTACTTGGGAAAAATGGTTGCTGGAGAGATTCTTCTCTTGGCATTCACCGCGTGCCTTAATTGTATGGACATTAAATCAAGGTCCGCTGTGAACACGCAGAGCGAGAACTCTGAGAACGAACGGACGAACGAACGGCGGCAGCAGCCTAGTGGTCATGAGCAAAACCCCTTGAGGATCATTTGACACTCAAATTTCGCGCCTTGACTTGCACATGTAACCTAACTACGAGCTTCCGAGGGAGAGATGGATAACATCTGAACACTTTAACTATAACACTGCTTTAGCAAATGAATTGCATCCGAGCTAAAACATACGAGACGACCTACTTATCCACCACTTTAGTCTTCAGTGGTGTTGTCCATATCTGATACGGTTGTTAATGCAGTTTAAAGACAGATTAATGACGTGCACCATGTCTAAGCTTACACAATGGAAAAATAAGTCAATCGATAAAGCGCAATTACTCTTGCGCTCAATACCATTTTCCTTCGGGGTAAAATAGAAATCAGAGTCCGCGTCCACGGGTTTCTTCATTCAATCTTTAAATCGGCGCTCTGGCTCCTTTGTCCTTGATGTATTTGAAGAAATGAGCAATGGAAGAAGCATCACGTGAGAAATGCTACTGGGTCACATATCGAAAAAAGAGGAGTTAAAAACGGACTATCCTGGTGTAAGAACGGGAATGTTTCCACAGCTCAGATGCTGCGACTCCTCTTGTCTATGCAAATACGCCCTCCTTCGCGGCTTAACACTGGTGCACAATAGCTTTCCTCTTCTGTATCTCGAAGACACGTTAACACAGCGAAGAAAGGCATCAGAACGACGCGTACATTGCAACGGTATCCCTATTTTCGAGCGCGCGGTTCTGTTTTCGTTTCTGTCCAATGACTTTGCGGAAGCTATGGCGCTCGAAGTCTGTTCTTGAGGATGACTTGCTTTTTCCCTCCATTTGAAACAATCTCCGCAGCATCCGACGGTAAATTCATCCTCGGACGAGCAGGCACTGCGGCCAGTTCTTCCCGATCTATCCCTTTTAATCTCGGTCGTCCTCAGGCAGCGGTTTTTTGGTCCTGCCCTGAGTGTTTTTTCAGCCTCTCTGATCCAGTCTCGCGGATTAGAGGTCCTCTCTTCCCGTCCCAGACACGCGCAGCCTTCTGCTGATTGGGCTCAACGCAAGCGGATTACATTGGGACATAATGACGTCATGGCCCGGGCCCAAGTTCTCCCCCATTAGCCAAAGCCTCATCAGCGAGATGTCCTTGAAATAGCGCGCGCCTGACATTCTGCAAAGGGAAGCGGCAATCCAGACGTGCATTATGGACGGAAATAGTTTTATCGCTTTGACGCGTTCAAACGTGCTTGCGTCCATGTTTATACTGGACTTGGTGTTTTCTATGCATGTAGACTCCTTGATGGACTGTCCTAAACTGTATGAAGTAATCAAGTGAAGCACATGCATAAGTGGTTACGTAAAAATGTGTTTATTTATTTTTGGTTAAAACAGGAGAATCTCAACCCTATCGATATTTGTAATGCACCAGGAATGTGCTTCGTAACGTGTTCGTTAAAAAGCGAAAGACAAATCGTCATTATCATTAGAGAATCAGATCGTACAGATTTGAGCATAACGCAAATAGGTCTACCTGTTATGCAATGGAAAACTGCCCAATCCATAATCTCCCAGGGGACAGTTGTTTTTATTTTTTTTATTTTTATTCTTTTTATTACGTATACACTATTCTGAGAATACCAGGTGATGCAAATATTTTCGTTTACTGACTAAATTCGATTGTTTTTCAATTTGTTGACCAGGTGTGCAGAGCATTTCGCTTTGCATTCGAAAATGTTTAGTTTTGACATGCATAATTGGGGATTGGATGGGTTATCTGAGCAAATGTACTGAGAAATCATGTTTTAGGTTGCACTATGGACAGTATTGCTCCGCCACTGAAGCAAACGTGATTCACTAATGCAGATATTTTTGATGTCTTCGTTTTCTTTATTTTTAAGATACATTTAAAAATGTACCAATAATTAACATTTAATTTGTAACTTTTATCGTACGTGCAATTATTTTCTTTCTTTCTGTTGGCTTTCATTAATCTCTTATAAACCTCTTTATTATTAGTTGATTTCAGTTTTATATGCTTGTTGTATTTTCAATTTTAAGCATAATGTAATAAAAGGGTTTCCCTAGTTCTAAAATGAAGGGCGTGATATTAAATTACACATTGTTAGAAACTTATTCTACCTATTGCATTTGATAGACACACCACTCGTTTTTATTAATGTGACGTGTGTGTGGCTTTTGATCACGGTTCTATTCATTTTCTTCTCTTATCTCATCAAGGCACTGAACACTGCGTTAACCGATGATTCTTAACATGTTTCGTTCATGTTGTGTGGCGAGGTAAAAATGAGCAGTTTTGTTTTCAAGGTATCGTTTTTATATAGAGATGCATGAGATAAAAAATGTGTATTTTGCCCACAGTATTTCTAATATTGTTTCCTAAAACAACACACGATTAATGACACCTTTAATTGAAGCTCCATGTCTTCTTTTGACCTCGGTGACATTGACGCTAGATTATTATTTGTAGTCATTATTCAGAACGCACAAAGAAATTCTTCTTAAATATTTATATATAGCACGGTTGTGGTAAAATTCAAAGATGTGTCTTGACCATTGTTGGCATGACTGGATTTTCAAGAGGCTTTTCTCCACACCTCCCCTGCGGATGGAACAAAGGGTATCGAGAAGAACAGTCCCAGATTTTCAAGGTATATTCGAAAAGATGCGTTTTAGTCTAATAGGCTGTTTTTTTTGTATTAGCCTACCTCGTTTTCTGTTGTTGTCGTCCATGTTTATTTAGTAAAGCTACGATATTACACTTCGTTTTGACAACAAATGCGTCTATACATAGGCCTATATTATAATCGAAACGAAAACTGAGATTCCAGCACAGAAATGCGCTCCGGTCAGGATGATACCTGCTTCAAAAGCAAGACGCCTTTTCTTCAATCGAGGTATTTGGGATGATTTGGAACGCATATTCGCCTCGTTTCTTGTTCAGTGGTTTTAGATCTCTTGCCACACAAATCCCAAGGCCCTTAGAGGATTTTATCAGTGGGGAAAACACCTTCCTGAATCCGAAGGATAACGACGGCCACTTGTCCATAGCTGGAGAAGATGAGAACAGGACGGCAGAGAAAAGGACAGAAATAGTGCGCTGAGCGCGCTGTCAGTTGGCTATTTCTCCCGGCTCAGTTGAGCGGCCTCCTCGTCTTAAACTGCGTGAAGGAGGAGCTGTTCAGTTGCATTACAATGACATTCAGTCCCAATTCATTCAGGCGCTGTCTAACGGTCTTTGGATAGCAAATCCACCCCATCGGGGGGTCGCAGCCCTCTCATTACGCCCCCAATCCCAACACACACTCACTACAATAGACCCAACAAAGAGCGAGGGGAGTGGGCCTCAGCGCTGCGCGGCCCGGGCGCTGAACTCTGGGCTCTAGTGAGAAAAATGCTCTTCACTGTTGGTGTTACGAACAACGTGTTAAAGTGTTTTGTTATTTAGAAGGGCCCGTTCTCAAACGATTGGAGAAAAAAAGAGACGTCACACGCGTTAATTTTATAAAGGGCATTAAAGGTGAACACAGCTATGACTGCACGGCCAGCCCTTGGCTATAGTTGCGCGTTGTGTTTCTACACATGTTCAAGAACGCTTGCATGTGACGACGTGCTATATGGACGGATTAAAGCATCCATCAACGAGTGTACAGTGGAGGCACCGCCGGTATGACTGATTTAGACTGGTTGTTCGTGATTGCGTTGTGGTGATGGCGCTTTTACCTTGGAGCACAAAAATACGCGTTAAAAAAGAAGTGTCACTACAAACTCAGAGACTCTTGAGGGGTCAAGGCCAGGTGACAGCTATGTATGAGTTGAAAACACGTTTCCCTTTCCCTGAAAGCATTAAATACAGCCCAACTAAATCTATTTGATGCTAAATCATAAAGATGCCTTTAAATAAATCATGACAGAAATATGATTTCGTTTCCGCCAAAAAGTACCGTACTCAGTAGCCTAAAATCATAAAAACTGAATATAAAGTCTCTTCAAGTAGTGTAAAAAATCTTTTTGGCTTTTCATGAGAGTTTTTAACCACGTTAGCACGGCTAACCAAGGCATCTGATTGGAAACTCTGGCTGCTAAAATTAAATGGCTATTAAATGGATATTGTTATATTGCATTATTTATCTTCGAAACTGATTTTTTGTTGTCTTGCTTTTAATGCAGCGTTAAGTGACAAAATTAGAGAAACCAAAATTATAGACGCTGAGCTGATTGAATATGTTTTATCTGAAAAATAATCGCAGAAGAGCAACAAAACGTTATCTGCATATTAACAAGCTCGTATTATATGTAAATAACATAATTATTAGCCTGTTATTTTACTATAATACTATTTTCAACAACAACAATGATTATTAAAAATCAAATAATTATTATTATAGTCTATTATTATAGCCTACTTTGTTGCATTTTAAGTGTCATTCTTTTGTATAACACAGAAACGCTCTTGAACATTTTCAGATTTTAAGAGATTTTTCCCAGGGAAATCATACCGATTTTCGAATTGACGTTGAAGGCTTAGACAGGCCCAGCTGGGCGCTTTACTTATGCGGCTATTCAAGCAGAGGACGGAAAGGTCATCTCTACGGCCCGGTGCGCCTGGGAAACTAGCTAAACATGGCGCCTGTATGGCCGTTCAATTCTAACGTAAACACACACACACTCGCTCATATACGCTGCCCTCTGCTTTAGGAGTGTGTCTGTGATGCGCACGTTTAAGAGTGATTTAAAGAGAAAGACCGCTATGGGTATCTGATGCCATTTTGAGCGCGTTTTATCAGTGATTGGTGGACATACGATACAATTAAATGTCCAGTGCGCTTCTGGAGCGTCATATAAAAATTCTCCCATTTAGTGGCCACTTGCGAGTGGAAAAGAAGTTTAATACTGCCTACTTGTTTAGAGAGGTATAGTAAGGTGTAACTTTGCAAACATTTCCTGAGAGCAGAACCAGAAGGACCCTCAAGTATTGTCTGAGGAAATAAAGAGAAACACCCTCACAAAAGAATCCATTGTCAAGCCCGAACAATCTGCGGGGCCTCATAAGCTGTCCTCCACAATCAAGATGGTGGGCAATGATTTGAATGCGAGAGGGGCCTTGCACTTTCGTGTCTACCGAATGGTAATCACTGAGAGGATAACCATCCAGTCAAACCCCGCACACACACGCATCCACGCGCACGTGTCCGGTGCGTTCTTGTCAAATTCAGAAGATGCTTGAAGTTTCATCGTGCGAAAAAGTCGGTTTCAAAAAGCCAAAAGGGAAATGTATTGCTCTCGGAGCAAAGAATAAACTCAGAGATATTTGTCCTGAGCGGCAATGAGGAAAGTTCGTTTATTCACAGGTAAGGAGAATATGTCAGATCTAGCAGCGACTCACGGACGTAAACGTATACTGTTTTTGGGCGATAAATATAACAATATTCGTTTGCACAAAATTTTCCCTGATGAAGAAATTAGTTTAGTGCCAATTGTTGCCGAGAATTAGGTCAGGTAACGTCAGAGCAGCGAGTAAATAAAAAACATCGACAACCCCCACAATAATATTCCAAATTCGAATACTGACAGGAAAAATCACCACAGTTTTAAATATTGGAAGAATTATTTAAAATTCTAAACCGTCAACAAATAAACAATTTAGACTTCATTTAGATTTCCACTTTGAGTCTATTAGTATTTCAAGCGCTTAGAAACCCCACTGGGGACGTTCATGTTCTGAATATTCTTTATTAGATTTTATGTAAGATTTTATCTTATGGTAATCTTTTTTCTTTAACAGCATAGTTGCAAATGGTCTCAAATAGGAGAGAATGCACACACATGCAGACACAAACATCTGTATTATCAACAGTTACTGAGCATAAAACACAGATGCTAAACTGGAAAATCCAAAGAATATGAAGCAGTTTAGTACAATACAAATATTTGTGACCCACGAGCACAAAACCAGGCATAAGGGTCAATTTTTTAAAAATACATCATTTGAAAAATGCATAAATAAGCTTTCTATTGATGTATGGTTTGTTAGGATAGGACAATACTTGGCTGAGATACAACTATTTGAATATCTCAAATCTGAGGGTGCAAAAAATATAAATATTGAGAAAATTGCCTTTAAAGTTGACCAAATGAAGTTCTTAGCAATGCATGTTACTAATAAAAATTTACATTTTGATATATTTCCGGTAGGAAATTTACAAAATATCTTCATGGAGCATGATCTTTACTTAATATCCCAATGATTTTTGGCATTAAAGAAAAATCGATAATTTTGACCCATACATTAAGCCTGGTTTTGTGGTCCAGGGTGACATTTGTGATCTTAGAGCCCACATACTGTTCCACAGCCATTTTATCATTTCCATAAAACACAAAACATATTCCAGGCACTTCCCTCCTTCCCCTCTGGCTCTTTTGTTGCAACATGCCTCTGACCGGATCAGACTCCATGACAGAGAATATGACACGAGAAAGGGACCATAAGCATGTCTCAAAGGAAAGCGAAAACAGCACTGGCTGGAGCCAAAAGCTGGATGTTTTGAACTCTGCATGCGTTTCGTGATAAAACAGAATTCCAGTGAGTTAGGAAGTGTGCAAAGAAAATAAACCGTTGTGTGATGCAGTGTGCTGCATGCATTCAGTCATGATGCTCCTCAGAATTATTGACACCTTGCCTCTTGAGGTACTTGGGTGACGCATCTGAGTGTCGATTTCAATGCAGGAACTTCAGTACAGCCTAATAAATGTCAACATCAGCAGCCATTGATCCGTTTGCACCACGGTTGGGACGGTATGGCAGTCTTTGCAGTCTGATCTGGTATTTGCGACAACTGAAACACACCATAGCATGCTTAGGATGCTTTGCTATGTAATTGCATCTGATCATTCTCATGTTCGCATGAAAATTTCTGTTGTAATAATGTTGCCAGTGCCCGCTGTTTATTTTTCATTGCCTATATCATGTAAGCCTGCCATGTCACAATGAATTGATACCAACTACACACATTTAAAAAGCCCTCCTGCCCATAAGGAAGCTGTGTGATTTATTGGGCAAATCAGTCTGAGCAATGTCAGCTGCCTTATTCAAGTCTTCGTGCATCTTCAACAAGATGAAGATGCACAATAATTTTGGATTCACCGACACATTCCCCACCACATCCATTCGCTCCTGTACAGCAGTGTCTGGAGATGACTGAAATAATTCTCTGGCGCTCTTGACTCTTCTTTCATGTTCCCATTAAATCCACTCACAAAGCCTGCAGTACAGAGGAAAAATGAACCCCAGCGGACGGCTGGATTTGGAAACCTTGTAAGAAACCATACTGTAGACATACAAAATGAATTGACCTAGAATATTTTTGCAAACCTGTATTTGTGCCTGAAAAATGCAACAATCAAACAGTTCAGTCCTATATTGACTTACCTCTTATAGGAATAGTGCAAATGTGACCCTGGACCACACAACCAATGATAAGTAGGGATATATTTGTAGCAATAGCCAAAAATACATTGTATGGGTCAAAATGATACATTTTCTTTTATGCCAAAAATCATTAAGATATTAAATAAAGATCATGTTCCATGAAGATATTTTGTAAATTTACTACCGTAAATATATCAAAACTTAATTTGTGATTAGTAATATGCATTGCTAAGAACTTCATTTGGACAAATTTAAAGGTGATTTTCTCTTTATTTTGATTTTTTTTTGCACTCTCAGATTCCAGATTTTCAAGTAATTGTATCTCGGCCAAATATTGCCCCATCATAACAAACATACATCAATGGAAAGCTTATTTATTCAGCTTTCAGACAATGTATAAATCTCAATTTCTAAAAAACTGATAAATGTGTAGTAAGCATTATTATTAGTGCATATGTGACCATGGACCACAAAACCAGTCATAAGGGTCAAGTTTTTGAAATTCAGATTTAGACATCATCTGAAAGCTTATATATAAATAAGCTTTCCATTGATGTATAGTTTCCACTAATAATATTTGGCCGAAATACAACTATTTGAAAATCTGGAATCCAGATTTGTCCAAAAGTTCTTAGCAATGCATATTACTAATCAAAAAATTACATTTTTATATATTTACAGTAGGGATTTTACATGGAACATGATCTTTACTTAATATCCTAATGATTTTTGACATAAAAGAAAAATCGATAATTTTGACCCATACAATGTATTTTTGGCTATTTTTGCCTACAAATATACCTGTGCTACTTATGACTGGTTTTGTGGTCTTACAATATTTATAATATTACTTAAAAATATTTTATTTTATTTATTTTAATTTATTTTATACTGTAAATATATAAAAACTTAATTTTTGATTAGTAATATGCATTGCTAAGAACTTCATTTGGACAACTTTAAAGGTGATTTTCTCAATATTTTGATTTTTTGAACTCTCAGATTCCAGATTTTCAAATAGTTGTATTTTGGCCAAATATTGCCCTATCCTAACAAACCATAAATCAATGCAAAACTTATGTATTCAGCTTTCAGACAATATTTAAATCTCGATTTGAAAAAAATTGACCCTTATGACTGGTTTTGTGTCACATATGTAAATGTGCGGTAAGCATTATTATTGTGCATATGTGACCCTGGACCACAAATCAGTCGTAAGGGTCAAGTTTTTGAAATTGAGATTTAGATATCATCTGAAAGCTTATATATAAATAAGCTTTCCACTGATGTATAGTTTCCACTGATAATATTTTGCCAAGAAAATCTGGAATCTGATGGTGCAAAAAAAATCGAAATATTGAGAAAATCGCTTTATAAGATTTCCAAATGAAGTTTTTAGCAATGCATATTACTAATCAAAACATTACGTTTTTATATGTTTAAAGTAGGGATTTTACAAAATATCTTCATGGAACATGATCTTTACTTAATATCCTAATGATTTTTGACACAAAAGAAAAATCGTCATTTTGACCCATACAATGTATTTTAGGCTATTGCTACAAATATAACCCTGCTACTTATGACTTGTTTTGCGGTCCAGGGTCACACACACACAAACACACACACACACACACATATATATATATATATATATATGTATGTTACAGAAAAAAGCAAAATAAACGTATATGTATTATGTACAATCTTAGAATATTTATAATGTTACAATTTTTATTTTATTATTTCATTATTTTTACTTTCAAAATTTTTGCTTAAAACATTTTATTTTATTTTATTTTATTTTATTAATTTGTTCACTCTTTAAATACTGGAAGGGATTTAATAAGTTTTCCGCTAATTATAACATATTTTTAGGAAATGTGTATTTGTCACAGTCCTTTTTATTAAAAGTGACAATACTTTGCTCATTCCTAAAATATTCTAGTTTTCTTCACAACTCTTTTGAAGCAGATGCTCACAAAACAGATACATTTTCCGCTACCCCCACCACTGCTTGTCTTTGCTGTGTGTGTGTATGAGAGAGGCTGTTTAGGAAGGTTTAGCATACAGCTGTTTGAGCTTCGCCTCTCCTCACTGCTTTAAGGTCTGTCGTCTTGAATCATGCTGCACGGCATCCATCCCACATCCACCCTAGGGCTCATTAAGGACACACTGTTTGCTGGCCGGTCACCTGCATTTTAGACGTGTAGCGCTTGTTATATTTTATCGTGTGTGTGTGTGGTTTCAAACACGGAAGAGTGTTACATATCTGTGAATTGGTTAGGAAAGGTCACCATTTTGTTTGAGGAGCTATGAATTATGAAGACTCTGGGATAGAGGGGGTGTTCACGTACCATGTTTCTTACAAATACATACATCTAGTTCACTCACCCAAGTGCGATCGTTTATGTTATTTCATATCACGCTCACTGTCTTAATCATTCGTGGTAGTCCCACGTAAAGGATTTATTATCTCGCTTCCTAACCTTTCTTCTCACACTCATTATCTGACAGGTAGAAATCCCAGCGTAAGCTCCCCATCCATCCGAAGCTAAAATGTTGCAGGCTTTCGGATAGCGGTGTTGTCATCTCTCTCTCTGTCTGTTTTATTCCCAAGGTCTCTGAGAAAAAGGATGAAGACCTAAAGGGGGGAAGGGAGGAATGAGGAGATGAAAACAGACATCTTCTGAAAGGTCAGGTTTTGCTGTGTTCTTTTTTTCCAGGTCAGCTCCTTTAGGCCTGCACCGTGTGACAGACATATTCAAACACACCTGTCACCGAGATGACTGATTGAGGGAAAAAATATCTGTCATCAGCCCTTTTACATTTACAGAAAAATTGCTGATGTACATCATAAAGCATTAAAACCCATGTCATTTCATGTTTCTGTGTCTCTGCTGTTACAGCAACACAATTCAATTCTTAAAAATAACATGTGACCCTGGACCACAATACCAGTCATAAGGGTCAGTTTTTCGAAAAAATTGAATAAGCTTTCCATTGATGTATGGTTTGATAGGATAGGACAATATTTGACTGAGATGCTACAACTATTTAAAATTGAAACTATTTGAATTTGGCCGAGAACAACTATTTGAAAATCTTGAATCTGAGGGTTAAAAAAATTCTAAATATTGAGAAAATCGCATTTAAAGTTGCCCAAATGAAGTTCTCAGCAATGCATATTTCTAATCAAAAATTGAGTTTTGATATATTTACGGTAGGAAATTTACAATATATCTTCATGGAACATGATCTTTACTTAATATCCTAATAATTTTTGGCATTAAAGAAAAATCGACCATTTTGACCCATACAATGTATTTTTGGCTATTGCTACAAATTTACCCGTGCTACTGAAGACTTTCTTGAAAGTTTTGTGGTCCAGTGTCACATATATGCATTGTGCTTTGATGTATTTGCATGTAAACACAGAGTAACTACTTCCTATATGTGCACAAGAAAAAAAAAGAAAATAAATGATGACATTTATAATACAAAAATTTCAAATGCTGTTTTTCTAAACATCTTATTCAAGATTAAGATCTACAAAATATTACAATTATTTATATATATTATTATTTTTTTTTTTCAATTACAGGAGACATCCAGGTATTTAGTGAATCTGTGGAATTATTTTTTTTGAATTGTGATTTAATTAATTTCTTTCTTTTAAAGCTCCATGCTCAAATAAAACTATGAATTAAATAAGCCTGAGAACTGAGAACCTGAATCACCATTTAACTCAATTAAAAAAATAAATACTTTATAATTAATGTATTAAACTTGACATGAGCAACCAACATTAATGTATTAACATAAAGAAACAATGAACAATACATTTATTACACTATTTATTAATCTTTGTTAATGTTAGTTAATAAAAATATAGTTCATTGTTTGTTAATGTTAGTCCATAGTGCATTAACTAATGTTAAACACAACTTGTGATTTTAGTACATTTAATGCATTAGTAAATGCTGAAATTAACATTTACTAAGATTAATAAATGCTGTAGAAGTATTGCTCATTCTTAGTTCATGTTAACTAATGTCAATCAATAAACCTTATTGTAAAGTGTTACCAATTAAATAAAAAATAAATCTGACCACAAAAAATATTCTGACCACAAAAATTCTTTACATGGTTCCAAAGTATGTACGCAATCATACGTTGATTTGATTGTAAAATGTGACCTTGGACCACAAAACCATCTTAAGTAAGTCTTAAGTAACACCGGTATGTTTGTAGCAATAGCCAAAACTACATTGTATGAGTCAAATGTATCGATTTTTCTTATATGCCAAAACTCATTAGGATATTACGTAAAGATCATGTTCCATGAAGACATTTAGTAAATTTTCTTACCGTAAATGTATCAAAACGTAATTTTTAATTAGGATTGTGCATAGCTAAGAAGTTTATTTGGACAACTTTAAAGGCGTTTTTGAGTATTTCGATTTTTTTGCACCCTCAGATTCCAGATATTAAAATATCTATATCCTGGCCAAATAATAATTCAGTCCTAACAAACATACATCAATGGAAAGCTTATTTATTCAGCTTCCAGATAAATCTCAATTTCAAAAAATTGACCCTTACGACTGGTTTTGTGGTCCAGGGTCACAAATCATACTTTGATTTGTGAAGTAAAAGCTCCTATGATTTGTTTTCTGTTTAAAATCTCAAAGCCTGCAGTAGCTCTGCAGTGCCTTGGATGTCACCCCACATTACTGGCCTGTTGGCCACTATTATAGCGCAGGCCTGGGGAGGGGGGTCTGAGGGCACAGTTGGACACTCTGAGCACATTAAGAGTGGCTGTCTTTATTGGATGTGATTGGTTTTAGTGATTTTATTGGTTTCATTGACTGTCTCTCCAGTATTTATCGGACCTCTCCACGCGCCCTAGACGATGTAACGGAAGGCCGATATGAATCTGATGTGACAATAAAAGGGCAATTATGTACAGGGAGTAGAATATCTGCTTCCTTTCACCTGGGAGAGGAAGAAGGGAAGGATGAGATAAAGAGAATGATTTTCTTCTTCCCATTCAGAGCGCCGTCATTGTTAAACATGGTGCTCCCAGCACACAATGAACGTATATATGTAAATACAGCATTCCTTTTGTGATGTATATGAATGACTTCTGAATGCCTCTTTAAGAGGTCACCTGACAACACCACGTATAAACTGCTTTGACGTTCCCCTGCTGCTGTTATTTACAGAGGAATTAAGATTTAGGACTTGTCTTTTTACTCTTTTAATCTACCGTTTTACATTTGCAAATGGATGTCATTCAATGCATCATTTAGCTGTTCATTCACTAAAGGAAACAGTTCACCCAAAAATGCAATGCCATTCTACAGAACTGAAAAGAAGACATTTTGAAGAAGTTTTAACGTAGGCTCATTGGAAATATGTGCCTCTATATACATTTCTGCAGAGCTGAAAAAACGTACCTATATGTATGAATCACTAGTTTCTGGTCGAAATTACCACTAGAGGCAGTAAAACTCCAACAACGTTAATTCACATGTAAGTATGATTTACAGCTACAGAGTTTTGATTAATAAAGCCTAATTTTCACACAGTTACTTAAAGAATATTATGTTATGACTTCAAAACAATTTTAACATCCTGTACGATTTGAAAACTGATACTTTCTGAGCTTTGTTGTCACATGTACAGCTTCATATGCATGCGTTTTCTAATTCAGTAGGTTTTCTCTGTAACTCACGCAATACGGCGTTGCACTTGAGTGATAAAGAGCTCTGGTACGAACCCCGTGAAACTACGGTTTGACAAAACAGCTCAAATCCGCACAAGAAAGTTAAAGTAGCACGGCTTCATCAACAAATGCGTTTTTTAAATCACTTTTGCATTTGTTAACACTATCAGGTAGGTTTACGGTTGGGTTTTAGGGGATATTTCCAACACGATAGAGCATTAACCTTTAGCGACGCTGCCTGGATATTTGAATTCTGAACAGCTGCAATACGAACAGTGATGCGAGGTTTTCACAACTAAACCCGCCCAATTGCTACTCAAAACTAGCCCAATCAGGTTTCGAGGGGGGTTCCCCCTTAAAAATCGCATTCTGGGGCATAAAATACATGTCTTTTTGTCGGGGTTCCCCTGGTAAATTCGCATTACAGTGGCTAAATATGATGTTATTGGGGTTGATTCAACCCACGGACATCAAAAACAACCGCGGACTTGGCAGCACCTCAAGCACCGAAATAAAAACATGCCATGGTCACGAATTGAGCATGTGTTTTAGCGCCACTCTCTGGACATTTCACTTCGAAACTGCCGCAAAATGTCAAATAATTGTCAATTTACTTTTAACTCAACCAATGTTTTATTCCTGCTAATTTCTACACACTAATGTGTTATAGTTACACAGTTTGTGTCAGTTATGTACACAAAATTACACAAAACGTGTTAAAATAGTCAACACAAAAAATGTGTTAAAAATGACCACATCCTTCAAAGGAGTTGTTCACTTCCAGAACAAACATTTACAGGAAATTTACTCACCCCTTGTCATCCATGATGTTCATGTCTTTTTTTTTGTCTTGAGTCGTAAAGAAATTATAGTTTTGAGGCAAACATTTTAGGATTTTTCTCCATATAGTGAACTTCGATGGTGCCCGTGAGTTTGAACTTCCAAAATGCAATTTTAATGCAGCTTCTAAGGGCTCTAAATGATCCCAGCTGAGGAAGAAGCGTCTCATCTAGTGAAACGATCTGATTCTTTTCTAAAAAAATTAACAATTTATATACTTATTTTAACCTCAAATGCTTGTCTTGTCTAGCTCTGCGTGCGTTCCGGTTCATGACAGTTAGGGTATGTTGAAAAACTCCCATCTAATTTTCTCCTCTAACTTCAAAATTGTCCTACTTTACCGCATAAGTGTTTACAAAGTGAATGCACAAAGAGGGTCAAACACCCTTTACAAAAAAAAAAGCCGCGATGTAGGAGGATTTTGAAGTTGGAGGAGAAAATGAGATGGGAGATTTTTGACATACCTTAACTGTCATTAACCAGAATGCACAGAGTTCACACAGAGCTAGACAAGAAAAGCATTTGAGGTTAAAAAGTGTATAAATTGTCAGTTTTTTTTTAGAAAATAACCAACCGTTTTGCTAGATAAGACCCTTCTTCCTCGGCTGGGACCACTTAGGGCCCTTTTAAACTGCATTTAAACTGCATTTTGGAAGTTCGAACTCACGGACACCATAGAAGTCCACTATATGGAGAAAAATCCTACAATTTTTGCCTAAAAAAAAAAACATGATTTCCTTACGATTGAAGAAAGAAAGATATGAACATCTTGGATGACAAGGGGGCGAGTAAATTATCTGTACATTTTTGTTCTGGAAGTGAACTACTCTTTGAATGTCTTCTGACAGATAACCTTATCTTATCTTCTTTACTCAAAAAAAAAAAACATGAATGAACATCAGAACACATTTTATTTCAACCGTGGAAATACATCAAAACATACAATTTTTCAAGTTAAGTCCACCAAAGTTAATCTACTCTCCTGTCTGATTTGCTTGTCAGACAGAATGTCAGATTCAGTGTTGTGATTGGTCAGATCGCCTGTCAATCAAGCTGTTTGCAACGGGTCAGTTACGATGTTGCAGAAATGTATACATAGGCACAGTTTTTCATGGGCCTGAACTTTGGTTCATAAAACAGACATTTCTCAAAACAACATCTTTTGTGTTTCACAGATGAAAATAGGACATGCAGGTTTGGGACAATATGAGCAAATGGACTCCATTTTTATTTTTGGGTGAACTATCCCTTTAATTTCAATTTATCAGAAAGGACTCGGTGGTTAACCTGACTCTGACGTGGTCTTACTGGCCACACAAAAAAAGTCACCTCAGTGAGATTCAAATATAGTGATTTTACTCTTAAACATATTTACAAAAACTTGCCATTTCCTGTGAAATGGCAAAATTAGGCATTTTATGTTAAAGTTCATGTTCACCTCATGATTTACTTACCCTCAAGCCATCCTAGGTGTATGTGACTTTTTTCTTTGAGACGAATATAATCGGAGTTGTATTAAAAAATCTCCTGACTCTTCTAGGCTTTATAATGGCAGTGAATGGCTGTTGAGATTTTGAAGCCCAAAAAAGTGCATCCATCCATCATAAAAAGCACTCCACACAGCTCTGGGGTATTAATAAAGGCCTTCTGAAGCAAATCGATGCGTTTGTTTAAGAAAAATATACATATTTAAAACTTTAAAAACTGTCATACGCACATTCATGAGAGAGTGGCATTCCAGTGGATGACGTAGACGTAAGCTTCAGTGAGAATATGCTAGTCTCATGAGAACCAAGTTTTGTTTGCAGCGAAAGGAAAACCAGTCTCCTCTTGGCTGGTATCGAAATCCTCTGACATTTTGTTTTTACAAATCCTCATCCTAATTTGTGACAGGTGTTTTCTTTTTCTCTCATCTCTGCACTTCCATATTCATCACTTCTTTAGAAGTAAAAAAAAACAATCCTTTTATAGAATCCTGAAAAAATGTATCATTACTTCCATAAAATGAGTTCTGAAGGATCATGTGACACTGAAGACTGGAGTAATAGCTGCTAAACATTCAGCTTTGTCATCACAGGAATAATTACATTTTAAAACATATCCAGACAGAAAACAGTTATTTTAAATTGCAACAGTATTTCACAACATTAATGTTTTCACTGTATTTTTGATCAAATAAGTGCAGCCTTGGTGAGATATCTTTCAAAACATGAGAAAAATCTTACCAACCGCAAACTTTTAAAACAGTATCTCCCATCTTGCAGAGTATGTCCTTGTTTTTTGATTCACAATGAATAAAATATGAAGAGGTGAGCGTTCCTAGTCTCTCGCGTTGCCTTACATGCCTCTCAGAAAATAAATCAGTGTTGTGTCAGCTGACCTGGCATTAAACAGGCTTTTCAGAGGAGAATTCGGTGTTTGATGGCGCTCTTTGGTCCGCACTGCAGGACTCGGTGCATGAAATGTTGTAGCGGTGACAGCGAGCCACGCGTGCTTCCGTAAAACACCGTTCTCATTGTGCCGAGCGTCTGCAGTGATAGACACCTCCGTCCTCACCCTCGTTCTTTTTCTCTCGCAAATAAGACAAATGCATATAGAAATAACTTGAATCGTGATAGTTGGCGAAACAGGCTGATAAATAATTTCCACTGTGTTTCTGGGATAAGGTGTGAAATGATCAGAATTATTTACGGCTATTATATCCAATTAAAGCCTGTGAGTGCTGTTGTGCTGTTTTATTGTGCTATAAACTGCTACCGCATGTGCTTCAGTAGCCAAACACAATGAGCTCCAATACACGCCGTCTTACTGGCAGGATCCCGGTCAGAGGGTTGATGGGGGGGGTGCGAAGAGGAAAAGAATTAGAGGAAGATGTTAGGGGCTGGTTTTGGCTGTGGCCCTCTGGCACAGGGGTCTCTATGAATCAGTCAGCTTTGTTAGTTTTGGAGCAGATCCTAGTTGTAGTGTTTAAACGGTCCATTCTTCCACTTCAGGCCTATTAAAGTCCTGGCTGAAGAGTCATGTAAACTTAAAACAGTTCATATAGCCTCCAATTCTCTGTCATTCTAATGGCTCAAGCCATTACCCAACTCTGTTGTCATGGAGAGCTGCTCGTTTGTCTCCGTGGAAACCTTGATTGCCCAAGATGTGCTGATATGGTCAGCTCAGGAGTAATATCTTTCGGTCTGACGTGCGCATTGATTTATTTTTTATCTGATGACTAGAAAAAAACGCTTGTAATTGGTTGTAAAAGAGTGTTTTTGTATATATGTTGATGACGATTACACAAGTATGTGGGTTCTCGATTACGTTCTAAACCTAAATTTATACTCTTGTCATGAAGGTGTGTTCATGTTTTTTCTTTGTGAAATATGAATCATACGTCGATCCTCAGAATCACAAGTAGCCAAAGAGAGGGAAAGGACACAGTAGAGTGACTCTTCGTGGTGTGTGAACACACACTTGCAAAAATAGGTGCGTAAATAGTGCTTGTTTGATAAAATTAATATTTAAGATCTCTTCATGACTTTAAAGGGACAGTACACCTTTAAATGACAAATCTGTGATCATTTGCTCACAATCATTTCATTCCAAACCTGTGTGGCTTTCTTTGTATGTGTTGAAAATATATTTTTTTTACCCATACAGTAAAAGTCAATGGAGTCCAGTGTTGTTTTGTACCCAATTGTCCATACATGTTTGAAAATGACAGTGAGGAAATGACGAGTAAATGTTTATTTTGAGGTGAACTGTCCCTTTAAGACATGCATCTTCAAAGTAAAATGCTCTCTGGCATGAAGTTATTAAAACTCTGATGTGTTGGATAATTTTATTTGATTGATATTTTTCGGTACGAACATGGCGGTTCGGAGTTGGACTTCCTTCTCTATCTTTTCCTGAATTTCATGCTGGTCTCCTCATATCCTTTCCTGTTCTGGCTCTCCACTCGCTTATCCGTTTCTCCAAGCTGGCTCTTTATTCGTCTTCTGCTTCTTTTCTCTATCTCACATCCTCTTCCCGCCTCTCCTTTTCTACTCTTCTCCTCTCTCATTCCTCTCACTCATCCTTATTTCTCTTCTCTCTTTCGCTCTATCCTGCATGCTTCAGCAGCCCCTCTCTCTCTCTCTCTCCCTCTCTCTCTCTCCCTCTCTCTCTCCCTCTCTCCCCCTGTCTCTCTCTCTCTGGCTCTGCCTTTGCTTGCCCGCAATTTATGCTGATTGGACCAGCTGTTCCACTTAAAGTTGCCATGGCAACCACAACCGGTCACCTAGCAACCATGCCCATCTCTCCGAGCTCTCCACAGGCAGAGAGAGAGGGTGAGAGAGAGAGAGAGAGAGAGAGGAGGAGGTTGGGGGATGTGAAAATTCCTTTGGATTTATTTTTATGGTAGTGTGTTTTTTTTGGGTCAAATTCAAATGGTCCAGCAGCAGTGTATTTATTATTTATGTAGGATTGTGTATAACAGCATTCCTGTATAGGCTGGTAGATTTATATGATCAAAGGAATATTTAATTTGTCAAAAAAGGGCGACTTTAGGTAAAGTGCGACAACTTTTTTAAAAATTCTTTAAATTATTATGTCTTATTTAAACATAGAGAAAAAGCTTACAACATAGAATGCTTTGGCAATGCTCCACTGGTATAATCATGTCAGTATTGATACAAAATTACATATATGTGCTGTCAAACAATCAGTTGCTATTAATCGCATCCAAAATAAAAGTTTTTGTTTACATAATGTATGTGTGTACATGGTGTATATTTATTAAGTATATATAAATGCACACACATGCATGTATAAATTTAAGAAAAATATATTATGTATATATTAAATATATTTCTATTTTTTAAATTTTTTTTACTTTGAATAAATTCACACAGATTATTTTAGAGCTATACTCTATTATTATAATCATGTCAATATTAATAAAAAAAACCTGGTCACATACACTGTAAAAAATGACTGTGAATTTTACGGTAAAAACTGTAAAAATGCTACAGTAAAAACATGTTAAATGGTTAACGGTATTTTACAGTTAATAACCGTAAAATTACATTTTTAAAATTTGGTGGGTTTTTTTTGTTTAACCTTTTAACTATCACCCCCTATCTTAAACATAGACATAAAAATGCACTATTCGAAGTTCGAAGTGTACTATTTCCATGGTAATGCATTGTCTGATTTTAAAATGGTTTTCAAAGGATGAATTTTGAGATTTTAAGTTTTTAGTTGATGTATAATTTCTTAAAGTTTCTATTGTGTGATAGGGGAAAAAGGCAACGAAGAAAGTCTTTTTGTGACAAAGGTCAGAACTCCTGTTATGATGTAGATTTTTGAGGTGCACTCTTGTCATAAATGAATCTATTAGTTTTCCTACATAATTTAGGGGTCTTAGGCCTTCCCAATGATATGTAGTCTGTCATGATTAGATTAGGATTTATTTGTAAAATGGTGAAGTAAACTTAGGCGTCCCACAGAGGGGACGGTGACAGTTAAAGGGTTAAATAACTCTTTCTTCTTAGTCTTTTCTTATTAGTTTTGTACATTAGGGTTGTATGTTACATCTATTGTTGTTAAATGAATGTTTATTGCATTATTTCAGTTTCATGTGTGTTACCATGTTTAGTGTTGTGCACCTTCTATATATGTTAATATTTAAAAGCTTTGGTTCATCATGTGACTTTCTCATCATCACATTAACATTATATCAGTTAATAAATTACGGTATTTACTTGTAAACAGCAACCACAGCTGCTGTTTTTTTACTGTAAATTTTACAGATTTTTTTTTCAGTGTACATAAATTAGTGCTGTCAATTAAAAAATTAACTAAATAATCACACATTTTCTTCTGATATTAATTGTGACTAATCCCAGATAAATCCCGTCTAACATTAAGGTTTTTAAATATTCTTTTATATTGCAAAGATTTCACATTCAATCTTCAAATGAATGTAGAAACAACATAAAGACAGTATGTTTTTAATATTTTTTTGACTGAAGGTGAGTATCACTGAGACCGATAGTACTGATGTGTAACGTGGGGTTTGGGTTTATATTTTACGGTCGTGTATTCTGTAACAAGGAGGTCCACTGAAGCGGCGAGTTGTTGATGAACCCAAATGCAGTTTTACTGAACAGTGTTTAAAATCCAAAATACAAACAAACGAAGACTTGACTTGACTTGACTTGACAATAGCTTGACTTGGCATAAAACAGACTTGACTTGACAATGGCTTGACAAAAACAACTCACTGAACAGCAGGTTACAACATCAATACACAACAAGGAACAATGGCTACATGAGGGCTATATATATCAAACAAAGGTCACATGACACAAACCAACCAATGAGAAACAAGACACATGACTTGGACAACCAATCAGAACATGACACATTGAACAGAGCAACCAATAACAGTAATATACATGAGGGCAATGGAATCACATGACTAGACAAGGACCATGGCAAAACATCAAAATAAAAGACATGAAAACATGAACGTGAAACAAAACCCAAACCCCACGTTACATGATGTCTCTAGGAAATTGTTCTTTTTCCCCCTAATATTTAACCACTGACTATAGCCATTTAACATTACAGTATAATTGAGAGCTATCAATTTTAACAGTTATTAAACTTTAAAAAATAATCTAATTGAAGTTAACTTAAAATAATCTTCACATAAACCCATTATTTACCTGTTCTCCTCAGCAAGTAGGAAATAGAAATTAAATAAAGTTATCAAACACTAAATACTAAAAAAAAAAATTGATGAATCCTTAAAGCTACAAAAGTTGATTTCCTCTTTTGTTCTTTTGTTCTTTGATAAACAGACATCACAGCAGCTGGGTTATTAACTTATTTGGCTGCTATTACTTTAAGAGCTGCCGCTGGTGAATGTGATGTGGATCTGACACGTATGCTCGTAGTTTCATTCGCGCTTTAATATGAAATGATACAGGCTACAGCGCCGCATGTGTGCTTGCACTTGAAGGCTGACAGGACAGGTAAATTTGTTTTTATTGACATATGGCCACAAAACATCTCATCTGACCGCAGTTCACTGTTGTTCTACTGAAGCTGCCTCATCACCTGTACTTTTCCCGCAGAGTTGGACTAGCGCCTGGCGCTGAAGTGAAGTTGGAGTGCGTGTCTGAAAGTCCCCCGTTTCATGTGCACTTCTTGTCAAGGAAAAAAGAGAAAGAAGCAATACATTTAAAAAATTATAAAACATTTTAAAATGACCAGACTGAAAGTAATCACAGTAGATCAGCCTATCAAGTGCAAAGCAAATGTACCATACAAGCTATGGCATAGTGATGGCATGACTTTCCAGTGGCACGCTGTGCTGTAGAGCAGAGTTTGTGTCGTCCCGTTCTCTTGGTGCTATTCTGAGCTGAGGATCCTCTTGAGCTGTGCATTATCTAACATGTTAAAGTGGAGCAGCTTACACGCTGCTTAGTGCTAATGGTCTTTCCTGCTGCCCAGCGGCGTTCAGATCTCACCTTAGTCTCACCTCAATCACCTGATCCCAGCGCACTGCATCTGACAGGTGCATAACAAGCCGCTCCTAGGTGCTGAAAGTTAATTCCCACATTTTCATCACATTTGTTTTGATGTTGTGTGTGTATGAGCTGAGGATTCTCTCTCTAGGAGCTTCCAAGTGCCACTCAAAAGGTATTTTGATTCATTCCACCTAGAATGTATGTGGGTTTCAGCCAGTGACTTTTGACATAGTTTGCATGCAGGTAAATGTGTCAGAATGTCAGAAAAATCATGAAATGTTGTTAATAATAATAATAATAATAACAACAACAACAACAACAACAATATAATAAAATTATTAAAATAAAATTATTATTATTACTATATCATTGTTATTATCAATAATAATATGAAGTCACAAGACTAAAAGAAACAAACCCAAAATTGCTGGTATTATTATTATTATCATTATTATCAGCATGTAGTGACGATAATGATAAATTCTATAAATAATTTATATATTGTACATTATACACTATTATAAACACTATATAGGCTATATATTTTATAATTGTTAGAACTGATTAATATTAATAACAATGATATTATTAATTATTATTATTATTATTATTAAATATTTTATTTGTATATATTTTCATTTTACTTATTATTATTATTATTATATTATTATTATCATATATTAGTAATAATAAATTCAAATAATAAATTATTTAAATAAAAAAATAATACAAGCAATATTCTAAACTATTTTAGAAACACTGTTATATCCATTATTATTATTATTATGATGATGATGATGATTAATATTATTATTTTTTTAAGTAATGATACAATAAAATCAGCACACTGAAAAAAACAAATCCAATATTGCATTCTTTCTACTGGTGCTTGGCAGTAAACAACAACAACAACAATAATAATAATAATTATAATAATAATAATTATTATTATTATCATCATCATATAGTAGTAATAATAAATTCAAGTAATACAATATTAAAATGATTAAAATAATATGAACAATATTATAAACTATTATAAAAATATTGTTATTATTATTATTATTATTATTATTATTATTATTATTATATTTATTTATTTATTTATTTATTTTTTCAGTAATGATGCTATAAAATCACCACACTGGAAAAACAATTATTATTATTGTTAGCATTATCATTAGCATTATTATTAGCATTAGTATTACTATTTTCTAGAGCAAATTATTTATTAAAAATAATACAACAATATGATAAACTATTATAAAAAATCTATACATTATAAAAAATATTGTTAGATTAATAGCATTAAAAATAATATCCATGATGATGATGATGATGATTATTATTATTAAATATTTTCATTTAATTGTTCATGTATTATTATTATTATTATTATTATTAGCATATAGTAATAATTATTCAAATAATACATTGTTTATTAAAAATACAAACAATATTATAAATGCTTATGAAAATGATATATTATAAAAATGTTGTTAGAGATTAATAATATTAATAACAATACTATCAATTATTATTATTAGGAAATATTTTGTAATAATTTTCACTTCATTTGTAATGTATTATTATTATTATTATTATAGCCATTTTATTATAGCTAGTATATAGATTTAAATTTGCCTTTGTGTAAATATGTCTGTATTGGTATGTGTGTGTATGGTGTGGCAGGGTGTGTGTGTTTGTGTGTCTGAAATGGCCACTCACTTTGCCACATTAAGTCCTAATACCAGGCAGCTTTTCACTTAAAGGTGTGATGTGCTTTCGGCTCTGTGTTGGGCTGGAGAGCTCATGTTTATTCATGTCTTTAAGAGCACTCCTGTTAGATTTAGCTGAACGGGCCAGTTTTCCTGTTTTTTTTTTTCCTCTCTCTCTCTCACTCTTCTTTACTTTAGAGACACATTCATATGGAAATGACTGCCTACTTACCTGTTCAGTATGTGTGTCTCTTTAAGCGTAGAGGTCAGTCTCACTGGAAAACTCTATGCTTATTTTATTGCCAGTCTGCCATAATAGAATCCTCCTCTCTCACACAACTGTGTGAAAAGGTTGTGATGAAACCGTTTAGCCGAAATCACAGTGGCCGGCGACATACAAAAAAGTTGAAACATGCTGCCCCGGTGTAAACGTGTGTGTGTGAGCATGTTTGCATGTGTGTGTGTTTAGGTCAGTGTTAGGCTAATCTTCAGAGCTCATCCTCACTTCTCTCAGCAGAAGGAGGGAAATCCTCCTGGCCTTCTGTAATGGGGGAGCAGTGAGGAGAGGTGTGTCTATTTCTTCCTGTGGCTCCGTCTCATTCCCTTTCTTGTCTTTTTTTAGTCAGGTAGAACACACACTCCCGGCTGGATTTAGGCTGTGATGGCAGGATGACAGTGCAGGGTTGGCCTCTGCGGTTCAAAGCGGGGTGTCCGCTCTGTCTGCTTGCTTTCTGACGCTTTTTGTGCTCTCTGCACCGTTGTGGTATAAATACATCCACCTGTGGGGGAGTGAGTGAGTCACATGTCCCTCCAGAGTCCACAACATGGCTGGCAAAAATAGAGTCAACTTTTCACATTTGCTGAAGTGTTGCTGGCCCCTGTAAAACTTGCTATAGTGATGGTTGTGTGTTTTGGGTGTTCTGAGTGGTTGCTAGGGTGTTGCTATGTGGTTGCCACAGTGTTCTGAGTGATTACCAGTGTATTCTGGGAGGGTAAGTAAATTCCTGTGTGGTTGCTAAGGTGTTCCAAGTAATTGTCAGTTTATTGCTGTGTGGTTGCTAGAGCATTTAGTGTGGTTGTAGGGTGTTGCTGTGTGGTTACTAAGGTGTTATGAATGGTTTCTAAGGTGTTCTGAGTAGTTAGCATGTTACTATGAGGTTAGTGTAATATTTTGTGGTTGTTAGATGTTCTGAGAGATTGCTAATGCATTTCAGATGGTTGCTAGAGTGTTTCTATGCAGATCTTTAGATGCTCTGGATGGTTGCTAGGGTATTGCTAGGCAGTTGCTAAACAGAAATGTTAAGAGTTATATAGTAGTGTGTTATTCTGAATTCAGCCAAGGTATTCTGGGTGTTAGTGTGTACTGGGTGGTTGCTAAGGTGTTCTGAGTGGTTGCTAGGGTGTTGCTATGTGGATGCTATGTGGTAATTCTGGGAGATCACCAATGTGTTCTGTGAGGGTAAGTAAATTCTTGTGTGGTTGCTAAAGTGTACAAGTGTTTGTCAGTTTATTGCCGTGTGGTCGGTAGGACATTTAGTGTGGTTGTAGGTTGTTCCTATGTGGTTACTAAGGTGTTATGAATGGTTTCTATGGTGTTCTGAGTAGTTAGCATGTTGCTATGAGGTTAGTGTAATATTTTGTGGTTGTTAGATGATTTGAGAGGTTGCTAAGGCATTTTAGATGGTTGTTAGTGTGTTTCTGTGCAGATCTTTGGGTGTTCTGTGTGGTTGCTAGGGCATTGCCAGGTAGTTGCTAAACAGAAATGTTAAGAGTTATATAGTAGTGTGTTATTCTGAATTCAACCAAGGTGTTCTGAGTGGTTGCTAGGGTGTTGCTATGTGGGTGCTGTGGTGTTCTGAGTTATAACCAATGTGTTCTGGGAGGGTAAGTAAATTTCTGTGTGGTTGTATATGTAAGCCTATTGCTGTGTGGTTGCTATGGCATTCTGGGTGGTTGTAGGGTGTTGCTATGTGGTTACTAAGGTGTCATGAATGGCTGTTCTTGGTGGTTGTATACTAGTATGATATTTAGGATTCAGTCAGCGTTTTCTGGGTGTCTGTTAGCCTAGCTAGAGTGTTCTGGGTGGTTGTTAGGCTGTTGCTATGTGATAATGTGTTCTATGTGGTTACTTGGGTGTTGCTATATGGCTGCTAAAGTGTTCTGAGTAGTTACCATGCTGCTATGTGGTTAGTGTGATTATTTTGTGGTTGTTAGATGTTTTGAGAGGTTGCTAGGGCATTTTAGATGGTTGCTAGTGTGTTTCTAGCAGATCTTTGGGTGTTCTGTGTGGTTGCTAGGGCATTGCTAGGCAGTTGCTGAACAGAAATATTAAGAGTTATATAGTAGTGTGTTATTCTGAATTCAACCAAGGTGTTCTGGGTGTTTGTTAGTCTGTGATTGCTACTGTGTTCTAGGTGGCTGCTAAGGCGTTGCAATGTGGTTGCTAAGGTGTACTTAGTCTCCGCTAGGGTGTTGGTATGTGGTTGCCACGTTCTGAATGATTACCAATGTGTTCTGGAAAGGTAAGTAAATTGCTAAGGTTTTCCAAGTACTTGTCAATTTATTGCTGTGTGGTTGCTAAGGCATTTTAGATGGTTGCTAGAGTGTTTCTATGCAGATATTTAGATGCTCTGGATGGTTGCTAGGGTATTGCTAGGCAGTTGCTAAACAGAAATGTTAAGATATACATAGTAGTGTGTTATTCTGAATTCAGCTGAGGTATTTTGGGTGTTTGTTTGCCTGTTGCTATGTAATTGCTAGTGTGTTCTGGGTGGTTGCTAAGGTGTTGCAGTACGGTTGCTTAGGTGTTCTGAGTGGTCACTAGGATGTTGCTATGTGGCTTCTAAGGCTTTCTGAACTGTTAACACATTGCTGTTTGGTAGCTAAAATGTTTTGAATAGCATATTGTTAATGGGTTGATTGGTTGTTCTGGGTGGTTGCTAGGGTGTTGCTAAGGTGTTCTGAGTGGTTGGTTCAGTGCTGTGTGGTTGATACGGTGTTCTGAGTAGTTGTTAGTGTGTTGTTTTGTGGATACTAGGGTGTTCTGGGTGGATGCTGAAATATTACTTGCTCAGTTACTAGGGTGTTGCTAGGTCATTACTTATTTGTTCAATCCTAATTATAAGCAATAACAAATGTATTGCTTGCTTTATAAAAAACACTAAGTAGATTTCCAGCCATTCCTGTAACATTTTTTCCTTGACGGGTTCAAATTTAGAGCTCATTTATCAGTTAAATGTAAAAATAATTTAATTATAAATGCAGAATATTCTGTTGCTGTGAGCAGTGATTCTGTCTGCCCGTTCATTTTCCTTATCTTTGTTTTTTTATTCACACTCTCCCACACTATCCTGCTTATGTTGTCCTCCATCTCTTTATTATGGCTTCATGCGCATGTCATTTGAAATAACATTGGTCTGTCTGTGTCTCTCCCTTCACATTAGTTATTTTCTTCTCTAAATTCCTCTCCTGATGTCTCTGTGAGTGAGCAGGTCACAGAGCAGTTAGTCATTGATCGCTTCATGTGTATTTATACACTAGCATATGAGCTGTGAATATGGCACCACTGCGTCACTGTGAGGCTGAAAAACACACTGATGCGACCCTGAAACGCGTATATGCTCAAACACAAAGGAAATTCCTTGTTGAACAAAAGACTCTTCCTGTTTCATATATAGCAGTAGCATATGAGTGTTTTTTTTAAACTAGGATAAATGCCATAGTAATGTAGATAAATGCCGAAGGCGCTGAGGTGACGACTCCTTATGAGTCTCTCTCTACCTCCTCAGTGCAGAGACGTAATCTCGCTGATCGGAAAACTCAGATTTAATTATCTGCTCACACACACGCAAACACACACATGTGTTTGTCGAAGCCTCGGCTGGAGAAAGAGGTCAAAGGTCAGGGTACAACTACCATCTGCGTTTCCCTGTTCTCACCTCCCCCCTTAAGTTTTCAAATGTCACATTTCACCCCAGCGAAGAGACACCTGCCCCTCCTGCAGAGGGCCTTTTCTTCGCTATAGGCAGTCATTAAGTCTCTTTGTTTGCAATGATAAATTAGTAAAAATCCATATATTTGTGTTCCTGAATCTTTAAAAGAGCAGCAAAATTAAAGCAACATTTTCTAAAAATAAATAAATAATAATAATATATGTATATATATATTTCTAGATTTATTTAAAATATATTTATTTTTTTTATTTTTTTTTCTGAGAAAATGTTGCTTTAATTTCTTGCAAACTGTAATCCATTACTGATTCCAAATTACATGACAAAAATTGTAGTTAGTAACGTAATCCATTACATTATACTTTTAGGTAATATAATTGACTTTTAGATTGCTTTTGACCTAACTGGTTTATCACGTTGATTTAAATAGTATAATCTTGCACCATGTTGATATAAACACAAAGTGCATTAAACATTACATTATGGCAGGGTTTCCCAAACTGGGGTTTGTGAAGGAACTGCAAGCAATTTGAAAAGGTAATAAATAATTAAATCCTAAAAATGTAACATTAAAATAAGGCATTTTAAAATAACATTAATTAAAATAAAACACTTACTAAAACATGAAATTTGTTTACTGCTAGTTTATTGCTGTAACAATAGTCTGATTCTGAGTATTTTAAAATGTCATTTAAGCTAATTACAAGTATTTCATTTTTGGAATTTGATTACGTAATCCAGATTCCAAATTACATGTAATCAGTTACTACCCAGCTATATATACTGTAAGATTATTTAAAGCTATATTTGTATTAAATGAGAAAGTATTAAGTAGACATTACAAATAGTAACTTTAGAAAGAAATATTTTATTTGATTCAACATAAAATGTATTACACATAAATGTCTAGGCTACAACAGCCAAAATAAACTATGGAACATAAAAGAAGATAATTTGAGAAACATTTTTAGTTTGTTCATGCAATGGAAGTCATTGGTAACCAAAACAGCTTTGTTACCAACAGTACCTTCTCAAATGATGACATAATTTACATTTTTTGGGTGAACTTTAAAGTTTTTTTCACATATTTTTTAAATGAAATAATATTGTAAATAGGAAACTAAACAGCTGATTCATTCAGATATTTGGTTAACTGTATGAATGGGCCTTTGATTCATTGATTCACCTGATTCGTTCAAAATGTGGATTCATTTAGAAACTAAATACCGCTGTGTTGTGGATGAACAACAGTTCTGCCATGGCTGGCTTTATAAGTAATATTTTTGTTGGCAAAAATTAGCAAAAACAGATAATATTGTGTTTAAAATATAACACAATATTAACTTCTAATACAAAATACAAACAGCGCTCGTATGATTGCTCTCACTGCTTATGTCATATCGCTTATCATATAATATAAATATAAGACAAAAACTCATACCGGGATATTTTTTGCCTCAATATCTTGAATTTTAGGGCATATTTGTCAGCAGTTAACTGTATGAAATGTAAGATGATGGTCCAGTGCATTAACTGTGTTAAAATATTTGAATTGCGTTATTTTTAATAACTAATTAATCAACACGTTGAACTGACAGCCTATATATATAATACACATATACATGTTCATAGTTAACCCCTTAGCATTCCTTATGCACCATACTGCATGTTCATGTTTATTTATGTTCATATATTTATTTCTACAAATTAATATATTGTAATTTGTTTGCTGCATTTATTTATGTACTGTCCTGTTAATATCCATTTATTAGCAGTTAAAAAACTGGGGTTGATTTTAATGCCTTCAGACTTCAGTGTCACAATTTTTTTTCTAGAAGTTTTCGATAAAAAGGAAGTTAAAAAGAGCATTTATAACATATAAATTATTTTCTACATCATAGCTGAAGAAAAATATAAATTAAAAAATGAAAGAAAATCTTACTCACCCCGACCTTGTGAACTATAATGCATATCCTTATTCCCTGCCCCTCCTTTTTTTTCATATATATACTTCTACTTCTCAACTGCTACCCTCGTACAAATAAAGGTGCTTTAAAAGGTTCTTCACAGCGATGGCATAGAAGAACCATTTTTGGTTCTACAAAGAACCATTCAGTCAAATGTTCTTTAAAGAACCATCTCTTTCTTACCTTTTTATCATCTGAAGAACCTTCTTTTGCCACAGAGAACCTTTTGTGAAACAGAAAGGTTCTTCAGTTGTTAAAGGAGTCATCGGATGCCCATTTTCCACACGTTGATATGATTTGTAAGGGTCTTAATGAGACTATAACATACTTTGGTTAAAATTTCTCAGTAGTAGTGTAAAAAACTCCCTTTTTACCTTGTCAAAATCAGCCCTTTTTAGAGCAAGCCATTTTTTTTGCATTTGCCTTTAAATGCTAATAAGCTCTACTCGCCCCGCCCCTCTCCTCTGTGGAGTGACGAGCAGTACTGTTCCCGTTAGCCGCGAAACTTGCTAACTAACACATTATTAGGAAAGGCGATTTGCAAAGATGCATTAAAAACCCTTATACTCACTTCTGCTGTAGGTGAAGCTGGATCACAAATGATTTGCGTGAACATAGACGCATTTAGGCAGACCGGGGATTATTGCATTTTTTTTTTCAAAAACAAAAGTAACGTTAATCCTCTGCGTCTTTAGCAGCTGAGATGTCGGGAGTAAATGATGACTGCTATGTTTAGTATTACATCCAATAACAGAGCACCTCAATCGCACAATCTGAGACATTCTTGTCTTCCCCTGTGCCGGAGTCAAAACAATGGTGGTCAGACTGCCACAGTTCACTCAGGGCTGTCAATCAACTATCTTGGGAGCGTCCTTGGTCGGTGTGATGTCACACAGACAGGATGCTGGTAATGGCTTGATTTGAAAAAGGGGATATTACTTATAAGGATTTAAAAAAAAAAACACTGGGTGGATTTTTATCATTATAGAGTGGACACACACTGCCAACACTCATTTATGTTCAAACAACATGTAAAAGTGAGTTTTGCATGACCCCTTTAAAGATTCTTTATGGAACCATTTAGACAAAAAAGGTTCTTCTATGGCATTGTGTAGCACCTTTATTTTTAACAGTGTAAATATTTACGCTTAATATAATAACGTTGTATTGTAGAGTACTACTTTAGTGATTACAAACAGTTTGACTGTTTAATTTAACTATTGCTCTAGTTTTGGCCCTGCTTTGTGTTTTAAAAAAAACTTTTGAAAACCACAAGCTATCATTTTTATCTGGTTAGTGCCATTTTAAAGAAACCATTTAGAAGTTAGACTCTGAACCTCCTACACTGCAACACAATGCAACACTGCAGCTATACTGTACTTTAACTACACACATTCTGCTAGTTGACTAGTTTAACCAATTTAATTTAACTTATGATATCATTTAATTCAATAAAATGCTAATTGAATCTCAGTACAGAACAACTTGGTTGCAATTGCATTGCAACACTAAATAAATGTTTTATTAAGGGTTGTATTAAAACATTTGTTTGAGTGGACTGAATGAGTCAGTATTTTTTTTTGTTCATCTTTGTGTCTGTACAGTCACTGCTATCTACACCCGGTGGACCAGACGAGGGATTACACCAGGATTAAACATCCTAATCTGACACACACTCTGATTGGTCCTGAATAAGGAAGCAGTGATACTGTATGCAGAGAGCAGTGCTCAGCTCTAAAATGGTGGAAGAACTGAGACAGAGAGAGAAAAGAAACGAATCCGTTTCAAACACGTATATCTCTACGTACAGCTACGAAAATATGACCAGCATGTATATGTATACACACGCTTGCGCTTTATCCTACACAAATTAACCCACTCACAACCTACTGTTCAGAATTATGACTTTCTCACAGCCAACCGTTAGCTGCTATTACAGGAAAAAGCATCACCAAATTCACTATTGATCGTCTCTCTTTTTCTGTTCCTCTCTGACAGGTATTTGACCTTCCTCTTCTTTTCTTTGGTTTTCACAGCAAAGGAAATGAATAGAGAGATGGAAAGCTTAACTGCAGGAGAGCTGTTTTAAAGCTTTGGGAACAGTGGGGTAGTGGGAGGGCGAGTTTGGCTGCTTTAAGCCGAGCTTTGACTGGTGGTTTATCTTTATTATCGAAAACCATAATTGAAAATCGACCCATGGCTCCAGTATTTTAGATTCGGAGGCGTGCTTCCAAAATATTGTCAATAACAAACCGTTTGAGCGTCTTTTTTCATTTGTTTTACGCTAGGCCTAAATTCGCGTGGGCGTCTGAGTATCAAGTGTCGTATTCAAAATATTTGACTGTAATGGATATTTTTTGGTCCTGTTTTTAAACAAACCATTTCATAGATGGACTTGTCCAGAGGTCCAATTCAGTGACACTTTTACCCTCTAAAAGAGAATAAAAAATAAAACCCGGTCATCGTTTGAACACTCTGCTCTTTCGTTCTCAGGAGGTAGCCTTTTTCGTGCTACAAAATGATTCAAAAACGATCATATTTAATTCAAACTAAAATTAATCTGTTCGGCAGCCAGATGGTTATGAGTCTCACATGAATTCAAAAGACAGAGAAGGAGAGAGAGAGAGACATTTTCCCTCAGGACAGCGCAGGGATTATCGTGCTCGCTGGAAAATTTTGATTTGCTTTGTGAGCGCGGGCCCACACAACTGCCTCCATTTTCTGCGTGTGTTGTCCAATTATATAGCTCACAGTGTTTCAAAGTATGCTTGTGTTCTGTCTACATTGCCAAATTATTGTTTTCATACATCAGCTGCAAACTTTAATGTCATAACTGAAGAACAGCCATGCATTCGCTTTATTATTATTTTTTTTAAGGCTGCCCGTTACACTGTGAGGACAGGACAGTAGGAGGGTTCAGAGCGTCCTGACTCGTGGTGACCCCCTTTGTTCAAGCGAGTACACACAGACAGATGGTTCGAGCCGTCCTGCCGAATTTGTTACCTTTCCGTATGACGTGCAATATGTCGACGTCCCGACCGAGCGCGCGCAGAGACAGCAGCTGTCCATCCATCACGAGTGTCAATGAGGAATAAACGTGTCTCTCTGCTCGCTAATGTGGCTTGAGATACTCCAAGCGTAATGAATCTGATGATATAATGTTTGTGTTCTGGATGATGATGAGGAGGATAATGATATAAAATTGTCTTATGCGATTGTTTCAGCTTAATTTTTGATAAGGCGTCCTGCATTAGTGATGCATATCGATCGTGACCAAACCGGTTATATTAAAAGCGTTAAAAAACAGGACTGGAGGAGAAATCTAAAATGGAGCAACAAGAGAATAATAAACACGTATTAGTGATGGAGGCATTACAGGCCTGTGCGTTCACTCCCCACGCGGCCCCTCGTCATTTCTGGCCGAGTCTTTGGAGAAGGGTTGTGTGGAATTGGGGTAATTTGCGTGAACGGGCGTTGATTTACATTCGCAGCAGAGGTTAATGACAATGTCGTTCCTCGCCGCCTGTTCTTTTCATTGTAATGTTGTTAGGGAGAACCCAGGGCCGCACACACCGCCCCCTGTTCCCCTCCTTAATATACGACTGCCAGCGCGACCTGAAACGCTTCCAATTTGCTTGAACATTCGCGTGGAGATCTGTAACTCCTAATAGATCTCGTGCAGAAGGGCATTTTCTCAGTTACCGCTGATTTGTTCACGGAAACAGAGGACTGTAATGTGTGTATGTATTAATGTTTATTGAATAGATACAAATCCAATGTTGACTGGTCTCTTTTAGAGAGAGCTTAGAAATGTAACATACTAAAGTCTAAAGTACTTAAAGACACTTATATAGCACGTGCCTATTTTACTTTCTGAATTTTTTAACAAAACTTATGTTAAAATACAAATTTCTGTCTGTATTTTTTTTGTTTGTCCATCTATGCTCACCAAGTCTGCTTTTATTGGTCAAAAATACAGTAAAACATTAATATTATAATATATTATTACAGTTTTAAAATAATTTGTCTTTTAATATATTTTAAAATGCGATTTATTATTTGGAGTTTATTAACAGTCATTACTCCATTCTTAAGTGCCACATGAACCTTCATAAATCATTCTAATATGCTAATTTGCTGCTCAAAAATATTTATTGTTATTATCAGTGTTGAAAACAGTTGTGCTGCTTAATGTTTGTGTAAACCATTACTTTTTCAGAATTCTTTGATAGAATGTTATTAAGAACCTTTAGCTGCATCCCAAATGATGCACTATACACTATGCATTTATACATACGCACTATGCACTCAGCCATGTAGTGTATGAATTTTAGTGTATGAAAGTTTATTTTGTCATTCATAAACAGAGTCTGATAGCCCCTCCCCCTTCGCTACGTATTTAAAGCTGCGATTTAAGTGCATCTTCCAGGTATTTAAAATCAAAGTCCCTTTACGGCAAGTCATTTCACTTGGTGGCCATCTTTGAAACGCCTCTCGGGCATGCAAGTGCAGCTCCTAAATCTTTATATGGGGAAACATTAAATTCTCCAAAACTGTTCACCAAGCTTACAATTAAATTCATATTTGAAATCTCAAATTTCCAATGAAATCTGACAAGAACTGCATCATAAATAATATTCCTTATGCTCTAGTAGCGTTAAAAAAGGCTTATTTTTCAGGCGAGATCAGCCAGTGCGTATGCGCATTACTGAGCACGTCTCAGAAAGCTGACAGTTTTTATAGCAACTGGGACTTTTAACGACAGCTGCAGTGATGCGCTGATTTTACCGATTAGCAATTGGCTCATTTATTGAAAAGGCGGGGCTTCGCGGCCATAATGAGTGTTGAATTTTTCCCCATTCAAAACTATACAAGTGACAGGTCTTGGGTATTCTATAGTTTTTGTTTAAAGTGCACATTTTTTTTTCGAATTTTCAGTGTGGACACACTGCTCACACTATTTATACTACAAACTGTTATAGAATAGTGCATAAGTATGCAATTTGAGACGCATTTTATGATTTGAAATGGAAACCTTTTACACGCGTCTTTACTTCAAATTTGGTCAATTTAATGCATTTATTTGAATAAAAGTATAATTATTTTAAAAAATTTACTGTCTCTAAACTTTTGAACAGTAGTGGATTTTCCAATAAAAATTAAATGGCACATTTCATATAAATATACTGAATAAACATATCAGACTTTAAACATATTTGTGACAGTGAAAAGAATTAGTAGTGGTGAAAACTTAAGTGATGTAAGTATTAAAGCCATGACAATATTATTTTATGTTGTACTCTTTTTAGGTTAATATTAGTGCTATAAAACTGTCACTGGTGTGGTACCCTTTCAAAAGATACTAATTTGTACAATGTAGGTGCTGAATGTACTTTTAAAGTACTAATATGTTACCCTGGACCACAAAACCAATCTTAAGTCACTGGGGTATATTTGTAGCTATAGCCAAAAATGCATTGTATGGGCCAAAAATACTGATTTTCTTTTATGCCAAAAATCATTAAGATATTTTGTAAAATTCCTACTGTAATCAAAACTTAATTTTTGATTAGTAATATACATTATTAAGAACTTCATTTGGACAACTTTAAAGGCGATTTTCTCAATATTTAGATTTTTTTGCACCCTTAGATTCCATATATCCAAATAGTTGTATCTCGGCCAAATATTGTCCTATCCTAACAAACCGTACAATCAATGGAAAGCTTATTTATTCAGCTTTCAGATGATGTATAACGCTCAGTTTTGAAAATTTGACACTTATATGTGCCCTTTTGTGTAGGGCTGGTATTGATAGAACTTTTTCATGATTCGATTGCGAGACTAATCATTTCTTGGGATTTAAAAACTGATATTGTTTTTACCTATTTTACCTATTTTTCTACCTCCCTGATAGCACACGTACATCTCAGAGATGTCTATTTGACGTCTGCATTTACATCTGCAAGACATATTTTTTAGATTGTTTGTCCATCTGCAATACATCTATAGGACGTTTCCTATCAGATGTCAAATAGACATCTGTTGTGTCTTTAAGATGTCTTTAAGATGCTTCTAATTTAGAATGTATGTAAAACTGACATCTTACAGACATCTGTCCAGATGTTTGTACACAGCAGATGCTTTCCAGATCAAGTGATCTTTAACAGACATCTTGCAGACGTATGTGTGCTATCTGGGTCAGGGTGCTGCCCCAGTCAAAATAGAAATATGGCAGGTAGATTTGGATTAGTCTAATAAAGAAAATGTTTTAATTCCCCAGTTTCCTTTAAATGGAAACTGGATAACAACTAGCCTATCAGGTAGACTATTGCTTCAGCATCTTACATGCACACATAACACACTCATTAAGACAAAGAGATCAGGAAAAAAAATGGTGGTAAATGAAGTAGCAGGTCATGATAAGAGATCAACCTTGATTTCTGTCAGTATAATTAATTTAACTCACAAGTGCAATGAAAGTCTTCTGTCCTCTTTTCTGTTGGCGCAGTTCAAGGTTGTTTAATAAGTTATTGCTTTGACCGGTGTGGCAATTCTGACTCTATCATTCACTAATGTTACTAAATGGAATCTCAAGGAAACCATGATGAGTCGACCCTCCAAAATATATGCTATAACAGGTTCAACACAATTGAAATAGACGTTATGCGGGTTTTGAGAAATATCCCAAAAATGTTTGCGAGGAATTATCACTGCAGAGATGGAAATGCACAGAAATGTGCTCGTTCATTGATGTTGTATTGAAATTCTTCAGCTGTTCACTAGCAGCTGTGGTATGCACCAGTCTAATGAGGGTTTCTTGGGGTTTTGGTCCTGCTGTAATTGTAGCAGTGTATTGCAAAGAGAATTCTCCAGTATGTCAAGCCTTCTTTAGAGGACTGAGATGCTTTCCTATGTTTCTTTTCATGGCGCAAATTATCTGTGTGGTTCTCAAAAGACAGCTCATAAATTCCAAATAGTTAGTGTGTTTGTCATGTGATATTTGTGATATTTAGTTTCCAACTTCCATTCAGTGAGGGTGGGTCTGATGTGGCCAGACGTGATTAGCAACAGTGGTATATGGAAGTTTGTATTTATAATGTTGAAGCTCTTTTAACTTTACACACCGTTCTTATAAGAGTTCAAAGTTCCAGTGCTATTATACTGTGTTATACTTCACCAATTAAATTAAAGAACTGGAGCTAACTGTATAACTCAGTTTTACAGTAAATAAAAGAGCAGCAAGCAGTGATGAACATAATATGATTATGAGCAGATAGAGGCAATTTCATCAAAACAGAGACTTTTGGTGGCCGCTGTGCTGATACACGCTCTCACACTCACCAAAATCTGTGGCCATCTGTCACACACTCATCTTCTCTCACTATGTGTATACTACACTCCCTTAAACACCAAATCAAGCTTGCTGTAGAGAGAGAGAGAGAGACAGAGAGAGACGTGATGTATGTCATCAGTTATATTCTTGCTGACTCCCTGGACTCCTTCCAGCTCGAGCAGCACAAATCTCTTGATTACGTTAAATTAGCACAGGCATGCCAATTCGATGACCTGAGTTTAATTTAGTTCTCCACTGATTGGTTGTACTTTAATTAGTATTCCTTGATGAGTTAAGCATCACGATTTCTATTGCTCATATTCAGAGTTAAGGATTTGATCAAAACCCAACTCTAACCGTATGTGTCCCCTGGTTTGGGGTGAGCAGAGTTGGACATTTTCTATTCATTATCTATGGGATCTGGGTGACAGCTTGTGCAATGAATTGTGGGATTGACAACTGTGTGGAGTAAGAAGTGAGAGCTTTAAAAAGTTGGGAAATGCTGAACTTTATGGAAATAAAAGGTGAAAAATGCCAAGCGGCAGCCAGTCGTTGTGAGCCAAAGTTGTGATGTCTGTCAGAAGGATTGCCAAATCTGTTGCCAATTTGTTACTGAAGTTCCTCATCTTGCAATATATATATATATACATAGTAGTGCATTCACTGCATAGTAAAACAATTCAACCCTCTCTATTGACTTTGTATTGCGGAAGCTGCCTCCCTGTCATTTATGATTTATGAAAAAAAAAAACAGAATAATGCCTGAAAGCTGCTGAGTGACAAGATGTACAGTAAACAACCTAAAAAACCCAGAAATATGTTTTAATAAGCTTTTGACCCAAGAAACGAGCGTTTAAGGACACAAATAGTTGTAGATGTCAGGGAATTTCACGTTGGGCCATTTTGATCCAAGTTTGATCATTTCTCCAACAAAAGGAAGGTAAGGAAAAGGGGCACTGACATAGACCGATAAAATTTAGTTTCTCAATATATCTCCTCCTCTCAGGTTCACACTGAGTGGTGAAATAATCCTTTGGCATGGTTAAAAATAATGAATGTTTCTTGTCGCCAATTACATTTCCATCCAGTGGGCAAAGTTCTTAGAGGAATATGACATGTTGCACGCTCTTGTATTTTTAAATGCTTGTTTTTTTTGTTTTTTGTTTTTGGTTGACAACATAGTTCTGGGTTTTTAACTTGTTTACTGTACACCTTTTCACATAGCAACTTTTAGACATTGTTCTGTTTTTTGTTAGTCAGAAATGACAAGGATGCCCCACTCCCCCGCCCCAGTGGGCGTGGTTTTCAGATATGGTTTTCGCACTATTTCTATTTCTGCACTAAACAAAAAACAGTAGATGGGCTGAATGAAAAGGGGAAAAAGGGAAATTTACTCTCTGACAGCAGGTGGCGCTTATGGAACAATAGCGAGACAGCATTTTCTTGATTACAGCTGTAAACAAAGAAGTGCAGCACTTTTAAATACTACATTAATATGCATTATACGGAGGTAAGATGAAAAGAAAATACCATCTAAATTTTTCTGAAGACAGTTCCCATCAGAGATGCATTTATATAACCCCCCATTACCAATTCAGAATTTAGGATTTTCTTCCAATATTTCACGCATTGTGAATGGTGAGTTTGCTCCACCTGCTACAATATTTTTTCCTCTTTGCGTTCTTCTTCAGCATCTCTGACTTCTGTTAACAGCGGTTTGCAGTTAAATAATTAGTTTTGTGTTATTAATAGTTCTAAAAGTGAGGCTCTGAGGATGAAGACAGCAACTCCCATGATTCCACACTCAAGCACAGCGTCATCAAACTATGCCTTTGTTTTTTGTTTGTTTTGAATATGCGCCCTCTAGTTGTGAAAACTAACATATTGTGCCTTTAAAGGAGTCCACTTAAAGTCCACTTCCAAAACAAAGATTCACATGTAATGTACTCACCCCCTTGTCATCCAAGATGTTCTTGTCTTTCTTTCTTCAGTCATAAGGAAACTGTTTTTTTGAGGAAAATATTTCTGCATTTTTCTCCATATAATGGACTGATATGGTGCCCCGATTTAGAACTTCCAAAAGGCAGTTTAAATGTGGCTTTAAACGATCCCAAATGTGGTTGTAAACGATCCCAGCCAAGGAAGAAGGGTCTTATCTAGTAAAACGACCAGTTATTTTCATTAAAATAAAATGATTTAAATACTTTTTAATCTCAAACGCTCGTCTTGCCTTTCTCTCCCTGAACTCTGTGTATTCTGACTCAAAACAGTTTTAGGGTATGTTGAAAAACTCCAATCACATTTTCTTCCTCAATTTCAAAAATCCTTTCAAAATCATCCTACATCACTGCAAAAGTTCCGACCCAGTCTTTGCAAAGTGAACATGCAAAGAAGATCAAAATACCCTTAACAAAAAAGGTAAAAGAGCGATATAGGATGATTTTGAAATTGAGGGAGAACATGAGATGGGAGTTTTTCGACATACCCTAACTTGGCATGAAAGTATATAAATTGTATTATTTTTATTAAAATAACCGATCGTTATGCTAGATAAGACCCTTCTTTCTTATCTGGAATCATTTACAACCGCATTTGGGATCATTTGAAGTTGCATTTTTAAACTGCATTTTGGAGGTTCAAAATTGGGGCACCATATCAGTCCATTATATGGAGAAAAATCCTGAAATGTTTTCCTCAAAAAACATAATTTCTTCACGACTGAAGAAAGAAAGACATAAACATCTTGGATGACAAGGGGGTGAGTAAATTATTTGTAAATTGTTGTTCTGAAAGTGGAGTTCTCCTTTAAGAGAAGAAACAGTAATAAAATTGACTCTTATTGCTTGGGGTGTAAAAATACTGTCATTTCTTTTTTCTTTAAATTTGCAATTTAACAATTACTTTTCTTAAATGAGCCTCCGAAATGAGACGCAACAAATGTGTATGATGTCATTATGTACATGGTCATCAAGGATACGCAGAGCTAATGTGGGCAGCCACACAGTTGTTTTCAAAAGTCTCCGTTTTGATCCATTTACACTGAGGCTATGTTAACATTAGTGCGTTTTCGTTTTAAAACATATAACTTTTTCTACGGTTACGCCGTTTACACTACTCTGGCGGAGATCTGAAATGCAGTGAAAACGCCAGTGTAGACGAGGATTGTTTTTTGCTCTAAAATGCCATTTTAAAATGAAAATGCAGTGTAGCCTGAAACACAGAAAGACTTTGAAAGTCTCAGTTTTCGAGGGTCAAAAACGCCGGAGTGTTGTAAACGACAGGCGTAACCATAGCAACAGTTATGCATTTTAAAATAAAAAAAAATGCACTAGTGTAAACGTAGCCTTAGTCAGAAGTGTATTCAGCTGACAGGGATTCACTCTTAATTCAAGATGCTGTCTACATTGCTTATTGCCAGTTGTACAAGAATCCTAGTTTTTGAAAAATTCATACTGTGTGTGTAATACAAACCAGTTTGAACCGGTATATCGCTTAGCACTAGGTGCAAAATCAGTTGTCTAATTAATCGAATTTTTGAAGTTTTGTCTAAGACATGGGGATGGACTCTGTTACCTTTGTAGTAAGCAACCACTTAGAATAACAATATTACCACACTTTGGCAACCACCTTGTTGTAGCACTCAAATTTTCAACCAGCTTTTTATGCTTATGATGAAAATCGATCATCAGCCCATGTGCTACAAGCATAAGCTCAGTCAGATCAAAACATTCTTTGTGGATCTACACAAAATCAGGGCTTCACATCCTTAACATCTATATTGTGAAGATCTGAGATGATCTGATTTTGGTTCTGTCCTGAATGAGGCTCGGCAGCGCCTCCTCTCTGCGGTGCCTCTGTGGAAGTGTGTCACGAGCAGCCGAACCTGTGAAGCTCTACCGCAGCACCACTGAGAGTGTTATTGCCGGTGACAGTGCACTCCAGTGTAGAGCACCGCATCCGTGACTGGAAGAACCCACGGGATCGAAACCACCTCCTAATGTTCATTCCCAAATCTGAACGGACCATATGGAGTCCAAACCGTCCACCCCGAAGACTCCTTCTAATTTTAGAATAATTGTTTTCCTTCTGTTGGGGTCAAGGTCGGTTGAGGGGGGAAGGTCAATAGCAGCGACGCATCGGTCCGTATCGGTTTGTGTATATTCATGTTTGCATGATGAGGTGCCGTCTGAGTCCCATGAGGAGCTTGACCTTTTTAACCTTTAGTCCCTCCCCAGGCCGGCTGGCGCACGTAGACATTACAGCCGGTGACCCCCACGGAAAACACACGCAGATGCACCGAGAACTGCCACGCTTATGTTGATCTGCATACGAAATGTAATACCACCCCAAAATTCAGATTCGACCCCCCACACGTGAACTCTGACCTCCCCGACATAATTAGAGACAGCGAGCGAGCTCTATTTGTCTCATTTTGTGGGTAATGTGGTGATGGAGGGGAGAGGTGGGGGAGGGATGTTGGTCCCCACCTGACTCAACCCTCCTCCACATCACTCCCTCGGACTCCTCCTCAGGGGGAAGAGGATTTATTGTGCACGCGTTAGCGTGTGTGTGAGGGAGGAAGGCACGTGCCAAGTGTCTGGTGCTGAATCATACCCCCCCTTTCCCCCCAAACCTCGAGGCCACATTGAATTTACACACAACACACTCTTATGAACACACACACAGTATAGTTTCACAGCATAGCCAGTTATTAACACAGAGACACTCACACATTCACAGCTGAGAGTGAAAGTGTTTTAACAATTCTGTCATCTTCAGATGCAGTATGTCGTAGTGTCCAGTATAGACAGTTCAGTGTGGTTTATATTGGGTTGAACTTTATTAATGTGGCCTGGATTTGTTGACATACGGAAACATCCTTACAAAATAAATAAATAATAAAAAAAAAATGAACACTTTCCTGTCGATATACTGTAGTGTTGCACAGCATCATGGTCCACAAGCAGTATAGCCAGTAGCCATGGAAACAAGATATATGTAGGTTTGGCTCCTCATGGAAAATGTCTTTTTTAATTCTGAAAAATCATAAATATTAAGTAATATAATATTGTACAATATCTATCTATCTAGTATTAAAATATGCATAATAACAAAACTATATTGTTACGCATCAAAATAATACACCAATACCACACATACTGTGTGTGTGTACATATGTGTATATATATATAATCACATTGTATTTATATTTAATATTTTTGTCTCTATATATGTAATAAATACATATAGATAAATAGAAATTGTTATTAGTATTAAAATGAGCATAATATAAAAAATTATATAGTTACACATCAATATAATACATCAGTACCACACATACTGTGTGAGTGTGTGTGTGTGTGTGTGTGTGTGTGATATGTATATATATATATATATATATATAACTTTGCTTTTAAATTTAAAATTTTTTGTCTCTGTATATGTAGTAAATACATATAGATAAATACAAATCTATATACAAATCTATGCATGGTTTATCTATCTAGTATTAAAATATGCATAATAACAAAATTCTATAGTTATGCATCAACATAAAACATCAATGTCACACACACTGTGTATACACACACACACACACACACACACACACACACATATATGCATACTCATACTCATACACATATACATATACGTATACATATATAGTCTGAATATACATACACACACACACACACAGATATATAAATATATATATATATATATATATACATACTCATACTCATTCTCATTCTCATATACTTATACTTATACTTATACTTACACTTACACTTACACTTACACTTATACACATACATATACAGTCCGAATATATACACACACACATTGTTTTTTTTTGTTTTTTTTTTTAGATATTTACAATTACACATTATACCTAATATTTTTAAATATCTGCTTTGTAGCTGTTTATTGCAATCATTTGAGTTGATAATCTTTTTAATTAGTCCTCATAATCCACCTCTCAGAAATGAAGAATGAATCTTCAACTGCATAGATTTTTTTTTTTTGCTAAAACCCACCTCATAAACAAGTTTCTTCCCACACACTCTCTCACTCACACACACACACACACACACACACATGTTGTGTTTACATATTTTATGTGGACATTCCATAGGCGTAATGGTTTTTATACTGTACAAACCCTTTTCTATCGCCCTACACCTACCCTACACCTAAACCTAGCCCTCACAGGAGACTGTGCACACTTTTACTTTCTCAAAAAAACTCATTCTGCATGATTTATAAGCCTGTTTCCTCATGGGGACCTCACAAATGTCCCCACAAGGTCAAAATTTACTGGTATTACTATCCTTGTGGGGACATTTGGTCCCCATAACGTGATAAATACCAGGTGCACACACACACACACACACACATAAATTTGTTCTCGTGCTTGTTATTGGTGTGAACGAGCAAAAAGGATTCTCTTCAAATGTGTTAACTCCACTTTTCCATCCTTATTTTCCCCTCCACAGTCAGACTGAGCTCTCATGCACACACGCTCACCCAGCACATCATCCACACAGACTGTGGAATCAGAGTTTATTAATAATACAAATGGCTTTCTTAATGTGCTGCTGCATTTGAGTAGGTACGCTCAGCCGTTAATCACGCTAACATAAACACTGTGTGTGTGTGTTTGTTTGTTTTGCATGTGTATCCTCAGATTCCATTGTTTTCTATATCTGCCCCTGAGTCAGCAGTTAGTTGGTAATCATGCCACAGTGGTTTTAATTGCTCTGTTAATTGATAGGAAACAGAAAGGCTCTAATTAGATGTAATGATACGAGGCACTCTCTGTCACTGTGGAGCTAATGATTTAGCACGCTAGCACCAGACTGGATGCTTCACGAGAGATTTACATATGAAAAGCATGTGTGCGAGTGTGTTTGTGTGTGTGTCTGTGATAGGGAGAGGGGAAGAGAGAGTGGGGTGAACATAGAGAAACAGAGATCAAGTTGGAGAGCATTTGTTAAGAACAATAGGGAAGAACAGAGGGAGGTTGAGTGAAATTCAAGCTGTATTGTTTCATCGGTGCGAACTATAGAGAGACCTTTGCTGGCTTGAAGCGTCGGGTTGCGCTGTAGATGCGCACTGCTTCAATCGACAACCCTGCAAAGCTGCTTTTCTAAGAAAAGAAGCTTTGCGGAGAGAGCAATTGCCTTAATATTTTTTTTGATATGGCACCTTAAAGGGATAGTTCACCCAAAAATAGAAATTCTGTCATCATTTTCTCAACCTCATGTCGTCTCAGACCCTTCTAAAGGGGGTTCTTCATCTTTGGGGACTTTTATGTCCCAGGGGTTGATTTTTTGGAGTTTTCTATTATGCCTTTATTATTTACATTTGCTCATTGTATTATTCTTGTTTTATTTTAAAATTCTAAAATGCATATAAATGAATTATTCCATTTTTACAAACAATGATAAACTAGTTGTAAACAGAGAACAGTTGTAAAATTTAATTAAACTACATAATTATAAATAAAACAATTATTAAAAATAATATTTTAGTTTTTAACAAAAGATATATAATTGTATTTATCTAATACTTAATATTCATGTTAACTATTTGTAATATTATTAATAATCTAAATATATAAATTAACATAAAAAGCTAAGTTTCACTAGACTGTAAAACTAGAAATAGTTTATAAATGTGAATCATTACGTTTAAAAACACTAATGATTAGATTTATCTTATGCTTAATATTCATGTTAACTATTTTTAATATATGTTATTAATAATATTAATATATAAATTGACTTAAGAAGCTAAGTTTCACTAGACTGCATAACTAGAAATAGTTTATAAATATGAATTATTACATCTTTTAAAACAATAATAAACTAGGGTTGTAAAATTAAAATAATTTAAAACACTTACTAAAAACAATATTAGTTTTTTTTTAACAAAAAAATATACAATTATATTTATCTTATACTTAATATTCATGTTAACTATTTGTAATATTATTAATAATCTAAATATATAAATTAACATAAAAAGCTAAGTTTCACTAGACTGTAAAACTAGAAATAGTTTATAAATGTGAATCATTACGTTTAAAAACACTAATGATTAGATTTATCTTATGCTTAATATTCATGTTAACTATTTTTAATATATATTATTAATAATAATTAAATTATATGAATTGACTTAAGAAGCTAAGTTTTATTAGACTGCAAAACTAGAAATAGTTTATAAATACGAATTATTACATCTTTTAAAACAATAATAAACTAGTGTTGTAAAATTAAAATAATTTAAAAATCAAAATAAAACACTTACTAAAAACAATATTAGTTTTTTTAACAAAAAATATACAATTATATTTATCTTATACTTAATATTCATGTTAACTATTTGTAATATTTATTGTTAATAATCGTAATATATAAATTAACCTAAAAAGCTATGTTTCTCTAGCTTGTAAAACTAGAAATAGTTTTTAAAAATAAACTATTACATGTTTTAAAAGAATATTAAACTAGAGTTGTAAAATTAAAATGTAAAAATAAAAATAAAAAAATGTACTAAAAACAATATTTTAGTTTTTTAACAAAAATAAATAAATATACAATTACATTTATCTTATACTTAATGTTCATGTTAACTATTCGTATTTTTTGTTTTTAATAGTCTTATTATATAAATTAACTTAAGAACCCAAGACTGTAAAACTAGAAATATTTTATAAATACAAATAATTACTTTGAAAGAAAAATAATAAACTAGGGTTGTAAAATTAAATTAATAATTATAAAATAAAAAACAACAATATTGTAATTTTTTTAACTTAAAAAAATATTTGATTTGTTTACACATTCAAAATTAAATATCAAATGTGTTAAATCAAATAAATATTTTATGGGAAAAAGGAATCATTGATTTAAGCAAATGTACTGTGTTAAAAAGCATCATTAATAAGCCATCATTTCCAACATACAGAATAAATAATATTTGATAATATTGAATAAAGCTTAAGCTTATAGATAAAATGATAAGTATAAAAATAATAGTAAAAACAAGGTAAATATTTTTGTATAACCACCAAAAATTAAAATAATTCTAAAATAAAAAACTAATAAATATTCTATTTGTTTACCACCATGTGACCATTATATCAGAAAGCGTGAACATGCAAACGTATTAAATCAAGTAAATATTTTATGTCAAAGCAGCAGTGCCAAAAAAGGGAATTGTTGATCTAAACAAATGTATTATGTTTAAAAAAAAAGTATTTTGTTACAATAATTTCTATATTTTTTTCAATTATGGCTGTCAGTTATGCCATCATTTTCACAGTACAGAATAAATAATACGTGATAATACTTTTAACACATTATAAAATGAAGCTCAAGCTTGAGATAAAATAAAATGTGAAGTATGAAAATAATAGTAAAACGTCTTTTTCATTCCATCTGCAATTTTGTCAAATTATGCAAAAAAAATCTGCCAATAGTGTTTCATTGTGTGTATTTAAAATACAAAAATGCCATGAAATTAGTCTTAGCAAGACAAAGTAGTCAGCCGTTTCATTCCAGAAATGTTAAAAATGTCATTTCAACCCCTGTCATTTCAACCACAGAATGTAATAATTTCAGATGTACTGAAAATAACACTCTGCTGGGAATTTTATGACTTTCAGGGGGAAAAAAAAGTCTTAATTCTCCAGTGTTGCATGGTGGACATTGTTGGACGATGGCTTTCGGTCTTTGAGAGTTTGAAACAACGTGACGGTGAGATGACAGAATTTCCATTTTTGAGGAAACCATTTCTTTAACATCTGAATCTGTCAAAAAAAAAAAGGCAAGGTGGGTGAGAGTTAAAGAGACAGAGCAGGAGAGAGATGAAAGTCTTATCTCTGTGAACAGAGCCAGATAGGCTATCATTTATCTGTTTACAGACAGATGCTCTGATATAGTGAAATTACTGCAAAACATGTGATTGACAGAGTGAAGGAGAGTGTGAAAGAGAGCGAGGGAGGTGAAAGGAGAGCTGGAGTGACCTTGCTTCGAATCCCGGTTGGACGTTTGACATTGGGGCATGTTGCAGGGCGCAGCAGTGGTTATCTCCGATAGCACGAGCACAAGCGATTGGCTCTCGGCGACAGGGTGAAAAAAGCCTTTCGTAGCTATTTCATGCCTGTTCGATGATGCTTTGTTTTTTTTGGTGCTGTAAGTTATGACAATGTACAGAAACGCTGTATTTTCTTCCGTGATAGGCTCATATTTCAGTCTAAGAGATGTGCTGTGATATTGGCTTCTTGATGCAGGACTCTCACTCGCTGATTTGTTTCTCTCATCAGTCCCGTGGGTAATTTAGCTAGTGAAATCACACCTTTTCTTTCTCTCCGCTCTTCTTCGATTTCCTGTCCCAATGGTGGCCAATCACACAGCGGTGTCCTTGGGGGCCAGCCTTGGGTAGGGGGACAGATGAGGGGGGTCACATTCCCCCCACCCCCTCATCCTCTTATATTTATTGTGCTAGGAGACGAGCCTTCTCTCTCTCTCTCTTGCGCTCTCGCTCTCTCAGTGGTCATATAAGATATATTGGTCACACAGTAGTATGAACAGAGGACAGGTTTTTTGTTGTGATGTTGTAAAGCAGTTGCGGATTTGCAGGTTAATTAAGGATTGTATTGGTTTCTCTATTAACCTGCTAGTAAAATACCAGAAGAAATGTACCCTGACCGCATTTTGATGGCACATTTATGAGCAGAGCTAAAGGTGCTGGCTATATCCTGTTAAATAATACAACGTACATTTATGTACAGTGGCAAAGCTTATTGAGTTCTTAGGTCAGTTGGAAACTCTAGATATATTGTTATATTAAAATATGTAGAAAAGTAGCTCCAAATTGTTAATTTATTCATTTAAAAAAATTTTTAATAATATTAAATTATATTTCAAATTCTTGTTTGCTTTTATTTTTTAATATGTTATTTTTTTAGTAGAAATATTTTTATTGCTTAATTATTAACAATTACTTTTAGCTTATACTTATTCATTTTAACTATTTGTAATATTTATTATTAATAAATCTTAATATATAAATTAACTTGTGAAGCCAAATTTCACTGGAATGTACAACTAGAAATAGTTTTTAAATATGAATAATTACATTTGAAACAATAATAAACTACATAAAATTTTGTTTCAATTAATATAACTAATTTAACTAATATATTTTGTTACCCGCTGACTTAATTTTTTTAGTTTAGTCAACTTGAAATTGTAAGTTATGTAATGTTAAATTAAATGACAACTATTTTAGTTGACTAAATTAAAAAAATTAAGTCAGCGGGGTAGCAAATTATTTTAAGTTGAAACAACTTTTTTTTTTTTTTTTTGTTACAGTGTAGGGTAGTTAAATGTAAATAATTTTAAAATAAAAGAACAGCAACAATATTGTAGTTTTTTTTTTTAACAAAAAAAAAACAACAAATATTTTATTTGTTTACTGTCATGTTTCCATTAACCAATATCAGACAACCATGAACATGCAAATATACTGCATCATGTAAATATTTGGGAATCATTGATCTAAACGAATTTATTGTGTTAAAAAGTGTGTTTAAAAATAATAAACTAGGGTTGTAAAATTAAAAATTAAAAACTTACTAAAAAAATTATTCAGTTTTTTAACAAACAAATAAATAATTATACAATTACGTTTATGTTATGCTTAACATTCATATTAACTATTTGTAATATTTATTATTAATAATCTTTCTATAGCCAAGTCTCACTAGACTGTAAAACTAGAATAGTTTATAAATACAAATAAGTTAAAAACAATAATAAACTAAAAAAACAACTTTGATTTGTTTACCATCATGTGACAATTAACAAATATCAGACAACCATAAACATGTAAATGTATTAAATGAAGTATTTTATGTCAAAGTAATTATGCCAAAATTTAAGAATCACTGATCTAAACAAATGTATTGCATTAAAAAATATTGTGTTTAAATAATTTCTATTTTTTTTCAGTTAAGCCATCATTTCCAGCCCAAAGAATAAATAATACTTGATAATACTGAATGAAATTTAGAGCTTATAGATAAAATGATAAATGTGAAGTATAACAATTATAGTAAAAAAAGGTTAGTATTTCATTCACGCTATAATTTTGTCAAATCATGCAGTGTGCCAATAGTATTTAATTGTGTGAATTTAAGATACTAAAATACTATAAAATCAGCCTTAGCAAGACAAAGTAGCCAGCCATTTAATTCCAAAAATGTTAAGTTAAAACTAGGAAATATTATGATTATTATATTATTAATATTATTAGGCTGTAAATAAGGGCAAAAAACTTTGCCTTTAGAGTAAAAAATTTAATTATAAGATATACCCTCTAATTGTTTTTACCTTGACATTTTGCTTCTCAAAAAGAAAAAAAAAATGTAAAAGATTTTTATTGGAAGACTAAGCAAAAATATAGATTTAAATATATAATTTATTTTTTAAACTTAGGAAGTACTGTTAATGAACACAATTAATGTTCAGTCTGTTTTTTTCTATAACAAATGTTTAAACTGATTTTTGCATTTTATATCCCTTCCTTGTTAAAGTGTATTAAAGTCTATAATGTGTGCATAAAGTGCATGTGTGAGTGTGTGTACTTTTGCTCAAGTGTGTGCATATGTATACATTTGTGTGTGTGTGAGACTACAAAGGCTGGCTAATTCAGATGAGGAACCGTGCCGGTTATCACACAGGAACACGCCACAGTGAGTGTATGCATGCTTTTGTTTCTGACTGTCTGTATTTTAATGAGCTCGGCCTATCGCTGCAGTGCTGCACGCTACAGCGGCTCTTCACGCAGGACAAGTGTGACAACAACCCCCCGCCACCCCACCCTGCAGATTACCAAGCACGCACACACATCCATATATTAACATTCTCACCCAAATATCACAAACTAGCTCACGCACACATTACATCTACACGGCCCAGAAGCGAGAGGTGGGACTGTACTGATGACTGTAAAGTACAGAACTAGAACATTGTCTAAAAAATGCGTATATGTATATATCATTCTTTATATTATCATACTATTAAAACCAAGTTCCATCAAAATCTCAAATTTGCAAACTTTTTTTTTTAACATTGCTTTAATGCAATGACATCTGAAAAGGTATTGCTTTTTTATTATTTATTTATTTTTTGCCAAGACATTTTCTGTTACATTCATGGACATTTTCTTTAATCCTAACCCAAAATGATGCTTAATTTAAAACACCTGTGAAAAAAACAATATGCACAGTTTCTTCATACTAACAAAGTACAATGTACCCTTTTTATGGACTTCAGAGTGCAGTAAATGCAATAAGGTGGTGGCAGGAACTGAGGTGAACCTTTAATAAAAGAGCTGAATGGTCGCTAAAACTGGCTCAGTCATTCAAGTCAAATTTGTTTTATGATTCAGATGAGACTAATAGTGAAATACCAGTGGGTATTTTGTAATTATTCTGTACATTTCCACTACATTTGATCTAATGTTTGTGACAGGTTGTGAATATGATAAACAGATGATCAGCCAGTCATAGTGACCTGGACGCACTGCCTCTTATTATGTGTTTTTTATAGATTTTAGTTATTTAAAAAAAAAAACAAAAACATTTTATTAACTGTAAATAAATTTTAATAAATAAATAAAGTTTATATTTTATTTTTGTATTTTTTATGTGCAGTTTTTGTTTGTGAAAAAACTGCAAAATGTGAGGATTAATTTGACATGATTAATACTGTAATAAAATGTGAGTAGTAGTGTGACGAGTACTGTGATAAAATGTTAAGAGTAGTGTGATGATGTTGTGGGTAATGTGATAAAATGTGACCCTGGACCACAAAACCAGTCTTAAGTAGCACGGCATATTTGTAGCAATAGCCAAAAATACATTGTATGGGTCAAAATTATTGATTTTTCTTTTATGCCAAAAATCATTAGGATGTTAAGTAAAGATTATGTTCCATCAAGATATTTTGTAAATTTCCTACCGTAAATATATCAAAACTTAATTTTTGAGTAGTAATATGCATTGCAAAGAACTTCATTTGGGCAATTTTGTTTTTCATTTGGACGATTTTCTCAATGCTTTTTTTGCACCCTCAGATTGCAGATTTTCAAATAGTTGTATCTCGGCCAAATATTGTCCTACCCTAGCAAACCATACGTCAATGAAAAGCTTGTTTATTCAACTTTCATGTGACATATAAATCTCAATTTAAAAAAATTGACCCTTATGACTGGTTTTGTGGTCCAGGGTCACAAATATGAAGATCAGTTTGATGATATGATGAGTACTGTAAAAAAGTGAGTAGTAGTGTGATGAATGCTGTAGTAAAATATAAGGAGCAATGTGATGAGTACTGTGATAAAATGTGAAGATCAATTTCATGGTATGAGTACTGTGATAAAATGTGAGGAATAGTGTGATGTTATGGGTACTGTGATTAAAATGTAAGGAGTAATGTGATGAGTACTGTTGTAAATTGTAAGGAGCAGTGTGATGAGTACTGTGATAAAATGTGAGGAATAGTGTTATGATGTGGTGGGTACTGTGATAATATGAAGATCAATTTGATATGATGAGTACTGTAAGAAAATGTAGGGGTAATGTGATGAGTGCTGTGATAAAATGTGAAGCTCAGTTTGATGATATGATGAGTACTGTGATAATAAATTTGAGGAATAGTGTGATGATGTGATGAGTAACATGATAAAATGTGATAAATAATATGATGTGATGAGTACTGTCATAAAGTGTGAGCATTAATGTAATGACGAGTACTGTGGTAAAACGTGAGAAGTAGTGTGATGATGCAATGGGCACTGTGATAAAGTGTGAGGAGTAATGTGATGAGTAACGTGATAAAATATGAGCAATAATATGATGGCATAAGTACTGTGAGCCAGTTGAAGATTAATATTAGGATGTCATGAGCACTATGGTAAAATGTGAAGATTAATGTAATGATGTGATGAGTACTGTCATAAAGTGTGCAGATTAATGTGATGACATGAGTACTGTGGTAAAAGGTGAGAAGTAGTGTGATGATGTGATGAGTACTGTGATAAAGTATCAGGATAAATATGATGATTTGATGAGTACTATGATAAAATGAGAAGATTAATATTAGGAAGTAATGAGTACTGTGATAAAATGTGAAGACTGATGTCATGAGTACTGTGATAAAATGTAAGGAGACGTGTGATGATGTGGAGAGCTGTGATAAAATCTCAAGATTAATATGATGATGTGATGAGTACTGTAATAAATCGTGAGTAGTGTGATGATGTGAGTACTGTGGGATTTTAGTTATGTTAAAATAACTTGAATAACATTTTATTCTAAAAAAAGTTTACATTTTTATTTTTGTATTTTTATGTACAGTTTATATTTGAAACAAGGACATGTTGGCAGGACCTCACTAGTAAATATGGTTAAAAACAGCACAAGAAAGTTGAGGTAATTTTGCATTGCTACGAAGTAAAAAAGCAACTGTAAAATCAATGTTTTTTGTTTGTTAGTTTGTGTGTGTGTTTTTTTTTTAAATAATTTTTATCCAATTCACACATCAATAATTTCTTTAATTTCTGCTACATGTTATGAAAACACAAATTCCTTCATTTCAAGTGTTCAAAAAAATGCAGTGAACTTTTCCGTGCAGGTTGCTACTTTGGCACCACTTTGACATTTTTAGTTATATTAAGCTTTTCATTTTTTCTTTTACAGTGCACCACATGCTGGTCTTCACTGGTCAAGCTAAAAATGGGTAGCTTCATTTTGTTCCTTTTAGTTTAATAGTCCTTACACACCTCAGAGACTTGAACTCCCCCTCTCCCAAAGGACCCAACTCTCTCCAAAACCTCTGGATAGTCAGTCACGTTCTCTCTGTTTCAAAAAAGGAGGCATATTAAACTGCCTCTCTCAGTGTTTAGAGTCCAGTGTAGCACATCACTGAGTTCTGTGTTTGTGTGTGCTTGTGTCTCTATGCATAATTGTATTATTATTAATTCTGCCTGCAGTGGAATATTGCAGGAAATTATTGTTACGGATTTTTCTTTGAGGGACAGTGCGTCCAATTAAAGAGCCCCTCCTTTATTAATAATAGCAGTGGTGAAAAGAAGAAGTCTGAGTCGGCTGCCATCTCTTTGCTGTGAAGTTATCAGCGCGGAGCAGGCACAAGCTGGTTTCACATCGCTGAATGCTCACTCAATGGTGAACATACAGCATAGCCAGGACCACTCTGTCTGAATAAAGAAATAACCTCCTGTACGAGAGTGAAGTTTCTCCCTCTCTCTCTCACACACACACACACACATGCTGCTTTAAATACAGAAGGCGATTATTTCTTATAACAGGCTGGAATTCCAATTTTAAGGAATTTTAAAACACTCTTTGTATCGTCTAGTTGGCCAGCTCACACAGCCAGAGGTTTTCTTTCAGCACACTGCACCGATCCAAGAACAATCGCTGCTAATCTAAAAATATCAAAAGGCTACAGATTCCTCTACAACTTGATATCAAACCAGTTGACCTTATTAAACTAATTAGCTCAATTAGAAAACAAAAGCCTCCCCTCTGAACCCCTGGTCCTTTGTTGTGCCATGATTCCAAAGACAAGGGGGAAGGAGGGGAACTGGCACATTTGTTCACTGATACTGAGAAAAGAACAAATATTATTTTATATCATTAGCATAAACAAATGAGGGCAGCAGCCTTGTTAAAGCGTTAGTGGCTCGTTAGTGCCACAGCTGAGCCACCTGCCTGATCACCCGCTCCTGTTTGAGACACCAAAGCTCGGTGACAATCACGGCCTATTCTTCAGCACAGCTCATTTGCATTTACAATTGAGGTTTAATTAATTAGTCTTGTTTGGTGGCTGGTTTTTATCCCTATATACGAGATATAAGAAGGAATGTGATGTGAGGAGCAAGATGATAGAATTGAATAGCGAATGGAAGAGTACTGTGATAATGTAAAGAACATTGTGATGATATGGAAAAAGTGTTGTCATCAGATGTGAGGAGTAGTGTGATGTGATGAGTCAATACTGTCAGTACATGAGTACTGAAATAATATGTGAGGAATGTGATGAGTACTGATAGGATTTGTGGTGTAATTTGATAATCTAAATAATAAAGAATATAGTGACTGGGTGTGAGGAGTATTATGATTTGTGAAAAAAATCATGATTATGTTTAAATAGTATGTATTGTGAGGAGTAATGTAATGATGTGATGAGTACTATGAAAAAATGTGAGGGGCAATGTGATGAGTATTGTGATAAAATGCAAGGAGTGATGTGATGACTATTGTGATTAGCCAGGTAGTCGCTAGGGAAAAGACAAACAAACAAAAATGGATGAACAAAAAAATGTTTTAAAAGCATAAAAAAGCCTAAAACTACATGTACTAACATCAGAGACCAACATATTACTGTGCTAAAGCCTAATTCCATCTAATGACGGCTTCTTTAAATATGTCTTATATACAAACCTAATAAATTAATAGAACATGGAATAAAATGAGAGCCGATGAATGATTACATACTAAACACAGTCTGTGATGGTAAACCGTTCCACAGTATTGTGATAAAATGTGAGGGGCAATTTGATGATGTTATAGGTACTGTGTTAAGATATAAGGTGTAATGTGATGAGTACTGTGATAAAATGTAATGAGGATTAATTTGACATGATGGGTTCTGTGATAAAATGTGAGTAGTAATGTGATGATAGGATGGATATTGTAATAAAATGTAAGGAGTAATATGATGAGTACTTTGATAAAATGTGAGGAATAGTGATCTGATACTGTAATAAAATGTAGGGGTAATGTGATGAGTACTGTGATAAAACGTAAGGAATAGTGTGATGGGTACTGTGATCAATTGTAAAGATCAATTTGATATTATAATGAGTACTGTGATAAAATATGAGTATGTGTGAAGTAGTGTGATGATGGGTACTGTGATAAAATGTAAGGAGTAATGTGAGGAGTACTGTGATAAAGTGTGAGGATTAATAGGATTTGATGGGTACTGTGATAAAATGTAAGGAGTAATTGATGAGTACTATGATAAAGCATGAGGATTAATATGATGACATGAGTACTGTGATAAAATGTGAAAAGTAGTGTGTGATGGGTACTGTAATACAATGTGAGAATTAATATGATTGCATGAGTACTGTGATAAAATGTGAGTAGTGTGATGATGTGATGTGTACTGTGATAAAATGTAAGGATTAATGTGATGAGTACTATGATAAAGTGTGAGGATCAATATGATTACATGAGTACTGTGATAAAATGTGAGAGGTAGTGTGATGATATGATGTGTACTGTAATGAGTACCGTGATAAAGTGTGAGGATTAATATGCTTACATGAGTACTGTGATAAAAATGAGAGAAGTAGTGTGATGATGTAATGGGTACTGTGATAAAATGTGAAGACTAATATGGTGTGATGAGTACTGTGATAGATTGTATTAACATGATGATGATGTTATAGTACTGTGATAAAGTGTAAGAAGTAGTGAGATGGCGTGATGGGCACAGTAATAAAATGCATGAAGCAATGTGATGTGATAAGTACTGTGATAAAATCTGAAGAGTAATGTGATGAGATGTAAAGACTATAGCTGCATTATTTTCAATACCTTTTCTCTCTCGTTTTTTTGTAGAGCCTGGCAAGAACTACGGGTAGTTCAGTAGAACTAAGAGCCTGGTTACACCACAAATGAGGCGTGTTGTGATGGGTGAGAGAAAGAGGTGTCTTGACACATGCAGGAGTTTCTGCTGATGCACAAGAGATGTAGTGGAGCTTCTGGCAAGAATGTTCTGTCACAGTGTAAAATGCAAACAGCTGTGTCATGACCTTACACTATAAAATGGGTATTATGTCATGTTAATGACTTTTTCATTGAGATGTAGTTATAACAGTAAGGGTTTAATGGGAACATTTTCAGGGTCTTTTACTGAGATATTGTAGTGAGACATAATCACATTCCAACAATATTTAACTTCATTCTGTTCCAATACTCCTTGACCCATCTCCTGCTCTCACTGGCAAAGGACTGAAATAAAGAAAGATAGAAAGACTGAGGCAGAGGGTCTTTTGGGAGTCTAGTGACCAGAAGATAATGTGCAGATGCCAGGATTCCCATATTTTCGTATTCTCATTATGTTTCTAATTAATTCCTAACTCATTATGCTCTCACTGACTAATTTGTACCCACAGCTGATTTGATTAAACCTGTCTCTATGCTAATGAGCATTTTTCTGTAATTTTACAGTTAGATTGGAGCATGCAGGGCTCGTCTCAAGTGTTTATGTGTGTGTCGAACAGCTCAAACACATTTAGTCTTCGATACACTACTCCAAGAGGTTCTATTTGACTGTATTTGGCTCAATCTGTTCTTTTTTCCCCTCAGTCTCCGAATCCCTCCCTCCCGTCCTCTGTCTGATAACGCTGACTTGTGAGGACAAATGTGTGCGGTTCATCAGCAGAGGTTGAGATTTAACAAATGAAAAAACTGATGAATAAAATCTCTAAACACGAACCATGGCGGAAAAAAATCCAATTAAAACTTCATTTGATGTTCCAAAAACCAGCAGGAAAAAAAGGAATTTCATTTAAATATTTCAGTGATAACCGAGAGAGAGAGAGAAGTAAAGGGGAATTTTTTTTTTTTTTTAACGAAGAAGCAGTTGACAACATCAGCTCTGCTTCTTACTGTCTTGAAGATTTAAAGATTGTTTCAAAGCTTTCTTCAAGTGCAAGACATTGTGGAGTCTAACAGCCAAAGTTTTATTACAGGACAAAAACCATACACTTCCACACTTAAAGATCCGATCTGTTAGTTGAATAGCTTTAGCGCCGCTGTGTATGAGTGTGTCTACTCAAGCGTACGCTAGTTGGCAATTTTTTAGGCTTTCCATATATGGTTGTTTGACCTACATATTCAGATCAGATACACACACAGGCACAGATACACATGCGCACACAGGAGAGAAACTGTCCTTTCAAATTACGCTCTTATGTTAACTCGCATACATGCATAGTCTGCGCTGTTTCTCATGGGTTTATGGCACATTTAACACATTCTTTTCTGCATGCTTCAACATTCCCAGCATAAATATTTGATGAAAACCCTTTAGAAGTAAGTGATGTTTAATTAATAGTTATTGGCAAAACAGAGATTTTTGAACATCTCCTAGAGCTGGCCCTTAGCTTTTTAGTTTCTGATAATATTGATGTGCTGGGTGCTACGGAGACTTTGCTGATGAGTGGGAATTCTTTAAATATGCCGTCCGATCTCAGACAAACACGCACATACACAACTCGTCTGTTGAAGAATAATACTCAAGGCTTAGTGCAACTTCAAACACAAAAATATCCCTCGCTTCTCATCAGCCAGAGAACATCTGCAAAGTCATCTCACTGTTTTATGGTTTATGTGTGATGGCATATACACTTTAGGTTTCTTTTAATGTGTGTGTTTCCTAAGAAGGGAGAAAAAAAAGCGTGTTTGATGGAATTTTTTTAGGAAAAACAGCCACGGCCCTTCTTTCTGAAGCTGAGAGAAGGAGCTAGAAAGAAGGAATGGAGTGAGTAAAGGAGAGCGAGGGTCCTAAATGAATAAATAAAAGCCATAACCACCCTCTAGTGCTGAACAGGAGCACTTAAAGCATTTTAACAAGAGGGTCACTTCATTAAATATTGACCTCCTGTCTAAAAACTCTCTGCAGGAACACTGCGACGCCTTACTATGACTAGAGGACAGAGAGTGATGAGGAGAGGGATAGGAAGTAAAAAGAAAGAGAGAACAGAAGCTAAAAACAGAGTGATGTAGCCAGGATGAAAATGACTCAGTCATCATATAAAGAGACAGACACACACACACACACACACACATTTGCATACTATGCAGTCATTTGGTGAGTGTATGTGTGTATGGTAGTGCAACATTGGGGAATGCAGGTTATTAATACTGCCACAATAATAATAATAATAATACAGTATTAAGACTTTTAATGTCATTCTTCTTCTTATGCAGAATAACGACACATTTTTTAAAAAAGTCCATCATTTCATTAATACATAGAAGACATGCACTGAATTAATTTGACTAGTTGTATACGAATGTAAATTTCACATAAAATGCATTTTTAAAGAAATGTAATTTCATTAATACTTCATATAATTACGCATAATGTAACGTCTAGGTTACGTACGTAACCCTCGTTCCCTGAAGGAGGGAACGGAGACGTTACATATGGGAACTCGCCTGAGTGACCAATCACCTCTGAGCTTTACAGAAAAGGCCAATGAAATTGGCGAGTGGAGTTTGCGTGCAACGACACTCCCCCGTACATACGGGTATATAAGATGGCGGCGCGCATCCACTCATTCAGGTTTTTGCTGAGGAGCCGAGCCGCAGCCCGGCGTCAGCGCAGCCTAGGGTTGTGGCAGGGGATGTAACGTCTCCGTTCCCTCCTTCAGGGAACGAGGGTTATGTACGTAACCCAGACGTTCCCCTTCAGTCGTTTCACTACGACGTTACATATGGGAACAGACCCATGGAAAAGGCCACAACCCTGAGGCTGCGTTACGCAAGACACCAAGTGCCGACAGGCGGACGGGTCGGAAAGTGGAGTCACTACGTAACCTTCCCAACGCCCTAGGGACCAGTAGAGGGGCCCCATAGGGGTGCCAGATGTACTGAAGCATGGGTTGGGGGGGCGGAGCACATGTGGTTTAGGCATGTGGAATAAAGAAATTGAATACATCTAATCTGTTATAGATGTATGAGGGAAAACACAGCCTTCTGGCTGACTGTGGAGAAATACTGAGACATGTTGCCACAACCTTCTGGGCGAAGGAGACCCAGTCGGAGCACAGTCGCGGACTACTCCGCATCTAGTCCTGACTGCGGGGCATTGAGGACCCAGGTTCGCCGGAGGGAACATACTGGGAGATAGCGCACGGATCCCGTGGGAATGGCGCAGCAAGCCGACACCTGCCGGCCTCCCGCAAATTACCTGATGTTACCTTAACACACGGGAGGATACGGGCTCGACGCGGAGATTATAGAATCTCGCGAAGGTGTTAGGTGTCGCCCAGCCCGCAGCTCTGCAGATGTCTGCTAGCGAGGCGCCGTGCGCCAGCGCATAGGAGGAGGCAACACTTCGAGTGGAGTGAGCTCGAACTCCTAGGGGGCACGGCTCCCCCTGGCTTTCGTAGGCCAGGGAGATGGCATCTACCACCCAATGGGCCAACCTCTGCTTGGAGACAGCATTTCCCTTCTGCTGTCCTCCGAAGCAAACAAAGAGCTGCTCGGAGCGTCTGAAGCTCCGGGTGCGGTCCACGTAAACCCGTAAGGCACGAACGGGACACAGCAACGCGAAGGCCGGGTCTGCCTCCTCCGGGGGCAGAGCTTGCAGGTTCACCACCTGATCCCGGAAGGGTGTGGTGGGAACCTTGGGCACGTAACCGGGCCGGGGTCTCAGGATAACGTGAGAATCAGCCGGCCCGAACTCCAGGCACGCTTTCGTTGACAGAGAAGGCTTGTAGGTCCCCGACCCTCTTGATGGAGGCGAGCGCGGTCAGGAGCGCTGTCTTAAGCGACAGGAATTTAAGCTCGACTGAAACCAGCGGCTCGAAGGGAGGTCCCCGCAGGCCCCGAAGGGCGACGGAGAGATCCCAAGAGGGTACAAGGTGCGGTCTAGGGGGATTAACCCTTCTCGCATCTCTGAGGAACCTCACGACCAGTTGATGCTTCCCGATGGATGTTCCATCGACTGCATCGTGATATGCCGCGATGGCCGCGACATACACTTTGAGAGTTGAAGGAGACAGCCTACGCTCCAACTTCTCTTGCAGGAAGGAAAGCACTACTGCGATCGGACATCTCTGTGGGTCCTCCCCACGGGAGGCACACCAGTCAACAAAGAGACCCCACCTCAGTGCGTAGGTAGGCCTGCCTCGTGGAGGGGGCTCTAGACTGAGTGATAGTTTCTATCACGGCTTGTGGAAGGCCGGCGAGGTCTACCGTGTCCCGTCCAGAAGCCACACGTGCAGGTTCCATAGATCGGGACGCGGGTGCCAAATCGTGCCCATCCCCTGAGAAAGAAGGTCCTTCCTCAGGGGAATCTTCCAGGGAGGGGCTGTCGCGAGGAGCGTGAGGTCGACGAACCAGGTCCGGGTGGGCCAGTATGGCGCAACCAGCAGAACCTGCTCCCCGTCCTCCCTGATCTTGCACAGGGTCTGTGCAAGGAGGCTCACTGGGGGAAAGGCGTACTTGGGCCCCGGAGGCCAGCTGTGTGCCAGTGCGTCCCTGCCGAGGCTGTTGGGAGCGTCGTTGAGGGAGTAGTAGAGCTGGCAGTGGGAGGATTCCGGGGAGGCAAACAGATCTATCTGGGCCTTGCCGAATCGACTCCAAATCAGCTGGACTGTCTGGGGGTGGAGTCGCCATTCTCCAGGGTGGGTGGGCTGCCGTGAGAGCTGGTCGGCTGCACGGTTGAGCTCCCCTGGTATATGAACGGCGCGCAGCGATTTCAGCCGCGTCTGACTCCACAGGAGCAGATGGCGGGCGAGTTGCGACATACGACGGGAGCGTAGACCACCCTGGCGGTTGATGTACGCTACGGTCGCAGTGTTGTCCGTGCGGACAAGCACGTGCTTGTGGCGGAGCATCGGAAGAAAACGACGCAGCGCGAGAAGCACTGCTAGCAACTCCAGGCAGTTGATGTGCCAAAGCAGTCGAGGTCCTGTCCAGGAGCCCGAGGCTGCTTGCCCGTTGCATACAGCACCCCAACCCGTGGTGGAGGCATCTGTGTAAACCACAACATGCCTGGAGACCTGTCCTAAGGGGACTCCGGCCCGTAGGAAGGCAGGGTCTGACCACGGGCTGAATAGGCGGCGACACTGCGGGAAACGCCAATCCGGAGTGTGCCACGGTGCCATGCCCATCTCGGGACTCGATCGTGTAGCCAGCGCTGAAGCGGTCTCATATGAAGCAAGCCCAGCGGCGTTACCGCGGCTGCAGCTGCCATATGCCCCAGGAGCCTCTGAAATGTTTTGAGAGGGACCGTTGTTTTGTGCCTGAATGATTTCAGGCAGTTCAGCACTGACTGCGTGCGCTCGTTGGTGAGGCAGGCTGTCATATTGACCGAGTCCAGCTCCATACCGAGAAAAGAGATCCTCTGCACTGGGGAGAGTTTGCTCTTCTCTCGGTTGACCCGAAGGCCTAGATGGCTGAGGTGCTGAAGCACCAGGTCCCTGTGTTCGCACAACAGATCTCGCGAGTGAGCCATGATGAGCCAGTCGTCGAGATAGTTGAGGATGCGAACGCCCTTCCGCCATAGCGGAGTCAGGGCACCCTCGGCGACCTTCGTAAAGACGCGGGGGGACATGGACAGGCCAAATGGGAGCACCTTGTACTGATACGCTCGACCCTCGAAAGCAAACCGTAGAAAGGGTCTGTGTCGAGGCAAAATCGAGACGTGAAAGTACGCGTCCTTCAGATCTATGGCCGCAAACCAATCCTGGTGTCGAACGCACGAAAGGATACGCCTCGAAGTGAGCATTTTGAACGGCAGCCTGAGAAGGGACCGATTCAAAACTCGAAGATCCAGGATTGGTCGTAACCCACCGCTCTTCTTGGGCACGATGAAGTAAGGGCTGTAGAACCCCGACCTCATCTCGGCTGGAGGGACAGGCTCGATTGCGTCTTTCACCAGTAAGACAGCAATCTCCGCACGCAGGACAGAGGCATCCGTGTCCGAGTGGACAGAGGTGAAAAGGACGCCTCTGAATTTGGGCGGGTGCCTGGCGAACTGAATCGCGTAGCCGAGACGTACCGTCCGGATCAACCACCGGGACGGGCTGGGCAGCTCTAGCCAGGCTGCGAGCCTGGTCACCAGTGGGATCAGCGGAGCGTTGACCGACGTGACCGCGGTGGGGCGGCCTGCGGGAAGGGAAGGGGACTGGTCCCAGAAGGATGAACGTCCTGGAGAGCAGTCTGGCCGCTCTGAGCAGCACTTATCTTCCTCCCAGGTTCCCGCGCTGGCGAATGTTGGCTCCGAGTCCGAACCCGAGGAGACATCTTGTCTGACAGGAACAGAACTCGGGACACTTGGCCCAGAGATGTGGAAAATTGCTCTTTCTGTGAGTGGGTGGGTACCGCCGACCCGTAGGTCGACGGCAGCTGAGCGCACAGACGGCCCCGGCCTTCCACCGGGGGCGGGGGGGCAGATGTTATCGTCCCCCGAAGAGCAGCTTCCACCATCTCCAGGCTGCCCGTGTCAGGAGCGCCGCGCAGACCTGCGGGTCTTAGGTGTATGAGGGGGCTCCTGAGCAGCGGGCGGCGCCGCTCCCCTGCGGCGGCCACGACGTCTGGCGGCGAGGCGCGCATCATGGGCCTCAGCGGGAGACGGAGCAGGTAGGTCTTGCTTCTTGGGGGCCGCAGGGGGGCGCCCTCGGCGACGAGCAGGCTGAGGCTGGGCACCCGGGGACTTCGTGGGAGTCGCACGCCGGGGCAAGATGTGACTGATCGCCTCAGTCTGCTTCTGGACTGCCGAGAACTGCTGGGCAAAGTCCTCGACAGTGTTGCCGAAGAGGCCGGCCTGGGAGACAGGAGCGTCGAGAAAGCGTGCTTTGTCGACATCTGCCATCTGCGCCAGGTTCAGCCAGAGGTGGCGTTCCTGGACCACGAGTGTGGACATCACCTGACCAAGAGACCGCGCCGTGACTTTAGTCGCCCGGAGGGCGAAGTCGGTCGCCGCACGCAGCTCCTGCAAAACCGCTTGGTCAGGACTACCCTTGTGCAGTTCTTTTAACGCCTTGGCCTGATAGACCTGCAGGGTGGCCGCCTCATCTGCCCGCCTCATCTGCCGACCGTTCACCCTCTGATGCTGAGATAGACATCTCTTCCTCCGGGGGAGCACCAAAAGAGACGCTGGGCCCGCTTTTAGACGGGGGAGCGGTCTGTTTGGGCATCACCACGGGACCACGCGGTGGAGCGGAAGCCCGCGGGGTATTAGCCGGCGGGACATTCTGCACCGTCACCTGGAAGTCCCCCAAGCGCCTCGCCGAAGCAGCCGTAAAGCCTTTACGGCTCGCCGAACTACCTCGGGAAGACGACGAGGGGAGCCGTCTCGCGAACGAGAGGCGGGACCTCAACGTGGCCATGGACATGCGTTCGCAATGAACGCACGAACCATCCACAAACGCTGCCTCTACGTGCTCTCGGCCCAGGCATGTGAGACAGCGATCATGACCGTCAACGGAGGTGAGGAAACTACCGCACCCAGAAACGCACGGTCGGAAAGCCATACCGGGACAATGGCTCTCGACGACCGGAAGGAAATTGCTCTCTTAGATCCCGGTTCGCCCAGGGAGGACGCGGCACAACCGTGCGCTCAGACTCGCTGGAAATGCGAGAAGCCGGCTCGTTCCGTTCTCTGTCGGCGGCCGGCTCGCAGGATCTGACACGGCTCGTTGCAGGTGTCGGAGAGGCTTGCTTCTGTCTTCAGTTATGAAATAGCTCGCAGGCGGTGAGGCTCTGAAGCGAAAATCTGAATGAGTGGATGCGCGCCGCCATCTTATATACCCGTATGTACGGGGGAGTGGCGTTGCACGCAAACTCCACTCGCCAATTTCATTGGCCTTTTCTGTAAAGCTCAGAGGTGATTGGTCACTCAGGCGAGTTCCCATATGTAACGTCGTAGTGAAACGACTGAAGGGGAACCTGTGTTTATATACTTGTCTAAATATTTTGTATTGTCTTTATTTTAATCTTTATATACAGTAGTATAGTATACATTTTTACAGTTATAGTGACTAAGTACAATTAACATATATACTGACTAATCTCACTTTGACTAGTGAATGAATAAATTGAGATTATATAATGGTTTCATGGTAGAGCAACATATGGAAATGCAGGTTAATAATAATAATAATACAATATTAAGACTAATGTTTAATAATATTAATGTCATTATTATTATTATTATTATGCAGAATAACTGTTTTTAAAGAAATCTGTGTAATTTCATTAATAAATCCGACATTTTGATGCATTTTCTCTACAATGAACATGTAAAAATCACTTCATTCACAATTCTTGTTCTTTTAAAATAATAATAATAATAATAATAATAATATGATAATGATGTTGTGATGCACTGAAATTAATGTTTTACTGAAAGACCAAAAACAAGTTAGTTTTCATATATCAAAAATAAACTTTATTTAATTAATTTATTAGTTTATTTATTAACTTAATATAATTAAGTTATAATACATTTGATTTATTTAATCTAATAATTAATCAACCTTGTTTACTAATCAAAACACTGAAATAATAACTGCAGACATGTAAAGTGCACATAACTGCTTTTTTAAAGAAATGTAATTTCATTAATACTTCATATAATTAAGTATAATGTATCATATGTTTATATACTTGTCTGAATATTTTTTATTGTCAAATGTATTGTCATGTGTATTGTCATAATATTTATTTTAGTCTTTATATATAGCATAGTATATATTTTACAGTTTAAGTGAGTGAGTACCATTAACATATATAGTCTCACTTTGACTAGTGAATTAATACATTTATTTTTATAAATTAAGATGGTTTCAAATCATTTTCACTTTCATCTATTGAATTGCCACCACAATTCATGATAAATCTTGCCATTATAATTTGGATATTAACAACTTGAAATGTGTGAAATGAGTAAAATTTGGAAAGAGGGGGTGATGAAGACTGACTTTTAATTTTTTTTTATACATTTTTATAAATATGAGAAAATGTTAGCAAAATATGACACTTTAAATAAAAAATGGCCTCTTCTTTCTGTCAGGACAGTCGTAATTTTTCAGTAACACTTTACAATAAGGTGTCATTTGTTAACGAACATGAATGAATAATGAACAATACATTTATTACACTATTTATAAATCTTTGTTAATGTTAGTTAATAAAAATACAGTCATTCATTGTTTATTCATGGTGGTTCACAGTGCATTAATTAATGTTAATGAACAACTTGAGATTTTAATCATACATGAAATTCAGAAATTATTATTAACTAAGATTACTAAATGCTGTAGAAGTATTGTTCATTCTTAGTTAATGTGAACTGATGTAGTTAACTAATGTTAACTAGAGGTGTACATGTATTCGTACCGAACCGTCACGGTTTGAATATTTTGAAGCTTTGAATGAGTATTGTCAAAATGTAGTCTTTATTTCAATCTGTATATAGTATAATATATATTTTTACAGTTACAGTGACTGAGTAACATTAACATTTATACTGACTAATCTAACTTTGACTAGCGAATGATTGAATTGAGATTATAAGATGGTTTCAAATCATTTTCAGCTTTATCTATTGAATTGCCACCACAATTCATGATAAATCTTACCACTATAACCACATTTTGGATATTAACAACTTTAGGTGAAATAAGTGAAATTTGGAAAGCAGGAGTGATGAAGACTTACTTTTACATTTTTTATACATTTTTAAAAACATGAGAAAATGTTAGTAAAATATCATGACACTTTAAATAAACAAAAAATGGCCTCTCCTTTCTGTCAGGACAGTAGTAATTTTTCAAAAACACTTTACAATAAGGTGTCATTTGTTAAAATTAGTTAATGTATTAACTAACACCATGAACAATACATTTATTACACTATTTATTAATCTTTGTTACTGTTAGTTAATAAAAATACAGTCGTTCATTGTTTGTTCATTTTAATTCACAGTGCATTAACTAATATTATAAAACACAACTTGTGATTTGAATAATGCATTAGTAAATGCTGAAAGATTAATTAAGATTAATTAATGCTGTAGAAGTATTGTTCATTCTTAGTTCATGTTAACTTATGGCAACTGAACCCTATAGTAAAGTGTTACCATTAATACTTTATATAATTAAATAGTTATATGATTAATTAGTATGTTAATAAAGTATGTTTACATACTTTTGTCTGAATATTTTGAAGCAATGAATGAGTATTGTCAAAATTGAATCTTTATTTTAATCTTTATATAGTGTAATATATGTATTTATAGTTACAGTGACCGAGTACCATTAACATATATACGGACTAGTATCACTTTTACTAGTGAATGATTGAATTGAGATTATAAAATGGTTTCAAATTTTTTTCAGCTTCAAATCATTTTCATTTTCAGCTAAATAAGAAATTGTGGTAGCAATTCAATAGATGAATTCCCACCACAATATCTAATAAATCTTGCCACTATAACCATATTTTGGATATTTACAACTTTAAGTGAAATAAGCATTTTTAAACATTTTTATAAACATTAGCAAAATATCATGACACTTTAAATAAACAAAAAATGACCTTTCTGTCAGTACAGTAATGCTTCTTTAAAAATATGTTCTGTTTTTTTTCTATATTTACATTTTATGCCAGAAAATGTGTTAAATGTTATGATCTGAGAAAAGTTTCAAAGCGGTTTTGTAGTGATAATTTTGGTTAAAAATTGAATTAAAATGAAAACACATTCTAGTGATAATCTGATTTATTTCAGAATTCGAAATGACTTTAATTGATATAATATTTATTTAAATATGTATAATATATATATTTCCTCAGATATGTTATGCAAAACTTAAAGAATACGGTAGGAAATGTCAGTTTACCCTTTCCCCAACATTACCCGAGGTGGTTGTTCACTCTCTGAATATGTTTGTTTTTGCTCCAGTAGATTTTGGAATGAATTCAGTGTGACCTCTCTGGCCTCCCTGACCTATTATCGCCATGGTGACCGTCCTCTAGCGACCAGCCTCATCAATCAGACACAGCGACAGCTCATCTGTCCCCTGCACCGCACACACCAGGGCCTCGAGCCAGATGTTTGCGCGACAGAAAAAACGGCTCCTCCGATCAATGGAGCCGCTCCGCACGGTAAGGAATAGGAGCCGACACGGTCACAACGGCGTTCAAGGACATAACGCGAGCAAAATGATGAGGCTTTTTGTTTTTCACATTCAGATTATTTGTGCATTTCAATCACAGACACCACGGAGGTTCACTATTATGGTTTACTGCACACCTACAATTTATATGGGCCGAAATTGCACAGCCGCCCACTTCGAATGAAACCCTCACATTTTACAAACGTTTAAATCACAGCTCTGACATTACTCACGTACTTACTTCAGATTTGTTTATTTTGAGACTGTTTAGATATCTAAAAAGAGCAACGACTTGAGAAAAGTGGCAAATTCCTTTTGTTTTTCGAGCAAATTGTGAATTTCATCAGGGCTGAACTCGACCCGCTGCGGTTTTCCGCAGTCTCGGGATGGGAGAGGAACGGAGCGCTGCTCCTTTAAGAGGTTTGAATTTGACTTTAAAGTGGGTCACAGTAAAAATATCTTCAACAATTATTCATGCAGCCCTCCCTCTCGTTCTATAGCTCCTCTGCTCCTCTCTAAAATCTGCATGGTGCTGCAGTGCTGGAGTTGAGAAGCAGGAGAGATGACTCTTTTGTTTTGTCACAGGCGGATCTGATGAAATGTTGGTGTAACAAACTGTTTCTTTTGCAGTAAACGTCTGCAGTCAGCCTGCGATTACCATCTTGCCCACGTCCCGCCTTCTGTGCTAGCAGTTGTTGTTTTTATTATTGACTGTTTTGATGCTGAGACGGTAATAGTGTGTTCTGTCCACACTGGAGATGGCGCGATTGACGTGCCCCTCGGCCAATTGCGTACCTTGTTTCAGGTGGACGGCGTGGAGCATGCTCAGTGCGAGCGGGGCTGTGCGTTTGGAGAGCGGCTAACCATGTGATTAGTGCAGGAGTGAATGGTACAGCACTGCAGCATATGGGAGTCTGTCTCTCTGCTCCCTGTAGGTTTAAACTGAACATCTTCAAATTAGTCAGAGAGAGATCAAAGCAGCCCTCGCCATCCTCATCGAGAGGAAGGCTTTGAACTTTCTCCTCCCTCTCCTGTGAGCGAACGAGTGTGTGTGTGTGTGTGTGTGTACGTGAGAGGGAAAGAGAGCGAGAGAGAAGGGATGAGATGGGATGGTGTGCTGGTATGGAAATGAGTGAAATCTCATGAGTGTGTTTCTGAGAGGTGAGAGAGTTTCTTTTTGATCACGTGTGTGTGTGTGTGTGTGTGTGTGTGTGTGTGTTCATGTTCATTCTTGTCATTCACTTGCACTGATTTTATTCCTTGGAATTCATTAATTACTTGCTTCATTTTGTTATGATTTCAGCCATTAAATACTTTTTAAATAATATTAAAGTAGCTCATGCTGTAATCAGAAACTGCCCACTACATCTGCCCTAAATACAGTATGATACTTATATTATTGTCATTTGTAAATTAATTCAGATAATAGTATAAATGTTAATATATTTTTATAGGCATGCTTTTAAAGAACAATGAATAAAATATTGGAAAATATTCTATTCTATTCTATTCTATTCTATTATCATATAGGGGGCCTTTGAATATTATGTTAGACAGTACTATAATTTAAACTGATAAAGTCGATATAGGTAAATAATTAACTACATTAATTTTGTGATTACAGAAGTGTTTTTCAATAAAAACAGTAGGTATTAAGTAAAAAATAAATTTGATTTTTAGTTTACATCTTTTTTTTAGCATTTAAATCAAGTTAGATTGTTTTATTATTATGTTAATTATATCATTAATAATATATTATATTTTAATATTTTATTATTTATTGTCATTTTAAGTCAGCCTGGCCCACTGGTTGAGAACCACTGCAGTAGAAGTCTTTTTTTCTACATAAAAATGGGCATTTTTTTCTAGTAAACAGTAAACATTTTTTAAACAGTAAACAGATTTAATATTTAGATTTTTTTGTTTCATTTATTTTAAATTGAATTTTAAAAAAATGCTGAAATATGAAAATAAAGACTTTAGGTATGAAGATTTTAATTATAAAATCAAATCAATATGAATAAGAAAAGTTGTAAATAATATACAAGAAAGATGTTTTGTTAAAATATATTTTATTAAAATGGCTAAATAAAAAAGGCGTTTTTTTCTAACAACAGAAAATTGATTTAATATTTTGAGTTTTTTGTTTAATTTATTTTAAATTGAATAAATTTATAAATGTCAGAAATGCACTGCGTACTGAAATATAACTAACTCAGTTCTGAATATTAAATTAATAAAAAATGAAATCTGTAAATGAAGAGTTTAGTTATGAAGATTTACAATAAAATCAATATGAAAAAGAAAAGCTGTACATAATATACAAGATAGATGTTTAGTTAAAATATATGTTAGAAAATGACTAAATAAAAATTGGTGTTTTCATATATATATATATATATATATATACATATTATATTTGGTTTCATTTATTTTAAATTTAATTTTTATAACATTTTCAGAAATGCACTGCATACTAAAATAAAGCAAAATAAATTTTAAATGTTCAATTAATTAAAAAAGACTGAAATATGAAAATGAAGACTTTAGTTATGAAGATTTTAATTATACAATTAAATCAATATGAAAAAGAAAAGTTTAAATAATATACAAGATAGATGTTTTGATAAAATATATTTTTTTAAAAATGGCTAAATAAAAAATGGTGTTTTTTCTAACAACAGAATTTTTAAAAAATTGTCAGAAATACACTGCATACTAAAATAATGCAACATAATTTAAAATTATTCAATTAATTAAAGATTGAAAATTTTAGTTTGATAATTTTAATGATAAAATCAAATCAATATGAAAAAGAAAATCTGTAAATAATATACAAGATAGATGTTTTGTTAAAATATAATTTAAAAAATGGCTAAATAAAACTTGGCACTTATTTCTAACAACAGAAAATGCATTTAATTTTTTTGGTTTCATTTATTTTAAATTGAATTCGAAGAAATTGTCAGAAATGCACTGCATACTAAAATAAAGCAAAATAAATTCTAAAGTTTCAGTTAATTAAAAAAAAAAGAAATCTGAAAATGAAGACTGCAGTGAAGAATGAAGATTGTAATCAATCAATATGAAAAAGAAAAGCTGTAAATAACGTAAAAAATAGATGTTTTGTTAGAATATTTTTGAAAAAATGGCTGATTCCTATGTTAGGTAATGCTTGTGTACGGTCTACAGTTTTGCTGTGATCACCATGTCTGATTCTGAGGTTGTCAGGATTTTTTCCACACTGACAACAAACAAAACTTCATATGAGCTACACATTCATCAACATTCTGCTTGCCTCTGAAACAGTTATTTGACATCTACAGGTCTAAAAGCGCCCTTAAACCCATAACAAGAAAGGCCTAGAATCAAGAAATACAGAGTAACTAACGTATGTTAATCTTAATATAAAAACAACAAGGAATCCATATGGGATCATATTCGCCTCTTCATTTTTTACCATCTGGGGTGTTTTTGTCTCTTTTGTTGCTATTTTTGCTCAGAGCCCTGGTTCATTTTCTGACCCCGGCTCGCTATTGCAGTTTCACATCAGAGACATAATCACATTATGCAGCTTATTGTATTTTCGTGTTTATGTGAAATTGCAAACTGCAGTGAGAAGCTTCGCTCTAATGACCGAAATGATAATTCCGACGAGAATTCACATGCGGGAGATTGTACGGCTAATGGAAGCCCTATAATGATCCGAGAGGTTCAAAGAGACATGAGTAACAAGCTCACACCATCAAGCCATTCAATTTTATTGAATTCGATGTTTAACATCCTTGAAGCATTCCCGCGCTTTCTTAAGCATCTCTCGCCTCCTTCAGCCTACACCTGGCTCGTCGATCTGTTTAACAGATGGCGATTATCTCAGTGTGGTAATTTAGTCACTCATTTAATCCAAACTTCTGTTACCCTCGCGTTCCTCTGGTCACCTACACCTCAATCCAGCAGTGCAGCTTGGGTTCTTAAATACACATATATTTAAAAACTCGACTGCTGAAACCAATTAAACAGTCTCAGTATAGTGGCACAAAGATAATTTAAGATCTAACAATCCTTCCACTATCTCATTTCCTGAGAGTACGGCTTGATAATGCAGTTCTTGGCAGCTGCTGCCCCCTTGAGGTCTCTGGACGGCACTGTGGGATCTCAGTGGGATTCACAGTCCTCAAGTGGCATGTCACCTTGGAGTAGTCTAGCCTGCGGTTGCTGTGGCAACAGGGAGCAGCGGATCAATTGCACTGCAAGCGTGCCAATACACAACCGAGTCATGCTTTGTTTTGTAGCGCTAAATATATTTTCCTCTACGGAGGTCGTAGTGTTAACGTCGTCTTTACAACCTCTGTAAAAAAGCGCTTTTGCTTTTGCTCAGGCCACTCGTTTTCAAGACGAACGGCCTCTTTATCTCTTTATGTTCGCAGTGGAAGACCAAAAAATTATTGTTTGTCAGCGTCCACTAGCACAGCTATAACTGGGACTTGTACATGGATCATGTGACCTATATTTTAGATGAATTTTGCTGTCTGTAAATCATCATACACGCTTGCAAACAAAGGTTCTTTATTTGCATTGATGGTTCCATGAAGAACCTTTAAAAAATTGTTTTTGAAAATTTGCTGATATTTTTCTCATCTACAACTACAAGCCATCCAAGATGTAAATGAGTTTCTTCGTCAGAACGTATTTGGAGAAATTATAGAAATTATAATTATAAGCATTAGATCACTTTCTTACCAGTGGATCCTCTGCAGTAAATGGGTGCCCAAAACAGCTGATTAAAAACACTGCAATAATTCACAAGTAATCCACAATGAATCCAGTCTTAAATTGATGTCCTGTAAAGGATCTCTGGCCTTTTTGACTTATTATTAGGGGATGCACGGTTCACTGTAAAAAACAATTTGCTGAGTCAACTTAAAATAATTTGTAACCTGGCTGCCTTAAAATTTTAAGTTGATTCAAATCAAAAAAAGTTTATTCAACTTGAAATGTTCAATTATACTAAGTGACAACTTAGATATTTGAGTTGAATCAACTTAAAATTTTAAGGCAGCGGGGTTACTTACCCATCTGTTAAGTTTAGCAAACACAAATATCTAAGTTGTTACTTAGTACAACTTAACATTTCAAGTTGACTAAACTTATTTTAGTTGACTCAACTTAAAATTTTAAGGCAGCAGGGTAACAAATTATTTTAAGCTGATTTAACAAATTGTGTTTTTTATTTTTTACAGTGTATTGGATTTTTGCCGATCTCCAAAATGCCAATATGTTGATATATGAACTCATTTTGGCCGATAGCCGGTGCCGATACTTTCGAATCCTTTCGTTTTCAAAACACCATCAAGTCTCTCCTGTGTGAAAATTAAAAACATTTTTTTTATTTGTTACAAAAAATTAACAGCTTATTTGTTAGAATTAAATAAACAAAAATGAAAGTTGTTTTTTTTTTTTTTTGTAAAAACAGTACATTGAAGCTTAAACTAAACATAAAATATATCAATCAGTGTTTTTTTTTTTTTTTCAGAAAAATTACGTGGTAACCTTAACATTTTATTTTATTACATAAGATTTATATATATATATATATATATACATATATTAAATATAAGATATAAAGGATTAGTTTGCTTCCAGAACAAAAATTTACCGATAATGTACTCACCCCCTTGTCATCCAAGATGTTGTCATCATGTCTTTTTTTTTTTTTCAGTCGTAAAGAAATTATGTTTTTTAAGGAAAACATTTCAGGATTTCTCTCTAAGTAATGGACTTCTATGGTGCACCCAAATTTGAACTTCCAAAATGCAGTTTAAATGCAGCTTCAACAGGCTCTAAATGATCCCAGCCGAGGAAGAAGGGGTTTTTCTAGCGAAACGATCTGTTATTTTCTAAAAAAAAAAATATTACAATTTATATACTTTTTAACCTCAAACGCTCGTCTAGCTCTGTGTGAACTGTTTTTTTCATGACAGTTCAGATACATCTAAAAACTCCTATCTCATTTTCTTCTCCAGCTTCAAAATTGTCCTACATTGCTGTTTTACCTTTTTTTGTGAAGGGTGTTTAATGCATGTTCACTTTGTAAACTTTGGGTTGGTACTTCTGCAGCGTTTGAAGTTGGAGGAGAAAATGAGATGGGAGTTTTTAGACGAACCCTAATTTTTAATTTATGCAAGCTATAGCTTCTGATCTTTAAATCAAAACATACTCATGATTTTATGACATAATTTACTGCTTTATTTAATCAAAAACACAGTCTAAATGTTATTTGTGTATTTTACTTTCATTTTATGAGAAGTAGGCCAACAGCGCCTCCTAAAATTAAAACTCTTTACCGAACGGGCATTAGGACCCGGGTAAAGCAGCCGCTGGTGCCACTACAGGTGCTATTACTGTTTACTCTATCACACACCCAACGCGTCATTCTGTAAGTGCATTCTCAGATTGAATGCAGTGATCCATAACAGTGAATCTAATCATCATTCAGGCAAAACTTTGCTTAAAGAATGAGTCACACTGCTGACCTGATCTAATCACTAGCACACCCTAAGCACATGTGAGTTATTCCTCTTATCGGCAAGACATTGGCATAATTTTTTATACCTATGCCGATATTTACATTTAAAGGCATTATTGGCCATTCCGATATTGGTCTGATAATATCGTGCATCCCTACTAGTTATCTTCTGCATTTTCTGCAGTGAATGGGTGCCATCAGAACTGTCATTCTGAAGCAAAACCTGGATGCGCTGCGTCTTGTTTACAAGCAGAGAAAGACACACAGTGTACTTCGTAAACATGTCTGAAGATTTCAACAGAGAGGATGACTTCCAATTTTTTTGCCCATCATTACTTGAACTAAGAGAGATGGACGTTCTACATCAGAACATCAGCTTCTGGGTCAGCAGCACCACACACTTAAAGACTGACATGGAAAAGAAGTAGTTGTTGAGTAAAGTCTTTTTTTTTTGTTTTCTTTGCGCACAAAAAGTATTTTCGTAGCTTTGTAAAATTAAGGTTGAAGTATTGATGTCACATGGACTATTTTAACAATGTCCTCACTACCTTTCTGGGCCTTGAATGTGCTAGTTTCGTTGCTGTCTCTGCAGGGTCAGAAAGCTCTCAGATTTCATCAAAAATATTTTAATTTGTGTTCTGAAGATGAATAAAGGTCTTACAGTACATTTACACAGGGCATCAATGTCAATGCTTGACTAAGGGCGTGGCGGAAGCTTGATGCTAACGTGACCGTCATAGTGACAACAGCAATGTGCATGAAAGCGATTGGCGTTTGCACTAGTATATATGCATAAGGCAATCTGATTGGCTGACGCCTGCATTGCAGCTTGAAAAGTTGAAAAGTTTTCAACTTCTGCTGCGAGCAAGGCCAGTCATGCGACCCAGTGGAGCTTGGCAAAGCTTGACGTCACTCCATTCAAAGTAAGCGAGAGGCGTTGACGCTGACGGCCTGTGTAAATGCACCATTACGGGTTTGAATCGACATGAGGGTGAGTAATTAATGACAGAATTTTCATTTTTGGGTGAACTATCCCTTGAATTATGGACTTATTACAAACATGCAGCTTTTCACTTCATAAGACACTAATTGATGACCTGGAGTCAGGTAGATTATTTGTGTATTATTGTAATAATTGTAATAATAATATTGTAATAATTATTGTAACTGCAGAAGATCTATTAGTGAGCAAGTGATGTAATGCTAAATTTCTGCATCTACAGCTTGAATGGCATGAGGGCGAGTACATTTTCATCAAATTTTTATTTTGGTAAACTACTTTTAACATCGATTGCACAAAGTGTAAGTTATAGTGTAAAACGGTTCTTTAAACCACTGAAATGTTATTCATGCTAAAACTTTTTTTAAAAGGAGACCTATTATGCCAGTCTAAAAGATGTAATATAAGTCTCAGGTGTCCCCAGAATGTGTCTGTAAAGTTGTAGCTTGACATACCCCACAAATCATTTATTATATCATTTTGAAAATGCCTATTTTGAGTGGAAGCAGAAACACGCTGTTTTCGTGCATGTCTCTTTAAATGCAAATGAGCTGCTACTCCCCACCCCCCTTTCCTGAATAGGGCTGTGCCTTTACAGTTCATAACTCACATGCTCTGCCGAAAAACATTGGTTTGGTTTTGATTATTATGTCTATTGCGCTAAAACTATGCGTTTTAAAGCATATTAGTGTAAACTTCTGATACACGGTCTTCTGAGCGCAGGCACACAGAAAGCGGCTGTCACACAGCATGTGAGTACTAGACTAAATTCTCTTTCATGTCCTATTGCATTTAAACTGTCAAATACACACGTTTATGTTAAAAACACACAGGAGCCTTGAAGCTTGAAAAAAAACTGGTCTGTGAAGGTAAACAGCTGGGAAAGAAATCGCATGTTTAAATTAAATCTATGTGGCAGCAGGGTGATAAATAGGAAATAAATCAATAAATCCACTGCTCTCTTGTTTCCTCTGAGTCTGGAATTCTAAATAGTGTTCTATGCTGGTACACCCTTGTCACTTGCGCAAACAGAATGGCGGTGGGTGGAAACGTGCAGATTAAGAGGCGTTAATATTATAATAAGACCGCCTTAACACGCCACGGGTGGAGCGAAATTTCAGCAGTTCCATTTTTCACAAACTTGCAGAGAAATGCACATCAAAAAAATTTACTGGGTTGTTCCTTTTCACGTTTTCTGGGTTGGTAGATGCATCGGGACCGATTATAGCACTTAAACAGTTTTATAACGAACCCAAAATTTTTCTTCAATATGGCTACCCCCTTTTTGAAACCTTTATTCTAATACTCCACCATAACCAAACGTTGTTGGCGTTTGTTCTTTTTGCCGGCACTCGTCATGTATGAATGATGGAATTAAAGCTGTTAAAAACTGATCTAAATTATAAGATCCTTTTGTCAGACTTGTTCGTCTGTGCACCAGTAGTCACCTAGCAACAACCATATAAAAGCGTGAGCATTCTGTTGTCTGTGCCGTGCGTGCTTTTTCGCATTACTGAACTGAAACATCCTCTCGCGCACAGAAGCCTGTGTTTGCAGTCATTATAGAAATGTATACGGAAGGTCAGTGGCTATTATATGGCCGAGAGATTATATTCCATTTGATTTTTACTCTCAGGCCATTACTACACAATCTTTATCACGCTCGGTGGTCGTGATGTTCAAAGCGAGTGGGTTTGTGCAGCTTTTGTTATCTCTTCCGGCCCTTTGGAATCACACTTAGATAAAACATCATACCCAAAATGACTACACATGATGACTACTTTCTGATGTGGAAAATGGTTTGAAGACACAGACAAAAATGGGAATGCTCTGAAATGTGCCACCTCTCTCACAATAGCCAAGGAGCCCTATAATTTCATGGCGTGTTAGGACAGAGGCAGGAGACGTCTCTGATGGGTGTTTGGCTGGAGGGCCTCGGAGCCTGATATCACACGCCGAATGATAACTCTCAGAGAACCGCTTGCCTCTGCTCCAAAAAAATCTCCCGCTGATCACACGCTGCTGCCGCCCCAGCAAAGGGAATAGCCTGAAACAAGAGAGATAAAAGAGGTCAGACTCTTTGTTTGTCCAGCCATCCGTCCGTCTGTTTATCTGTCTTTTCAAAGCGCTAAGCGCAACTGCTGTGTGTGCTATGCAGAAACATCAAACAATCTTATTTTTATATAAAATCATGTTTATTTACACACATTTCCCCCCCTCAGGTAGGCACACTTTTGCATTTTACTATATTCCATATCTTAAATGCAGTGTGCACATTGTCTGTGCATGTAGGGATTTTGTTGCAATTAATATTATTTATATTTTAATGACACAGCTCTTTGTAGTGTGAGGATGCAGTGTTTGCATTTTGCATAGCTTTAGTGTTTTCAGAACACAATGTAGAATTGTTTTACGGCAGCGCCCCCTTGTGTATTATATGAGAAAGCACAGATTGCCCTCTACAGAGGTAGTTGTTTGGCTTAGTACCGTGCTTTCACAGAAACTGCAAACCTGAAATATATCAGCAGAAAAAAAAATTCTGCCGCTACCATCAGCTGTACCTCGTGTTTTAGTCTGAGTAATGCATAGAAATTCACAAACCTGTTCATTTGACTTAAGTCAGGGACAAAACCTTATTATTTTATACTTAACTGAAATATATTATTTTCACAGACGGACATATAGTTTCTTTATATAATCTTTAGCATTACTATAAGCTCAATTCCCACGTTTTAACAAATATCAAAAGGTAAGTCTGTAAATAGAAATTACTTAAGATTTTAAGCTTTAACAATAACATTTAAGATTATTATGAGCCTTTTTATTAACTTATGTTAGTGCTGTTCAAACGATTAATCGTGATTAATCACATCCAAAATAAACGATTTGGTTTATATATGTGTACTGTGTATATTTATTGTAAAGACACACATATAGTATATATTTTGGAAATATTTACATGTATGTACATGTATATATTTATATTCATATAATTTATGTTATATATACATATATTTGATATATACATAACTTTTTAAAATATATTCATGCATTTGTGTGTATTTATACATAATAAATATACACAGTACACACACATATATTATGTACACAAAAACACTTATTTGGGATGCGATTAATCGTTGCCCAGCACTACTTATTTTATTTATTACTCTAAATCTTCCGTTAGTTTGGCTATGCAATATTTTGTCTGGTTTTGGCATTGTAATTTACTTAAATGAACACTAGATGGCGGTGCATCATCTTTCCATTCGGTCTGTGTTATTGAGCGGTCCGTTTTTCGTTTGTTTACTGTTCAGAGAGTTCAGCACAAGTCTTGAGTAATGATTGCAAACTTGTTTAATAGCTCTAAATTAATGTTTTTTATTTCTGTGACAATAAGAACTGTTTTCCAAGAAGACTGAATTGTAGTGCTGTGTTATAAACTACAAGAAAGGCCACTTTGTCCTTAAAGAATCAACGTTGCGTTTTTACCAACCTGCAGATTTCCAGGAAAATGTCCCTATCTTCACATTTGTTGTAGGTAAAGCGCCCTTGGACTTTGGCTGTAGGTGTTGAAGCTCACTTTTGGGCCTCATCCAGACGATGCGATTAATCCTTCACAGCAAGTGCTCTCCCCCATTCACTTCCTCCGTGTCCAACAAGAGACACGCGTCAGGTCACATACAAGAAATAGAATTTAGCCAGCATGGTAAGAAAAATACTGACGATGTGTACATTTTGAGAAAATGTTGGCATTTGTTGCCAAATTTAGTAATGGCTTCAATTTTTGCCCGACCAGAACTTCCATAATTTCCTATCCACTTTATTTTTCCCATAAGAGCGGGCGCTGCCATTTGTAAGTTTTATGGGTCTGGCTTCCAGTCTCATTGGCGTTTAACTATTTTTAGCAGCTCGTTTTGCTGCTTGATATTGCAAACTGGTGTGTCTTACCATTTAATGTATTATCTTAATTATGAGCACACTGGTTTGTAGTGCAAAGAGTTTTACCGTTGTCTGCACGTTGTTATTCTTCTCATTATTTCCCTTTAGCGGCTAATGGACCGGAAGTCTCGCCCACAGGCTTATGTCTGCGTTGAAGAATAAGGTGAATATGGTGTGTTGGTTTCCAAATGCAAATGAGACGTAAAGGTCTGTTCTATAGCCTACAATACTAACAATAAAGAAAAGTGAATTCCCAAGCACCTTATGGTAGTTGTAGTCCTTATGCTGCAACTTACTTTCTTTAAATTCACACATGGTTTCACTTTGTGTTATTCATGTGTGACACTTCTAATGTTAACCACAGATCATAGCTTGTGACGCTGGACCACAAAGCCAGTCTTAAGTAGCACAGGTATATTTGTAGCAATAGCCAAAAATACATTGTATGGGTCAAAATGACCGATTTTTCTTTAATGTCAAAAATCATTAGGATATTAGGTAAAAATCATGTTCCATGAAGATATCTTGTAAATTTCCTAACGTTCCTAATAAATCAAAATGTAATTTTTGATTATAAATATGCATTGCTAAGAACTTAATTTGTACAACTTTAAGGGCGATTTTCTCAATATTTTGATTTTTCTGCACCCTCAGATTCGAGATTTTCAAATAGTTTTATATCGGCCAAATATTGTCCTATCCTAACAAACCATACATCAATGGAAAGCTTCTTTATTCAGCCTTCGGGTGATGTATACACATTTTTTTTACTCTTAAGAGCAAAATCACATTTTCATAGAAATATCTATGTGAACACATTGCTGGAAAATGCTAATTTTGCTTCAGTTCAGCACTACAAACTGAACCTTTGCGCAGTTTTTTAATGCACGGTTCAGCATAGTTGGGGTACTCGGACTCGAGTCCGGTCTCGAGTACAACTTTTAGCAGACTTGGACTTGTCACGGACTTAGATGCATTTTACTCGGAATCGATTTAGGTGGACTCGAACCCAGCACTACGGTTCAGTCGTCTTTAATAATTACATTTCTTAAGAGATATCACATTTGTTGCCCAGTTATCCTACATTTGTTGCATAAATAAATATAGGCTGTACAGCAAGTTGTTTTGATCGTAACTAAAAAGAAGCATTCCGTCAGGGCAATATTGCGTTAATTTGGTGTAACCGACTGGAATATTACAGAATATTAGGTGCAATGGCTGTTCACTGTAATATGCCGGCCATAAATTGCATTTGTTCAGCAGTTATCATTGGTATAGTTGAATTTAGGAGCATGCCAGTTTCTAATCTTCTTAATTAAAACGCCCTCCTGATTGGACAGAGTGATAATCCCGCGGGGCCTCGCGCTCTTACTCACTAGCAAGTAGGACTGCGCGCGAGTCTCAATCTGCCCAGGGCGAGGGCAAGACGCACTGCAAGAACGCGCGCAAGTTCAGACGAGGCGTCTAAAGTGCACGCAACATCACTGTCTGCGCGGAAGAGCGTTACGCGAGTGCTCGACGTGATAGGGGAAGAAAGATCTCTATCAAAAAGTGACTTCATTTTCAGCAGCCCTTTGGAGAACGCCAACGGAAGAAAAGAAAGAAGACAGCAGGAGGAAGCTTTCAAGAGCGCGCCCGAAAGTTTTCCATCCGGTCCGCTTTTTTGTTTTAGTTTATTTCGTTTCTCCAAAATGAATGTCGGCGACGAGAACTTGCTGAAATCAATCAGCAACGATACCCTGCTGGACCTGACGCAGCGCTACGGACAGTCCGCCTTCGGCTTCGGCGCTGGCCATGGTGCTGGAAGTCCTGGCCGCTACTCCCTCACACCTGCCGCGGATTTCCTCTCCGGTCAAACGGGAAAGTCGAACGAAAGTGGCGGAGAGCAGACCAGCGATGAAGACGATGGCTTTGACCACCTCGAGTCTCGTAAGAGAAGCGCGGGCTTCGACGAAGAGAAGCATCCGGGTGCGCTCGCCAAGAAACCGAAGGAGCAGAGATCTCTCCGGTTGAGCATCAACGCGCGGGAGCGGAGACGCATGCACGACCTGAATGACGCGCTGGACGGCCTGAGGTCTGTGATTCCCTACGCGCACAGTCCGTCAGTGAGAAAACTCTCTAAAATCGCAACTTTGCTTCTTGCAAAAAACTACATCCTAATGCAGGCGCAGGCGCTGGAGGAAATGCGCCGGTTGGTGGCTTATCTAAACCAAGGACAGACTATAACTTCGCCGATTCCCACCGCGCTCGCACCTTTCGGACAGGCGGCCGTGTATCCGTTTTCGAGCACAGCACTGGCCACCTGCGCGGAGAAATGCAGCTCGTTCTCCGGGACCCCGTCCAACCTGTTCAAACACTGCAACGACAAGCCTTGACTTCTACGCGCTGAACTCTTCCTGCTTCATCCTTACGTTGGTCTGAATTCGCATTGTTTTGTTGGGAGTGGGCTTAGGTCTGATTCAAAACCCCTGCTACGTGTCTAAATAACTATGATGATTTATTAGATAACACAACAAATAATGTAAAATAACTGAGGGACACATTATTACTGGAATAAGCTTTTAAACTCCTCAATTTTTAAAGCCTTTTTCCTTGTATCCCAAATGAAGAAAACAAACAAACAAAAGAAATTCTATGCTACAGGTTCACAGCTTGGAGGATTAATTTCTCAATTCAAATCTTTTCTCTTTCGGTTTCTGCGTTGTTGGTGAACTATGCAATTTACTGCAATTGCCCACAGACGATAATTTCTTAAAAACCTGTCAGAAATGAATAAACGGAAGCTGAACTGTCTCACCTCCATCAGTGTATTAGGAAAACGGTGTAACATTTTCAAATGTTTGGCCTAAAAATATTTTGTTTTTGTTATTGCACAATTCACTTGATTGTATTGTACAACTGTGAAGAATACTTGATCAAGTCTACAAAGCATTTGATCTTGTTGCGCCATGAGTTTCATACTGTATATTGTTTATATGTCTTTATAATTAAAACGTATATCTATGACCATCTCTGTTTTATTTCTACCACACGTATGCTCACATTACTCATTCAGTTTCTTCTCAAACTGTTTTAAAGAAATGAATAATCTTTGCTGGAGGAAAACGTGTAGTGTTTGAAAGTTTGCAATTTGAAATTTTACAAGTAATGCGGAGAAAATTTTTAAAGGCCTTTGACATGAACACACTTTGGGTCCTGGTGTATTCATAGACCTAATGTGCACTGCATAGGCATTTTTTACTGCTTCTGTTTCATATATCACATGCAATGTCCTTTTGCAAATCATTTAATACCATTAAAAGATTTAAAATCACTGTGCTGTATTGATGGTCCAAAACAAAAGCTTCAGTGGTTGTTGTTGTTGTTAGTAAACAAGGCCTAGCACGTGTACATGCCAACATTAGTGTCTTTGCCACACTTTTATGGATTGAAAGGTTGTGTCACGATTCTAACGTATGTTTGAGTTATAATCTCTTAAATGAGTCTGGTCTCTGGTCTTCACTGGTAAGTTGCGGCCTGCTGCTGTTGTGCATGAGCCGGAAGCGCCCCGGGGCCGAAAGGACCTGTCCTTGAGTATTTGTGTGATCGTGAATCGGCAGTGTTCTGTAACCTACCCGTTCCACTTATTAACACGATTTCAGCGCCTGTCGTCCACGGCCTGCTAATGCATGAGCGCAGCAAAGGCAGTTTCATACACACCGCTCTTTAACTAAACCAGACCTTTGTCAGTGATCTAACACAAAATCGATACATCACTTTGTTTCAGACTGTTCTTCTTTGTTTATTTAGCCTCGGAGAATTTAGTTTTTCAAGCGTTTACGCACGTGTTATGCCACAGAAGAGGCAAATATACACCATCACGCGTTTAAAATAATTTTAAAAAATTCAATTCAATTCTTAATACATTTAAGATACTATATTTTAAGTTTTAATTAGATAGGCCTGTACTGTCATTTTGAAATTTAGACCTCTGTTTTGAAAAAAGAAAGAAAGAAAGAGTCGATGCACGAAAAGTGTGCCTTTATTTTCCCAGGAAACATAAACAATGCCGTTAACAAAGAAAATCTGACTTTGTGTTATTATAGGTATTTTTATGACACATCAAAAGTCTAACTTAATTTTATTTTCTAAATTCACCATTAGGATAGATTTTTGGCCTATGCACGCCGTTTCCAACTTCTCTTTGCTGTATTAATGTACACATTAATACAGCAAAGCACAAGGCTAGTAATGATTCAGTTCCGTTACTTTTTAAAGGAATTGCCATATTCCAACATACATTCAAATATTTACGTTTAGTTTAATATGGCACAATGCAATTTATTAACACTTGTTAAATTGCATAATGAAATTTAATGAACATATTTGTCTATAGAAAAAACTTTAATAATCAGCTTTTCAGAATAGAAAACGCTCCCATATCCAGCTGCTTAATACTATTGTTTACACATCAATGAAGCATAACCTTATTCACAATGATATTTTGAGTTCCTATTATTTTAACGTGTATTTATTATCTACATTTCTTAAAATGTAGTTTGAATGCGTTCTATAGGCACTGCAGTGAGAAATGTTCCTTAAAGACGAGATTCCCCTCGCATTATGCCATCACTTCTAATGAGCTTCAGTCTCTGTACCTGTCCACTAAGTGTGCACTGGAGAGAAAGTGATCTTGAACTCACGCTGCGTTAAATGAACAGTCATCACTCCCAGTGGGTGCGTCACTACAGTGTCGTGTTGTAACAGCATTACACCGCTGGCATGTCGAACCGGCGCTATCCTGACATATGACTTACCGCTGAACACTTCTGACAAGGAGGAAAGCGGCGATTTAGAATGACAAGCGCGCTGCTGTTTCAGTTTTAATAATCACTCTTGATTTAATCTAATTGGTGCGGATAAGGTCAATAGAAATGTGACCGCTGTAATGGCTTTTTTTGTTTGTTTGTTCCTTTTTTAAACTTGTTTTGAGGTGAGTTTCTGATTGTGAATTCTTGCTGGACTGCTGGTTTTAAAGAGGAATCTTATAATTTGCTAATTAAAAGCAACTTTGAGATATCATTAAATATCATTTAAATGATTGTCACTCACATGAGATCGAAAAAGGTTTTATTTTGCGTGGAACCTAAGAAGAAATAGAGTGTTTTCACTAGGCGTCATCAATCTGCCATATTGGCGGGAATGAATGTAAACAATGCCACTGAGCCGAACGAAACTCTATATTTTGCGGATTAATCCTGCTGAAACTGGTCATTTATTGTCATGTTTTGGGCTGTACTAATTGGTCGGACCAGGAAAAATATTTGGAGTACTAATTAAATACGAATTAGTGATGGGTTGTTCTTGAATGATTCGTTCATTTTGAACAAATCTTTAATGTGACTCGGGAAGAACGAATCATCTTGGGGAGTGATTCGTTCAGTCGCGCATACACAACATTCTGTTAGGTTCTGTACTGGAATTAGTTGACCTGTTTCGAGTCTTTGGGTTTTTCGAGTTGTTTGCTCATCTTATGGGGCTGTCACGTGATGCTGATTTTGCTTAAATGAACGAAATGACTCGAAAAAAGATTCATTCATTTTGCTGTACGAGACTCAAAGGTCTGAGTCGGTAAAATGATCCGAACTTCCCATCACTACTACGAATCACGTCTAAGTTCATCGTCTGTGTACTCCTGGTCAGAAACTCCATCTTATTTTCTCCTACAACTTCAGAATCGTCCGACATCATTGTACCTGTTTGTTTGTAAACAGCGTTTGACTTACTTGCACTTTCTTAGTCTTTGCGCGTTTACGCTTTGTAAACGCATTCGGTCTGTAGTTCCACCTACGTTCTGCGTGACCTTTCCACTTGATTCAGTAGTACGTAGCGTTGTGAACGTGCATCCCAGAGCCTGTGCTACACAAGCTTTTGTGCTTAAAAAGTATACAAATGTTTATTTTCCGAAAAAAAATGACCAATTGTTTCACTAGATAAGACCCTTCTTCCTCGGCTGGGATCGTTTAGAGCCCTTTAAAGCTGCATTTAAACTACATTTTGGAAGTTTAAAATCGGGCACCAATGAAGTCCATTATATGGAGAAAAATCCAGAAATGCTTTCCTCAAAAACCATAATTTCTTCACGACTGAAGACAGAAAGACATGAACATCTTGGATGAGAAAGGGGGTGAGTAAATTATTTGTGAATCTTTGTTTTGGAAGTGGACTTCTCCTTTAAGTGAACGAATCCTTTCGTTCAGGTCCATTGTTTAAGCTGTAAATGATTTGGTGTTTTTAGCAAATCATTTGACTCAGTTGACTCGATATAGAAGTTTGTTTACCGCCACCTAATGGCTTAAAATTACATTTAGAGATTCACAAAGTCAAACTTTACTGGAATGATAATCAGATATATGCAGAATTTATAGTATAGCCTATTTAAAATAAATAATTCAGAGCATTAATTAAAAATTTCTAAAGAGATATCTAAAATTTAATTAAAGAAATATAACAATAAATATATATATATAAAAGAAATATATATAAAATATATATAAAAGAAATGACCAGTGAGTGAATTTGGGATGGAAATAATATAATATTTTTACATAGAACTACATTTAACAAATTATTCAAACATGAAAAGATTCATGAACAGCCTCAAATTTGCTTGTGAGTAGCGATTTGATAGACTCACTTACTCACTCACTCACTGACCCAGTGAATCGTTCAGAGTCGGTGCTGACTCCCTCACTAAAACGCCAATCATTTAACTCTGTGGTGTCCGAATCAAAATAAAATAAGAACAGTAATGTATAGGCCAACGTAAGCATATGCATTTAATAAGCTGAAGCATTTTTGAACAACTATATTTTTCAATTGAATCTGTAGTTTATGCAGCTCCTAAATATTTTATTCAGAAACTATTTCTGCCACCAGTTTTTAAGGTTTATTTGTTTGTGAGCTTTTCTTAGAGGCATATGAGAAACTGTTATTGTTTGAAATCTCTGAATTTTGTGTAATACAGAACTTAATTCTGAGGAAAAGTTGGAATTTGCATTTTGCTCAAACATTTGATTCAGGTAAGTAATCAGATAAACCTTGCAAACCTATTAATCTCAAAATACCTGTTTTATGTGATAGGATGAGTGTACCTTCTGTATCTGGCTCTGAACAAAAGTACTTTATTCCAGGGAAACAGTTATTTCTCACGTCTCACAGTATTTGCCCTTCTTTTCTGTGGGTTCACTGCAGAATGATTTCATTACCGTTGCTGGGAGCTTCTGTTTGTGTGCGTTTGTCGCTCTTTGCAGGCGGCTGAGGAGAGGGAAAAACATATGCCCTTAAGTGCCGGACTCTGCCGAGTGTTTCTGACAGCACTGCTGAGAGTCATTAAGCTCTTGAGGAAGCACATCACAGCTCTGCCCTCGCTCATGTACATACGTATAGAGCTGCACACACATGTTTGGGACCACGAGCTTCGGCGATGCAAACAGGCCGAGAGCAACAAAGGGGAGATGGGGGCGGACTGCTGGAAACGGCGTTCAGGTTGGTGTTTGTTTATGCGCAGCAGACACGCAGACACTGGAAGGCACTCAGGCAGAATGTCAGAGGCCTTTGGATTCAGAAGAGGTAGTTTGGAAGGAAATACAAAAGTGTATAAAGCAGTACGTCTGTATGCGGTGACCCTCAATAGACCTGCGTGTGCGTGAGCGCGGGCTGAGATGCTGATTTAGAGGGTACAGATGGTCCGTATGAGATAATTAGCTTGTTTTTATGTCCCTTTGGTGCTGTTTTTTGCTTGTTGTCTTCCATATCTTGTACTGTCTCTCCATGTATTCAGGTGGAGATGTGCATTTTTAAGAGGGGATCCCCTTCGGTGGGTCTATGACATCATCGCAGCCCCCCTGCTTGCGGCCCAGTTTGTCGTATGCGATGATCGACTAAGTCATTTGGTTCCGAGGAGCCATGTGATTCAGGCCGACGTGAGGGACAATGCGGCATGAGGGACCAGCCCTCCGTTCGTTACTCTAATCAGACGTGGATGAGGGAGGGCGGCGCTGCCCGTTTGTATGCCCGCTAACGCTCTTAACATGGCATGCAGGCCAGAACCCTCACCCATCGCCACAAGGCACCTGACACCATGCATTTAAACTGCAGAATTTCTGCTGGATGAGAACGAGGAGCGCAGAGAAGAAAAGAAGGTTATTGGTCCCGAAGAGGAAATGTTATAGGTTCATACAGATATGTTGGTGTAGTCTAGGAGAATCAGCGGCAATATCAAGAATCAGCATTTTTGTTTGGATGTTCCAGGTTCAATTCAATGACCGACATTTGGGGCATAAAAAATATATATATAAAAATAAATTGATAAATAAATAAATTCAACACAAGAATATTTCATCATCAGTACAAGTTACGCTTAATTTTTAATCACAAAAATTAATTACCACTCGTCAAAAAGCAACAATTTGGATTAGAGTTAAGGCAGTTATTGGGGGCAATATGTAAACAATAAAATACTCACCATTTCAATGGTCTTAATGAAAAGTCTCTAATATACTTTGATTAAAAATTCTCAATGGTTTTGTAAAACAACACCCTTTTTACCTTGCCAAAATCAGCTTTGCAAAAATCATCTCATTCTAAGGGGTTGTTCCTTTAAATGCAAATAAGCTCTGCTCACCCTGCCCCTCTCTGTGGAAAGACGGTCTTGTTTACATTAGCCGTGTTTAGCCACTAAACTTCCTAACTACCACGTTATAAAGAAAGGCCATCGCAAAGATTCATAAAAAAACGCTTATACTCACTTCTGCTGTAAGTGAAGCTGGATCATAAATGATTCGCACGAACATAGACGGATTTATGTAAATCGGGAGGTCAGAGTATTACAGCTGATCTGAGGTAAGATGCTCATGTCAATCAACTATCGTGGGAGCGGCCTCTGTCGGTGTGACGGCACAACGACAGGCATCTGAGAACGGCTCGATTTGAAAAAGGGGATATTATTTTTACAGATTAATTAAAAACCACTGCATGGATTTTTATCATTATAGGGTAGATTTGTACATACACTGCCAACAGACATTAATGTTCAAACAACATGAAAAAGTGAATTTAGCATCCGATGACCCCTTTAACGCTGGATTATTTTTTTCTACCCAACCGCTGAGTTGAGCCTGTCTCTGAAGAAACAAACCAGCTGCTGAGTTATAGTCGTCAGAGCGTGGGATTTTTAAGTCCTCTACAGGAGAGAGTGGTTCCCAGCGCCGTCGATTTGGTGCACTTCAGCGAAATAAAGGTTTGTATATATTTCTTTCATTTATAAAGTCTTTACTGTGTAGATCATATTATTTTACACAACGCAACATACTAGGACAAGCTGTCAGTCACTAGCCTTAGCAGCGGTCACTTCGCATGATGGAAATGCCTTTTGCCTTGCATAAATTAAATGGATTTTATTCGTTATAGCACTAAGTGTAATTTATTTGATGTTAAAATATGTTTTTTAATGTCAGTAGTGTTTGTTTCTGGGCAGGTTTTGGAGTCAGTCACGGCATCTTTCAGCTACGAGTAAAACACAAGGCCACAGTCTGAAGTTTGTAGTTACCCTGGCGAACAGCAGCCCTAGATTTTGGTGACACACCGGCATGAGAATAGCACTATTTAGGTAAGAAATGATTACAGAGAACAACTGAATGCACTAAAATTAAAATGTTCCATTTTTTTATGTATAAAATGTTTGTTAAATGAGTTTAAATGTATGTAATATTGTAAACAATGCTGTATTCACCGTTTTGGCTTAATAATAAATGTTCATCTTTGTATTATTGTTGTTGCCTCTGTAATTTTATGTAAGTCCCAGTTAATTTTCAAACCTTTATTTCACTGAGAAAGTGCACCAAAGTAGTGGCACTGTGAAGCACTCTCTCTTGTAGAGGACGCAAACATGCAAAAAGCCCACGCTCTGACTGTAACTCAGCAGCTGGGTTGTTTCATTGGAGACAGGCTCAACTCAGCGTTTGGGTTGAAAAAAATAACCCAATATTTAATAACTCATTAAAAATGACTTAGCAGCTTAGTTACAGAAAAACTACTCAGCATCTGGGTAAAAATAAGCCAATAAAATGACCCAACAAGCTGAACCCAGCATTTGGGTTAAAAAAAAAATAACCAGCATTTTTTAAAGTGGAAAAAAATACCCAGCATTTGGGTAATATTTTTAAAACAACCCAACAAAATGACGCAGCAGGCTGAACCCAGCATTTGGGTTAAAAAATAACCTAGCACACTCTAAAAACTGCTGGGTTAACAATTTGTTGAGTCAACTTAAAATAATTTGTAACCTGGCTGCCTTAAAATTTTAAGTTCAGTCAACTCAAAAAAAGTTTATTCAACTTGAAATGTTAAATTATACTAAGTGACAACTTAGATATTTGAGTTGAATCAACTTAAAATTTTAAGGCCAGCTGGGTTACTTACCCATCTGTTAAGTTTAGCAAACACAAATATCTAAGTTGTTACTTAGTACAACTTAACATTTCAAGTTGATTAAACTTATTTTAATTGACTGAACTTTTTAAGGACTGAAAATTTTAAGGCAGCAGGGTAACAAATTATTTTAAGCTGACTCAACAAATTGTGTTTTTTATTTTTTACAGTGTAGCACTGGGTAAAATATGGACAAACCCAGCGACTGGGTTGTTTTGACCCAGCGGTTGGGTTACTACCCAGAAGGTTGGGTTAAACATGGATCAAAACAACCCAATTGCTGGGTTTGTCCATATTTTACCCAGCGGTAGGTTGTTTTTAACCCAGCAGTTTTTAGAGTGCATCTTTTTGGAGTGTACTTGTATACAATTATTAGCTTAACATTTCTGCTTTTAAATCATTCACAATTTTGCCCAATTCACTTCTATTTTAAGTCCCTCACTGTGAAACATATTTTTGCTTTTTTAAAAAAAAAAAAAATGAACAGGTGCTAATAAATTTTTTGTGCACTCTAAAAAATGCTGGGTTAAAAACAACCCAGCACTGGGTGAAATATGGACAAACTCAGCAACTGGGTTGTTTTGCCTCAGCGGTTAAGTTAAATGCTTAACCCAGCCTTCTGGGTAGTTTTATTTAACTCAACTATTGCTTAAAAATGACTATATTTAAACCCCAAATGGGTTGAAAATGTATTAATATGTTCAGTAAATGCTAATGCCTCTAGTAATTATGTGTCTGATTTTTACAGCCTATTGTTAAACATTAAACCCAGCTGCTGTGTCAAAACAACCCAGTCTCTGGGTTTGTCCTTATTTCACCCAGCATTTTTTATAATGTGTCACTTAACATGGTACACTTTAACAGTTAGGTACATTATTAGGTGATATTAATGTATTGACTTACATTAACTAACAATAAACAATACATTTGTTGCAGTACTTTTACATTTATATGAACTGATAACCCTTACATATATAATATAACTATTTAGATATAACATCATCATTAATTGCTCAATTTACTACGATTAATAAATGCTTTTTATTGTTAGTTCGTACGAATACTGTTATTAACTATATTGTTAACCATCAACACAGTTGTTGGGGATTGAGTTTAATGAATACTGAAGCCAGAATATTACTTCTGAATCACTGAAATAAAAATACAGGGAAAGTTTTGCTATAAGCCTTCAGGCATGTAGTCTCACAGTGTCTTTAAAAGCTGCGTAACAGAACGAGAGAGAATGGAGGAGAGAATAAGTGGTTGTCTCCCAGTTTGTCAGTGTATGTGAGCTGACACACAGGGCAGCCAGTCCACTTCCTTAACTTAATCTCTGTAATGGCCCTCAGACGCCAAACTGGTGGGGGGAAATTTGGGAAGACGACAAGAGAATAGAAACGCTGAAAAAAGAGACGTGCACCAGTTCAACCACATTTCCCCTCCACTGTCAGGGCCATTACATTCATAAACACACAATCAGAGCGTTCGTGGCATGCTTGTGCACTGCCGACACGTGCACGCTAACAAGGTCTCTTTGAAAAAACATGAATTGATTTTTAAAGATCTAGTAATAGAATTGCAAGACATTAACTAACATATGGACATTATGTTGTACATTAATTTATTTAGATGCAACCCTACAGACAATACGCCTACACACACTCATCCACCCGCTCTGCCCTCCTGGAGGCAGCTTTGGAGAGACTCTGTTTTGTAAGGAGCAGGGGGAGACGGTTAACATCATTAATTAATGCCAGAAACTATGTAATTGGCCATCCATAATCTTCCATGCACGCAGAATTCTGACAGGCAGGCAGGCAGGCAAAGGTGTGCTGCACTGCAATGGCTAATAAACACAGCAGATTAAATCATAACGCATTATGCACATTTGTCCTTTTTTTTTTTTTTTGAGGGGAAAAATCATAGTTTTTACCTTTTTAAAAGAATATGTTGGCTTTAGTTCAAAGTAAATGTAATAAGTTTAATAATATAATAATACTACAAAGATTATAGTACTATATAGTAGAATTACTGCAAAAATAACATCTTTCAACTTCTTAACAAAATCAAAAATCTGGATGAAGCATTTACAATGAAAGTGAATGAGGTCACTCATTCAAATACATTCAAATACATTAAAACAGTTTAGCCACAAGATGTTAATATTGTGTTTAATGGGAAACAAAATGTGATTTTAGTGTGAAAAATCACCTTTAATCACAGTTTTAATCACTAGCATTTACTGTGTAAAGTTATATCCAACTGTGCAATAATTGCAATAGAATTTTACAATCATTTTACAAAAATGTTACCATTTTATAAGAATTTTACAATAATTTTATTAAATTTGACTATTTAAAACTGTAAATGTGACAAGCACAACTTTACATCTCAAATAAAATACACATTTTTTTTCAATTAATGTGAGTGCTTGTGCTTGTAAAATGTTTCAATTTTACTATAATTTTACAATATTTTTACCAAATTTTACAGTTTAAAACCATAAAAGTGACATGCACAACTATACATCTCAAATAATGCAAAGGTTTTATATGAAGAATCAATGTGAGTGTTTTTGTAAAATTAAGTTTCAATTTTACTATAATTTTACAAAACTTTTACCAAATTTTACAATTTAAAACCATAAAAGCACAACTTTACATCTCAAATAATGCAAAGGTTTTATATGAAGAATTAATGTGAGTGTTTTTGTAAAATTAAGTTTCAATTTTACTATAAATTTACAATAATTTTACCAAATTTTACAGTTTAAAACCATAAAAGTGACATGCACAACTATACATCTCAAATAATGCAAAGGTTTTATGTGAAGAATTAATGTGAAACCATTTGTAAAATTATTTTTAAATTTTCACTATAATTTTACAAAAATTGTACTAAATTTTAAATTTTAAAACCATAAAAGCACAACTTTACATCTCAGATAATGCAAAGGTTTTATATGGAGAATTAATGTGAGTGCTTTTGTAAAATGAAGTTTAAATTTTACTATAACAATTTACAACAATTTTGGTCAGTTGCAAATGTTTCACCATAATCTTATTTTTTTTTAAAGGAGCGGGGACAAAATCACAAATGCTGCCAACATCACTATTCATTTGAATATTCTTTAATTACACCTCTAACCCATCAATAGCGAATGTTTTTCATTGATACTCGAGCAGCCTCATATGTATTGAGCATTTCTTTTTTATACAGTTTATGACATACTTTTACTTCATGCACTTGAATATTGAATTCATTAGTTGTTGTGAAATGTGTTTGGGTTTTCACACGGATAAAAGAAACTCCTCCTAACTTGGACATTCTCATACACCGCCCCCAGCTCAAGCCGGTGCTCACTTTCCCTCAGGCTGGCAGGCAGACAGGAGGCGGAGGCTGCGAGCGTGAGCAGGGCTGGCTCTTCGCATTCCTGGGCGTCTGAGATGGAATGAAAGGGAAGATTAATGGCGTTTAGCACGGCAGTGAGACTCGTGCGTTCCTAATTAAAATCGGACGAACAAGTGCGCGGCCAAGGATCAGTGGCTTTTAATGAGGAGCTTGTAGGCTGATTTGGGCATAATTTTCTGCTTAATAAGGCTGGTTTAAAAAGTCATTTTGGAGGGATGGCACTCTTTTGAACCTGCTCATTATCAATGAGGCCACCTCACTTAAGTACTTCAGGAAACGGTGACTTTAATTAATATAGAGCTGCCACGTGGCTGTGCTGACAAGACGGAGCGAGAGCGGTAGAGAGAGAAAGCGAGGGAGGGAGGGTTAAAATTGATGAAGAACTTTCAAGGGCAATGGTTTCATTAAGCGGCTTCATTACGAACCGAATAACTCTTTGTGTCATTTGAATTCCTGGCCCCTGTGCTGTACAGTGCAGACTGGGAGGTGATGTACTGTTACGCGACAAGTCCTGACATGAGAGCAGAGCTGTGTAGAGTCAGACATGCTAACAGGACCTAATGACCCCCCCGCCCCCCTTAATGTCCCGTTCAGAGTTTACAATTCACCACACACCCCTGTTATCTACATCACCGGGTGATGGGACAACAGGACAAAGCATTTGTAGCACAGCCATTTATTTGCGATTAGCATTGTTAGGAAAACTCAGCTTGAGCGCTGGTAAGTCATGTACTCGTTCTCAGCGTGTCATTGGTTTCTGGACATGGCCCACGCTGCATCAGGTCCAGATGAGGGATGTGGTGTTTGAGAGGGATGTCTGGCCTTAAGGGCTAAGTGCAGGCAAGCAGGGAAGGAGGGGGTGTTGGGATTTATCTAGACTAGTCGCGGTCGATCTCTGCTGCAGTGAATTGGGCTAAAGACTCTCAAAGCCTCCTCATCCCATTGTACTAATCTGCTTATGGCTGATTCTACAGTTCAGGATCTTTATCACGGGAAAGTGCTTCACTCCGGGGATTCCCACTTAAAGCCCAGTCAATCACTAACACTCATGAGCCTGTGCCACATTCCTCTTTCTAAACCACTTTTATGTTCTGCTAATTACACCTCACTTTTGAAGAATTCTGAACTCTGATTTCTGATCTCTATTGATAGATACATACATACACACAAAAATACAATAGATAGATACATATGTACAAAAAATATGTATACAAAAATGTGATAATATGATAGATAGATAGATAGATAGATAGATAGATAGATAAAAATATGAAAGATATATGCAAAAATTAGATAGATAGATAGATAGATAGATAGATAGATAAAATATGCAAGTTAAATATGTACAAAAAATAGATAACGAATAGATAGATGGTAGATAGATAAAAATATGATAGATATATGCAAAAATTAGATAGATAGATAGATAGAAAGACAGACAGATAGATAGATAGATAGATAGATAGATAGATTGATAGATTGATGATAGATAAAATATGACAGATATATGCAAAATTAGACAGACAGACAGATAGATATATAGATAGAACGATAGATAGATAGATAGATAGATAGATAGATAGATAGATAGATAGATAGATAAAAATATGACAGATATATACAAAAATTAGACAGATAAAATATGAAAGATAAATATATACAAAAAATAGATAATGAATAGATAGATGGTAGATAGATAAAAATATGACAGATATATGCAAAAAATAGATAAATATATAGATAGACAGATAGATAGATAGACAGATAGACAGACAGATAGATAGATAGATAAAATACGAAAAAAGATAAATATATACACAAAATAGATAATGAATAGATAGACAGATGGTAGATAGATAAAAATATGACAGATATATGCAAAAATTAGATACATAGATAGATAGGTAGACAGGTATGTAGAATAGATAGATAGATAGATAGATAGATTAAAATGACGTTGTTTGTTAATAATTAATGGACTGTGAACTAACATTAACAAACAATGAACAACTGTATTTTTTATTAAATACCATTAACAAAGATTAATAAATTGTGTTATGTAATTTTCATTGTTTGTTCATGTTAAATAATTACACCTTTTTGTAAAGTGTTAATGTTTTCTTTTATTTTCACTTTTACCAAACAACTTTCAATACATTGCTATGGGCTGAAACAACTACTGATGAAATGTTTTACCACAGGGTCAAAAGTGGGCTTTTCAGTAAGAATCAGACATTGCCCTTGCTTGTCTTATTTTGATTCTGTTGTTTTCTTTCTCTCCAATTTTAATTTCTTCTGAAGCATTATACTTGTTTTGAATGTGCTGTAACAGTATAATGGCCGAGGCATGTCTGAGTAGAGGAGGACAGTGAGAGGCTGAGAGACAGGCAGAAAGAGACAGACAGCCACACACACACACACACACACACACACAGGCTCGTTTTAATCATCTCAATGGGATCCACAGACATGATTCCAGCCTTTCAGACTTGTTGATGTCATTCACACTCTTACCCCATGCAAACCCAATCAGTATCAGGTAATATCAGCCACTCTTTGAAGGATTAAAAAGAATAAATGGGGTTTTACTGCGTTTTGTCTGAGGGATAATGCCTCTGAAATATTGTAATAATGAAAATGGATTTGATTTATGTAATTTCTTTCTGACTTAGGTTTCTCCAGGATATAGGGGGTGGCAGAAGGCCTTCTTAACATGCTTTGACATTAAAGGGATCCAGTTGTTTTTCAGTTCTTCTGCCCCTGAGGTAGAAGCTTTAGAGTTGAATAGCGAGAGAAGAGATGTCCCCTAAAGCCTCCTCAGCTAATACTAATATTCAAGATAAGCTCTTTCACCAATAACTTATTTGCACACGCAATAAGACTGAAAGACAATAATGTATGGTGTTTTTTGTGTTTGTTTTGTTCCCGTATAACACAACAGCTCACTTGTTTTGAATCTGCAGGCTTGTGGCTTAAGCATGTTTACTGCAGAGCAGCTCTTTATCACCTATAAAACCCACCATTAAGAGACACAAGATAAATTACATTCTCATTTATTCATTTAGACAATGTTATCTAAAGAAACAGGGTTTTAAAAATCAGCAAATCTCACTGCAGCCTCAAAGACACCGTTTTTTGTCTATCAGAGTGCTGACGCTGTCATTCAGGATGCTGTTGTTACTCAGCCCTGCCATCTGCATTTTGACAATTAGAGTGTGTGATGACAAGTGTTTGGTTTTATGTGATTAGAGGTGTGTTATGGCCGGTCCTGCACCCCTCTGCTGCTCAGGTTGATGTGACAGCCCTCCATCCATCATGCTGAGAGGGGCTGATCCATAAGAGGGGTGAGGGGGTGTATCTGAGGTAATATTCTCCCTCTTAATTACTCTGGAAGGATAATGGCCCAAATGACTTTGAGGAGGAGCAGGACAGAACACAACAGATAAACTGATACAGGGTAGAATCGCTCTCAGGTTCAGTATACAGCCATCAAAAACTTGATATTAAGTGTCTGTCTAATCTAAATTAATAATGTAGTCAAAACGGCAGAGGTTTTTGTAAGTGACTTTTCTCAGCTCAGCATTTATGTATAATTTATTCATATGGATGTGTAGTTTGGTTTTCATGTATAGCATGAATGAACTCTGCTTTCTGAGCCTGGCGTGTGTGTGTTCATACGCTTTCGAGGAGGTCTCTTCATTACTGCCACTCCCCTGCACTTCCTCAGATAATCCCCACACCCTGCAGAGACTACAGGAGAACTGGCAGAAACACACACACAAACACTCACGATCCATATCTCAACTCTATAGGATGATGTAGAGCCATTATTTAAAAACATTAGCATTTTGCTCTCTTACAAGAAGTCATTTACACTGAATATAATTTTCTGCAGGATTTACTTTTAAACTATTTTCACTCAAAAATTGTACAAAGAAACAGTAACAGTGTTTTCATTTTTATATATATATATTTTACAGCATACTAAATCTATTATATAATAAAATTCAGTAAGTTCCAAATAATTGCTAGAGAATAGCTATATTTTTTAGAAAATTTTATCACCCTAAAGACATTCAAAATATAGATGAGTTTTTTTTTTTTTTATCGCAGATCTTTTTTATAAAATACAGGTTTTGAGAATTTAGCATCATTTTACAGTTAGCATACCTAAATGATGGATTTGTTTCTAACAAACATACAGCTTTTCACTTTACAAGACATTAATTGATTGACTGAAGTCATGTTGTGGATAATTGTGATGTTTTTATCAGCTGTTTGCGCTCTCATTCTGACGGCACCCATTCACTACAGAGGATCCGTTGGTGATCAAATGATGTAATGCTAAATTTCTCCAAATCTGCTCCGATGAAGAAACTCACCTATATCTTGAATGGCCTAAGGCTCAGTAAATGTTCAGGGAATTTTAATTTTTGGGTGAGCTTATCCTTTAATTTAAGATACATTCTCTTGAGTTTTCACCTGTTTAAATTTATCTTGCTAAGATTTTATTACTGGAGAATGAGGCCAAATTTCATGTTAAGAAAACAGTTTTGCGCACCATTATGGACAAAAACAAAAGGGTCTTAAAGGGATAGTTCATGCAAAAAGGAAAATTCTGTCATTAATTACTCACGCTCATGTTGTTCCAAACCCGTAAGACCTTCGTTCATCTTTGGAACACAAATTAAGATATTTCTGATGAAATCCGAGAGTTTTCTGAACCTGCATAGACAGCAACGCAATTGATACGTTGAAGGCCCAGAAAGGTAGTAAGGACATCATTAAAATAGTCCATGTAACATCAGTGGTTCAACCATAATGTTTTAAAGCTACAAGAATACTTTCTGTGTAAAGAAAACAAAAATAACTTTATTCAATGATTTCCTCTCAATGATTTCTTCTGTGTCAGTTGCGTTGCTGTCTATGCAGGGTCAGAAAGCTCTCAGATATCATTAAAAATATCTTAATTTGTGTTTGAATGAAGGTCTTACAGGTTTGGAACAACATGAGGGTAAGTAATCAATGACAGAATTTTAATTTTTGCTTGAACTATCCCTTTAAGCTGTTTCTGAATCACTGTCCATTATAAATGAACAGCCAATAACATTTACATTTACAGTTTTCCACATGCACAAGCTTTCCAGCCAATAGCTGACATTCTGTCCATGTCAACCAATCATCTCTGGCCCATGTATTATTATCACATAACAGCAAACAATGGCTGATCTGTATCAAAGACTTACAGCAGATACATTTGCGTTTCTCCACCCCTCCTGATATCTTTTATATTCAGAACATGAGATTTTCCATCATTTCATTTTAATCATGACAATGGGATCAGATAATCCGGGCCAGAGAGCGGGTTTTGATTGTTCTGATTGAGTCTCTTTTGTTGGGCAGATATGTAATATGGAGCTGTAAGAGGATTTAACACAGTAGATTGTCCGATTTAATCATGTTTGCAGAGGTAAAGCAGCACTTACATGCTTGGAGGGGGTTAAAACAGAACATGACAGTAGTTTGAGGCAGTGAAGGGGTTGGTTTAATACTCAGTGGTCTGATCAGCAGTTATTTGGAGCTATAAAATGCGAATATGTGTGGTTATCACCTTAAGGACCTATTTCCACCTGATATGATACTTAAATTATCTGTCCCTTTATGAGTATTAGCAAATGCCCGTTCCTCTGAGGAGGCAAAAGAGGCAGTGTCTCCTCAAAATATTTGATGAGAAAAAATTAGAAGTACAAAAGTAGAACAAAGCCAATATTACAAAATATAACATTAAAAAGTGTATAAATGACTTGTTTTTCTAAAGAAAATGACAGGAAGCACACCAGCAGGTAAAGTTACAGCAGGAGTCCACATCTCTTTCGCCTCCCCTGGGCCTATTGAGTTTTAACAGACGCCTTAAGGCAATGCCTCCATTACGATATATGGTTGGATATGACTGGTTATGATCAGCTGTGATTGGTTCATGCGATAAATCCCGCCTCTTGTGTTTGTGCACGTTCCGTGTTTGCTGAATGAACAATATAATAGTGTTAATGGGAGGACTAATTTAGAAAAGTAAGTAAACAACTCAAACACTTAGATATAACCACTTTGTTACATCAAAATAAGACTTGAAATGGCCTGAAAACATGATCTGTTGGAGTTTTTAGTGAGTAATCAACTTGGTGAGAGTAAAAAGTAAATCTCTGTGTCTGTGACCAATATTTACCAAGCTTTGATGACTGATAATGCGAAAAATATAAAAATAGTTAAAAGTTAACTATTAAAAAGAATAGCTGAACATTAGTTCACAAATAAAATATATTGTTTAAATTGTTATTGAGTTATTATTTTGGGATAAATGTAAAATGCTTAAAAAAACCAACTTGATGAGATTCGTAATTGCTTTAATAAATAAGAATATTGATTACACTGTTATTGTAAAAATATAAAATAGTTTTTTTCTTTTTCTGATAGTAATGTTTATTTAAAGGAGAAGTCCACTTCCAGAACAAAAATTTACATATAATGTACTCAAGATGTCCAAGATGTTCATGTCTTTCTTTCTTCAGTCGTAAAGAAATTATGTTTTTTGAGGAAAACATTTCATCATTTTTCTCCATATAATGGACTGCAATGGTGTCCTGAGTTTGAACCTCCAAAATGCAGTTTAACTGCGGCTTCAAACGAACTCAAATGCGGTTGTAAACAATCCCAGCCAAGGAAGAAGGGTCTTATCTAGCGTAACGATCAGTTATTTTCATTAAAATAATACAATTTAAATACTTTACTTTACTCAAACGCTCGTCTTGTCTTACTCTGCCTGAACTCTGTGTATTCTGGTTCAAGACAGTTAGGGTATGTCGAAAAACTCCAATCATATTTTCTCCCTCAACTTCAAAAATCATTTCTAAAATCATCCTACATTGCTGCAGAAGTGAACATGCAAAGAAGAACAAACACCCTTAACAAAAAAGATAACAAACTTGGGGCACCATATCAGTCCACTATATGGAGAAAAATGCTGAAATGTTTTCCTCAAAAAACAATTTCTTTACGACTGAAGAAAGAAAGACATGAACATCTTGGATGACAAGGGGGTGAATACATTATCTGTACATTTTTGTTCTGGAAGTGGACTTCTCCTTTAACCAAGAAAATGTAACTTTGCCTCCTCATTTCAGAACGCCACCGCACACCACTGATATACCTATACATATACATATACACACACAACAATATTAATAACTGAAAACATAAAAAGTACATGAAAAGTATATATTGCAATTTTGGTATATTTCTCATTGCTACCTCCATCAGTGAAAGTGGCAGTCTGGCTGAGAGAGTGAAAGGCAGTGTGAGACAGAAGACACACACACACACACACATACATACAGGGCAGCATGGAGTGTGTGGGGATTAGGGGGAGATATACTCACCCCCTCTATTAATCCCCTCAGTAGAAGGAGAAAGAGTCTGCTCTCTTATACACACACACACACACACACACACACACAGAATGCATGACATTTTAGCATGTCTGAATGGCGCTGTGTTATTTTTATAGACCAGCAGACTGTTTGACTCTGGTTTACAATGACAACATTTCTGTTTGTGTCTGTGTGTGCATGTGCATTACTTATTCAGTTACCATCTTAATTCAGAAATGACCATCTGACAGTGCCAGATCCACTGATTACTTGTATAATCATATAGATGTATATATACGACTGGGAGTTTTTTGGTATGTGTTGGTGTGCATTAGCACGCGTGTGTGTATTTGTGTACGGGCCTGTGCTAACAGTCATTATTTACATTAGCGCTGAAGGGTTTTCTGTGGTCTCTGCTCTAATGCTCTGCTGTAATCCAGCTGAGAGCTCGAGCCTGTCTCAGACTGAGCAGGGCCAATTTCCCTCCCAACCCTCTCACACTTACACACACACACACACACACACACCCCAGCACAGAAACATTCTGTTTCATTCATCTCGTTTGGCTCTCCACAACCTTTGCATTTACAGTGGGGTCCAAATGTCTGAGGCCACATTCAAACTCTGGGACTAAAAATCAAATTTAAATTTAAAATAAATAACTTTTCTCAGAATTTTTATGTAAAGCAACACAAGCTCATAACATTAATAAGAAATAATCGGATTTTGCAGTATTTCTAGATCTCTGTCAAGTAGATACAAAATCTAATGATTTAAGAAAATGAACAAAAAACAAAAAACTCACTATCTTTGGACCTCACTGTTCCTGACCACTTTCCTATTTTGTCAAAAATATAAAAATTTATATATGAAATAAGATTTAGTATATCAGCATTATTTCAGCAAATACATTTTGTGTCACTCTTAGGCAAATGTGACAAAGCAGTGGTAATACCATGTAATGATGGTATCTAATTACAATACCATGGTATTTCGAAATAGAAGTGACTGACAAATCCAAGAACACAAAGATTATATATGCAGAAAAATTGGTTTCAATTTAGTTTTCGGTCAGAAATTACTAGCAATACCACAAACAATTACAAAGAACCAGTAAGCACATTTTTAACAAATTTTTCAAAACTTAAATACTATTTTCTTGTACAAATGTACTCAGTAAACTGTTTTATTTATTTTAAGTTTTTTTTACAGTGTACATTATTATAATTATCATAGTAAATAATCATAGTAAACTAAATAATTTATTGTAAATATATATTTATTAGAAAATGTACACTACCGGTCAAAAGTATTTGAACAGTAACATTTTTTATGTTTTTTAAAGAAGCCTGCATTTATTTGGTCCAAAACACAGCAAAAGTAAGCAGTAATATTTTGAAATATTTTTACTATTTAAAATAACTGTTTTTTTATTTGAAAATATTTCAAAATGTAATTTATTCCTGTGATCAAAGCAAAATTTTCAGCATCATTACTCCAGTGTTTAGTGTCACATGATCCTTCAGAAATCATTCTAATATGCTGATTTGCTGTTCAAAAACATTACTATTGTTAATATTATTATTAATAATATTTAAAACAGTTGAGTTAAGAATTCTTTGATGAATAGAAAGATCCAAAGATCAGCATTTATCTGAAATAAAAAACATTTTTTAAAGAAATTGTAGAAATGAATACTTTAATGCTTTAAACTGATCAAAAGTGATTATAAAGACATTTATTATGTTACAAAAAATTTCTATTTCTTCTAAACTTTCTGTTCATCAAAGAAACCTGAAAAAATTCTACTCAGCAGTTTTCAACATAATAATAATAAATGTTTTTTTGAGCAGCAAATCAGAATATTAGAATGTTTCCTGAAGGATCGTGTGACTGGAGTAATGATGCTAAAAATTCAGATTTGAAATCACAGGAATAAAATACATTTTAAAATATATTCAAATAGAAAACAGTTATTTTAAATATTTAAAAATTGTACTGTTTTTGCTGTACGTTGGATCAAATAAATGCAGGCTTGGTGAGCAGAGGAGACTTCTTTAAAAAAACATTAACAATCATAGTGTTCAAAAACTTTTGACTGGTAGTGTACATCTCTAAAACAACATTTTCTTTTTACCATTTTTAATAATCTTTTAACATTTTTGTAGTTTACTAAAATAGCCATTTGACAAATAAATAATCATTGTAGTCTTTCAGTTTCTAAGAAAATAATTCATAAACATAGCATGGATAATATTCATAAAAGCTGTTTTAAAACATTTTGGATAGAATGTGTAACACTGCAGGACACTAAATGATTACCATAAGTACCCTAGTACTTGAATGGTACTTCAACATGGAATACCATGGTAATACCATGGTATATTTTTTGTCAGTGAACATTATCCACTTATAACAAACATGAATACTAGAGCATAAATCATTTCTAATGCACATTACAGGTTTTACAGTCATTGATGTTAATACCAGTAACATGATGTTAATATCATAACTACACACATTAAGGTGCATCAGCTCTCAAAGTACATCTGTTATCATCATGTGCCATTTGGATCAGACGATCTCTTCCAGACAGGAGACACAGACCCCCATCTGCCTCTCTCCCCTCCCCAAGAAAGATAGCTCCTCTCTGGGTCATGGGTGGGCCTCTTCCCTCCCCTGTGAAGTATCATAGCCGCTGATTTGTGTGTTCATATTTAATGTGTGTTTGTGAGTGATTATGACTGATATCAGGTCACACAGGCTCAGATTAACACCAATAACTGTAATGGTGACCAGCTGTTTAGTCTCTTACCGGAGTCTCTCTCTGTCTCGGGTCTAAAGCACTCACTCTCCTGCGCTAGAGATTGTTTTAGATTAGGAGGGGGTGTGTAGCGGTGGACGGGGGGGGTTTGCGCTCAACCAAGCCATGATCCATATTAAATCTCTCTAAAATGAAAATTGCAAAGATTTAGCTAGGGATCATGAGCAATGGTGAATTTAATCACAACCTGCTGGCGGTGAAGTGTGTGTGTGAGCAATATGCATTGTGAACCAGGATTAATGTGTTTATTTACTGTTGATGTATGCTTTCATTTTAACAGTAAATAACTGTAAAAAATGCTATGGTAAAAATGAAGGTCTTACAAGTTTGGAATGACATGAGGGTGAGTAATTAATGACAGAAATTGTATTTTTGGTGAACTACTCCTTTAATAATCACATATTCAAATCACATGAATGACATTAGATCTGAAGTTGAAGCTTTCAGTGAATAATGGCTACACAAAGCAATCATGACTTTATCATTTGCTTTTATTGTAAACTGGTGTGGGAAACTGTTTTCACAAATTCAAAAAATTAATAATAATAAAAAAAGATAAGCAACACATTGAATAAAACACAAATCCTTTAGGAGTTACTTATAATAATAATAAAACTATTCTAAGAAAAGATGACAAAGTTTCAATTCCTTTAATAGTTTTTAATCCCAATTTTTCTCGATTTCCTTGCAAGAGTTCACGCACTTTATCTGGATCTGCACGGTTACCTTACCTTACATCTGTGAGTCACATGTGTTGTGTTTTCTACCCCAGGGCTGTGTGTGTGTGTGTTTTGTTGTGACACCTCTGAGTGTGAGACTCATGTCTGACCGTCCTACTTGTGCTCACCTTCATCTGTGTCTGTTCTTTCTCTAAACACACGTGATGGATCGCTCGCCTCTGAGCAAATCTCTCTCTGTGTGCTCTTGGCTTGCTCTCTCTCTCTTTTTCTCGATCTCTTTCTCTTTCCCTCACACATGCACACACACACATACACTGTCTTTCCATCTCTGTCTGTCTTCAGTAAGTGCGCTTGGCTGTTGATTCGTTCTCAGAACACAGTCGGGTATAGAGCAGATGGTGACCGTATTCAGTTTTCCAGACTTGCATTAAACGTTCGTTATCGACCACAAATGCAGCCAAGCTCTTCTTCTACCACCAGCACCCCCCTCAACCAACATAAACTTACCCCCTCCGCACACACATCTCGCTTCGTCATGTCATAAAACAAGTTAGATACACTATTTTTCTTTAGTTGTTAACAGCCAATCTTGGCACTAGTTTCTATACTAGATATTATAATACAGCAAGGCTGCACTTATTTGATAAAAAAAAAAAATACAGTAATATTGTGAAATACTCTTTCTATTTTGTGAGAACTCTTTTCTATTTTAAGATTTTTTTTAAAATGTAATTTATTTCTGTGACCAAAGCTGAATTTTCAGCATCAACATCTTTAGTGTCACAATCCTTCAGAAATCATTCTAATATGCTGATTTGCTTCTCAAGAAACATTTATTATTATTCATTTTTAAAAACCTGCTCCACATAACTGTATTAAACATCATGTTATGTCCTGATTTCTGGTTGGAAACATCCCATGATGCTACTGGTTAGGACACAGTCTTATTCTCCATGTTGCATGCTAAATAATACTAACTCTCTGTACTGTTACTTCCTGTAATTTTTAAAAACAAAAAAACCAAGAACCTTTTTCCACTGTGGAGTTTAAGGTATAAAATATTAAAGGACATTGGTTTCTGGGTTGTTGGAGAAAGGTAAATCTCTGTCAGGGGTTTCCTCTGAGAAAGCAAGGGAGGCCTCAAAAAATTGGATAAGAAAACAATTGTAGTACAGAAATTAAACAATGCCAGTATTACAAAATATAGTATTAAAATGTATAAATCACTTGTTTTTCTAAAGAAACATTCTCCTACATTGACAACAGCAGGTAAAGGTTAAGTGGGAGTCCACGTCTCTCTCGCCTCCTGTGAGCCCATTGAGTTTTAAAGGGGTCATCGGATGCTAAGTTTACTTTTACATGTTGTTACATTAATGTGTGTTGGCAGTGTATGTACAGATCTACCCTATAATGATAAAAATCCATGCAGTGGTTTTTAATTAATCTGTAAAAATAATATCCCCTTTTTCAAATCGAGCCGTTCTCAGATGCCTGTCGTTGTGGCGTCACACCCACAGAGGCCGCTCCCACGATAGTTGATTGACATGAGCGTCTTGCCTCAGATCAGCTGTAACAGTCCAACCTCTTTGTTTCGATGCCGGAGCAGGGATGTAAGTTAAACAAGAATATCTCAGATTAAGCGACTGATGTGTTGTGTTGCTGGATGTAATCATTTACTCCCGACATCTGAGCCGCTGAAGATGCAGTGGATTACTTTTGTTTGTGAATGGAATGCGCCTCCCGATCTACATATATCCGTCTATGTTCGTGCGAATCATTCGCGATCCAGCTTCACTTACAGCAGAAGTGAGTATAAGGGTTTTTTTATGAATCTTTGCGATCGCCTTTCCTAATAAAGTGCTAGTTAGCAGGTTTAGCGGCTAAACGCAGCTAAATGCAGCTAAAGTAAACAGGCTCATCTTTCCACAGAGAGAGGAGAGGGGCGGGGCGAGCAGAGCTCATTTGCATTTAAAGCAGCCTCGACCAGAATGAGATGATTTTTGCGGAGCTGATTTTGGCAAGGTAAAAAGGGTGTTGTTTTACACTACCATTGAGAATTTTTAACCAAAGTATATTATAGACTTTTCATTAAGACCCTAAAGAATCATATCAACTTGTGGAAAATGGGCATCCGATGACCTCTTTAACAGACCTCCTAAACAGACCTCCTAAAATGTGCCGTGAGTTTGGTGAGGGGGTAGTTGAGAATGAATGGGGGAAAGTCGCGATATGATTGGATATGACTAGTTATGGTTGGCTGTGACTGGTTCATGTGATAAATCCCACCTCTTGTATTTTTGTGTGTTCTGTGTTCGCAAATCAGTCTGAATGAACAATAGAATGGCATTAATGAGAAGACTAATTTTAAAAAGTAAGTAGCAACTCACACACTTAAATATAACCGCTTTGTTACATCAGAATAAGACTTGAAATGGCATGAAAACATGATCTGTGAGTTTTGAGTAATCAACTTGGTGAATTTTAAAGTAAATCTCCGTTTCTGTGACTAATATTTACAGAGCTTTGATGACTGATGATCCAAAAAATTCAAAAATAGTTAAAAGTTAACTATAAAAAAATAGCTGAACATGAAATATATTGTTTAAATTGTTACCGCCTTGAGTTATTATTTTGGAATAAATGTAAAATTCTTCACATGTCTACAGTGTTAAACATCCTTTGACATTACTGTAGAGGTATTTTAGTTTTTTATTTATATATAAATTTATAAAACCTTTTCAAATGTACTAATTTATCTCAAGCATGTACTGTATGTGTGCATGTAGTTTATTAATTTGCAAAATCTCTACCCTGAGACATTTCTGACTATAACTTGTCCTAGCTTACAAGCTATATCCACCAAATTGGCACAGTCATCCAGTCCTCCTGTTCTGTCTTAGTGTGCTATGTATTTTTTAAACAATCTAACTTACAGTTTTCTCACAGGATGATCAAAGATCCCAAAAATCCTTAAGGCTACTGCTGAAAAGAGCTTTCAAGCTAACAAACGTGGCACAGACCTTCTGTCTATAGACTTATATAAACTTCACATTTAAAGGCTTTTTTAAAACTTCCATACTTTGTCAAATCAACATCACCACTGTCTAACACCACTGTTTTAACTGGCACCTTTATTTTTAAGTGTCACTTCCTCCTCTTACATACAGTACACTCTTAAAAATAAAGGTTCCAAAAGGGTGTTTTTGCAGTGATGCCATAAAAGAACCTTTCAGTGAACAGTTCTTAAAAGAACCAATTCGAAGAACATTTTAAAAATCCAAAGAACCTTTTTTGACTATGAAGAACCTTTTCTGCATTTAAAAAGTTGTATGGATGTTCATGGTTCTTCATGGAACCGTTGATGCCAATATAGAACCTTTATTTTTAAGAGTGTATAATGCACGTCTTTTAATATCTTCTCATCTCTTTTGCCTCTCTCTCACTTTCTCTTTCTCTCTCGCTCTCCTCTTTCGCTGTAATCAGAATTACAGAGAAAGATAAACCCTGTTAGCGGTGAATAAGCTTTAATCTCCTGCATGAGGCAAAGATGAACACTAATCCACATCTGTCCGTACAAAATGTTTACCACTTATATTTCATACTGTCCTTCACATGCCATGTATACATATGTGAGAGAGAAGAAGATGTGAGAAAGAAACTGTAGACGTACGTGCATGTTGTATAACGTATTTGCAATGCACAGTGCTTTTTTGGAAAAATTGAGTAGGCTCATGGTCAATCCGAGACATAAATATGCAGCGATGAATGATTTTGCTCATGCATTTCCTTCAAGATTACTCAGCAAGGTCAAAGCTTAAAGGCACTGGCACGGCTTCATGTAGGTGTTGATGATCACTGATAATGAAGGCTGAAAGAAGCAAAACAAGACACTTATGGAAGAAATCTTATGCAAGAACTTGTACTGCAGCCTTGCAGTGCACATACAGTACTGGTATTCTGTTACAATGCTAACTGCATTTGCACTGTGATTCAGTTGTAAAAGAAATTGTCTATTTATACAGTGTCTATTTAGATACTGACTGTACATGGTGCATATGGACATTAAATGGTCTTTATTTCATGTCTAGGTCTCCAAGGCGCTAGACCAGATCAGTGCTGGGTCTGATTTTTGTATGAATCATCTGTGCAATAGGACACCATCTGGCAAAAGCCCGATTAAGAAGACTGAGAGTGTGTTGGCTGACCACGCTTTTGCTCATGCATTAAGCAGAGTGTATTGAGCCCAATATCACCTTTAAAATACATATTAAGTATATTGTTGAGTATTAAAAAAGATATTTTTAATGCTTACAAATATATTTAAATATGTAACAGTTTATTCCTTAGAGCTTGCTCTTTCATTGCTTAAGTAAGATACTTAAATTCTTTAGGAGAAATAAAAGAAATAAATAAATGACATTTCGAGAGAGGTGAAGTAGGAACACCCTTTACATATTGTGTAAAACAGGGTTTTGCATTTTTAAGCCTTAATTTTAAACATTTAGCTGAACTTCAGCTTCTTAAATGTAGCTTTGGCTGAATTTGGAACATAATTTTGCTTTCATTTTCTCACAACGATTAATTAATGATCCAGTAATAACTGAAGGACCGCTTAGAGGTTGAAAACCCCCTGTTGAAAACTTATTTCATTACAGAAAGCTATTATGTAGACCTTATTTGTGATTTTTCAGATCACATGCAAGTTGCAGCACACAAAGACACATTTAACAGATCAAATTTTGGCTATTGGCAGATCAATGCCTACACAGAACAAATTCACTCCAAATAACATATCAGATCTATTTGTTTGCTATTTTTAAATTAATGTCCTCCAGAATTACCTGTGACCTAGAAGTTACCTTTGACTTTTAAGTAGAAAGAAAATATTTGCTTAGTTTTAAAATATTAAGGCCTGGTATGCTTTCAGCTAAATCGAAACTCAAACTTGTGTGACAACATTTTGGACAAAATCAGGCCAAAATGAAGTTTGTTTGGAGATTATTTGGAGAGTTTGAAACAGCTTGCCAAAATGAACTTTTTAGAAAAATCTAATTGAAAGTGATACTGACACTGTTTAATGTGTTTATTACTGTACTTGCTTTAAAGAAGGCTATTTTTTAAAGTGTTATATAAATAAATGTGACCTGATGTGACTTGCCCGGAGTGCCAAATTGCAGAGCTCAAATACATTCCAAACTAACACAGAAAATTCTCAGTAATTTCATTTTTTAAAAACATTTTTTAAATTTAAAAGTAATCTAAATGTTAGGACAAAACATTCTTTAAAGGATTAGTTCACTTTCAGAACAAAATTTTGATAATTTACTTACTCCCAGCTGTAAAGAAATTATGTTTTTTGAGGATTTTTCTCCATATGGTGGACTTCCATGGTCCCCACGAGTTTGAACTTCCAAAATGCCGTTTCAGTGCAGCTTCAAATGGCTCTAAACAATCCCAGCCGAGGAAGAAGGGTCTTATCTAGTGAAACGATCAGTCATTTTCAGGAAAAAAAAAAATATATATTTGTACACATTTTAACCACAAATGCTCTTCTTGTCTAGCTCTGCGTTGCGCATGCATACTGTGTGCACTGCTGTTCAAGACAGTTAGGGTAGGTTGAAAAACTCCCATCTCATTTTCTCCCTCAAATTCAAAGTCGTCCTGCATCGCTGCAGAAGTTCTGACCCAGTGTTTACAAAGTGAACGTGCAAAGGTCAAACACCCTTTACAAAAAAGGTAAAACAACAATGTAAAATGATTTTGAAGTTGGAGAAGAAAATGAGATGGGAGTTTTTCAACCCTAACTGTCTTAAACAGGAGTGCACAAAGTATCATCCACGTCACAGAGCTAGACTAGCATTTGAGGTTAAAAAGTAATTAATTTATGTAATTACATTTAAAATTACACTATTGACCCATCCCTTACACCTTAACCCTTCCTTAAACCTACCCATACCAACAAATCTGTGCCTAACCTTCCCACCTCAATAGCCGCAAAAGTGTTTTGCAATATAATAAGCCTGAACACTGTTTTTTTTTTTTCCGGTTCATGACAGTTAGGGTATGTCAAAAAACTCCCATCTTATGTTCTCCCTCAACTTCAAAATCATCCTACATCTCTGTTTTACCTTTTTTGTTAAGGGTGTTTGATCTTCTTTGCATGTTCACTTTGCAAAGACTGGGTCGGTACTTCTACAGTGATGTAGGATGATTTTGAAATGATTTTTGAAGTTGAGGGAGAAAATACGATTGGAGTTTTTCAACATACCCTAAAACTGTCTTTAACCAGAATACACAGAGTTCAGGGAGAGAAAGGCAAGATGAGCGTTTAAGATTAAAAAGTTTTAAAATTGTATTTTTTTTTAAATGAAAATAACTGATCGTTTTGCTAGATAAGACCCTTCTTCCTCGCCTGGGATCATTTACAACCGCATTTGGGATCGTTTGATCATTTTGGAAGTTCAAACTCAGGGCACCATATCAGTCCATTATATGGAGAAAAATCCTGAAATGTTTTCCTCAAAAAACATAATTTCTTTACGACTGAAGAAAGAAAGACATGACAAGGGGGTGAGTACATTATCTGTAAATTTTAGTTCTGGAAGTGAACTTCTCCTTTAAATAACATTATATTTAGGGTAAAAATAAAGTTAAACATTCTGAGAAATGTTTTGTAACCTTAATAATAATAATAATGTTATGATCAAAACAAAAAAAAAAAAATGGACATTTCAACATTATAGAAACTTTTAAAACAATGTTCCCACAACCTTTTTACAACCTACATTGTCCACCTTGCTATGATCAGACACTTTCTTAACTGCTGCTTTCTCACCATTGTCATTTTCTTGAGTGTTTATTTTTGTTATTGTGAGCGAAGTGCGCAGCACAAATTTATACATTCATCCGAACACCGCTCTAAGCAGCACGGCCAGCATCTGGTTGCTCACTAACAGTAAACCACTGCAAAAGTATTTCAAAACTTCTTTTTACCCCAAGCAAGGAATGAAGAAGAACTTTATTGTGAGTGTATCAGGGCCTTTAGGTTGTCATAGATATTCATACAGTCATATGCACTGCATCCATCCATCCATCCATCCATGTCTCTATCACCCCCCATTCTCTCTCTCTCTCTCACACACACACACACACACCTACACACAGCGTGGTAGGCCACCTGTCTCTAATGGCTGTGATCTGCTGAGTTGCGTAACCAGAATGTCCATCAGCTCCGGCCTCCTGCTGACAGCGCCGCAGTGGTCCGCTCGCTCCGTGTGTTTGTGTGTGTATTCGCTCCTGCACAATACTGCATCTATTTGTGTTCGTGCATAACCCATGGATGCCTGCGGGTCAGGGTCAGAAAACTTTCAAGAGGCGCCCTTGTCCCAAGGAAATTACGAGCGCTTTTCACCCACACGTTGAGTCTGCCCACTGTCCCAGATGACTTAATCTGTTAAGCGACGTTTACCGCTGAGGACGGCGCCTAGAAGAGAATCAGCAGTGATTTAAAGGGATTGGTTTAATTACTGTGATCTGTGCGCCGTATTTATTTAGTAGGATCTAAAGTAAAAAGCCAAGCGCTTGGCACATAACTAATGCGAACCATTAGTCTGATTATGTTGTCTTGTACTGTCGTATGAGCCGTGTACCTTTCGCTCTCTCTCTCAGCAGAGAAGGGTGTAATGGCTTTTAAATAATGGTTCATTGTTGCAGTTAATCCAGATTAACAGAGGATATGCTGTGTCTCCGTTATGTGGCTAAAACGGAATCTGTCTACTGACTTTTTGGCATAAATTTCATTAATGATCCAAATCCCGTAGTGACAGCGATACAGCTGTTCTCCCGACCTGCGCCGATATTCATTTATTAAACTGTTTTGCATGCCATTGGGACGGCAGTGACAGGACATACACCTAATCGCAGGCCTGGATGTCTCGTTTTATTTTTGATGAAATGTCTGTGGATGTATTTTACAGTGTTCTTGGACATGTGAGTGAGAAGACAGCTTGACCAGGCACCGTGTTCCAAAATCCTCCCCCGTTCAGTCCACACTTCCCTCACGTCCATCTCTGATGCGTGTGTGTGTTTGGCGTGGTGGTGTTAGAGGTGTGAGATCGGCGTGGATGTGCTGCCAGGTGGCTCGGCCCACTTGTTCGCCGTTGACTTTTACCTTAACTGCCTTCTCCCTGATCGTCTCCTGCAGCCTGTTATTTAAAACTTAGAGGGATAGTTCACCCAAAAATGAAACTTGACTCATTCTCACATTGTTCCAAACCTGCAGGAGTTTCTTTCTTTGCTGAATAAAAGAAGACATATTTTAAAGAACTGTTGTCTGTACAATGACGGTCAATGGGGTCCAAACAACATTGGACCCCACTGACTTGTATGAACAGAAAAACACTGAGATATTTTTTCAAAATATCACCTTTTGTGTTCCTTTTTTCATTTTTAAACTGTATTTTATCCAACATAGGCTCATTTAAATGCTCCAAAATGAATAAAATTCACTGCAAAAACACCAACTTTTATTCCCTTTCACACAAATTATGCTTACAGAAGCAGATTATTGATTAATACTTATTTTTACACAGTTCCTTGCAAAATGCTGCATTAAAACCTCAAAACACTTTTACCATAGTGGATGATTTGTGATTTAAAACTAACCATTTAATGTTTGTACAACCTGATCTCATGACAAAAACATACCGGTGGGAACTTTTTTGTGAGACATGAAATACAGGTGCATCTCAATAAATTGGAATGTCGTGGAAAAGTTCACTTTGCCAATCAGCTAATCAACTCAAAACACCTGCAAACGTTTCCTGAGCCTTCAAAATGGTCTCTTAGTTTGGTTCACTAGGCTACACAATCATGGGGAAGACTGATGATCTGACAGTTGTCCAGAAGACAATCATTGACACCCTTCACAAGGAGGGTAAGCCAAAAACATTCATTGCCAAAGAAGCTGGCTGTTCACAGAGTGCTGTATCCAAGCATGTTAACAGAAAGTTGAGTGGAAAGAAAAAGTGTGGAAGAAAACGATGCACACCAACCGAGAGAACCACAGTCTTGAGAGGCTTGTCAAGCGAAACTGATTCAAGAATTTGGGTGAACTTTACAAGGAATGGACTGGGGCTGGGGTCAAGGCATCAAGAGCCGCCACACACAGATGTGTCAAGGAATTTGGCTACAGTTGACATATTCCTCTTGTTAAGCCACTTCTGAACCACAGACAACGTCAGAAGCATCTTACCTGGGCTAAGAAGAAGAAGAAATGGACTGTTGCCCAGTGGTCCGACGTCCTCTTTTCAGATGAGAGCAAGTTTTGTATTTCATTGGGAAACCAAGGTCCTAGAGTCTGGAGGAAGGGTGGAGAAGCTCATAGCCCAAGTTGTTTGAAGTCCAGTGTTAAGTTTCCACAGTCTGTGATGATTTGGGGTGCAATGTCATCTGCTGGTGATGGTACACTGTGTTTTTTGAAAACCAAAGTCACTGCACCCGTTTACCAAGAAATTTTAGAGCACTTCATGCTTCCTTCTGCTGACCAGCTTTTTAAAGATGCTGATTTCATTTTCCAGCAGTATTTGGCACCTTCAGACTGACGGCTGAAGGTCTGGAACCTTTGTCTGCTTTGAATGGGCAAAACCCACCCAAATGACCATTTGATTGACAGGTAAAGCAACCACTCACATTTCTTTTTGTGGCACGTCATGTTTAGGGGCGTGGAAATGTCGCCACAATAGCAGTGTAAAACTCTTGACAGATTTTAAAGATTCTATGCCGCGAAATTGAAATATTTCACATACTTTTGAAAATCCAGAATTTGGTTGATACTCATAAGCACTCATTGTCACAGGCTTCTTCGATGAGGGAGTTTGGTGTCAAAGCATTTTTGTTTCCAGGTGGAACATTAAAGAACGTGACACACGTCTCCCAGAAATCCTGTATAATTTAACCAATCTGATGACGACTTCGAAACTCCTGAAGTTTTTCCAGATAAGTACGCATCAGACGTTTAGCCTACATTCCGTGGGCGTGACATCTGAGGCTGAGACTATGTTCGGTGTTGTGTCCATTTTCGACCCCCTGCCAATTGTTGAAATCGCTACATGATTGCCAAATCCTACTACTGCACACCTAACCCTACCAATACTAGGGGGTAGTAATCTGGCAGGGGTCAACACTGGAAAGTGAAATATATGGAGCTGTAATCATAACATGCGAAAATGATTACAAGTGCTCGCTGTTTTACCATCTCTGGTGTTCATTTCTGTTGGAAAAGGCAGTGATGTGCTTATTGGTACATATTTCGCATCTTGAGAAAAAGTTCCCACAGATATGTTTTCATCATGACATCAGGTAGTTTGTATCATATAACCTGCTTCATATGTATGGCTTTTATCAAATGTAAACTTGCTCATAAGTAAACCGTTAAAATAGTCCATGTGATTGTAATGTTATGAAGCTAGGGGAATACTTTTTGTGCGCAAAGAAAACTAAAATAACTACTTTATTCAACATTTCTTCTCTTCCGTGTCAGTCCAATCTTTTGATCTTTTCAATATATGACTAGGACATGCTGTCACGTTTCATATTCCACCAGGTGAAAATCATAGTACATGCAGTAGTATTGATGATTGCCTTAAAAAAAAAATAAATAATGCAGATGATATTATGAACGTCTTGCATGTTTTGTGGTACTTTCAAAGTGAAATGTACAGTGAATGGCACTAAAAGCATGTTCAGTTATGTTTTATTATGTTGTTGTACATAATGAAAAATTTGAAAATGAAAAGTCCAGTGAGTGGCGCTAAAAGGTAAATGCTCTATTACGTTTGAATGAATTTTTGTTGAAGCAGCCATGCCATTTTAGCTTGCTTATTCAAGTCTTTGAGCTCTGTTATTGTGACTTCAGGGTACCAGGTGAGCTACTACCTTTCTTGATCTTGAACATGGTAGTTGCATTGCTGTCTATGCAGGGTCAGAAAGCTTTCGGATTTCATCAGTAGTATCTTAATTTGTGTTCCAAAGATGAACAAAGATCTTACAGATTTGGAACAACATGAGGGTAAGTAATTAATGACATTAATTTTTCATTTTTGGATGAACTATCCCTTTAAAACACCATAGCCACCACATATCATGGCAGTGTTGTGTGGTCGAGCATTCACATGTTCTTCAAAAAGTGAAAATGTCTAGTGAGAGATACAGAATAAATGCACTGTAGTGCAGTGAGCATTGTGGACCTACCATTCTGTACATACTGTAGGTACACTGTCACTGTTTGTTACCTTAGACAAAGATGGATTGCATGCATGCATCCAGGGTCTTTCAAACTGCACTTTCTGAATGTTTACATGTCCCCTGTTCTCTCTCTCACTCTCTCTCTTCCTCACACACACTCTTTCCAGCTCTCAGATTGCAGATTATTACAGATATATTGCCATAATTACCTAACTTTATAGCGCCTTTAAATGTCACATGTAGTCAGAGTTATGGACCTAATATTACAAAGAGGGTTGAGGCACAAGGATGACTTAATAAAATTATAATTTCAGTGAAGCCAGTGACTCCATTTATTTTGTGCATGTCTTTAATGTTTCTATATATTTAAACTGTGTGTGTTCATATATATATATATATATATATGAACTTAAAAATCTATACTTTATTCATGTTTTGGAAAGGTGCCAAATGTATGCATTTGTAAATAAATATTTTATATCAGTGAAAATAGATATTTAAAATAGATATGTTAAAGCAGTGTTTTAAAAATCCAGATATAAGTAAATGACAAGTGTCAGTAGAGCTGTGAGGATGAATCACAAAACCCAGAAATGTCAGCAGCCTGCAGTTCAGTTATTTATTTCCTTATGACTAATGTGTTTGGGCAATTTTAAATGTCCACTTCTGAAATATCTATATACATGCTATTAGCATCAAACACTCATTTATGCGGTGCTAACACGTAATGAGGTCCTCAGGTTCCGGGTTCTGTTGTGTAACAAGGAAGAGAACTTCTCTAGTTCACTTCCAGAACAAAAAATTACTCACCCCCTTGTCATCCAAGATGTTCATGTCTTTCTTCATTTGTAAGAAATTGAGGAAAACATTTCAGGATTTCCGCCCGTGAGTATGAACTTTCAAAATGCAGTTTAAATGCAGCTTCAAAGGGCTCCAAACGATCCCAGCCAAGGAAAAAGGGTCTTATCAAAATGATCGGTTATTTTTTATACTTTTTAACCTCAAATGCTCATCTTGTCTAGCTCTGCATGAACTCTGTGTATTCCAGTTAGGATTAGGGTATGTCAAAAAACTCCCATCTCATTTTCTCCTCCAACTTCCAATGATTTTTAAGTTGGAGTTAAACGTACCCTAACTTGAACTGGAATACAGAGTTCATGCAGAGCTAGACAAGATGAGCATTTGAGGGTTTTTTTTAGAAAATAATAAATCTTTTCGCTAGATAAGACCGTTCTTGCTGGGATCGTTTAGAGCCCTTTGAAGCTGCATTTAATCTGCATTTTGGAACTTCAAACTCGCTGGCACCATTGAAGTCCACTATATAGAGAAAAATTTCCTCAAAAAACATAATTTCTTTACAACTAAAGAAAGAAAGACATGAACATCTTGGATGACAAGGGGGTGAATAAATTATCTGTAAGTTTTTGTTCTGGAAGTGAACTTAGAAGTCTCATAGCTTCCAGTTTACTTTAGGATTTAGTTTCAGGCCATGTTAATTGTTTTTAAAAGCCTACATGCCTTGAATTCATATTACATTTCTGATTCATATTACGTTTCTTAGTATCAGACTCCTCTTAAAAATAAACTATTAACTAATTAACATTCATGGAACCTTTCCACTGCACAAAATGTTCTCTGTAGTGGAAAAAGGTTCTTCATATTTTTAAAATGTTCTTCACAATAAGGAAAAAAATGGCTCTTTTAAAACTATTAGTTCACTTCCAGAATAAAATTTTTCTGATAATTTACTCAACCCTATGTCATCCAAGATGTCTTTTTGTGTTTTGTGTTTTTTTTAATTAATGTTTTTAAGGAAAACATTCTAGGATTTTTCTCCATATAGTGGACTTCAAAGAGGATCAACGGCTTAATGGTCCAAATTGCAGTTTTAGTGCAGCTTAAATAAGGGCAGCTAGATAAGGGTCTCATCTAGCGAAATTATTGGTCATTTTCTAGCTCTGCGATGCGCATCTATGACTTCATGTATTGCGTAATCGTGTTGGAAAGGTCGCGGTTAGTTCTTTGTCTGTGTACTTCAGTGCAAAAAGGTCGAGCGAAAAACTTCATATTATTTTCTCCTCCTTCTTCAATATCGTCCGACATCATTCATTTTTTTTTTTTTTTTAATTAAAGCCTTTTGACTTTCTTTGCATGCTTCTAGCGACGCTGCACGTGCACGATTACATAACACATGAGGTCAAGCTAGTGCAAGATGAGCATTTGTGGTTAAAAAGTATACAAATTTGTATTCTTTATTTTTTAGAAAATGTCCGATTGTTTCGCTAGATGAAACCCTAATTCCTCAGCTGGGATCGTGTAGAGACCTTTGAAGCTGCATTGAAACTGCAATTTGGACTTTCAACCCATTGATCCCCAATGAAGTTCACTATATGGAGAAAAATCCTGGAATGTTTTCCTTAAAAACCTTAATTTCTTTTTGACTGAAAAAAGATAGACATGAACATCTTGGATGACTTGAAAGCAAGTAAATTATCAGGACATTTTAATTCTGGAAGTGAATTAATCCTTTAAGAACTGTTTACAGATTATGTTCTTTGGGGAACCAAAAACACCATTTCTAAGTCATTTTTGTGAAACCCCTGTTTTGAACACTTAATTTTTAAGACAGTAGGACCCAAAGGTCATTAAATAGCCAACTTCTGTGTGTTCCCATGTCAGTGTTTTAGGGTGGTCCTTCTTATTTGTGGCCACATAACTTTGGCATAGTTTGCTTTTCCACTTTTCTCCATAGTCTGTGCACCATAAACATATATATCTTTTGACATTCCTTTAATATGATTCAGACTGTCAAGCTGTGAAATGACAGTATCATCAAAGTAGTCATCTTTTAAAGTCACTGTGGAATAGCATTACATTCTTAAAAAATATCTATTTGTGTTATATGATGAAACAAATTTATAGTCGTTTAGAACCAGGGAAATGAGAATGAATAAATGATGACAGAATTTTCATTTTTTTGAGATCAGCTTCTTTAAATCTCCTTTTTTATGTCTTAATTTAATGATTGTGCAGTGTTTTGGTCACCATTTGTTGTTTTTAAACGTTCTAACGAAGTTAATGTGACGTGACTAACCAAAAACCATGAGTTTAGGCACAGGGGGTTCAATTAAGTTTGCTTTCGCTCCCCAATCAGATTTGTTTTCCAGCGTTTTTATGAAGGACTCGTTTTTTTGCTACCTGTTTCCAGCTTTGCTCTCACCTGGTGTCACAGCGGAATTCAAAATGAGATATTTGAATGGCCCACGCTCTGCCAAAACCTGGCCAGAGCTGTTTACTCAGTGATGGGAGCACATTTGGGAACTGTTCAAATTCAAAGACATGCCAAATCATTCTCTCTTTCTTCTTGGTTCCCCCTCCGTCTCTTTGTGCCTCTCACCCTCACCCGCTCTCTCTCTCTCTCCCTCGTGGTAAATGGAGATGTGAAATATTTAAACACACTTTGTTGTGCGGGGACAATGCACTCTAGCAGATGGACAGGCCCCGCACGGGTTGGATGTATGCAAATCTCCATACAAAGCAGCCCAGGATGTTTTCAATCTAACACCAGTGCCTCAGGCCCTGTTTTAATCCCCCTTTACCCACAGCCAGCCCGGTTTTTTATCAAGTCAAATGCCGTAAGCGCTGTGTCAACCTGGACATCTGGCCCCACCACGAAACCAGAGAGAGAGCGAGACAGGCGAGCGAGTGTGGGAGAGAGGATCTGGCTGGCCTGAAACATTTGGAGATGGGTTTGGGATATGGAAAGACTCGGAGAGATGAGTAAAGGACTGTGTGGGATTGTATTGGAGCTTCTAAATAAAAGCTCTCTAACCCTCTTACTTCACTCTGCCGCCTCGGTGGAGATTCGGGCCCGGGAGGCTTACGTTTGCCTAGGAGGCGAACATGTTGCTGAGGCGCGCTCTCTCTGTTTTTCGTTTCTTCGTAGTTTTCTCTCCCGCTCTTTCTTTCCCTGCCGCTTTCTTGCGCGTTTTCAAAGGCGAAATGAGTGATGCTGGGGGCTGTCGCGTTTGACTGATTGCTTTCTGATGTGACAAATGAAGCAGGGAGCAGCCAGACACCTGGAGACACCTGGCATCTCGGCGCCGAGCGAGCGCACCATCACGCAGGCGTGCGCACAGCGCGCACGGACACTCCTTATTCAATTACTGGCACAATTAAAACATTGAACTGATGGTGCGTGAAAACTTCACATTTCCGTGTTACAACACCCGCTTCATGATGAACTGATAAACCGGCCGGTTAACTGGAACTGACTGATGTCTGCGAGGAAAAAGGGTGTGCTTGATAGATGCTTTGTTTAACTGGATATGCGAGTATTCAGTAGAGTCTAATATCTAGGCTAATAACATAAAACAAGATAAAAAAAAAAAAAGGAAAAAGTTCAAAGATATGTACTCTTTGTATTCACATTCCATTCATATGGTTTAAAAAACAGTGTGCACTTCTTAATTATCGTTATATATATAAATATATATATATATATATATATATATATATAATTGGAAGTCATTTTCTTTTTTTTCTGTCTTTCTTTTTCTTTCTTTCTTTCTATCATTCATTCTTTTTTTGAAAATATGGTGATTTATTAATTCATAAATTTCAGTGTACACCTCTTAATTGTCATTATAAAAAATTTAAAGTCATTTTATTTACTTTTCTTACGTTCTTATTTATTTATTTATTTATTTTATTTATTTATTTTTGCAAATATGTTGAATTATTAATTCATAAATTTCAGTGTACACTTCTTAATTATCATTATAAAAAAATTGGAAGTCATTTTATTTATTTTGCATTCCTTCTTATTTATTTATGTATTTATTTATTTATTCATTCATTCTTTCTTTCTTTCTTATTTTGTTGCAAATTTGATGATTTGTTAATTCATATATTTTAGTGTATTTCTAAATTATCATTCTAAAGCATCAGTGGTCGTTTTTTTTGCTTTTAATTCCTATTTATTTATTTATTTAAACTATGATGAATTATTAATTCATGAATTTTATGAAGAGTTGTGCGTTACACCTTTGCCTTGTCATAAAATAGCCAAATTGCCATTTTTGAAGACTGTTTTTTTTTGTGTGTGTGTGTGTGTTTTTATACAAAATGTTTTAAAGCAACTTAACATTAATAAACAGGAAAATAACAGTATTAATGTTGTAAAATGCATCAGTTGTGAAACAAATTCAAGTTCATTTGTAAAACAGCCTCTACGGAAGATAATATTGTCATTATTCAGCACAGTTTAGCTCAGTGTTTAATAACAGTTCAATAACTGTGTCAGTATTTGATAATAATTATGAATTGAGTTCATTTTGGCTACAAGCAGCTCTACAGAAGGCAGTATCATCATTATTCAGCTCAAGTGACGTCAGTGTTGATTTAATTTAGTTCAATTCAGTTGCACCACATAACCTGACAGATAAATTAATATTCAGTAAAGTAGTAAAACTATTTATTTAAAATATTAAATTAAATTTATTTGTAGCTAAAATATTATATTACATGGTATATTAAACATAAATAATATACAAAAAATTAATTAAACAATGTAATGTATTCAAAATTAACTAATTTAGAAACTAAAAGCATATCATGGAAGAGGTGTTCAGGTCATTGTAATTCTGATATACAGACACCATCTATCTACCACTTTTCTTCTCTTCTCTTTTCCTAAGAAATGTAGGAAAAATTCACCTCTGGCTCTTTGAACATGTGAGACGGAAGGTAAGCAAGAAACATCCCCTATGTGTGTGTGTGTTTGTGTGTGTGTAGCAGACGTACCTGTCTCCTTCACAGCTGCCTCTCAGACTGCAGGAGCCCAGCTAGCATGACACCTCACATCTCTGAACAGGGCCTGAGGACTGAAAAGATAAACATACACACACACATATGCATGAACACACACACCGCTGCTCCAGCCCTCCAGACCACCACCTGCCTCCATGCACTTGTCTGCGCACAAACACACAAAATTGTCTCTCTTCCTGTGTTTTCCTTTTCATAAAACTTCAACTGACAAACCCACATTAGCTTCCTATGCGCATGTGAGTCTACATACATACGCAAATATACATATTTGTATGATTACTGCATGATTATATACATGATCGCTGCCTACGGCCCTCGCTGCACGCTGCGGGCCAGGCTATGACCCTGTACGGTCCCAGTGACCCTCACTCAGTTCACTCATTCCTTCAGGTGCAACACAAATAAATAGAAACGCACACGCATATTTGCTTTTCTATCACGGTTTCTATTGTTGTTTTTTATGATGAGGAGAATATTTTCTATCCTCTACAGCTAAAACAACCTTTAAACAAACCTTTCATTTTAACATCTTAAGACATTATTTAGTGTTTATTAAGCTATTTTACATAAAATGTAGGTGATTTCTGATTTTATAATGCATTTGAAGTTTGCAAAACACACAAATACATGGTCCAATATAGATAACACAACCGAAAAGTGTTTGTATTTTTTTTCTCGGTATGTGGCATATAAGAGATTACAGTCCTGACTTAAGGAAGAAAATGAGAGAGAGATAGTTGGAGAAAGAGCGAGTAAAGAAAGAGAAATCTGGGGGTAAAAGCAAGTGTGAATCTGACAGACCAGATTGCCTGGCAACAGAATGACCATCATCTGGTGAAAGAGAAAGAGTGAGAGAGAAAAAGAAAGAGGGATTGAACATAAAAAAGGAGAAAATATGGTGGCAGTTTTAGTGACCACTATGCCAAAACCAAATCATTTGACTGAATTAATTATCTTTAGATGTGCATTTTATATTTACACAACCTCAAAGTCTGTTGTGTTAATGCCAATTGCATACATCAGAAATATTTTAAACAACAGCGATGCTGAAACAGAAAACTTGAACTCCTCTGTGTGAGTATGACACTTTGCGAGCAGTGTCAAGGGTCAAATCTTCATTTAACGATGCGGTATTATTAAGGAGATTCCCACTGGCCCCATCAGTGAATGACATTTTGGTTTCCTGATGTCTGGTTGAGACTTTTAGCCAAACGTTCTGGGCTGACTGTCACAGCACAGCCTCAGGCACAAACTACACCAGTCCCCTCTCTTCACACACAGCACACACTCGCTTTAAACATGCGGGAGGAGGGGGAGATCAGCCTATGTTGTGCCAAATTATGTTCTTTATTCTTAATCTGTTTTATACTTAATATTTTAGTATAAAATGAAGCACACTGTATCCCACAGTGCAATGCACTCAATTTGAACTTCCATTTTCTGTGAACTGGAAGTAATATAAACCAAGATTCTTAGCAGTTCTTTAGTCATAATTGCATGGCCTGCCAAAATTTAAGACTATTTACACAAAAATGAGATTAAAAATGCACCTGTTTGAAACAATGCTTAATTTGTTAAAAAAAAAAATAATAGTTGGCAATACACAATATACACTAGAGCATGCAATACACTAGTGTTCCATTCTGAATATAACAATGTTGCTATTCAGGTCCCAGATAACTGTGTCTGGAATCACATGCTGTCAGAGTAATACTGTAACTTTTTTTTACGTGCCTATTTTGACACCCAAAAAAATTTGATTCTTCATTTTTATGCCATTATAAGCTACATTTGATGCAATAGTAAGAAATTCCTTACTAAAAATCATAGCCATCCATGCACACATATTAGAGTATATCTCTAAACTGGCTCAAGGAACATAAGAGAAAGAACACCTAAATCCAGGGGTCACTTATTTTGGGTCTGATTTTAAAGAAGAACACTTTAAATTTTAAATAGGAATATTTTTGTATTCAGTACAGAAGAATATTGCATAGTATTTGTTAGGGGTGGGCGATAAATCTTATATCATGACAAAATCATGACGAAAACATATCTGTGGAAACTTTTCACTGTGCAAAATACGTACCTCTATGTACGTTTTGTGACATTTTCGATGTGAAATGTCCACTGGGTGGCGCTAAAAGAGTGTTCGTTTTTTCCCCTGGAACAGATGAATGTACAAATGGTACATTTTATGTGACGTTGGTTTTGTATGTGTCAACGCAGTTCTGACTTGAAATGTCTGCTAAGTGGCGCTATAACTCTAAAGCTCTGTGATGTTTTAAAATAATGTACCATCTGCACTACACCTAAATCCACCTGATAGTATGAACAAAAGCGAATGTGATGTAAAAACACAATCACAAGCATGCTGTTTTAGCTTGTTTTTCGATCTCTCATCTCATGTCATGTCATGTTTTTCATAGGATTCATACCCAAGGATTACACATCCTAAGTCCAGTTCTGTGCTGGCTGAGTTACTGAGCAAGCTTGTTACATCTGGAAAATGAAGCATATGGAGCTGTAATCATAACTGTAAACGAAAACGATTACAAGTGCTTGCTGTTTTACTAGTGTTCATTATTGCTGGAAACTGCAGTGATATGTACTTATTGGTATGAAAAATTTCCCACAGGTATGTTTTCGTCATGAGATCAGGAGACATTTTATTTGATGGTAACAATGTATATCACAATCAGAGGTCGCCTTAACCAAAAATTCGCCGTCATTGACGGAATTTTTTTTATCAGTGACGTAAAATCTGAAGGCCGTACATCTCTTTGACAGATTACACTAAGGGTGATCTATTGTAAATTGTTGCTGTAATTCCCACCCCGTCCAGTTGGTGGCGAGTGCGCTCCAGTGTAGCATAGCACCGGATACAGAACAAAAACGAAACTGTCACGAATGTTTTCCTATGCGTTTGATTACGCACAGGCGAGTACACAGCAGCTACAACGATCTATCACGCCACATTAAACAGCGCCAAAATGGTATTTATTGCTTGAATTTCCTAATGAAATAGACAGAATTCGAAATCTGAGACTTTGTTTCATATCAAAAGTAGCACAAAGCCTAGCCTATTGCTATTTAATGGAAGGAAGTCGCACTATGTACTGTTCATTCATCAGGTGAAAACAGCATAGACCAAAAGATCGATTGAGATTTAAGACTAGATATTAGTTAATTAAAATGAGATTATAATTGTGTTATTATAATAAAATATGAAAATTAAAATGACGGGAATTTTTACGACCCTGTGCGTCAAAATGACGGGCAATGTTAAAGTCTAGTGCAACCTCTGATCACAAAACAGTTATATTTGCTTTAAATAAGGTCCTTATGATATCAGAATATTTGATACAATATTTTGATACCATAGAAATTTCATAATACTTGAAACCCGTGTCAGCATAACAAAAACTAATACTATCATAAATTAAAAAGAAAAAAAAAACAAGCTTACTGAAGACAAATGAACACTCAGTTATTAAATAAGAATACGAAAGTAATTACAAGCAGTTGGACAAAAAAAACCAACTACAGTAGAACAAATAAATAAGAAATATTACAACGTTGTACAAAGTGATCAAATGTATAAAAACATCATATTCTTCACTGTGTAAATTACATATATATTAAAGTTACAAAAGTGATTTAGTCAAAAACAGAGAGATTTTCTCTCATTTGTTGCTTGATTAACTTGAATGACAGACAGCAGGAATATTATTCAATATACTGTTAAGCATGTGTTTTCTTTCTCAGCTGTTTGGTTTCACTTAAGACCTAAATTACTGTGTTTACGAGGATACTTTAAAAGAGTTTGCCATTTTGACACATACAAGTGCGTGTATTTAACCTTTCAAGGCTTCCACATGCCACTCTGACAGCGATCCGAAATTAGTTCTCTTTCACTGCTGATTGCGATTCAGTGACTTAAAATCACTTGTTTTTTAACCGCAATGCTTAAAAGAGAAGTTCACTTCCAGAACAAAAATTTACAGATAATTTACTCACACCCTTGTCATCAAAGATGTTTGTGTCTTTCTTTCTTCAGCTGTAAAGAAATTATGTTTTTTGAGGAAAACATTTCAGGAATTATCCCCATTTAGTGGACTTCAATGGTGCCCCCAAGTTCGAATTTCTATAATGCAGTTTATATACAGCTTAAAAGGGCTCAAAATGATCCCATTAATACGATTAATGCGTATACAAATTGATACGACAATTAATACACTTTTTAACCTCAAACGCTTGTCTTGTCTATTCTCTACGATGCGCATGTGAACTCTGTGTAATCCGGGTCAATACAGTTATGGTATGTCAAAAAACTCCCATCTCATTTTCTTCTTCAACTTTAAAATCGTCCTACATCGCTGTTTAACCTTTTCTTTGTCAAGGGTGTTTGATCTTCTTTGCATGTTCACTTTGTAAACACTGGGTCGGTACTTCTGCGGCAATGTAGGACGATTTTGAAGCTGGAGAAGAAAACGAGATGGGAGTTTTTCGACATAACCTAACTGTATTGACTCGGATTACACAGAGTTCGCATGCACGTTGCAGGGAATAGACAAGATGAGCGTTTGAGTTTAAAAAGTATATTAATTGTCAATTTGTTTAGCAAATTACTGATAGTTTTGCGACATAAAACCCTTCTTCCTCGGCTGGGATTGCTGGAGCCATTTGAAGCTGCATTTAAACTGCATTTAGCAAGTTCAAACTTGGGGGCACCACTGAAGTCCACTATATGGAGAGAAATCCTGAAATGTTTTCCTCAAAAAACATTTTTTTTTATCGACTGAAGACAGAAAGACAGGATCACCTTGGATGACAAGGGGGTGAGTAAATTATCTGTAAACTTCTACTTTAAAAAACGTGTGTGCAAGGAATACGATTTTGTGACTGCGTAGCACAGTAACGTCACACGATAGAGTCGACAGTCCAAAACTTCTACAAACTGACAAATTTCTATCGCTTAATCTTGTCTACCCGTATATCGCCTACCCGTAATATTTGTATGAGTCACATAAACTGTCAGATAAACGACAAAACACAAATCTAAAGACCTTTACCCTAGTTTCACCTACAGAAGTACATTGATTAAATGTAAATTAAAAACAGTGAGAGGAGCGTATATTATAAATAAAGAACTCTAATTAGCCTTTGAGTTTATGGCTACAGCATCATTAGAAACATGGATATTATCTACTCGCATCACACACTCTGCTGGCATTTTCATTAAAGACGTAAAACCAGAAGTTGTAGAAAACGACATAAATAAGCTGTCTGGAGAATGGTTTATGGTCCGGCTGGAGCTCCCGCTCGCACTCCCCTCTAAACTTCTTCAATAATAGTATGTCGCTGCTTTAATGGAGTCCTCTGTATATGTGCGAGTCAGTTTCTTTTCCGTCTTTTTCACCCAGTCAACTTCTCCCGCTGTACTAATTAATGAATGCTTAGTGTGGGTGCCCTTTCTATTGAGTCCCTTTAGTATAAACATAATTAATGCCCGGCCTCTTTTATGGAGGCTGTCATCAGTATTCATCCGCATCCCCCGGAGGAGCGCGCACTGAACCGCTGCCGCGGCCGGACCGGCTCGCCTCGGCACGGCGACACTTGGAGCCGGAGTGAAAGGACCTGGGAATGCACACAAGTGGTATTTGTAAGCCGAGATCAAAAAGCATTTACCTTTAGATGTTTTCCTGTTATGAATATTCAATGGCCTTATTGAAATCTAATTTAGGTCTCCTTATCTCTGGGGGTTTTTAATCAGTGCACATAGCCGGAGGCTAGATCTGATTGACAGCCAAACTTTAGTGAAAGACAGAGAGCTGGTGGAGGGGGGAACAGACACAGGGCATGGACAGAAGCACAGAGAGAGAAAGAGAACTGTGCACTTGTGTTTTTGGGGCACAAGATATGAGGTGTAAAAATGCTGTTTTGAATGCAAAATAAACTAGTACCTGAACAACATGTTACTGCAACACTGTTTAACAATAAATGAACATTTCACTGCAAAATGAACATGTCATTATTTATTCACCCCCATGTTGTTCCATATTTCTTCTGTTGAACAAAACGAAAAGTCATCTGAATGAACATATATCAGCATTTTAATTCAGAAACACAATGTTAATTTCATATTAAGTGACCTCACATCTCAAAATAGAACATTGATGGTTCCATGAAGAACCTTTAAAATCCATGGAACCTTTCCACCGCACAAAAGGGTTTTTTTTATAACAGGAAGTCATTTTTACTCAGCATTTTGGTCAGATTGACAGCACCTGGTTACTATATGCTTTTATTGCATGGAAAACAGACACTTGGAAATTCTTCTGAAGAAAGAAAATGAGCTTGGAACAACATGAGAGTGAATAAATGATGACAAGTTTAATTTTTGTCTGAGCCCATCCTGCTGCAAAGCTGAGCTGATAAGCGATGACACATTTTGAGCTAATGACTTACAGAGACCGCTCTGTTTGAAACAAGAGAATGAAATTTCCTTGCATGATGAGCTGATAATCAACAAAGGAGAGGCTGTCAGACAATTGAAGTGGTCCACCAAAGCTCTGAGCTAATAAAGGTCTTTTGTTAGGAAGAAATCTTCTTGCCCAGGTCTTAAGAACATACAGCACTATCACTCCGGCAGTTATAAAACAGGCTCATCAATGAGCACAGCGAGAATTAAGTGAGTATTAAACACATTGTTGTGTGTGATCATTTGAGACCTCCTGTCTGGAAGGAAAGATGGAGGGAGTTATTTTCTGAAGAGGCCAGCATACAATAACTCCCTGCCAGAGCAATGCATCATATTGTTCTGTAAACATACATTTGGCATTTGTTGCAGTTTGTGTGTGTGTTGGTTTAAAAAAGTAGACGAGAGAACTGTCAGGAGCATATTTCTGTGTTCTTTCTGTCTGTTTCTTTCAATGATATCAGAACAATCAAAGGTAAGAAATACAGACAGCCCCAAACAACAGCAGCTGTCCTCAACAACATCAACCTGAAAAAATAACTTTAAAACCACAGTTTAACTAAAAATGAAATTCTGTCTTTATTTACTCACCCTTATTTTGTTCCAAAGCTGAATGACTTATTTTCTTCTGGAAAAGACAAAAGATAATGTTTTGAAGATTTTGTTGGTAACTCTTTTTTTATGAGGACTAGATTGTTTAAGCTTCAAACAAAAGTCTAATTTAATTAACTAAAAAACAACTTGACAAGTGGCCTAGCTCACCTTGATAACCAGTTCATGAGAGAAGTTGCTATGTCAAATTTGTAAACAAATGGGTTGAATTTTTTCAGTGAATCATTTGAATCACATAGGCAGTCTGAATGATTCATAATAATCCACAATTGACCCTTTGCAAAGACCCGCCTCCCTTTGTTACTGTTGCTATGTTCAACAAGCCATGGCGCTCTAATGCCACACATCATGTTTTCACGCAGTGAAAAATACATTGTAGAGCAAAGAGGAAACTGACAATGTGCCGACAGACAAGACAGAGCAGGTTTCAAATTTTGTAATTTTTAGGAAATTCAAACAATAAGTACTGTTTTGTGCCTCTTTAATGTGTCGTGACGGATCGCTGTAGCACCTGTTCAAACGGCACGTGATCCAATCATCTCTTCCTCTTTACTAGTACAAAATAAACAAATGAACATCAGAAGGTATCTTGTTTTAACTGCAGAAAGATATCAGTACATACCATTTTTCAGGTTCAAGTTCACTCTGTTAATTCACTCTGCTGTCTGGTTTTTTTCTCGGACAAAATGTCAGATTCAGCATTATGATTGGTCAGATCACCTGTCAATCAAACTCCTGCAAAGGGTTAATTCCAGTCTTCCAGAACAAAAATTTACAGATAATGTACGTACCCCATTGTCATCCAAGATATTCATGCCTTTTTTTTCTTCAGTCATAAAGAAATTATGTTTTTTGAGGAAACATTTCAGGAATTATCCCCATATAGTGGACTTTTATGGTGCCCACGAGTTTAAACATCCAAAATGCAGTTTCGAGCTTCAAAGGGCTCTAAACTATCCCAGCCCAGGAGTAAGGGTCTTATCTAGCAAAACTATTGGTCATTTTCTAAAGAAAAAATAAAAAAATGTATATACTTTTTAATCTCGAATGTTCATCTTGTCTAGCTCTGCAATGCGCATGCATACTCTGTGTAATCCGGGTCAATACAGTTAGGGTAGGTCGAAAAACTATCAACTCATTTTCTCCTCCATCACATCCTACATTTCCTTTTTTTATAAAGAGCATGTGGCGTTCTTTGCATGTTCAATTTGTGAACACTAGGTTGATACTTCTGCAGCGATGTAGGATGAGATTGGAGTTTTTCGACATACCCTAACTGTATTGACACATGCGCATCGCAGAGCTAGACAAGACGAGCATTTGAGTTTAAAAAGTATATATATATATACATAAATATATATATATATATATATATTTTTTTAGAAAATGACAGATCGTTTCACTAGATAAAACGCTTATTCCTCAGCTGGGATCGTTTAGAGCCCTTTGAAGCTGTTTTTAAACTGCATTTTGGCACCATTGAAGTCAACTATATGGCGATAATTCCTGAAATGTTTTCCTCAAAAAACAATATTTCTTTACGACTGAAGAAAGAAAGACATGAACATCTTGGATGACAGGGGGGTGAGTGCATCTGTAAATTTTTGTTCTGGAAGTGAACTTCTCCTTTAGTGTCTTGTTAAACGAAAACCTGCATGTTTGTAATAAACCAATTTATCATGAAGACATTCTTCACTTTAAACTGTTGTAATGAATACGTTGGTGGATTTTGAAGAGAGAGGACAACAGGATGTTCACTGGTAAGCAAGTGAAATATTGCTAAATTTAATGTAGAAACAAACTCATTTATATCTTGAATGGCTTTAGGGTGAGTACATTTTTACTTTTGGGTCAACCATTTCTTTAATATCTCACTGAAGGAGAAATAATCAGTGAATGCTGATTTTAATTTGGATATCTTTCTCACCCAAAGCTATTGTATTACTTACAGTCAAAGTCAAAAGTTTACATACACCTTGTAGAATCTGCAAAATGTTAGGAGGGATCACGCAAAATGCATGTTGTTTTTTATTTAGCACTGACCTGAATAATCTTTTTCACATAAAAGACATATAGTCCATAAGAGAAAATAATGAATTTATAAAAATGACCCCGTTCAAAAGTTTACACACACTCAATTCTTAATACTGTGTTGTTACCTGAATTATCCACAGCTGTATTTGTTTGTTCTTGTTTTTTGTTTTTTTTTATAGCTGTTCTTCAGAAAAATTCTTCAGGTCCCACAAATTCTGTGGTTTTTCAGCAATTTTTGTGTATTTGAACCGTTTCCAACAATGACTGTAATGTTTTGAGATCCATCTTTTCACACTGAAAACAACTGAGGGACTCATATGCAACTATTACAGAAGGTTCAAATGCTCACTGATGCTCCAGAAGGAAAAACGGAATGAAGAACGGAATTAAGATGTTTGCATTTTTCTTATTTTGCCTAAATATCATTTTTTTTCATTTAGTACTGCTCTTCTGAAGCTACAGAAGATATTTACATCTTCCTCAGAAGACAAAATAAGTTAAACTGACTTTGATCTTTAAATTCAAAAGTTCAAAAGTTTTCACCCCCGGCTCTTAATGCATTGTGTTTCCTTCTGGAGCATCAGTGAGCTTCAGCGTCATTTTTATAAATTTAACTATTTTATAAATTCAATTCTACCCTATTTTAAGGGGCATTTACCTGTATATTTCTTTAGCTAGCATTAATGTACCTAAAGTCGGTACTTGCTGAGTTCTAGTAGCAGTCTACACAATAAAAAATTATTACCTGCCAAACTAAAAAAGCAGCAAATTGGGCATCACATCAAATTGATGTTTACCCTCATTTCTGTCTTCTGGCTTCAGAAGCTTTCTGCTTCTTCGGCTGTACATGTACTAATTCTCCTGTTGCAGGATAAGAATTTCATTGACTAATTTTCACTCTTTGCACTGCCAAACGGTACTTGCTTATCTACAGAGGTGGCACTCATGAATATCTTGGACAGGCTTCATTGAGACAATTAGGATGTTTTGAGTTCTTGCAGCACCTCTTGAAATTTTAAATGGGTGCTTCACTGACACTTACTGAGCATGTCATGAGCGCAGGTGTGGGGTCCTGTCCCAAAGGGCTCCATTAAAATAGTGTCCCTCTCTGTGCAGAGCTACAGGACAGTGTGTGTAACGCCAGCCATATGCTTACCAGGAGGCCAACAGCTGACTGAGATAATTGACAGAAATCAACATATCTGGACACGCGCGCATTTGTGTGAGATGTGAGCGGGAGGAAATGATTGGCGATCAGCAACACTAGAGTCACTCCACAGGGAGCGCAAAACAAAGTGAGTGGTAATTTAGTTAGTGGAGGGAGAGTTTATAGCCACAGGGCTCAGCCTTTAACAGAAGAGAAAGACAGAGAGAAGGAGCTTGGAGCTTTCTTGTGGTCATAGAATATCTTTATTGTTCTTTATTTATTCATTTTTGATGAATAGGAAAATCTTTTTCTTTCTTGTGCTCAGCAGCTTCTAAAAATATTAATTTGTTCTCTAAATACTTATTAAAGTAGTTGTATTGTTGTTCTGGGGCTGGTATTGTGTTCCCAAAAATGTATTCTTATGGATTTGATGTCTATAATATAAATCATGTTTATTATGAAGGCTAAATAGTGCATGTGTTAGGCTAATTAGCATGCAGATCAGGTCTGAGTTTGGGGGGGTGTATATAAGGAGAGGACATTCGTTGAGACGACGACACAGTGACATTGTCATTAGCTTGAAGTTAATTAGTAATTAACAGCGCTATTTCACTCAGGCGCATCTCCCGCTCCTCTGACAGGCTCTTTACTCCTCCATTGCGACGAAAACCAATAATGCGCAGAGGGGGCTGTTCCTCTGTCACATCCCGCGTGAGTTAATTAAGGGCTTTGCCACGATCCTTAAGACACGCAAAAGCTGTGATATTATGGCATGTCACAACCAGCTGTGTTAAATTCAATAATGTCCTGAAAACATACAGTGCCCTACCTCAGTTTGGATGTTGTTCAAATTCACTAAAGCAAACTAATTAAAAAAGGTTAGTAGTGGGATAAATGAAGAGTTTATTTTAGAATGATTTATGTTTTTAAGATTAGATTGACAGTAGATTTTAAGTTACTGTTAAATATTCTCTCACCAGGTTTATTTATTGTTACAGCATGTAATATTTAGTTACTAAAATGGACTGTTATGGCATGTGGATTGAAAGCTGATGGATGTGTTAATAAACATGTGTACACATGTGAAATAAAACTCACATATTTCTCTCCACTTCAGCTGTAAATGAATGGGACCTTCCTATTTATTAAGCGTTGGAGGATTCTTTCATTTTTTCTTAATTTTTTTCTGAACCTTATAATCATTTCCAACATATCTGATGATGTATTGTGTTAAAAGCATTCTGTTGTGGAAATGACACAATGAAAGTAACACTGAAAAATGTCCAAATCTTTTGTTATGTGATATATATGGGATAATAGGTTAAATTAAGCAATGAAAAGTTGAAATTATAAGATACTAAATCATTACTACACTACAAGTAAAATGTTTTACAAATATTCAATTTTTAATGTATGTCATACTTTCAACTTTTTGTCATAATCATGACTTTTTAATCTCATAATTAATAAGTCATTACTACAAGTCATTTTTTATAAATAGTTGTCTTTTGAGATTTTTAAAAATAAATAGTTATGCCAATAGTTAGCTTTTCTTAGACATTTTACGTCTTTCTGCAATGTTTCTGCAACTTTCTGCAATCACTTTTTCTGTCAAAAAATAAAACTTTTGATCTCATAATTACGACCTTAAATCATAATTTGAACTTCTTGTCAATGTGAAATCTCTAATCTCTAAGTATGTCATACTTTCAACATTTTATGTCATAATTATGACTTTCTGTAATCTCATAATTAATAGTAAGTCATTACACTACACTACAATCATTTTTTTTATAAATATTTGTCTTTTGAGAATTATTTTTATAAACACTTGTCATAATTATGGCAGAATTATGCCATAATTTCATTTTAAAGATCTTTTTATGTCATAATTTCAGTGTTTTGTCAATTTTTTCTCAACATTTTTACTTTTTATGTCAAAAATAAAACTTTTGATCTGTTAATTTTAGTTTGGCATAATTACAACCTTCAATCAAAATTTGAACTTTTTGTCAATTGTCATCATTTTAGCTTTTAATCTCTATGTCATAATTATGACTTAGTATACTTTCAACGTTTTGTCATAATCATGATAGTTGTCTATTGAGAATTGTTTTTTTTATAAATGCTTCTCATAATTATGTCAGGATTATGCCATAATTCTCTTTTTTTAGACATTTTATGTCATCATTTCATTCATTTTTTTGTCAAAATTTTTACTTATGTCAAAAATAAAAGTTTTGATCCCATATTGTTGACTTTGTTGTAATTATGACCTTGAATCATGATTTGAACTTTTTGTTAGTTGTCATGATTTTAGTTTTAAATCTCTAAGTATATCATACTATAAACTTTGCATGTCATAATTATGGCTTATTATCCTATACTTCAAACTTTTTGTCAAAATCATGACTTTTTTAATTTCATAATTAATACTATGTATTTACACTACACTACAAGTCAATTTTTAATAAAAAGTTGTCTTTTGAGATTTTGTTTTTATAAATAGTTATCAAATTATGCCATAATTCCCCTTTTTAAAACTTGTATGTCATAATTTCAACATTGAACATTGTCATCATTTTTTACTTTTTTTGTTAAAAATAAAACTGATCTCATCATTTTTATTTTGGCCATTTATGACCCTCAATCATAATTTGAACTTTTTGTCAATTGTCATAATTTCAGTTTCTAATCTCTATGTCATACTTTCAACTTTTTGTCATAATCATGACTTTTTTAATTGCATAATTAATAGTATGTCATTATACTACACTGCAAGTCAATGTTTTATAAATAGTTGTCATAATTATGTCAGAATTATGCCATAGTTGCCTTTTGTTTAGACCTTTTATGTCATACTTTCAACCTTTTGTCAGTTTCTTTTGTCATTATTTTTACTTTTTGTCAAAAATAAAACTTTTGATCTGTTAATTTTGAATTTGTCATAATTATGACCTTTAATCATAATGTGAATTTTTTTTCAATTGTCATCATTTTAGTTTTTGATCTCTAAATATGTCTTACTTTAAACGTTTTATGTCATAATTTTAACTTGGTATGTCAACTTTTTGTCATAGTCATGGCTTTTTTAATCTCATAATTATGATTTACACAAGCATGATTTTTTTCTTACGTGCCTGAAATAGGTTTCCATATATTTACCCTAATTGTTTCTTTAGTTTTTTTTTTCTTTATTATTTTTATTGGTTGATTGATTGATTGATTGATTGATAGTAAATGTAATAATATTTTTCACTATGGATTTTCATTTTAAAACATTTGTCCCAGTTTGGGACAAGCGTTAAACATTAAAATTGCATCTGTAAAATGGCGACACTGTAAACTAATGTCCACACATTCACACACACACAAACAAACATGCATCCATACGTCAGCAAAGATCTGGATGTTGTCACTCAAACGTTCTGGATGTTAACCTGATCAGACTCTGACAGCCTGGGGATGTTATTCTCTATAGTACTCACAGAGTTAAAGTCTTTTACACATTTTACAATCTGTTCATCAAAATGAGGAAATTCCAAATGGATACATTTGCGACAATAACTAAATGTTCTTTCAGTAACTAAACAATCAGGTGGTCTGAACTACAGAATGGCACATTCCACAAATTCAGAATTTTGTACTGAGAACTATAAGATGTATCAGATAAACTATTATCAATCAAAACAAACCTAACATGAAAAACTAAATATCTGTTCTCTTAAACCTACAGAACCTTCAATATATGGAGACACATAGAGCACCTCACATCTTCAGGTGTGACACAGTGTCGGCCACTTTGCCCCAGGCCCCTGATCTCACCCCCCTTCCCACCGCCACGGTAAGCGACATCGCCATCTGTCTCTATGGTAACCTGAGAGAGTCCCGTGAGAGGGGTGACGGATGCCTGGCACACGCACATATTGCCAACTCACCAGCATGGCACGCAGCGACCTGCCATATGGTGCCACCCCATATATCTAGCGACAGAAGCAGAGGAAGACCTGCATGTCCATCCATGCTGATATAGCTCTGGAATTACGACAACAGTGTGAACGACTAGTTGCCGCAATATGGCTCTACAAGATTCATTAGCGTGCGAGGCTTTCCAATACGGGCTACTTGCAGGCATATATTTCGGTTAATGAGCTCCGTGAAAGTGTCTGTTAATATATGTAGATGATCAGAACTGAAGTATACTAAAGAGGCTGTGTGGAAGTTGATGCTTGGACACAGTTGGTGAAGTTTTCAGACTGGAAACTGAGGTGTAATGATGCTACAAACAGTCGGGAGGTGCTAGCCATGACACTCCAGTTAAACGCACACATATGCCCACCCTCGCACTTTCAATTACACGCATAAAGGCCTCTTTTCAGTATTTAAATGTCTGTGCCAGACGCAGTTAGCCGACTGTAAACCTTTAAGTGAGGTAGGCCTGCTACACCACACTATTTTCTGGACTCTGCTGCCCCCTGGTGGTATGACTCTCAGTACAACTTTAATATGTTATGGATCACTCTGATGATGTAAATTAAAACAGATTTTCTTTGAAAATATACTTTTATGTTTCAGCAAAATGTATTTACAAATACAGAATACCTAATTCACATTGTTCAAAACTTCCTTTTCACCTAACAGTTGTCTTTAAAATAAGAAAGCAATACTGATTAAGTTTTCAGTGAACACACATAATTTTGACATTTTTTTGACAAAAATATTTTTGTCACTCATCATAGTTGTCTTTTTGGTAAACAAGTTAGAATTTTTTATTAGCCAATAGTTTAGCTAGTCACTGTGGAACCCTCCTGAAAAAAACAGTAGACACCATCACAAAATTTGCAATGGTTTTACTGGTTATAATGGGACTTGTATTGGTTTTAATGGAAACTGTTGGTCTTTACCAGCAATTGGTCACCTTCTATTGGTGGCTTGTTAAAACCACTAAAGCCTAATGGAATATGTCCTAAAACACACCGTTTTAAATGGTTTTCAGCATGGAAATTATGGTACAACTAAATAACAGTTATAAACTAGATGAGTAAAGTTTGAGAACAAACTTTGAAGTTGGCTTTAGATAGATTAGATAAATGTTAATAGTATATTGATTTAACACATGGTTAACATGCTTTAACATGTTGCTAGAATGTTTCAAGCATGATTAGCAATGGTGTTAGCATTTTGCTAGCATGTTTCTAGCATGATTCACATGTTGCTAACATGTTTCTAGCGTTATTAGCATGTTGCTAGCAAAATTAGCATAGAGACAGATAGCATTTAGACCACGCCCACACCGGGGAGAAAACAATCCAACGCTTTCTATTGACTTTGTATTGTGGGAAGCTGCCTCCTGGTCATTTCTGACTTATAACAAAAAACAGAACAGTGTATAAAAGCTGCTGTTTGACAAGGTTTACAGTAAACAAGCTAAAAAAACAAGCTGTTGACTCAAAAAACGAGCGTACACAAATAGTTGTAAATGCTAGGGTATTTTATGTTGGGCCATTCAGTTGGATCATTTCTCCAACAAAAGGAAGGTAAGGAAACGGATCACTGACATAGACCAATAAAATTTAGTTTCTCAATATATCTCCTTCTCTCAGGTTCACACAGGGTGGTGAAATAATCCTTTAACATGGTTACAAATAATGATTGTTTCCTATCGCCGATTACGTTTCCCTCAAGTGGGCGCAGTTCTCAGAGTAATATGACACGTTGCGCTCTGCTTTTGTGTCCTTAAACGCTTGTTTCTGGGGTCGATAGCTTTTAAAAACGTAGTTCTGGGTTTTTTAGGTTGTTTACTTGACACCTTGTCACTTAGCAGTTTTTAGACATTCTTCTGTTTTTTGTTATAGGTCAGAAATGACAAGGAAACAGTACCCCACAATACAAAGTCCATGGAGAGCGGTGGGCGTGGTTTTTATGGGTGGGATGGGTTCCCAGTTAAAAATCGCATTCTGGGGGATAAAATATGACGTGATAGGGGTCGCTTCAACCCGTGGTCATCAAAAACAACGAGCGGCAACAGTGTTAAAAGTAGCCCAATTCCATGGGAAAACCATGGACTTGGCAACACTGGGTGGTGATTGTAGATTTAAAGCTCTAGGAGGAAATAGGTGTTAAAATTTTAATATAAAACATTTTTAGTAATATTGTAATGATTTGATGATGACTCACACTTTGACAACCCTAATTAAAAAAAAAAAAAAATACTATGGATTTTCATGTGACCCTGGACCACAATACCAGTCATAAAGGTCAATTTTCTGAAACTGAGATTTATATATCTAAAAGCTGAGTAAATAAGCTTTCCATTGATGTATGGTTTGTTAGAACAATATTTGGCTGAGATACAACTATTTGAAAATTTGGAATCTGAGGCTAAATATATATATATATATATATATATATATATATATATATATATATATATATATATATATATATATATATATAAAAAAATCACCTTTAAAGTTGTCCAAATTAAGTTCTTAGCAATGCATATTACTAATAAAAAAAATTAAGTTTTGTTATATTTACAGTAGGGAATTTACAAAATGTCTTCATGGAATATGATCTTTACTTAAAAATCGATCATTTTGACCCATACAATTTATTGTTGGCTATTGCTAAAAATATACCCGTGCTACTTAAGACTGGTTTTGTGGTTCAGGGTCACATATTTTAAAACATTTGTCCTAAACTGGGACAAAGATTAAAAAAAAATTGGAAGGATTATGTAACAATTGCACCAAAAAAAAAAAAAAATTCAGGTGTAAATTAAAACACAAAGCATATTTCCCTTGATAAAATATATTTTTATATTTCAGCAAAATATGCTTAGAAATACATAATACTGCATTTACATTGTTTACATTTTTTTTATATGACATTTTAAATTAAGAACACATGTATTGATTGAGTTTTCTGTGAAACATATCTTTCATCCTCAACTCAAGATGGAATGACACTGCATTAATTCACAGATCAGCTATTGTATTTCCTAGGCAGTCTTAAGTGAATTAAATTTAATAAGGAATGACGCAAGCGTAATAAATATGGAAAATTTCTTTATCGCTACTCTAATGCAAGTTATTGTCAGCTGTGATGACGGAACAAACCCCAGAAACATAATCAGTTATGCAGAACAGTCAATTGTAGAGCAAGAACACTTAAAAGACCAAATTAAACTGCATTAAATGGAATGGAACAGAATATTTATGCGAGATGACATTTCTATAAAGCTGCATCAATCAAAACAAGAACACATGACAGAAAAGAAACCAGAAAAAAAAAAAAACATACAATATGTATAATGAAAGCAAAGATCATATAAGCATTTTCAATCTAACCTCTAAATCAGATATAAATCAATAAATATAAAAGTATTCTGAAATATTGTCTACTGTATATATTACACACAGTGATATCTATTCTATGTATAAAATAACATTTTATAAACGCAATTAACATTTGTGAACATATTTCTTATGATTTTTGTGTACTGATGTACTGGAAAAAACACAATTTCCTTGAGTCCCATGCAGAGAACAGTGTTATAGAATAATTCAAGTCTTTTTTCCTGTTTCTTTGCAAATCTGCCACGATCTTCCCTAGCACAATGTCTGCTATTACAGCAGAAATGTGTTGCCTGTTTTAATGCACACTGAAATAAAAACCATTAAAGCACAGCTAAAATTTCCTAGGCCTTTCCTTCACTTCTTTAAAGTAAGTAAACAGTAACATTTTATTTTAGTCCTAAAGCAATGACAGCTGGGGAATGGGAGATTTACATGACAATTCATGATTTTGTAACCAAAAATATGGTTTCGTTTTTGATTTATAGTACATTATACACTTCTAGGCTAAATATTCAAACTGTATTTGAATTGAAATATTTTTGGTCAAATAATTCCCAGTTAGATATAATGTCAGGATCTTGTCTCCACATAATAAAGCTTATCACCATAATACATTCATTTCATTGTGCAACATCTTGGTCCAAGCAAATGACCCACGGAGAGGTCTCTAATGACTAAATCAATCGAAGACAAAAACTAGCTGTTTGAAACAAAAACATCCTTTAAAGACCAGAAACTATTCTCAACAGCAGACAGCCGAGACAAAGAAAATGCTTTAAAGGATCAGCCGACGGCAAGATGACCTGGCACATGTTTCATCTAATGACAGTAACGCTTTTCAAACTGGGATGAACTCCAATTCTGCAGTAACAAACTGAAATCTCCATCACACTCTGAGTGTGAAAAACAGCTGAGATGTCTGAGACGAGGTATTTTAAAATGTCATGCAAAGCAATAACAAATGGTAGTTAAATAATTTAATAAACACTGTCAATACCCAGACTCTCAATCTCTAGCTTTTGGTTTTCATCTGATTACATGGACGGTGTACTGAGGGTTTTTGAACTGCTTTGGCAACAGTAATAATGATATTTAAGTAACTGCTACCATAAACCAACATGAGTGCTACAGGATAAAAGAGAAATGAATGAACGCAAGGACCTTAACAAAATATTCAGTAACACACTTCATACTGTGGCTCCTAGTGATCTATAACAGATCCATTAAGTATCTCTTACAGCTTCTCTTCAGTCAAAGAAAAGCTGAACGGATAATAAAACAGTCTAATGTAGAAACCAGTGACTGTAGAGGACGTCCCTCTTCAGAAAGGTTTCTGTCAGAGCCTGTCATTTCTGCTGCTCTGCTCCCGTCATCTGTGCTTTCAGATGTGGATGTTGTGGTAACGGCCCTTCGCTAGATCTATGTCCACTCTGCGAGCTTCTGCGAAGCTTAAAAATGTCCCTAAACCCAGCAGGTTCACTACAGTGATGAGGCCAAAAACTGACGCCCAGGAACCAGTGGCCTCGATCAGATACCCCGAGAAATACACCATGATGACCCCTGACAACACACATACACACAACAGCATTAACATACACAGCACACTAACAATCCACTTTAAAACTGAGATTGAGCGCTTGTGAGTAATACCAGGTTTACATTTATAAAATATCAATGTTTTATATTGTTCTTACCTGTAAATGCTCCACAGGTATTCATCACTCCTAAAGGGAAAAAAAGACATATTACAGATTTAAAAAAAGACAAATAAAATAAAGTGACTGAATGGTAATATTTACTATACAGTTTAAATAGCAAACAGTCACACTGCATATTGTAAAATTATAATAAATCTGTTCACAAAGAATGACAATAACTATAATAACAAAGTTTTAAAAATTGTCCACACTGACATAGAGGAATGTTAACTAACATTTTTTTTGTAAATAAACATGAAAGGAAAATAAAAAATTTAAAAATGTAAACTAAAATAACATCTGAAATGTATAAAAAATAAAATAAGTTTAAGAACTGAAAAAAAAAAAAAAACACGAGGCATTCCGTGTCAACTCAGCCAGAGGTCCCCGGCTCAAATTTTTGATTTTGTTAATATTTTTCTAGTGAAATAAATACATAAATGAAGAAGAAAGGCAAAATATTAAATGTCATGGATAAATATTTACAGAGTAATGCACTATTTTGGCATTATATGCCAACACTGACCATTCAAAAATGGGAAAAAGCTTTTCAAGTTTTTTTCTCTGAAGTTTGCATGCCTGTAACTCAAAAAGTATTAAAGATTTCTAAACATCCTTTTAAATTCTGGCACTTAAACTTTCCTTTTGGCATTTTCATTTCTAAGGCCCTTGGTGGTTCGGTTCCAGAGATATTGGAATTCAATATGGTCAAAAACCAAATATGGTCACTTTTCAAACAGATGATACTTTTTTAAAGAGAAATGTCTGACAAACAAAAAATTCTAAAACTAGAAATCTTGTTGTCTCTATCAAAACAACCACTTTGAAAATACCTATTAATGTCTGAATGACATAAATATTATTATTCAAGTTTGCATGTCTGTAATTTAAGAGGTATTAAAGATATCTTAATATGAGTTTAGATTCTTATTCTTAATAAACTTTTCTTTGGAATCTTCATTTTCAAGGCCATGTATAGTTCAGTCCCAGAGATATGGGCATCTCAATGGGGCTTCATATCCATATTGTTGAATATTACTTATATTCAGTGGTCAAAACCAAATGTTGGTCACTTTGCATACAGCTGACACTTACTGTATTTAAAATGTCTGAATAAATGAAGAGTTCATTTGCAAAACCAATAACCATTTTATTTATTTTTTTTGAGAATTCAATTTTTTTATTGCACATTCCAAGTAATAATCAATCAAACTGCAGTTGGGTTGTTTTGATTAAGTAATAATAACTTTAACAAATACAGGTAATTTACAAAATTAAAGTTCATTGATATTTTTTTTTACATATTATAAGTTTGTTTTATAGCAAAGCAGATAACTCCACATTTCATGTTTTATAAAGGAGACTCATTTAATCTTCGATCTCCTCAGATGACAATGTAGATGCCTGACAAACGTTGTTGTGATCATAGACTATATGGATGTGATTACACGCAATACACTGAGCTTTTTCCGCACCATTGTAATGTGTTGCTTTTGCAAGGTTCTGTGAAAACGTTTCAGCTTTTATTTTTCTTTTACGCCCTGAAAATATCACAGGTTCATCAAGTTGGTCAAAGTTACCCATCCTCAATCACTTTTAGTCAGCTTTGACAAAACATTTCAAAGTGAAAGTTGCCTTGTCACCTAAAATGGACTTACCAACTTCTGTTTACAAACAACAAGGGCTTGTCGGCTTCCTCAGTAAAAACGTGAACTCGCGATGCCTTGGAAGTGGACAATATCATTTTTTTTTTTTTTTGGACAAAATGCGTTTAGGGTTCAGATCGTGCTATATGTGGTGAAAAATGCATGGCAATCAACTTTTTTTTTTTTTTTAAAGTGCCATTTATTGTTTTTTGCAAATAAACTCTTCAAATAATGTGGAGAAAGAAGTGCTTTTTCACCATTTTTGCATAATCACCATTAGCATATAATGCAACAACGATTGCAACAGATTTGACTAAAAGACCTAACAATCTCTGTGTAAAAATAACATTATAAAGCTGCCATCTTTCTGAAGTCATTTTTACCCCCTGTAATTTGGCTCTGAATCTCAGGTGAAAATTAGAAAAAAATAGTTGTTTATTCAGTAAATATTTATCCATGACATTTAACATTTTGGCTTTCTTCTTCATCTACATAACTTTTTTTTCAACAGAAAAATATTAACATTTTATTAAGAGTTTTTAGATTTCTTGGATGTAGCCATCTGATAATAAAGTCTTTTTACTTTACAAGAGTGCCATGGTCATTCAAAAGTTTTCTTTTAATATTAATACTTTGGCTTTCATCATTATGCTTGTTTATCTTTCTTCAGAAAATACATTAGCAAAGTCAAAAATTTGAACCGGGGACAGCCAATCAAAATGCTTCCTACTGATGCATGCACTTAGAATAAACAATGTTATTGTCGACTGGTGTGAAAGCTAATATATTTAGCCTCAAGTGTGCAATCATAGTTTGGGTTAAAGTACAGAGAATGCTACATACCAAACAGAGACCCTGCACAGGATGGAGCGAGATCCTGAACATTCACTGAAACCCCACTAGAAAGACAATTACATTTTCATATTTACACTCATGCATTCGGCAGACACTTTTACATACATTTTATCAGAGCATGCATTAGCCAGACAACAAGCCATGACCTTGTGATTACTAGCGCTATGCTCTACTATTTGTTTTCTTTTGTTTAGTTTTTTTTTTCAGTGTGTGAGCGGTGAGTAACATTACCTGTGGCTGAATGTGGTAAGGCCCATAGTAGCGGACACGAAAGCCACAGCTGTGGGGAAGGTAGTGGTCCCACACAAAAACAGAGTAAACACACTGGAGACGCCCATAGAGAAGAACTGAAAAACACACAGATTAATACATTATTACATACACAGTTTGAGGTCAGTCAATTTTTTAATGCTTTTACTTTTTCAATAAATTAATACTTTTATTCAGCAAGAATGCATTAAATAGATCCAAAGTGACAGTAAAGACATTTGCTGTTACAAAATTGTTTAAATAAATGCTGCGGTTTGGGCTTTCTATTTATCAAAGTATCCCGGAAATATACAGGGGTTTCTACAAAATTATTGATATTAATAAGAAATGTTTCTTGAGCAGCAAATCAGCATATTAGAATGATTTCAGAAGCATCATGTGACACTGAAGACTGGAGTAATGATGCTGAAAATTCAGCTTTGCATCACAGGAATAAATAACTTTTTAAAATAAAATACAAAACAGAAACTATACTTGTTATATTTCACAGTACTAGTATTTTTTAATCAAATTAACGCAGCCTTGGTGAGCATTAGAGAGTGTATATTTCAAACATACCTGCATGAGTTTTCTCACTGACGCAGTATCAAAACCTTTAAAAGACAAAGAAAGGATGAGAGTATTACTGTGCCAGCTGAGGAACATTCAGCTGTTTTATTAGTCAATTACAATCATGTAGACTTGACATTTACAACACCGTAAAACTCAAACAGACTCGTAACATGGGTGGGAAAGAGCAAAGTCACGACAGAACAATGATTACAGAGTGTAGCCGCTGACAGTAAGGAACAGGGAAGATTTCTTTGCCTTCCTATTGTCTACCAAAGGCATGAACATGAGGAACAAACAAACTTATATCTTTAAATAAGAAATGGTGGGTGTATTTGTGTAGTATGTGTGGTTTCGTACCCTGACTGATTAGATGGTCTGAAAGGCAGCCACTAAACAGGGAAGAAGGGATGGCCACAAACCATGGGATCACGTTAAACACCCAACCCTGAGGAAACACACATGCAGACGTATAGTCAAAACAAACACACAGACGCACACAGGAACAGCCAATGAACACTTTTGCGAATAGGAATCAAACACACACTCTGATGCAACGTGATCTGGAGCCCCCTGCTGGAGTTCAACCACAACAGCATCATCTAACATGACTTGCTCTCTCAGAAATTAATTGTGTCAGAGATTGTTTTTCTCACATAGAAGGAGAGAAATCTCAATATACACTCTGATATTCTTTTGCTTCGACACAGATCGTGTTCTCACAGAGCGTAGTTCAGTTTACCTTGGCATCAGGAAAGGTGTCCTTGAAAAACGTTGGCAGCCATGACAGCAGTGTGAAAAAGGTGCTAGCGGTGCACAAGTGTGTAATAATGACGGCACTGAAAAACAGACAGGAGCATTTAGGATGCATTTGAAATTAATGTCACCAACACAGCCTGTCAGACAAAAGACACTGCAGTGCACTGCAGGTGCATTCGGTCATTCTCTTCCCATTAATTTCTTTTTTGATATATAAATAGTAGACAAATATGTTTATAATGATGTAGATGAAGACTCCAGTCATATTAGTAGGCTAATGAAAGCAGTTTTATTTTATAACTCATAGATTGCTTTTGACTTTTTTATTAATTTTTACTAATTTTGAAACAAGTGGCTAAATGGGATTGTAGAGGTTGTCTGAGACATTTAATGTTATCAAGCAAAACCCATCTGTTCAGTATTCCTCAGCCTTGTTGTGTTTATACTTGCACTCTTGCTAATTATTGTAACACAAACTTTCAGGAAAATGTTTTTTACATACACTACCAGTCAAAAGTTTTGGAACAGGAAGAGCAAGAATTCTCTTCTGCTCACCAAGCCTGCATTTTTTTGGATCCAAAATACAGCAAATGCAGTAATATTATAAAATATTTTTACTGTTTAAAATAACTGCTTTCTATTTGAATATATTTTAAAATGTAATTTATTCCTGTGATCAAAGCTACATTTTCAGCATCATTAATCCAGTCTTCAGTGTCACATGATTCTTCAGAAATCATTCTAATATGCTGATTTTCTGTTCAATAACATTTATTATTATTATTATTATTATTATTATTATTTAAGCTTTTGTAATATTATACACTACACCATTCAAAAGCTTGGAGTGAGTATATTTTTGTGTAAAGAAATTATAGAAATTAATACTTTTATTTAGCAAGGATGCTTTAAATCAAAAGTGATGATAAAGACATTTATAATGTTAGAAAAGATCTCTATTTCAGATAAATGCTGTTCTTCTGAACTTTCTATTCATAAAAGAAACCTGAAAAACAATTATGCTCAGCCGTTCAACATAATAATAATACTTTTTTTTTTTTTTTCAGCTTTTAAATCACAGGAATAAATTACACTTTAGAATATATTCAAATAGAAAACAGTTGTTTTAAATAGTACAAATATTTCAAAATTTTTACTGTTTTCCTGTACTTTGGATCAAATAAATGCAGGCTTGGTGAGCAGAAGAGACTTCTTTCAAGAACATTAAAAATCTTACTGTGCAAAAACTTTTGACTGGTAGTGTAAAAACTAAAAGAGTTTTCAGAAGCTTTGTGATGGTGGCGTTGAAGTCATGTGACCTTAGTGCAGTTTTTCTATAGCCAACATTTAGCTTTTCACTTCTGGTGACTGTATTTAGCTTCAAAATTCCTGCAGGTTGTATCATTTGTAAAGATTACTATGATGAACAAAATATATAAAAATCAAAAACGTTTGTTGGTCACAGAGCGTATTGTCTGCAATAATGCAAACACCAGTGGAAAAATCCTACTGGGTTTTTGTTGAGGGAATCAGAGTGATGCAAACTTCTGGGTTGGCCTACAAAATTATGTAATTACTGCAACACTCTGCTACTACTAGAGCACTCCCTCCAAAGCACACTCAATAATTTTACAATTATCATCCACTTTTTCTTTACACATTAATGTTATTTTTAAACTAACATATTACAAAAAACCATTCAAAACATGTATGCGGTCAGAAACGCCATGTTTAGCTGACGGGACAGAGTACTGTGTTACTGTTTCTGAGTGCTCTATATATAGACAGACATGGAACGGATATGAATCAGGCCTTTATGGGAGCTCAGTAAAGACCCTTTGTTCAGCATCCATGCTCACTCTCGCTTACACACAAACACATACACTCAGTATTCAGGTGCTAATCTCACCACACAGCTGGCTGTCTGAAGAGACGCAGCCAGTTTCTCTTGGACAGTTTGGACTGGGTCCCAGCACTACCCAGAGACTCCAATGTGATGATGGGACCTGACAAACACAAGCACAATCAGTCTTTAAACAACCAGTTGGACACCTGTTAAGGAAGTAATAACAGCACAACTACAGTCTCTGTTCTGCTTGGAGTGTACATTTGACATATTTTAGAATGGCTACATGGAATTTTGAACAATACTATCAGAAGATTGGGGTCAGTAAGACTTTTTTTTTTTTAAAGAAAGTAATACATAATTTTGGCATTAAACTCTAGATGGCGCAGTCCGATAGATCTAACTTAATCTGACCTATGACATCATTATCACATGGCACAGCTGTCTGGTTCTCTCCTGTATCAGTAGCCAATGAGCTCACTGCTCAACATTCAAATATATGACTAGTGCTTGCCGTAGCAGTTTACAGCATGCTTTAGAAACCCTCCACCTTCCCCAGCTCCACCTGTAACTCATGGTGATTCATGTACGCTATATGGCGGTTATTCATATATATGTGCAGCAGCAGTATTTCTTACATGCTCACAGCAGCGAGTTGTGGATGTGTTGGCAGTAGCAAGTCTTAGTACTTGCTCTGCCGCAGCGAAGCGTAGCAGATGTGTTCCGCCAAGACAGATTAATTAATTCATTATCTGACAAACCCTATTTAACTGGCAGCATTCCTCTAATTTTCAGTTTCAGTTTTCCAATTCTCCAATTTCCTTGTGCAAGAGAAGCTGGTCACTCCAAATCTGCGATTTCTCAAATATTGCAGATTTACAGTGACACTAATTCATTTAAGTTCCCCCAAAAAGGCTGGTCAGTCTTGTAAGACAAATGCATTTGAAGACAGGATAATGCAGAGACTCAGTTCAAAACTGAAGCTGGAATTGTTTGCCAGTTCAGCAATGAACAGAGTACGGACCTGTCTCGGGATGTTTAAGAGAAGTCAGACCGAAAGTGCACTCTGCAGTGACCAAGACTCTCATCAGCAGAGAGAATCAAAAGGCTAAGCTCACCTTGGAGCATGTTGTGTGGAGAGAGGAGAACTGGTCCAAAGTTCACTTTAGTGATAAGAGCATGTTTCATTTATTTGGACCTGATGGGAAACATTTTGTTTGGTGTCAAACTGAGAAAAGACTGCTGTCCAAGTCTGTAAAGAAGTCAGTGAAAGGTGGAGGAGGAAGAGTCATGGTTTAAAGGAAGTTTTCTGCAGGGGTTGTGCCTCTACAAATACATGGCAGGGTGAATGCAAATGTTTATCAGAACCTCCTTTATATGCAGTTCCCTCCCTGCAAGCATCTCCCAATCAGCCTGCAATTTTCATGCAAGACAATGCCCCCGCCACACTGCAACATGGATAAAGAAGTTCCTTAAAGCTAAGAACACCCCAAGATCACACCAGTGCAGCGTGAGAAACTAGTGATGTCCTGCGGCTGCAGATGTGCTGAAACCATTCAAAGCTTCTACTCTAAAGCTGTAGGGCCTCTACACTTCCTACTAATTTCTGACAGCTGTAAACATCTAAAATTTTAGTTGTAGTCTTCTTTTCGTGCTACAGTGGTTACTGTTCTCTAATTTTAACAACTGTGTTTTTAACAAAATAAAGGTTTTTGATGAAATTAATGTTATTTTGTCAAACATGTTAGCAGAATAGTGGTATACCTACAGCTAATATTCCTTAAAATTTTAACTGATGAAGATTAACAATATTTCAGGAAAAAAACAAACAAACAAAAAAACACGTATTTATCCACCTTTCTCTTTCCATAAGAGTGGGCATGGCCATTTGTAAATTTTATGGGTCCAGTTTCTGGTCTCATCCACGTCCAGCTATTTTTAGCTGCACAAAACAACTTGTTTTATAGAAAATAGTTATTTTAAATTAAAATCCTATTTCACAATATTACTGTTTTTTTACAGTTTTATCAAATAAATGTAGCCCTGGTGTGCATAAGAGACTATTTTCAAAAACATTAAGATTAAAAAAAAAAAAAAAAGTACTAACCCCAAACTTTTGAATGGCAGTGTATATGGCCACAAAACACAGCTGGCAAAGATATATGTATCTACTGCATAAAAAACAACATTCAGAATCATTAAGGGATTCTATCATGATTCTCTGAATCAAAATCAAATTGTGAGGTGCCAAGAGATTCCCAATGCTCACGTATGTTTGTGCTTCTATATTCTGTACGTACCTTCACCTTTGAGCAGATACTTCCACATGCAGTACGCCCACAACACAGACAGAAGCCCAGAGACATAGAACACACTCTCCCAGCCATACAAGTCCAACATCAGAGAGCCTACGCCTCCTATCACCAGAGTCCTACACACATACACGCACAGTTACATAAATACAATCTGAAAGACATCCGTTACGGTTCTAGATGTAGCAGAGAAAGTAGACACAGTTAGAGATCAAACACTAACCCCAGGTATGAGCCGCTTCCTACGGTGCTCATGAGGAAGCCTCGCTCACTCTCCACAACCTTCTGTGAGCACAGACTGGCCAGAGACGGGTAGTGAACACCTGAGCGCCACAGGAGACAACGATAGCCATTAGTGGATTATTACGGTTTTAATATTACGGCTATTGACCAAACAAATGGTCAATATTATGAATGTAAACCATCTTGTTAAAAAAAACTAATAAGTAAAATGTTGTAGTAATTAATAAATAATTAATTCATTTTTAAAAATATTTATACATTTATTTATTTTCTAACATATTTTTTCATGTATTTACTTAAATAATTTAAGATTTAAAATAAAGAAATATATATTTTGGGATGCTTGCTCTTTAAAAATATTCACCAAAGCCTGGACAAGATGACGGCATTAATTACTTTTAACAAACAAACATTTCTGTAAAAAAAAAGTCAAACTCTGGCACCATTTATGCTGGCAAAGAAATCAAAGACATAACTTTTATAGACATGGCATATTTTATAGCAGACTCCATTGTCTTTATACAGATCCCTTTCACTAGCTTTAAGAGAATACAACAGCAGTATATGACATACAGTATAATTTCCTTGCAAGGGAAAGCATGATAATGGTTGGATTTGCCAACCACAGCACAATTATCTACTCTTCTCCACAGCAAATAACGTCTTGTCATAAAAACGGTCAGCATTTGCAGGAGGGAACATTTTGCAATTTGCTAGCAATCTGGAAGCAATGATTTACTAAACAAGTTTCCCCAAACTACAGCCTCACTTAGAAAAACACTGACAAAAGCTGAACACGGTTTGATGAAATTCTCCATGCTTAAACTATTATAGCAATTCAGTATCATTAGATCTTAGAAAGTAAACATTTAGCACAGTATGAGGGATATAAGCACAGTTATGTAAAGTTCAGCTGGTTTTGCAATGGTGCGATCACTCACCCTGCAGCAGGCCCATGAGGAAGCGGGAGATGGTCATGGAGACGATGGGCTGGGAGCAGAAATGGGCTAAGATTGGCGTGAAGGCGGTCATTGCTCCCCATGCTGCCGCTGACAACAGCATCACTTTCTCTCCCCCCACTCTAAACAAATCAACATAAACAAGCATTTATGAATATGCCATCAAATCCAAACATGAGTTATTGCATTTGAATACTTTTCAGACCATTTCTTCAGCAAACCAGGCTTGCAAACATTAAAAACTTTGTAGAACTGTTTCAGTCCGTAGATCTGCAGCATGGGAGCAATGTAGATGAGCGATGTATTTGCATCACCTACTTTATCATGTTGAGTCCTATTTCGAAACAGGTTGTGGCTCTCTGGTGGCCACTAGACTTGGAGTTTTGTGCAATTACTGTATTTTAGCTCACATGTGCATCATATTATGAACTCAACTGCAGTAATTTCTTCAATATTATTTGAATGTAAAATAATAAAAATTACAACCCGCTTAACTAGCCTGATGTCAGAAATGCTTTACATATTTGTTAAACAAGTCGTGGGTAAACTACATCTAATGTGGGACACAAATCTATTGCTAGCTGTTTGACAATGTAACCAGTGCAATTAGGCAGACATGACGTCTGCTTGTCTGCTTAATTGCACTGGTTACATTGCCAAACAGCAAGCAGTGGATCTGTGTCTCACATTAGGTGTACTTAAGCCACATTAGATGTAGATTACCCACAACCTGTTTAACAAATATGTAAAGCATTTCTGACACCTGGCAACCGTGACGTTTAAAATACAACCACACCTGTAAAACAAAGACTGTCATCACATTAACGTAATATCTGAACAGAAACTAATACACCGTGCAGCTGCCCTTCCTTTGATACCTTACATTTTGTTACCTTTATGCATTATGTTTGATTCTGTGTAAATATATGATGTTTGACTATTAATATTGAGATGTTTAAACTGATTTATGTGACCTATTAACTGTTGCCCAGCTATAGTTGCAGTTATTTAATTTAAGAGACTCTTAAATGGCAGACCCCAGAAAAGTTCCACAAAATATTACTAAACAATGACATTTCATTTCTTGTTTCACAAACAGAAATAAGTCAATAAGTCAGTGGGAGTCTGACCTGTCACTGACGTAGCCTCCAAGGACCTGAGTGAAGCAGTAGCCCCAAAAGAAGCTGCCCAACACCATGCCCGTCTCTCTCTTGGTCCAGGTGAAGCGCTCTGCCATGCTCACTGCACAGATAGGCATTGCCACACGGGCACAGTACAGCAGGCATGTCCCCAGCAACAGCACCACCGTCCATATCCTCGCTACTGGCCTGCAGACAGATACAACCAAATGATGCAAGTTTTTTTTCTTCCTAATCTTTACACCAAACAAGATTCATATGAGAAGTTGTTACGGGCCAAAGCACATAAATTAAATTTCGAACTGGCAGGTACCCATCTAGGTTAATTTGCTCCAGATGCATTGGCTAATACTGATATACTTAGCTTGTTAACCTTTTTATTAAAAAAAAAAAAAAAAAAAAAAAGGTGACCTAAATAGCACAATGTTTTAGAAAGTTTATTTAAATCCTCTGGTTTAATAAAATAATGGTGAGTGAGCATTCATAGATGTATTCATAGATTTATAGATGTATAATAAACTTAATTTAATCTAATTTAATGTGTAATTTAATAATAATACATGCTTATTTGCTTATTCATTTTACTATCTTCAATAAAACGGTTCATGAAGTTTGTTATAAAATGTTTCAGAACTAAATAACTGGATAAACAAAGGTAAACTTATATATATTTGAAAACTGACATCAAAATATTAAAATAATTTGCTGTCAAAATAGATTTAAACTTGAAACGGTAATTATGTGTCCTACGATAAAGTGAATTTATTTACACAATGTTAATATACTTTTGTTTTATAATACATTTCTATACTTTATTCACTGTTTTATTAGCATGGCAATGTACTTAATTGTATTAGATTAAAAAACATTATTTAGAGGAAAGTTTGGTGAGGTGGTCTCACCTTGTCCAGTTCTGACTCGACTCTGCCCACTTCTTCTGTGATCCAGCTTGTCCGATATTATCAGCGGGTTTCTCCTTAATACTGACCAAATCTGGACAAGAGTTCTTTCCATGTTTTTGTAGAATTGCCATTCAACGACAAATATATCCGTTTTTGACTATCCGCTCTGATATCCTCTCGGGTCAGTCTGTGCGAGCGTGACAGGCAAAAAAGCAAAGCAATGAAAAAAATATGTTTCTATTCCAGTTTCTGCGCGGAAGCATCTCTTTATAACATCTCTGCCGCATTCACTGCGCTCCGGCGACTGGGATAAATGAGCGGACTTTCGGCTTGCATAGCTGCTATAACACAGCGGCAGGAATTTCTGCTTTTTCCTGGTTCTTGAAGTGTTGATGATGATCCACGTGTCAGTTTCTTTTTTCAGCCACGCAGTTCCTCCAACCACTGGCTCTTCAAACCAGGAAGTAACGTGACTCAGCCCCTTCCACTCATAACAAAAGGACTTCAGGCATGGTTTCGTCTTTGGCGAAATACCTGATTGTGAAATGAATAATCTTATAAATATACTTTATAGGACAGGTTTAGGACAGCAAACCCAACACCACTAATTAATTAGAAAGCCATTACAGATACACCGATGTAGTGATGTGAAGTCAGACTCATGTCCGCGAATCGATTCTTTTGAACAATTCGTTTAAAAACGGCTTACAAAATCGATTCCCTTATTGACATGTAAATGTTCTAAACGTTCAAATAAGGTTTAGAGCAGTTTATATTATAAATGGTGTTTATTATACGTATATTCATGCGACCCAGTTCACTTTGCTGCAGTCATGGTTTAGCTCATAAAACAAACGTAGTTAGAAGATAAAAAAAAAATTTGCGTTTACATTAAACATCACTAAAACTCATTAACATTTGTTGAATGAAAATGTTTTGCACTTTTAAATAACTTCTGTTTATTTAAACTAACTTGCTTACATGTTGATAAAATGTGATCCTGAACCACAAAACCAGTCCTAAGTAGCATGGGTATATTTGTAACAATAGCCAACAGTACACAGTATGGGTCAAAATGATGGATTTTTCTTTTATGCCAAAAATCATTAGGAAATTAGGTAATCATATTCAATTAAGATACTTAGTAAACTTCCTACCGTAAATATATCAAAATGTAATTTTTGATTAGTAATCATTTGGACAACATTGAAGGTGATTTTCTCAAGATCAAGGGTGATTTTTTGCACCCTCAGATTCCAGATTTTCAAATAGTTGTACCTCAGCCAAATATTGTCATATCCTCTCAATCTCAAAAATTGACCCTTTTGACCGGTTTTGTGGTCCTGGTTCACAAATGTCAGTCATAAACAAATCAAGTAACATTTCTACTAAGTTTAAAGTAATTTATTTATAAGTCCATCAGTAAACTCCTCGGTTCACTCCAGCTGCTCTTACTATCAAATTATTCATTGTTTTATTATGAATCAGACATGTCTGATAGAGACAACTGTCATTATTGTCAAAAGTTAATAGATAAATAGTGAAGGACTCTTTCAGACTCGCTTTGTGAACCGGTTCATCTGATTCACTGAAAAGATCCGACTCAAAAGAACAATTAGAATTTTGCTACATTATATAGGAGAAAAGAATAGTCAAGTCTAGGTTAATAATATACTACCTCATGTTTTACAGGGTAAAGTCCAAGTTGCCATAAGGTATTCTCATTTGAAGTGTAAGTGGTTTGTGTCTTTTCCCACCAAGAGCAAATAATTATCATAATCAGTCATAAGAGGCCAAGGAGGGGCTTTCATTTGCCATGTTGATTTGTTAAAAACACTGTCTGCAACATTTAATTGGGCATCACAGCATAAGTATTTGGCCATAGGGTTCAACGACAGCAGCAATTTTGAAAATCAAATAGAGTTTGGGGATTTAAAAAAGAAAGAATATTTAATACCTATGTAAAGCATCTGACTTCAGAAGCTTACAATTTGATCTCTGCAATATCTATAAATCACAATTGAATGTCAATGTAAGCAGGAATACTATGACAATGTACAGTAGAAAACAATGTCACATGACTTTATAACATTATAATGCAATAACATTAGTACTCGAAAAAGGGCAGATTTTCTTTGACGGGGCCCTTTAACACGCATACAAAATGTATACCTGTGCACTGCAAATAAAAGTTGTGAAAGCACACAGAACTCGTTCTCCGTATTGGTACAATCAATCCACTGTCCTCGATGACACCGCTATTGTGCCGTAGGTACCTCACATCAGTGGACACGGTTGAATAGAAGGTAAATCTAAATAGTGTGGTTTAGTCCTCACATATATTTGTAGACTTTCTGAACATTCACTGACAAAATAGAAAGATAATAATCCTCTGCAAAAACAAAATAGCTAAAATGCAATCAATTCAGCTCAGCAAGTCAAACATCGTGGTAACAAAAATCACAGAAATCCATCTGCGATAAAAAGTGTTTCCGTTTTGGCTAGGAGTCACCTTTAAATCTTAACATATTATCTCAATTCCACAGCCCATTTAATGCAAAGTCTCTGATAAGCAACAAGTAAACAAAACAAAAGGTTGATAAAAGGATGTTTGAGTGTCAGTCACTGAGTATAAATAGTTAAGGAAAGGGAAAGCGTCCATTTTGTTCCCCGCAGAATGCAAGCATAGAGATGCCGGTTCGTTTTCACTTGGGGTCCTCGATGGTGCCTTTGCTAAGATCTGTCATTTTGGGGTACTTGACTTTCTTCTGGTCCAACTCGTTCTGAGCCCACAGCAGCAGTTTCAGGAGTTTGGCAAGTTTCGGTGTCGACTCCCTGTTTTCATAGTCCAGCACCGCCTGGTTTACCTCGCTCCACACCTGTCACAGAAGACCACATGCTGTTAATTAGTGGCAGACTCAATACCACAATTTGACGAAATTTGATGAAATTGACTTAAAGGAGAAGTCCACTTCCAGAACAAAGATTGACAGATAATGTACTCACCCCCTTGTCATCCAAGATGTTCATGTCTTTCTTTCTTCAGTCGTAAAGAAATCATGTTTTTTGAGGAAAACATTTCAGGAATGTTCTTTATGTAGTGGACTGCTATGGTGTCCTGAGTTTGAACTTTCATAATGCAGTTTAAATGCAGCTTCAAACCATCCCAAATGTGCTTGTAAAAGATCCCAGCCGAGGAAGAAGGGTCTTATCTAGCAAAACGTTTTTTTTTATTTTAATACAAATAATACAATTTAAATAATTTTTAATCTCAAATGCTCATCTTGTCTTGCTCTGCCTGAGCTCTGTGTATTCTGGCTTAAGACAGTTAAGGTATGTCAAAAAACTCCAATCGCACTTTCTCCCTCAACTTCAGAAATCATTTCAAAATCATCCTACATCGCTGCAGAAGTACCGACCCAGTCTTTGCAAAGTGAACAGGCAAAGAAGATCAAACACCATTAACAAAAATTGTGAAACAGCGAGGGAGAACATAAGATGGGAGTTTTTTGACATACCCTAACTGTCATGAACCAGAAAAAAACAGAGTTCAGGGAGAGTAAGACAAGATGAGCGTTTGAGATTAAAAAGTATAGAAATTGTATTATTTTTATGAAAATAACCGATTGTTTCGCTAGTTAAGACCCTTCTTCCTCAGCTGGGATCGACTCCATTTGGGATCGTTTGCAGCTGCATTTAAACTGCATTTTGGAAGTTCAAACTCGGGGCACCATATCAATCAAAAAAGCATAATTTCCTTACGACTGAAGAAAGACATTAACATCTTGGATGACAAGGGGGTGAGTATATTATCTGTCAATTTTTGTTCTGGAGTGGACTTCTCCTTTAACATAAAATTTACTTTTTTGCCTTGCGGCCAAAGTACACTACTGTTCAAAAGTTTGGGGTCTAATATTTTTGCAAAAGAATTCTATTTCAAGTAAATGCTTTCTAATGAACAGTTCATCAAAGAATCCTAAAAATGTATCATGGTTTACACAAAAATATTAGGCAGCACAACTTTTTAAAATTGTAAACCTATTTTACATTATTACTGTTTTACTACATTTCTGATCAACTAAATACATTCTTGGTGGATATAGATACAAACAAGGAATAAAATCTCACAGACACCAACCGTTTGAATGATAGTGTAGCTGATGAGCCTATTCAAAGAGTGAAATACGTCAACATATTGAACAAACATGGCCTCTTTAAGTAAACCAAATTGTTCTCTGCTCTCTCACTGTACTGGCCTTGAAAGCGAACTTTGATGTCCTGAAGGGCTGGAATCACCATAAAAGTTTTTTTTTTTTTTTTTAAATTAAACATTCATTTAAAATGGGATCAAAATGACAATGCCAATGTTTAAAAAGTACCAACAAAAATAACTATATTTATAAAAGACAGAACAACCAACATTACCTTCTGTCTCTGCATCATGTTAAGCAAGTCTCCAAAGGGTGACTCTTCTGGGTTATCAAATGCCAGGAGTGCGAGGGTGCGCTCCATCTCTGTCAGACACTCTCGGCTTTCCTCTCCCTGTTCAGCCAGCTGTGTCTGTGCAAACTCCAATGCAGCCTCAGTTTCCCGCAGGCGAATCAACTCTATCAGGTGCTGTTGCTAAAGGAGGAAAGTAGATAAACTTTACTTGTCGTAGTTTTTAAACAATTCCCTTGCATCAAAAGGTTTGAGTCACAGTACATCATCTTTCACAATACATACATATTATATATATATATATATATATATGTGCCAGTTTACAGAATAAAAGTCCAAAAAGAATTTAAGCCACAATTAATGTATACAGTTTGTTATATTAGATAAAACCATTTAGTTTGCTTGTTGGGTTCTAAATGATAAAGCAATAGATCTGCTTTTCATGTGTTTAATATGTTGTTATCTATGCAATGACATTCAAACATTTGTAGGGTGGCTTCTGTCAAAATACAGCCCTAAATGTCTTAAAGGGGTAGTTCATCCAAAAACGAAAATTTTGTTATTAATTACTTGCCCTCATGTCATTCCAAACCCATCAGACCTTCGTTCATCTTCAAAACACAAATTAAGATATTTCTGAAGGAATACAAGAGCTCTCTGTCCCTCCATAGACAGCAAGGAAACACAGTAAGGACATCAGTAGTAGTCCATGTAACATCAGTGATTTTAAAAATCGTAGCTTTGTAAAATTACAGTTGAATCACTGATGTCACATGGACTATTTTAATCTTAATTTGTGTTTGAAGATGAACAAAGGATTTATGGGTTTGGAACAACATGAGGGTAAGTAATTAATGAGAGAATTTTCGTTTTTGGGTAATATATTCCTTTAAATATATGGAGATGTGTAATATGCCAATTGTCATTATTCTGCTTTACCTGAAGATGAAAGTACAGATATCGGTTAGTGTCCAGCAGCTCAGGATGCAGACTGTTGATCAGTGCAATGGCCTCTTGAATTTGTCCCTTCAGCACCATCTCCCTAATTTTTATCCTTTCATCCAGAGAGTCCAGATCAACACTTGGTTCAATGCCTGATTCCATCCTGAACTTCTCAGCTGCCTCTTTAAACCCCTCTATGTAAATAAACACAAAAATTATGAAACAGATCTTCTGACAGTTGTATTAAAACTGCAACGGAAGGTGAAAAAATAAAACTGATCGCCTACCTGTCACCAAATAATTCATAATGAGACGATTCATGTCTGCCCGCTGAATATGAACATTATTTAGCTTTTCCATCCACTCCTCTCGTGTTATGTCCTCTGGCTTTTCAGCATAACTCATCATGAAGTGTTCTACATTGGGGGAAAAAATACATAAAAATGACATATTATTATATGTGTGCACGTACGCGCATACATATACACACACATACATACGCTTAATATAAACATACTGTTTTATGTTTACTTTTTAAAGATTTTAGTTAGAGAAAGACTAAGGCATCGATACAACAAGCTTTAGACAATGATAACGAATCAGCTCATTTACAAAGAGAATATATAAATCAACAATATTATGGAAATCAAGCAAGATTACATTTTCGCTTGTGATGACCGGAAGCTCTAATTATAAAGGCCTGTATCATAACATTGAAGCCTGTACCGCTGGAGTGGACATCACAACAGATTTGAAAATGTCCGTAACAACAAACACATATACACGTTAATAAGCACACATATTCTCCAACCATTTATATATCACCATTCGTTTATCAGCACTTATAATATCTTGGCTATTATGCAAAAAAAACGTTGAAATTTACCTGATTGTGTACACTTTCCTCGCCAGCAGCTCGAGAGAAAGGCCGTACTGAGCTCTCGCGGTTTTTCAGGAAAACGAGATTTCAGCGATACCTTGGTTTGGATTGGCTGTCGATTCACATGCGTTTAGGTAGAGGACTGCTTACATTAAAATAATAATAATAATTTAAAGTATTGTAAAACTAACTAATATATTACGTCGTTGTATTATATGTTGTAACTCATTTTACTTATTACTTATACTTATTTATTTTTGAATGTTTTCATCCGCCAGCACTTAGCACTCACACTACCAGTCATGTTTAAAAACAAAACAAAACAAACAAACAAAAAAACAAATCCACCAGTCATGTTTTTGAACAGTACGATTTTTAAGTTTTTTTTTAATTCTCTTGTGCTTACCATGTGTCAATTTATTTGATCCAAAATACTATATTTTTACTATATAAAATAACTGCTTTCTATTTGAATATAAAATGTAATGTATTCCTGTGATCAAAGCTAATTTTTTAGCATTAATAGCGGACTTCAGTGTCACGTGATCCTTGAGAAATCATTCTAATATGCTGATTTGCTGTTCAATAAAGATTTTTTATTATTAGTATCAATATTTAAAACAGCTGAGTACATTTTCTCAGGATTCTTTGATGAATTAGCATTATAAAAGGCTCTTGTAACATTACACACTATAACATTCAAAAGCTTGGAGTCAGTATTATATTATTAAAAGATATTATAGAATATAATACATTTATTCAGCAAGGATGCTTTAAATTTAACAAAAGTGTTGACAAAGACATGTATAATGTTACAAACGTTTCTATTTCAGATAAACGCTGTTTTTCTGAACTTTCTATCCATTAAAGAAACCTGAAAATATATGTAATAAATGTTTTTTTGAGCAGCAAATCAGAATATTAGAATTATTTCTGAAGGATCATGTGACTGGAGTAATGAAAGCCGTTATTAAAAAAAAAAAGTACTGTTTTTGCTGATCAAATAAATACAGGCTTGGTGAGCAAAAGAGAATTATTTCAAAAACATAAAAAAAATCACAGCTCAAAAGCTTTTAACTGGTAGTTTACCTTGGTATTATCTTACTATACCATGAATTGCCCTCAATAATTTTGACACTAACGAGCAGCCTTTCAGTAGATCGCATTACATTCAGAATTTGTCCGTTTTGTTTGGTCTTTTCCTCATGTTCCTCATGCAACCGGCTCCCCTCTTTCGTTTCCGCCCATTTTCCTTTCTAGCCCGGCCGTGACGTCAGCGCACGACTCCCATTGAGCGGAGACGCTATTCACGATCATAAGACTAGGACGCCGTGTCTGAGGACCGCAGGTTGATTTACCCCTGTTTGAAGGCCGTTTATAGATATAGAAAATAATTTACGAAGAACTGACGAACTGCACTTCCACCTTCGTTTCTCTCCTAGACGGTAAGAAATGAGAACGCAGGCAGAGGAAAATCTTATCTGTGCGCCTCAATCCTGCTACACATGCATGCTGCCCTTGCTCATGGATTAGTACTGTTGTAGTAGGTTTTTGAGCGAGAAAGCTTAACGCAACCCGGTGCTGACCGGTGAAGCAGCATTAAAGGGATAGTTCACCATTAGTAAAAAAGTGTGTCATAATTTTCCAAACCTCATGTGGTTTGATTACCCGCATGACTGACTTCTTCCTGGACCATAAAATAAAATGTTAAAGACTGACAGATTCAGTCACCGTTAACTGTATCTTATTTTCAATACATTTAAAGTGAACGTTGACTGTGTCCGACATTCTGCATCTCCGTTTGTGTTTCGGAAATGGACAGATTTTAATCAAGTAACTGATGATAATCTTTATATTTTGGTTAACTATTCCGTTAACAAGCAAACCAACATGGATGCTGAGCGCAGAACAGGGAGATTAAAGGCTCTAAATCTCCAACCCGTCAGTCAACACTGTATCGTTTGGCCTCCATCAGTATTGAAACTCTTCCCACCAGGCTGTCAGCAGTATTTGCGGTTATTTGTTAGATTTGCATCTCAAACGATGGTCTGCTTGCTAATCCTCATACTGCCAGTTGTCAGATAGACAGATAGAGAAGTGATAGGTCTTTTAAACTGTATTGCTATCAAGTGTTTGAGTTGTAATTATCTACCCATATCTGGTAAAGCCAGTAATATCTTAGTATATTATAATATAATAATATTATAATATTATTATATAATATTATATTATAATAGCTTGAAAAGCCTGTTAGATTATATATACTAAATGCTTTTTATTGATGGCTAATTTTATGCAGTATATGTGTTTGTGTGGTCACATGGGTTCTGCATTGTGACTCATGACCTATAAACCACCTCACTACTTTCACTTTTCTCCTATTGCTCAACTCAGTATGCATTAACTGCTACAAGTGATTGTAAATTTTGATTGTAAATTTGATAAAAAAGTGATTTTGTGTTGAGACATTTAAAGGGATAGTTCACCCAAGAATGACAATTCTGTATTTGTATTTTTTGGTGAATTAAAGAAGTCCACTTCCAGAACAAAGATTTACGGATAATGTACTCACCCCCTTGTCATCCAAGATGTTTATGTCTGTCTTTCTTCAGTCGTAAAGAAATGATGTATTTTGAGGAAAACATTTTAGGATTTTTCTCCATATAATGGACTGATATGGTGCCCCGAGTTTGAATTTCCAAAATGCAGTTTAAACGCGGCTTCAAACGATCCCAAATGTGCTTGTAAATAATCCCACCCGAGGAAGAAGGGTCTTATCTAGAGAAACGATCGGTTATTTTCATAAAAATAATACAATTTAAATACTTCTTAATCTCAAACGCTCATCTTGTCTTGCTCTGCCTGAACTCTGTGTATTCTGGCTCAAGACTGGTAGGGTATGTTGAAAAACTCCAGTTATATTTTCTCCCTCAACTTAAAAATCATTTCAAAATCATCCTACACCAGTGCAGAAGTTTTGACCCAGTCTATGCAAAGTGAACATGCAGAGAAGATCAAACACCCTTAACAAAAAAGGTGAAACAGCGATATAGGACAATTTTGAAGTTGATGTCTTTCTTTCTTCAGTCGTAAAGAAATTATGTTTTTTGATTTAAAACATTTCAGCATTTTCGTTTCGCTAGTCAAGACCCTTCTTCCTCAGCTGGGATCGTTTACAACCGCATTTGGGATCATTTGAAGCCACATTTAAACTGCATTTTGGAAGTTCAAACTCGGGGCACCATAGAAGTCCACTATACGGAGAAAATGCTGAAATCTAACATAATTTCTTTACGCATGAAGAAAGAAAGATATGAACATCTTGAATGACAAGGGGGTGAGTACATTATCTGTACATGTTTGTTCTGGAAGTGGACTTCTCCTTTAACCCCTCAGCGTTTAATTTATTATCTTGCTTGCTGTGTTTTTTTTCTAGTTGTTTGAGTATCTGCTACCATCCAGGTTTCCTTCATTTTCATCTTTGTGCATTTCTTATGCAGTTCTTCTGTTGTCATTAGCATGTATTTCATTCCTACACTTTTCTAAATTGCTGCATAACTCTTGAGTCCATCTCATTCAGAAAACCTGCTGAAAGCACCCTTGCACTCCATTAGCTAATTAACTGCACTTTCTTTGGAAGTTGTGCCAGAATTCGTTAGGGTTTTTGTTTAGTCAGTATTCCAGTAAACACAGGCTAACTAGCTCCGTGTTGTCTACGACAGGGGGTCGTACAGAGACTTTCTCTTTTGCAGTTAGAACAGTAGCGTGTGATGGACTTATGAAATGAGAAGGAAAAGTCTCTTCTTTGCTTAACATTACTTTAGAAATAATCAGAATAGTACTGTCAAAAAATTGCACAATACCATTCAAAAGTTTGAGGTCGGGAAGATTAATATATATAAAATGTATTGTAGGATGTAATTTATTAATCCTGTCTTCAGGGTCACATGATCTTTCATGATCCATGTTATTCTAAAATGCTATTTTCATCTTCAAGAAGCATTTATTATTAAGATCATCAGTGTTGAAAACAAGTGTTCTGCTATTTTTTGTGGAAAATGAGATACATTTTTTAGAATTCTTTGATGAATTGATTGTTCAAAAGAATAGCATTTACTTGAAATAGAAATATTTTGTAACATTATAAATGTATTTAGTCACTTTTGATCAATCCATCCTTGAATGTTTTTTTAACTTGCTGACCTTTTGAACTGTAGTGTATATATTTTAATATTACAACATTATTTGGTTATTATTTTAATATTCACTGTTCTTTTAGACAATTAATTTTAACATCTCTGGTAAACACTGCTGTTGTAATGAAGGTCACAGGCACAGAAATAGATTTGGACGTGACAAACCACTGATGATGTCTGACATGTTAGTTGTTTACTCATCTGTTAAGTTATTAGTCTGTCTGTTTCAGTCAGTTACACCCATTCGTCTGAACTGTATGAAATAGTCAGAAGAATCAAGTCATCCAATCATACTAACATGAAGGACATTTTGACTGTATTTTGCAGTTTATTTTTGTAACTTTGTTTGGGCCGCCCATACTTGATATACAACAGTACCTGGATAAAACAGAAAGCAAGAATCAAAAGTTAAATAATAATAAATAATAAAAATTCTGTCATTACTTACTCTCTCTCATGTCATTCCAAACCCATAAGAACTTAGTTCATCTTCAGCACAAATCAAGATATTTTTGATGAAATCCAAGAGCTTTCTGACCCTGCATACAAAACAACGCAACTACCACACAAGGCCCATAAAGGTAGTAAGGACATCGTTAAAATACTTTTTTAGTGACTTTATTCAATCATTTTTCTCTTATATCTCAGAGGATCAAGGGAATTTTGATTTCTCAGTTCATGACCCCTTTAAGAAGTAATTCTTATTGCATGGTCAAGAGATTGTTTTAATCCTGGTACATGGGTTGTTTCAATCTGACTATGGTAGAATATAACACATTAACCATTTTGAATGCACCCCACTTGATTTAAATGTGCATTAAGTAATGTTTCATATTTTGAAATGATTCAGCTTTCTGACCCTGCATACACAACAACGCAACTACTACACCAGGCCCATAAAGGTAGTAAGGACATTGTTAAAATACTTTTTTAGTGACTTTATTCAATCATTTTTCTCTTCCGTGTCAGTTTTCAACACGTTTACAACAGTACCATGACAAAGGTCAGAAGGCTCTCGGGTTTCAGCAAAAATATCTTAATTTAAATTCCAAAGATGAACGAAGGTCTTAACTGGTTTGGAACAACGTGAGGGTGAGTAATTAATGACAGAATTTTCATTTTTGGGTGAACTATCCCTTTAATGATTGATGAAGACCATACTTTTACTCTCAAGAAACATTTTGTTATATGAGATAGACTCTAGTTAAATATAAGTAAAAATCCTTTTTTGATATTGCTAATTTGGCTGTCTTTGTGACTTTTTACTATTTTGTGAGATTTGGCTCTGTGTTGGTTGCCCTGACTGAGGAGATCTTTGTTGGGGAAACCACCACACAACAATCTCTTACAATTCTTACTCAACCTGATATATGGGGGCAGTGCAGTGTGACACTATATTTAACACAGACGCACTGACAGTTCCATGTGTTTAATTGCCAGAATGAGACTTCACTAGTTTATTAGACACTCTTTGACTGAAATGTCACATGACATGGTCACACTGGATTGATACTACCCTTATGTAACTGCTCTTTAAATGATCATAATAAAGTTTACAAATACTGTTCTCTGAAGTCGACTTATAATGTTATCAAGATTTTCACATCAAAAACCATCATAATTTAGAAGTAACAGGCTATTTTTACTCCTGTTTTTACCCTTTTCATTAGAACGCTCTGTTTGAACAGGCGTGGTGGATTATAGACTCGTAAGTACACCTCCACTGGCTAACATTGGCTAACAATTGTGTATGTTTGACAGCCCACATCCTTCATAGAAGGACACTGCTATGATTTAGGTTAAAAATGTATAAATACTCATTACACATCAAACAATCTGTAATAACAGACAGAGCAATAGTGACCACGTAATAAAAACAGTTACTCACACTTGTATATAGTGAGCATGGCATCGTCTTTTAGTTTCAGTCTTTTTGAAAGTCCTGCATTAAATTGTGCCTTGTTTGTAAACAAATCTGTGGTTAAAATTAAGTGAACAAAGGACCAAGTTCTTAATAACATTCTTACTGGCTCTTCATTAAAAATAAAGTTCATCCACACTTTTCCAATGTTGGGATCATTCCACAGTTTTCACTGCACAGCGTCTTCAGAGTCATATTTATCGTTTGATTTCTGGATAGACCTGCATGTACGAATCATGGATGGGGCTAAACAGGCAGTGATGTAGAAGCAGGCATTGATCTGCTTCTGCGGAGGCAGTGTTTAGTCACACTGTCACGTCATAAAGTGGCACATTCCACAACCTGTCATTTTGGCAGATTTGTCTTCAATAAAAGCTGTTTTTAGATTAACAAGAAAGTTTTGAGATGTGAAACTTACAGGGTGTTTTTATGGCACAGTAACCTCTTATATCTCAGAGGATCAAGGGAATTTTGATTTCTCAGTTCATGACCCCTTTAAGATGTAATTCTTACTGCATAGTCAAGAGATCGTTTTAATCCTGGTACATGGGTTGTTTCAATCTGACTATGGTAGAATATGACACATTAACCATTTTGAATGCACCCCACTTGATTTAAATGTGCATTAAGTAATGTTTCATATTTTGAAATGATTCAGTGTTGATAAATATTACATTGGAGTGATAACCCAGTGAGGTAGGAGGAAGAGTAGACCAACAGAGATGTACATGTGTATGTATGTTCCTGACCTGAAAATTCACAACTCACATGGCACACATATTTAATGTAGGTCACTGTAAGCTGTCACAGGAAGAAACACCTTTTCTCAAAACAGGGATTTTCAAACTTTTTTTTTGTCAGATGAGCCCTATAGTTCTAAATTATTCACTTGAAGAACCTCCTGAGATTTTAAATTAATAGTTCAATATTTTAACAGAAGAATTTACATGTTTGTGGTTTCCTGATGTTAGTTAATGGTCACATAACATGCAGGTAAACAACTAAAATATTGATTTTTTTTTTTTTTTTTTTTTTAAATTGAAAGTTTATATTTTTATGATTAATTATTAGTATGTCAACTCACAAACCCTAGTTTGGTAAACCTTGTCTTAAAGGAGAAGTCCACTTCCAAAACAAAGATTTAAATATAATGTACTCACCCCTTTGTCATTCAAGATGTTCATGTTTTTTTTTTTTCTTCAGTTGAAAGAAATTGTTTTTTGAGGGAAAAAAATTTAGGATTTTTCTCCATATAATGGACTACTATGGTGCCCCGAGTTTGAACTTTCAAAATGCAGTTTAAATGCGGTTTCAAACGATCCCAAATGCGGTTATAAACGATACCAGCCAAGAAAGAAGGGTCTTATCTAGCAAAACGATGGTTATTTTCATAAAAAAAAAATACAGTTTAAAATACTTTTTAATCTTAAACGCTTGTCTTGCCTTTCTCTCCCTGAACTCCCCTGTGTATTCTGCCCTTAAGACAGTTAGGGTATGTCGAAAAACTCCATTCGTATTTTCTCCCTCAACTTCAAAAATCATTTCAAAATCATCCTACATCGCTGCAGAAGTACCAACCCAGTCTTTGCAAAGTAAGCATAACCTTTTTCGGTATGCTTTTTTTCGACATACCCTAACTGTCACGAGCCGGCACAAAAACAGTCCAGGCAGGGTAAGACAAGACGAGTGTTTGACATTACAAAGTATATAAATTGTATTATTTTTATTTAAATAACCGATCGTTATGCAAGATAAGACCCTTCTTTTGAGGAATGTTTTCCTCAAAAAAACATTTTTTTATTTACGACTGAAGAAAGAAAGACATGAACATCTTGCATGACAAGGGGGTGAGTACATTATATGGGAATCTTTGTTTTGGAAGTGGTCTTCTCCTTAAAAGTTGTCAAAAAATTTAATTTCTGTCATATTTTACACACCCTCATGACTTTTTGGAAAAAATTAAATGCACATTAAATAATCTAAATATTGATTTTTCCATACATAGCTGTATAGAGAACAAAAAAAAACACCATGGACTATCAAAAAAGGTCCATACAGCTTTTGGACTGTACCTCAAGTCTTCTGAAAAATAAGTACAAAATTGCATGAAATTTAAGTCCCTGAAAATGTTCGTCTCCACAGCTTCTCAGGGGGAGTAAATAATGACAGAATATCTTACACCGTATTGTGGTGGGTTTTTACTCCGTATTTACACTCTTTGTCACTGACTGACACTCTTCTGTTGACATTATCAGCCCATCTTCCAATTTCAGTGTTTTTATTTATTTATTTATTTACATCTTAAAGGATTAGTTCACTTCCAGAACAAAAATTTACAGATAATGTAATCACCCTGTTGTCATCCAAGATGTTCATGCCGTTCTTTCTTCAGTCATAAAGAAAATGTGTTTTTTTGAGGAAAACATTTTAGGAATTATCTCCATATAGTGGACTTGTATGGTGCCCGAGAGTTTGAATGCAGTCCAAAGCTCTAAACGATCCCAGCTGAGGTATAAGAGTCTTATCTAGTGAAATGATTGCCGTTTTCTAAAAAAAAAAAATATATATATAAAAATGTATACCTCAAATGTTCGTCTTGCTTAGCTCGGCCGTGCGCATGCGTACTATATGTAATCCGGGTCAATACAGTTAGGCTATGTCGAAAAACTCCAATCTCATTTTCTCCTCCAACATTAAAATAGTTGTGGCAGAAGTACCGACCCAGTGTTTACAAAGTAACCCTGCAAAGAAGGTCAAACGCTCTTTACAAAGAAAAGTAAAACAGCAATGTAGGACGATTTTAAAGTTGGAGAGGAAAATGACCAGTTGTTTCGCTAGATAAGATGCTTATTCCAGTCTCCAAAAATATTTTGATGATGTGCTATTTCTGTCATAACTAAATTTGTTATGAGCACATGTGAAGTGCTGAAGTGTCCAGATAGAGACCAGATAGACATTTGTTGCCTATTCTGTAAGGGAAAGTGCCCAAGCAACATCGTTTGGCAACATTGCTCAAAAAGTTAGTGGGTTAGTGAGGTGTCTGCAAGAATACTGTTTGCTACTGATGTTTCAAAACATACCTCTCTGTCTTCCCAGGTTCTGATACCGAAACCACATCATGTCACAAAGTTTACTTTCACGGATATAATATGCAAAGTTCAACAGATGTCTTGTTTTCCAGAAACTAAGACAGTGTTATTTGTCCTGATAGCACTTTTATAGATATTTTTCCTTTTCTTTGGTTCAGACAGGTTGATCATACCATTTTGCAGCAATTGGCCATAAATGATGATATAATGAAGCAGAAAATGATAATTTCACTGTTTTATAGTCCTGTATTTAGATTTAGTAGACTGACAGAAAGCAGAACAATGACAGAAGTCAGCAATGACATGAAATTATGAACACTAATGAGTGTGTTCATGTCAAGAGACTTGAGTAATACAATATCAAGTTCCATGAGCATTATCGTGGTGGTATTGTAAAAAGTTGTAGATCTTGGTTTCTTCATGTCTGATATTAGAAAAATAGCAAGAAAGTTTTCGTTAACAACACAAGTCACAACATGTGACTTTTCATAAAAATGTCGCTTAGTGATCTCAGCTGTTCATTCATCACATCTACTCCTCATCTGTTTGGTCTCTATTTTTGTTTTTTTGAGATCTTTTGTTCCCATCCCTCTGGCTTTTGAGCACCACCTGTTTGCCCCTTATGTTGTTTTGATAGATGCTTCAGATCCTTTTAATTGCCTCTACTCTCGAGGGGGGGCTTTTTTTAAAGATTTATGCAATGTAATTAATAGTAACACTGAATCAAATTGAACTGAATAATCCTTATGTATTTTAATTGAATCAATGTACAATCCTTAATCAATTATTCAATTAAAATACCTAATCGATTATTTAGTTCAATTTGATAGAATTGTACAATTAATTAAATTGCAGTTTAGGCAGTGTTACTTTAATGTCATTTACATTTATTATAGTTTTTTTTTTTTGTTTTTGTTTTTTTTTTTTAACTAGTTTTTATTTTTATATTTTCTGTTTTTCAAATTAGTTTTTTCATTTAAACGAAATGAAAATGAGAAATGTTGCAACCAGCTGAAATAAAATAAGTTTAAGTTCATACCACATTATAGCAATCAAGTAGGCTGATAACCAATATTTTGAACCGATAAATATATGTCTGGTGTAAAAATATAAATTAATGTCAAAATTAAAAATAACAAGGGCTCTGACAAAAATTTTCAGAACAAAATTTACATATAATTTACTCATCCCCTTGTCATTCAAGATGTTTGTGTCTTTCCTTTTTAAGTCGTTAAGAAATTATGTTTTTTGAGGAAAACATTTCAGGATTTCTCTCCATATAGTGGACTTCAATGGTGCCCCCGAGTTTGAACTTCCAAAATGCAGTTTAAATGAGGCTTCAAATGGCTCTAAATGATCCCAGCCGAGGAAGAAGGGTCTTATCTAGCGAAACAATCTGTCATTTTCTAAACAAATTGACAGTTTTTATACTTTTTAACCGCAAATGCTATTCTTGTCTCGTCTCTGCAATGCACATGCAAACTGTGTGTAATCCAGGTCAATACAGGTAGGTCGAAAACCTATCTCATTTTCTTCTCCAACCTCAAAATCATCCTACATCGCTGATTTACTTTTTTTTTTGTAAAGGGCTTCTTTGCATGTACACTTTGTAAACACTAGGTCGGTACTTCTGCACCAATGTAGGACGATTTTGAGGTTGGGGAAGAAAACGAGAGTTTTTCAACATACTGTATTGACCCGGATTACGCAGTTTTTGCATCACCAAGACAAGAAGTGCATTTGAGGTTAAAAAGTATATAAATTGTCAATTTGTTTAGAAAATAACCCATTGTTTTGCTAGGTAAGACCCTTCTTCCTTGGCTGGGATCATTTAGTGCCATTTGTAGCTGCATTTAAACTGTATTTTGGAAGTTCAAACTTGTGGGCACCATAGAAGTCCACTAAATGGAGAGAAATCCTGAAATGTTTTCTTCAAAAAACAATTTCCTATCAACTGAAGAAAGAAAGACATGAACATCTTGGATGACAAGGGGGTGAGTAAATTATCTGTACTTTTATTTATTTATTTTTTTTCTGAAAGTGAACTTCTCATTTAAATGATTTTATTGGCAAATCGTTTTGAAAATGACAAATATAACCATATACAGATAACCATTAAAATGCTTAATATCAGCAACGATAATCGGCCAGGCCGACAGTTGGTCAATCCCTATTTATGTTATATTTCATTTCAGTTAATTGTTATTTTATTTCTAGTAATTTTTTTTTTTTCATGGTTTAAATTTTTTGTTAAGTTTTGGTTGACAATAATAACTGATTTTCAGTACGTCTACACTATTATTGTATGTGTGTGTATTTGTTCATTGTGAACAGACTCTCATCAAACATGCCCCACTCACTCCTGCTATTCCATCCCTTTACAAACAGACCTTTTAAAACCAGCAGCACATAATACAAGCCACATCACTTCACCTGCTCAGATAGACGAAAAGAGGATGCAAACAGAGTGACGTGGGAGGATGTTAGAACACAAACAGAGGGAGCAGAGAACTTGATATGATGGTTAAACCTATACAGGAAAGACCCGGACACTGATGTTCATTAAGCTGTGGAGACTTTGGCAGCCATCAGGCTGAGATGGCCACTAAAGATTTAGTCAGACCATATGGTGGTGCAGAGACAGGAGGGGGGAGGGCGTGTATAAGAGAGGAAGAGAGATGGATGTTGTGTTTTGGTGTAAGGCTGCATTGCAGAGCCCTGCTCCTGATGAAAACGCTATTAGTAATCACATGTAATGAACCGATGAAGCTGGAAGTCCGTCTGCTAGCAACCCAGGCACACACTTATTGCTGACACATTATTTAAAAGAAAACATTATAGTAAAAATATAAATTAGATATGACAGATTTTTTGTTTGCTGCAGTAAGGTGTTGTGGGAGTTGCCGGGTCGTTGATACGTGGTTGCTACAATGTTTTGAGTAGTTTTTAGCGCATTGCAATGTGGTTCGGAGGGTTGCTAAGTCCAAAGTCTAAAGAGGCTTTGAGGTACACAATGTTGCTAGAATTATGTAGCAAGGATGCATTAAATTGATCAAAAGTGGCAGGAAAGGGATTCTAAAAGATTTCTGTTTAAAATAAATGCTGTCTTTGTATTCATCAATGAATCCTAACAAAAATATAACTGGGTTTCAGCAAAAATATTAAGCAGCATAATTGTTTTCAACATAATGATAATAAATGTTTCTTCAGCAGCAAATGAGCATATTAGAATGATTTCTGAAGGATCATGTGACACTGAAGACTGGAGTAATGTTGCTGAGCGCTCAGCGTTACATCATAGAAATAAATTGGATTTTAAAAAATTAAAAAAGAAATGTATTTTAAATGGTATTATTTCACACTGTTACCTTTTTTTTTTGTTTTTTTTTTTGTTTTTTTAACTGTATTTTTGGTGAACATAACACCAAAAATCTAATCTAGATCAAATTGTCTAATACTACAGGTTTGGAACGACATTAGGGTGAGTAATTAATGACACAATTTTCATTCTTGGGTGAGCTTACCTTTTAATTTGTAATTGACTAAAAAAGTAATAGCTCTCATTAAGCCACAGGATTTGAGGTATCATGTATGTGGTGCAAATAAGTTTATTTAATTACATGATAATTATAATTATTAAGAATAATATGGGATTTGAAAATCCTAAGTATGAGCAATAGTAAATGCTATTAGAAGGCACCACAAACATTTGAGCATGTTGTGTATTGCAATTTGTTTTGACACGTAATCTTTAAAGACTACTCTGAGGAAATGTCAGTAATGTTCAGACATTCATTCAGAGGCCAAGCAAAATTACTCAAACATACTCTATTAGTGAATCACACCTGGAGGAATTATGGGAGTGTCCCAGTTGAAGAAGCACACCGGTTTGAGGAGGGACAGAAATAACCCTTCACTTATACAGATGCTCCGCTAATACTAATCTGCTAATACTCACTGACAAGCTGCATGATTAGCCTGGAAAGAAGGCGAAACTGCACAGCACAGAAAGCTCCTCGGATGAGGAAAAGTTGTGTTTGTACTCGCTTAAAGAGTTGTAACAAGTGTTTGCAAATTATTGGTTATTTTATTGGCCTGTTGTGTTGTGACAGTGAAATGTTTCCTCTCCTAGCAGCCATTTTGTGTGGGGTTGTCTTAACCTGAATTACTCTGGGTTAATGGGTTAATTGTCTTTGAGTCATACTGGAGGATGTATCTTCTGATCCTCCCTGTGTGGAAGACATTGTCTTCCTCTCTCTTTCTGCATGTTTTCACTTGTACACATGACAACCTGACAACATATAATCACGTAGTTACTGTAATACTCTGGCTGAGCCAGTTTATCTCTCTGCATGAAGTAAGCTTAATACATTTTTAATGAGGGGAAAATGTGTTTAATTGTCCTGAAAATAATGCCACACTGCAAAAAATCTTTTTGCAAATTATGTAGTCTTAATTTTCTTTATCTAGCTTAAAATTGTTGATTAATCCAATTTAAGCTTGCAATTTTGAAAAAGCTCAACATTGTTCTTTTTGCTACTTGAATCAGATTCAAATCATGTTGATTGTATTTATGAGTTAAATGCACATGAATGCTACCACAAAACCATAATTACAAGTGGGAAATGTTCTTGACAAGCCCTGAGCTTCTGAGTTAAGGGTATGTCGGTGAGAAAACGTGTCAGAAGTGTTAATGCAAGAGATAGACATAGTAAAGAACGCTATAATCAAAAGGAAAGCAACATCTCTCGCTTCCTCTCCAGCTCCTCCCTGAATGTTAGGAGTCACATGACTTCTTTCAGCTGTGTGGATCCTCTGCAGACCTCAGTATGAGTGTATACACTGTTAATGCACTAACTCAGAAAAGGGACAACTGGGGGAAATGATGAACCTATGACTCTCACTGATGTAATAATGGTGGTACTCAGTGTTTTTTCTGCACTGAAGGGTATGGATAATGGGTTTTAGAGTCTCAGAAATGCTATTATATAATGATAAAATCACCTCAAGTTTTATTTTGCACATGTATGCTTTCATTTTCTGTATGTTATGCTGCTTTGTGAAAAAGACAAAGACAGAAAAGCAGTGCTAGAATAAAAGCAGATGCAGAGTATATATAGCACATTAAACATGTTTCTCTGCTTTTTCTTTCAGACAGAGAAGGTGGTTGTGGTGTAAGGGGAGTGTGTGTGCACGTGTGTGCGAGTAATGGCGGAGCAGCAGAGACAGCGTTCGCTCTCCACGGCGGGAGAATCACTATACGTGGTCCTGGGAGTTGATAAGAACACACCACCAGAAGACATAAAGAAATCCTACAGGTGAGACGCATTGACAGACATAGGAATATTGTTCCAACATTGCCATTGCACAGAATCTTTTCAGTGTGGGGATCCTTTCCTTTTATTATTTTTCTTTTTGTAATTTAATTCATAAATGATTATGTGAAGAAACAAACATTTCAGTGTCTTAAAGGGATAGTTCACCCAAAAATGAAAATTCTGTCATTTACGCTGCCTTGTGTCATTCCAAACCTGTATGCATAGCCACATAAGAAACAAAGTCATACAGGTTTGGAAAGTGAGGTTGAGTAAATTACATTTTTGGGTGAACTATGCATTTGCGTTTCCAATTAAATTCACTAGAGGGTGACAGAGAACTTTTTCCTCACTTCCTCTAATGAAAACTTTCTACCATACTGTTCTTACTACTGCTGTTATATAGTATGCATATTGTGAACAGTATGTACATAAATACTCAAATTACAGATTACGTTTGCTAACATTTATTTTAATATAATACTTTTCTAAAATGTGACCCTGGACCACAAAACCAGTTATAATTTTTATTTTATGTATAAATAAGCTTTCCATTGATGCATGGTTTGTTAGAATAGGAGAATATTTAAAAAAAGATACAACTATTTAAAAATCTAAGGGTGCAAAAAAATCAAAATATTTAGAAAATCGCAGTTAAAATTCTCCAGATGAAGTTCTTGGCAATGCATATTACTAATCAAAAATTAAGTTTTGATATATCTACAGTAGGAAGTTTACAAAATATCTTAATCGAACGTGATCTTTTCTTAATATCCTAATAAATTTTTGGCATAAAATCAATAATTTTGACCCATACAATGTATTGTTGGCTTTTGCTACAAATATATTCATGCTGCTTATGACTGGTTTTGTGGTCCAGGGTCATAAATAGTATTTTACATGTTATTTTTAAATAATAGCAGCTAGTTAGCATACCATTTAGTTATCAGAAGGGGATGTTGTCATAGTCAGGTGAAATTCTATGTAGGGCTGCACAATTAATTGAATATCTAATCATGATTACAATTACAGATGCCACAATTATGTAATCGTTAAAAGGCACAATTACAAAAAAAAGAAAAAATCCACTTACAATATTTTGCTTTCTTAAGATCACAATTACAATTTCAAAGGAATAATCGACAATTGTGATTTTTGTCATAATCGTGCAGCCCTACTTCTATGCACCTTGTTCCTCAACACAGAAGTAAGCCTATGGGATTTCCGAGACTTCCGGTTCATTATTCCCTATAGGGAAATAACAAAAAGAACAACAACAATGTGCAGTAAATGCTAAAAATGTTTGCTCTACAAACCAGTGAGCTCATAATTAAGATAATACATTAAAATAATACGTGACCCTGGACCACAAAATCAGTCTTAAGTCACTGGGGTATATTTGTAGCAATAGCCAAAAATACACTGTATGGGTCAAAATTACGGATTTTTCTTTTATGCCAAAAATCATTAGGAAATTAAGTAAAGATCATGTGCCATGAAGATATTTTGTAAAATTCCTACTGTAAATATATAAAAACTTAATTTTTGATTAGTAATATGCATTGCTAAGAACATCATTTGGACAACTTTAAAGGTGATTTTCTCAATATTTAGATTTTTTTTTTTTTTGCACCCTCAGATTCCAGATATTGAAATGGTTGTATCTCGGCCAAATGTTGTTCTATACCATACATCAATGGAAAGCTTATATATTCAGCTTTCTGATGATGTATAAACCTCAATTTCCAAAAATTGACCCTTACGACTAGTTTTGTGATCCAGGGTCACATTAGGTAAGATGCACCATTTTGCAACATCAAGCAGCAAAACAAGCTGTTTTGTACAGCTAAAAATAGCTGGACACGAATGAGACCGGAAGCCAGACATAAAATTTACAAATGGCTGCGCCTCTTTTTACGGGAAGAAAAAGGTGGATAGTGATGAATGGAAACTACAACAAATATAATTTTTGTATTCCCATTTGCTCCAATAGCAAAAGAAAAAAAATCCATTCAAGCATTTCTCTGACTCTCCAAAAAAGGAACTAAATATTGGGAGTTTATGTTGGTCAGAGGAGACCAGTTCATGCACTTTTCCAAGATAATAAAACACAAAGTATAGTGTTATAAACGCCCATGGAAAAACCCTGCTTGATTTACAATGTTAGTGGAAACATCACATCAACACATTTCTAACAGTTTATAGCCTGTTTTAACATAGTCATAGTTTAACATAAACACACCTAAAAGGAGATTGGCAAAGATGCCAGGCAAAGGTCATGGTTGCATGCATTTCCAGGAAGTTCAGTTATTTCCGATCTTCTAATTTGCAGAAAACTAGCTTTGAAGTTCCACCCAGACAAGAATCCCGACAATCCAGATGCGGCTGAGAAATTCAAAGAAATCAACAATGCTCATGCCATTCTGTCAGACCCCACCAAACGCAACATCTATGACAAATACGGATCTCTGGGCCTCTACGTAGCAGAACAGTTTGGAGAGGAGAATGTCAACACATACTTTGTATTGTCCAGCTGGTGGGCCAAGGTTAGTCATACACTAGCACACACATGACCATTAAGATATATACTAAGTTAGACCACTACCATTCAAAAGTTTAGAGTCAGTTATATATAATATACAAGTATATGTGCGTGTGTGTGTGTGTATATATGTGTGTTTGTATATATATTCAAAAAGGAAAACTGTATTTCTTGAGCAGCAAATCATCATATTAGAATGATTTCTGAAGGATCATGTGACACTGAAGATTGGAGTAATGATGCTGAAAATTCAGCTTTAACATCACAGAAATAAATAGCATTTTACAATATATTAAAAAAAACAAACAAACAAACAAAAAACCTTGATGAGCATAAGAGACGTCTGACCCCAAGCTTTTGGATGGTAGTGCATATACTAAATTTGTGCACATGCTGTTATTTATGTTAAATTCCTTTTTTTTCGGTCTTCTGGACAGGCATTGTTTATATTCTGCGGAGTGGCCACAGGCTGTTATTTCTGCTGTTGTCTGTGTTGCTGTTGTAACTGCTGCTGTGGGAAGTGTAAACCTCATCCTCCTCGATCAGATGAACCAGATTTCTATGTGTCTCCTGAAGACTTGGAAGCTCAAATGCAGTCTGATGAGAGAGGTGAGAAACACTGACACACATTCATTCACAACAGTCAAATAAACATGGTAATGTTGACATGAAATCAAAACGGAAGGTTTGTGGCTGTTAGTCCATGTCTGTGAGCTTTTTAATCGCATTCATAAGATACTTACAAAGCATAGTGTAATAAACTAAAAAAATGTTTTCTAGATTGAGCCTTTCCTATTTTCTTACTACCACCTGCCACTGACAGCCAATAGCAAGTCGCAATTCATGGTTTGTTGACTTAAAGGGATAGTTCACCCAAAAATGAAAATCATTAGGTACAAGATATGTTGATGATTGTTGGTATCCAAACAGTTTTTGGTTCCCAGTGAATTCCATAGTTTTTTTGCATACTATGGAAGTAAGTGGGGAACAGAAACTGTTTGGTTACCCAAATTCTTCAAATTATTTTCTTTCTTGTTTAAAAGAAAGAAAGAAAGAAAGAAAATCAAACAGGTTTGTAACAACTTGACATAAGAAAATGACACGAGTTTTCATTTTTGAGTGAACTGTCCTTTAATGTGTTTTTTTTTTTTAATTAATTATTAAAAATTACTCAATTATTATTATTTTATTTTATTTATTTTTTTCTACTGTTATTTTAGTGTTTAGTCATATAAATAATCAAACATAGCAAAGAATGTAGTTCTGCAGGAAATGCAAAATAAGTAACTTTAACCCAAATTATTTATTTTACTTTATAAAAATTTAAATAAATGTTAAATTGCAATAAAACAATCATTAAAAATGTGTATATTTCTTTTAAATGTTAATTATTAAAAAACAATATTTAGACAAAAAAAACCAACTCTACAGTTGCTTTAAAAACTTATAGTAAAACTGAAATGTAATCAAAATGAATGAATATTAAAATGTTGTGATGAGTTTTATTTTATTTTTTGTCTAGTGTTTATGATTTATTTATTTTTTAATTAATACATCCTACACATTTTCCGTGTGCATGAATACTTAAATGACAGATTAAATTTGCTAACATGTATTTTAATATAAAATACTATTATTTTACGTGCTATTTTTAAATAGTAGCGAGTTAGCATACCATGGTGTTATCAGAAGCGGAAGTTGTCATAGTCGGGTGAACTTCTATAGTAGTAATAATTTAAATATAAATATAATTTTAGCATTTCCATTTGTTCCAAAAGCAAAATGTTAAAATTATAGCATTTAAAACTGACTTTAGTTTCTAGTATTTATTTTATTTTATTTTATTTTATTTTATTTTATTTTATTTTATTTTATTTTATGTTTTTTTTTTTTGTTTTTTTTAGGATGTTTTTTTTTTTAAGTAATACATGTTATTAATTATTATTAATTTTAATATCAGCCACTTATCGGTTTCTAGTCATTACTTTAAAGGAGAAGTCCACTTCCAGAACAAAAAATTTACAGATAATGTGCTCACCCACTTGTCATCCAAGATGTTCATGTCTTTCTTTCTTTAGCCGTAAAGAAATTGTTTTTTGAGGGAAACATTTCTGCATTTTTCTCCATAAATGGGCTGATATGGTGCCCCGAGTTTGAGCTTCCAAAATGCAGTTTAAATGCGGCTTCAAATGATCCCAAATGCGGTTGTAAACGATCCCAGTCAAGGAAGAAGGGTCTTATCTAGCGAAACAATCGGTTATTAAACAAAATACAATTTAAATACTTTTTAATCTCAAATGCTCGTTTCGTCTTGCTCTCCCTGAACTCTGTGTATTCTGGCTCAAGACAGTTAGGGTATGTCGGAAAACTCCTAGCGTATTTTCTCCCTCAACTTCAAAAATCATTTCAAAATCATCCTACATCGCTGCAGAAGTACCGACCCAGTCTATGCAAAGTGAACATGCAAAGAAGATCAAACACCCTTAACAAAAAAGGTAAAGCAGCGATTCTAGGAATGATTTTGAAGTTGAGGGAGAACATGAGATGGGAGTTTCTCAACATACCCTAACTGTCATGAACCGGAAAAAAACAGTTCAGGCAGTGCGATACAAGACGAACTTTTGACATTAAAAAGTATATAAAGTGTATTATTTTATGAAAATAACTGATCGTTTCGCTGAAAGAACCTTCTTCCTCAGCTGGGATCGTTTACAACCGAATTTGGGATCGTTTGAATATTATGGAAGTTCAAACTCGGGGCACCATAGAAGTCCACTATATGGAAAAAAAATCCTGGAATGTTTCAAAAAACATAATTTCTGTATGACTGAAGAAAGAAAGACATGAACATCTTGGATGACAAGGGGGTGAGTACATTATCTGTAAATCTTTGTTCTGTAAGTGGACTTCTACTATAAAATAATTAGCTGTTATTCGTATCAGACAGAACTTTTGTTATGTAATGTTTAATGTTCATGTTAATGTCATCTTAAGTTTGGAGGTGTATATTAAACTAAATGCTGTTGAGTTTGTTTTGTAATGTTAAGACCTTCAACATACCGTACTTTTACCTCCTTATTTTTAAATAGGAAATGCATTTATAAATAAAACTATTAATCAAACTGTTTAAATGGGTATTTAATAAATGTCCATAGCACAGCTTAGTGCATATTATTGTAAAGGAATAATGATTGTCTCATAACCTTTCATCACAATGTCATCATTTTATCTGTATCTGAAAACTTTTCTTTTCTGCTGACATAACTAAGGCCGTGCAGGTGGGTCAATAATATCATTGGTTTCAATCAAATTCCATAAATAAAATTAAGTCCTGACCAATATTCAGTGTCATTTAGTATTACAGTCAAAATGCCTTCAGATTGTTTATTTAGCCAGTGAAAATCTGTTCAGTATTTAAAGTCACTTTCTGGCACTCGCTATCATGCCTGTAATGCTTAGCAACAGGGTTCAGTTTGAGATGTTAGCCAGTCATATTATAAAGCAGCGTGACACTGGTGTGTGTTTCCACAGATGGCAGCAGCCCCATCGTGATGCAGCCGTCCTCTGCCACAGAGACCACTCAGCTGACCGCAGACTCTCACCACACCAGCTACCGGACAGACGCCAGCTATTAAACCTCCCTCTCTCACACACACACACACACACACACAGGACCACCATGCCAGAAGAGGTCACGGTGGGCAATGGCTGATCCAGAGGAAAGAGGATGAGCGGTTAGTTAGTATCACTGAAAAACCTGAAATGCTCCACTGTACAGGGCAAGAAGTGAGGTTTTTTTTATTTGCCTTTAAACCTATATTCCCAAACTTACTGCTGTGTTATATTCAACACACACACACAAACACACACACATAAGGACTTTCTTACAGTGTCCATACAGTCTTCCTGCTATGTTCCGTGGCTCTTGTTGTGCAATTTGCACTAGTTATCACACTGCATTTATCTAAATAATGAATGGAAAATAATTTTAATTAGTCATTTTTTTACTCAGTCAGTTTTGATAATGGTTAATAGGGATGCACAATATTAACAGACCGATATCGGAATCGGCCGATAATGGCTTTAAATGTACATATCGCTATCGACCCAGTATGAAAAATTACGCTATGTCTTGCCCATAAGAGGAATAACTCACATGTGCTCAGGGTGTGCTAGCAATTAGATCACATCACCAGTGTTGCTCATTCTTAAAGAAAGTTTTGCTTGAATGATAATTAGATTTACTATTTTGGATGGCTGCATTCAATTTGAGAATGCACATACAGAATGATGCATTCAGTGTGTAATAAACTGTATTAGCACGTGCAGTGGCAGCAGCTACAGCCTCCCCCAGGTCCTAATGCCTGTTCCGTAAAAGTTTTAAATGGGGGGCGCTGTTGTCCTACTTCTAATAAAATGAAAGTAAAATACACAAATAACATTTTGACTGTTTCTGCAGTAAGTGATGTCATAAAATCATGATTATGTTTTGATTTAAAGGTCAGAAGCTATAGCTTACATGAATAGAAGAAAAATCACAAACATGACACTTAAAAAAATTAAATAATTTTATATATACTGATTTATTAATTAAAGTGCGTAATATGTTACATTTTTACAATATTTACAAATTATGAGCTCTAAAAGATTTTCAGAATTTTTACAACTCTTTTGCTTTAGACCATATACAAATGTTAAATCTTAAAATAAAATGTTATGGATTCCACTGCATTTTTCTAGAAAAATAATGCAGCAATTAATAAAAGGACTTCATTATTGTTTATTTAATTCTAACAAATAAGTTCTTGTTAAAAACTAACCAAAGTTAAAAATAATTTGCTATAATTTTTGCATGGGAGAGACTTGGTGTTGTTTCCAAACAAAAGGAAATATATCGACATTGGCTATCGGCCAAAATTGGTTTGAAAAATATCGGCATATCGGCAAAAATCCAATATCGTGCATCCCCAATGGCTAATGAAGCTGGCGTTACACTAATTGATAGTTGTACCATTCAAAAGTTTGGGGTCAGTAATTTGTTTTATTTTATTTTTTTCGCAGAATGCATTAAATTGTTCAGAAGTGACAGTAATGACATTTATAATGATACAAAAGATTTCTATTTCAAATCAGTGCTGTTCTTTTGAGCTTTATGTTCGTCAAAAGTCCTTAAAAACACAAAAATACTAAGCAGCACAACTGTTTTCAACACTGATAATAATAAAAATGTTAAAATAATTTCTGAAGGATCACATGACACAGACTGGAGTTATGATCATGAAAATTCAGTTTTTTTTAAACTGCATTTTAAAATTTATTAAAAATAAAAAGGTTTATTTTAATTGTAACAATATTTCACTGTATTACTGTTTTTACTGTCTTTTTGATCAAAACAAATCTTACCGACCCCAAACTTTTCAAACTCCGTTATTGACCTTTCCATGCATTTGATTGGCTCTAACTAGCACAAACCTCACAATTGCGTCATAAACGTTGTCCTGGGTTGTTTTCACATTTCCACATTTTTTTTTTAACAAACAGACCTGTGCCATTTTCATTAAGCAGAAATCACAGTATGTACGTTGTAATCCTTCAGGTTCAAATAGTTTCTTTACATCAACAGGAAATGGTTTTGAGTATTCTGATATGTTTATTTTTCTAAACAGTAGGGCAGTGTAGTGTAGTCACTGAGGACACGACTGAGGACACTTTGCTGTGTCATGTTGTGTATGTTTATGTGAGCCATCTCTCGTGTTAATGGCATCTGGTGGGCATGTACTGTCAAATATAATCATGCAGTGCTTAGCTGTGCTTAATTTCAGCCACATATTTTACTGTGGTAGTGGTGTGTGTGTGAGAGATCGATCACCGGAGCAGGAGTTTGGGGTTGTCATATACGTACAAACACATACCTTTGTGCCAGGTTATTTAATCTTGAACAGGTGTATTTCCATCTGTATTCCCAAGGCTTTGGTAAGGCTAAGGTAAAGAATTAGCGTTTGCATTCCTCAGGATTGTGGTTTCAGAAAGCATAAGCCCATTCTCAGACAGCTGCGTTCAATACAAGCACATATGGATTGTGGGTACAGGGGTTCATCTGCACAAAACATACAGTATGCTTCCAGTATAGTTCAGTAACATCATTATTTGAGTCTGTAGTTTCACACTGACCCAAAATTGTTAACTGATGCATCCTTTTTAGTGTGATACATTTTTGAAAATGTATTTAAACAACTCATTGTACCCAGTATTTGATCTTGTTCCCTAGTGCCATGGTTTAATGTCATCAGTTCAACATAATATTAGTTCATACGCATTAACAGTATTATTACTGTTATTATGCCAGAAAATATGCTTAACTCTGTGATCTGTATCCTTCAGACTAAAATAGTTCAAACTCACTTGATTTGATCATCTCATAAACACAATTCAGGGTTCCCAGTCTTGGAAAACTGGGAATATCATGGAAGTGTTGAAAAAGTATTGAAAATGTCTATTCTTTATACTTTTTCTAGCTTTGCTCAGTCCCAAAATATTTTAGAGGTTAAATTGCTCCTCATGAACTAAAATCCTTAAAAAAATGTGGAACCCTTACAATTGCGACTTCTTTTTTTGGATCTTTTCTTTTATCTCTTAGAATACATGCATATTTTTATTTTATTTATTTTTATTTTTTAATAGGAGTGAACATAAACATACGGACTTAAGTGTAGGAAATCTTAATTTCTCTGTGTGTGTGTGTGTGTGTGTGCTGTTAGAAACAGATCTTAATCACTGTACCATCATCTACTGTATGTTTTGTGTTTAAATATGTCATTTCTTTAAGATGGATTAGCTGTCCCTGTTTGTGCATACATTCATTTACATGCACTTGAAACGGGATGTATGGTAAACTTGTGTAATTTACTCCAAATGTGTATGTTTTAGTTGTTTAGGCTCACATTGTGAATATTTCATAGGTCTGTAGGTTTGTCTCGTAGTTTTTTGTATTTTATTTATGTCTAAATCATTAAGCAGATTATTAGTGATCACGTTTCTAAGCATTTCTAAGACTGAACTGTTCACAATGCGTAACGCTTTTTATTTGCAAAATATTTCTCAACACAAGCTCCACTGTAACAAAGATACTGATCTGTTTATTGGTTTCAGTTATCACAGTTTTCCTTTCCATTTATTTGTTGTATTCATTCATTCATTCATTCATTCATGATCATAAATGACAAAAAAAAACTCATCTGGCTTCCTGTTGCTTCTAATTCAAGACTAAGAGAACGAACGAATGGAGCGTTGTGTGTGAATGCAACACCTGAACAGAATCATGTTGGAAATGAAGGAAATGGTGTAAACGTGGTGATGAGAAACAATATTTTATTTATTATTTTCTTATGTTTTTAATAAATTAGATTGTTCAATATGTGTAAACGAATATGACTCGTGTACAGAATGGCTGAATTCTTTTGTGCGTTCTGGATAAATCAGCTGAAATTGTTGTAGCATGAATATAATGTGTCAGAGAGACATAACATGGATAATTGGTCTGAATTGCAGCTGTAAAATAAATGTGAAGGAAGCTAAAAAAAAAAAAAAGTATTTGTGTTTATGTGTGTGTTTGTGCGAAGGAAATGATTTCTGCAAAATTAAATGCTAATGTTGCTTTAAATTGGATTAAATTGATCGGAAGTGACAGTAAAGACATTTATAATGTTACCAAAGATTTCTGTTTCAAATCAGTGTTGGTCTTTTGAGCTTTGTGTCTGTCCAGTCCTTAAAAACAAAAAACCTTTTATGATTTTTTTTTAATTTTTTAACATTGATAATAAAAATGTTTTCTGATCAGTAAAAACTGAATAATAAAATGATTTCTAAAGGATCATGTGATAGTGAAGAGTGGAGTAATGATGCTGAAAATTCAACTTTGCCATCACAAGAATAAATGACCTTTTAAAGTTTACTTTCTAAAAATCAATTAGAGGAATATTTTAAAAACAAAGTTTTGTTTTGGACCCCATTGAGTGTGATTATATAGGGTAAAGTTAAAACAGTTGAAACATTCTTCAGAACACCAGCTTTAGAGTTCTATAGAATAAAGAAAGTCATACAAGTTTGGAACAACATGAGGGTGAGTAAATAATGACTGAATTTTTATTGTTGTCATTAAACTATTCTTTAAGTAGCCTAGCTTCTAATGAATAAGTACACTACGTGTTTTTTTGTTTGTTTGTTTTTTGTGGGTAAAAAATAATATTTTGAATAGGGCTGGGTAAAAATATAAATTTCTCGTTTTTAATCGATTCTTTTACGAGACAATGTGGAATCTTTTTTAGAATCGATTAGTCTAGTCTGTTTTCAGTTAAAGAACTGAACATTGTAGCACATCTCTAATCCAGCAAATCACAATAAACTTTGTGCTTTGTTACTTTTGATATGAAATAATGTCTCAGATTACAAATACTGTCCATTTTATTTTAGGCTAGTAAACAATAAATGCCGTTTTGGCGTTGTTTAATGTGGAGTGACAGATCGCTGTAGCGCCTCAGTTGAAGGGAACCAACGTGAACTGATCATCTCAGAAAGATCATATTTGGTGACCATAAACTTGTTAGTCAGCTAGAAAAATTAACTCTAGAGGAGCATTTGGCTAAATACAGTCATGGCCAAAAATATTGGCACCCTTGCAATTCTGTCAGAAAATACAACACTTCTCTCAGAAAACTGTTGCAGTTGCAAATGTTTTGGTTCTCACATGTTTATGTATTTTTTTGTTTGCATTGGAACAATAAAAAAACAGAAAAAATGTCAAATCTAAAACAATTCCACACAGAACCCAAAAAAAATGCAATGGACAAAATCATTGGCACCCTTAACTTAATATTTGGCAGCACCCCCTTTGGAAAAAATAACTGAAATCAATCGCTTCCTGTAACTATGAATGAATTTCTTACACCTCTCTACTGGAATTTTGGACCACTCTTCTTTTGCAAACTGCTCCAGGTCATTCAACTGCTGTTTTGAGATCTCTCCACAGGTGTTCTATGGGATTCAGATCTGGACTCATTGTTGGCCATTTCAGAACTTTCCAGTGCTTTGTTTGTAACCATTTCTGAGTGATTTTTGAAGTGTGTTTTGGGTCATTGTCCTGCTGGAAGACCCGTGACCTCTGATGGAGATGCAGCTTTATGACACTGGCCACTACGTTGCACCCCAAATTTCTTTGGTAATTATCAGATTTCATGATACCGTTCACACTGTCAAGGCATCCAGTGCCAGAAGCAGCAAAGCAACCCCAAAACATCTTTGAACCTCCACCATGTTTGACTGTAGAGACTGTTCTTTTCTTTGTACGCCTCATTTCTTTTTCTGTAAACAGTGCCATGATGTCCTTTACCAAAAAGCTCTACTTTTGCACTACTTTCTGCCCACAGTACGTTCTCCCAGAAAAATTGTGGTTTTGTCACATAAGTTTTGCCAAACTCCAGTCTTGCTTTTTTATGCCTGTGTGTCAGCAGTGGTGTCGTCCTGGGTCTCCTAACATAGTGTCCATTTTCGACTGATAGTGCGAGCTGACACTGTTGTACCCTGTGTCTGCTCCGGCATCGAGAAAATGGAGGTCGGACTGTGACAGCTGACCTGAGGTAAGACGCTCATGTCAATCAACTATCGTGGGAGCAAACAATCCCTCTTTGTAATTTTTCATTAATTTTGCTCTTCCGTCCACGTCCAGGGTGGTTAGCTACAGTGCCATGGGCTGTAAACCTCTTGATGATATTGCACACAGTGGACACAGGAACATTAAGATCTCTGGAGATTGTTAATGTTTTTCCACAATTTTTTTTCTCTCAAATCCACAGACAAGTCTTTAGACTTCTTTCTTTTCTTCATGCTCAGTGTGACACACAACACAAAGGTTGAGTCAACTTTTCTCCATTTTAACTGGTTATAAGTGTGATATTGCCCACACCTGTTACTTGCCACAGGTGTGTCGAAATACAAATTACAGGAGCATCACATGCTTGAAAAGCAATTATTTTTTACAATTTTGACAAGGTACCAATAATTTTGTCCAGTCCATTTTTGAGTTCTGTGTGAAATTTTATCAAGTTTGACTTTTCTAATCTGTTTTTTGTGTGTGTGTGTGTGTTGTTGCAGTGCAAACAAAAGCAATAAGCACGAGTACCAAAACATTTGCAATTGGAACAATTTCTGAGAGAAGTGTTGCATTTTCTGACAGAATTGTAAGGGTGCCAATATTTTTGTCCATGACTGTATATGCAATATATAACATATTCATTATCATTTTCACTGTTCTTCTATGTTTAATTTATGTTTGAATAAATCCATCAAGTCTTTACGACCACCACCATTTAAATGTTTATATTTCAAAAAATGAATTGGAATAGAAATATGATTATGTAATTGTAACTTTATTATTATAGACACTTTGAGTGTAATTTAAGTGTTTGTTTACAAGTCAGTTAATTTTAGCCTTCAGTATTATTGTAATGTAGTACAAGTTGACTCTCATGTATATTTTACAGCATTAGTTGAGAATTTCTTTTTCCTTAAGACAATTTGGCACGTACTTTACCTGATATATATCCAAAATAATCGATATTGAATCAGATCAGATCAGGAAACTTGTGTCAAAACCCAGCCTTAATTGTGAAATATTACAGTTTTTCCAGTTTTTGTATTTTTTCAGTTTTTAATCTTTTTCAAACTCAAATACAAATGTCCACACATCTTTGTGTGGAAAGCTTCAAGTCCACTTCATAAATACCCTCTTACTTTCCTCTATTACTGTAGCTGTTCTGGTATTATTGACTTGTTGGCTGTTTCAAAACTGAAGACATGAATAATCGGAGTAACAGGAGATGAGGCATCATCTCTGTTTCCCAGCATTCCACTGGCTTCCTGATATGGGCACGACTGATCAAGGGTAGGGGGTGTCCCAGTGAGCCAGCAAGAAACCAGACACCTTCCCCCTCTCGCACATGCACACACACACATTTCCAGCTGCAAACCAACACAGGCCCCGTCGCGCTGTTCTTTCGAGCGACTGCCCGCTGCCTCCAGAGACTGGAAAACCACACAGCGCAGTGACATGAAGGCGGCAGCGTCTCATCTCCTTAGCTGTGGTTTCGCTCTCGTATCTTAGTTTCCAGTGAGTGTGGGGTCAACGGGGGCACACAGCCATGTCTCTTCCACTGGATATACGCTCTTACCACAAAGACCCCTCTTTGGGCACGCTGGAGCAACAACTCATCTGTCCCATCTGTGTGGAAGTCTTCACGAAACCAGTGGTCATTCTGCCCTGTCTGCACAACCTCTGCCGCAAATGTGCCAATGAACTATACCAGGTGTGTATCAAGAGACTCAGAGGATGATGGTTTATGTGTGGATGTAGAAACATAATGTTAGAAACATGTTTACAAGTATTTTTTCCAAGCCCGTGGTCAGATGATAAATTCTCAAAATAGCATTTGTGCACTTGATACACTTACAGTTCATCTGTACATGCAATGAGCTGCCAGTTTCCTTCATAAACCAAAGTGTTTTCTATGTATCAGTGTGCTATTTGAATTTTACATGACAAGTATTTTTTGCTAAGTTGGATGGTCAACATATTGTACACTTGGGTATATTAAACACAATTCCACATGGAGTAAGGCCCGTTCACTTCGTCCACACTAATGGACAATAATATTCTGATATCATTACTCTGTGTCATTATCTTTATTGTTGCGGTGTATATTTTCCTATTAGCATACAATTATAATGATTAAAAGTTTATAGTTATCACTTCAGTTTTCGTTTTTGGAGTAAATTGGCCTTAACTTCCATTTCTAAAGCCATGACTGCAATATTGACACAGTTACCACAAACACAAGCAGTTTTCTAGCGACCATGCTAATATGTGGAAACCAAACAGGTGGGGATTGCAAATGTCTAAACTCAATCCCCAGTCTGAAATCTGAGGTATAAAAATAGGTGATGGCCTACATTTGATGCATTTGAGCCGTCAGGGGCTTAGTACTCACACAACACACAATGGACATACTGATATGAAGGATAGTCCCTATTAACAGATAGTCCCTTGTGCCTTGTCTGCATAATCCTTCTTCTCCTCTGCACCTAAATTAACTTTGACCCCTCACCAGTTTTCCCTTACACCTTAAGGCAAAGGTTAAAAGCCAAGCTGTGTATCTGTCATGCAGCCAATTTATGTGGGAGAAAAATGGTGCCATCTCTGGCTGCACCTTCTTATCTGCATGCTTGTCTTACCGTTTTCAGATGCTATCACATCACAATTAACAGATAGCTATATATAGCATCAGTCACATTATGCTGATGTATATGTTGGGAAGGTGAGCCAAAGGGATTCTACAAAATGACCCCTTTAAAAGGGGTCATTGGATGCAAAGTTCACTTTTTCATGTTCTTTGAACATTAATGTGTGTTGGTAGTGTATGTACAAATCTACCCTATAATGCATGCAGTGGTTTTTAATTAATCTGTAAAAATAATATCCCATTTTTCAAATCGGGCCATTCTCAGATGCCTGTCAGTGTGCCGTCACACCGATAGAGGCCGCTCCCAAGATAGTTGATTGACATGAGCGTCTTACCTCAGACCCGCCTTAAATCAGCTGTCACAGTTCGACCTCCTGTGTTTCGATACCAGAGCAGGGATGTAAGTTAGACAAGAATTGAGCGATTGAGGTGTTGTGTTGCTGGATGTAATAATGAACATAGTGGTCGTCATTTACTCCCGACATCTGAGCTGCTGAAGATGCAGTGGATTACGTTTGTTTGTGAATGGAATGTGCCTCCCGATCTACATAAATGCGTCTATGTTCGCGCAAATCATTCGTGATCCAGCTTCACCTACAGCAGAAGTGAGTATAAGAGGTTTTTTTATGAATCTCTGCAATCACCTTCCCTAATAATGTTTTGTGGCTAAAAGCGGCTAAATGCGGCTAAAGTAATTCTCTCGAAGCAGCTTGTCACTCCACAGAGAGAAGAGAGGGGCGGGGCGAGTTCATTTGCATTTAAAAGAACAATCCCTCAGAATGGGATGATTTTTGCAGAGCTGATTTTGGCAAGGTAAAAAGGGTGTTGTTTTACACAATCACTGAGAATTTCTAACCAAAGTATATTATAGACTTTTCATTAAGACCCTAAAGAATCATATCAACTTGTGGAAAATGGGCATCCGATGACCCCTTTAAGAACCAGGGTTGGATATTAATGTAATTATTGTCTAAAAATTTAAATATGCACTACAGGAAGTAACTGAATTAACATTTGAATTGGACTGATGGGAAATTAGAGGGAATTCAGCAAATAATGAAATTGAGTCCATTCTGGTCCATAAATCTATAAAGAATATAAAACCTTTTTAAATAAATAAATAAATAAATACAACTTTCAAAAATGGCTGCCAAGATTATATTCGTAATTCAGCAACCTTCCTTTTTAGTTAAAAATTACACTCAACAACGTCACATGAATTTCTTAGAATTTAAATTCATTTAAATTCTACTTCCTTGAATTCAAATTTGGATTGCGATTCTAAAATTCTTAAAGGGATAGTTCACCCAAAAATGAAAATTCTTTCATTAATTACTCACCCTCATGTCGTTCCAAACCCATAAGACCTTTGTTCATCTTCAGAACGGAAATTAAGATATTTTTGATGAAACCCAAGAGCTTTCTGACCCTTTATAGACAGAAACGCAACTGACACGTTCAAGGCCCAGAAAGGTAGTAAGGACATTGTTAGACTAGTCCTTGTGACATCAGTAGTTCAACCGTAATTTCATGAAGCTACAAGAATACTTTTTGTGTACAAAGAAAACAAAAACTATGACTTCATTCAACCATTCACCACACATTCACGAGAGTACCACGACGCCTGTGTGTGGTACTGCTGATGCAAGAGCTGGTGTTCTGACGTAGAATCCGGATGTGCTGCATCTTGTTTACAAGCAAAGGAAGACGCACACAGTACATTAAACAATAGGGGTGTCATGAATAATTGGAATCTCTGGAATCGATTCTGAGCTTAGTTTTTAACACCAGATGGCGCTCTAGGCTAGTTTTTAACACCACACTCAAATGTTCACGAAGAAGAGCGCTTGTTCGTTCAACTGAGTAATTTAAGTGGTTAAGAAAGCTCAGGGTCAGAAAGCTCTCGGATTTCATGAAAAATATCTTAATTTGTGTTCTGAAGATAAATATTGGTTTTACGGGTTTGGAAGGACATGAGGCTGAGTAATTAATGACAGAATTTACATTTTTGGGTGAATTATCCCTTTAAATTCTTAAATTCTCAAATTTCTAAATGGCTCAGAACCCTGCTTTACCTCTGACCTCTCACAGTGAGTGCAGGGTCACTCTGAAACTGAAACCAAGAATGAAGTAGTGGCATAAATATATTATCATCTTGATTCCTGAGAAATATCCAGTTGTGCATCTCTGGTAAATAAATAGTAAATAATTCAGTACATAAATAATTCCCATCATGCCTTACGACATCATTATAATTGAGGCAATGATGGTGCTTTGATTCACACTGGACCCATAAGCCTCAGCAGCTGAGAGCTATTAGAGTGGGACTATTTTAGGATACCTGGTGAGATCAGTCCCAAGCTTCTCTGTTTTGTCCTCTCTATTTCATGCCCCTGTCTCTACTGATTAAGACAGGACACATAGAGCAAAACACAGACACACATATGCACAAAATCAGACTGCTCAGTAAGATCATCTTACCATAGAAATACAAACTGTGCATCTCTAGAGAGGTACATAAGAGTCCAATTAGCCTAACCAAGTGGTGATGGTGTTATTCAGTCTAGTTAACTGTGCTAGCCATTTGTCTTTTTTCTTCCTTAATAAGACTTCTGTAATGAATTATGAAAAGTGGTTACAATTTTCAGTCGATACTCATAAGCACAAATACTGCTGACAGCTGAAGAACAGCATGCTGAGTAAGATGTGCAGCCGTCTCTCTTCCAGGTTGGAATTGGAGGACGTTTTCGCTGCCCGTCCTGTCGGCGTGAGGTTGTCTTGGACCGTCATGGAGTTTATGGACTGCAGCGCAATTTACTTGTGGAGAACATTATTGATGTTTACAAACAGGAGTCTGAAAGGTCAGATCAGGAGTCAGGAGTGTTGAATTTATATTTTTTGTGTTCAAGTTTTAATTAATTAATTTGTTTATTTGTAATTCATTTAAGTTCTATTTTCCAATATGTTTTTAACGCTGTGATATATTATTAATAGTCAGACAAATCTTTTTTTTTTTTTTGTTTTTTTTGCTTAAACTGGAAAAAAGTGCACTTTGGTGCAGTTGCTGATAATTATATGACCAAAAAGTTTAAATTTTGTCAGTTAATGAAAACTTTATAACAGTATAGCAGACTAAAATGCATATAAACATCAGCTGTCACTTTGTAAAGTCAAAGTCAAAGTCAAGTTTATTTATATAGCACCTTAAAAGCAACGAGTGCTGACCAAGGTGCTGCACAACCAAAAATCAACTAACAGCATTAAAACAAATGGAAAATAAAATCATTGAAAAATAAATAAATAATGCAAACATCACAAGACAACAAAGATACAACATAATATGTTCAAATTAAACAAAAGCCTGAGAAAAAAAAAATGTTTTAAGAGACGATTTAAAAGAAGATAATGTAGGGGATGATCTGATAGAAAAGGGCAAAGAATTCCAGAGCATAGGACCATGAACCGAAAAAGCCCTGTTCCCTTTAAATTTTAACCGAGATTTTGGGACAGTCAATAACAACTGGGAGGATGATCTAAGCGTTCTCACAGGGGAATAGCAATGAAGGAGATCTGAAATGTACGTAAGGGCAAGACCATGAAGTGCTTTAAAAACAAAAACTAAAACTTTAAAATCAATTCTAAACTTAACAGGTAACCAGTGGAGTGAAGCTAACACAGGGGTGATGTGCTCCCTCTTTTTTACCCCTGTCAGAAAACGAGCAGCAGCATTCTGTACTAACTGTAGCCGCGATAATGAAAACTGGTTAATTCCAGCATAAAGAGCGTTGCAATAGTCCAACCTACTTGAAATGAAAGCGTGAATAACAACTTCTAAGTCTTTAAAAATAAGAAAACTTTTGAGCTTGCGAAGCCCCTTAAGCTGCATGAAACTGGCTCTAACCACAGAGTTTATTTGTTTGTCAAATTTGAGTTCTGTATCAAAAATGACTCCCAGATTTTTAACTTTATCACATAAGTTTTCTTCAAAGGGGCACAGTGAAAGTCTCAAATTATGTAACTGATGAGAAGGGCCAAACAAGATAACTTCAGTCTTTTTTGGATTCAACTGTAGGAAATTACTTGCCATCCAATTCTTGATGTCCTCTAAGCAAGCCAATAAGGAGGACAGTGAATCAGAACCTGATTTTAGAGGAAAATAAAGCTGAGTATCATCAGCATAAATGTGGTATGAAACTTGATGAGACTCAAATATATGACGAAGCGGGAGCAAATACAGGGAGAATAAAATTGGACCTAGGATAGAACCCTGAGGTACCCCACAAGTGATGGGAACTGAGTTAGATGAAAATTCACCAATTTCCACCGAAAAACTCCTAGTTGTGAGATACGATACAAACCAGTCTAATGCAGTACCACAAATGCCAACCTCAGAATGTAATCTTTTTAACAAAATATGGTGATCTACTGTATCGAAAGCCGCACTCAGGTCCAGTAGTAGAAGAATAGCGCAGTTACCAGAGTCTGTAAGTAACAAGAGATCATTTACTACTCTTAAAAGAGCAGACTCTGTACTATGTTTTGATCTAAAACCAGACTGAAAGGGATCCAAAATATAATAATTTAATACAACCTTTTCCAAAACTTTGTGCAGAAAAGGCAGTTTTGAAGGTCCTTAATAAGTTGTCAGCCTAGTTAAAAGCTTCAATTTTAATTATCAAAGTTTTGTAGTTTTTATTGTTGAGGGCAAAACTTACAAAATATTTCAATACAATAATAATTCAGAGATGTGCAAATAATGTGTCTTCAGCTCTAGGCCTCCACCGAAGCCTCCTGCGGAGTTCAACTGTAAGGAACATGAAGATGAGAAGCTTAATATTTATTGCATCACATGTCAGGTGACCTCCTGCTCTCTCTGTAAGGTGTTTGGGGCCCACAAAAACTGCCAAGTAGTTCCCCTGCCTGATGTTTACCAGCAGCAAAAGGTATGATCTTCAAAATATCTGTGTCATCATGTTACGTCTTCACACTTTACAACAAATAATCAGTTTGACTTCTTATAGGCTGAACTAAGTGACAGACTTGCTTCTTTGGTTTCCACAAATGACCGCGTTCAGTCCTTTGTCAGTGAACTAGAAGCGCTCCATAGGAACATAGAGGTTTGTGTGGATCTTTCTAAAGAAATTATTTTACAAAGTTATGCAATAAAATATTAACTACATTTGAGGTCAAAGTTTACATCTCCCTTTTAGAATCATTAAAAATGTTAATTATTTTACCAAAATAAGAAGGATCATACAAAATGCATGCTATTGTTTATTTAGTACTGACCTGAATAAGATATTTCACATAAAATACGTATAGTCCACAGGAAAAAATAATAGTTGAATTTATAAAAATGGCCCAGTTCAAAGGTTTACATTTCCTTGATTCTTAATACTTTGTTTTAACCTGAATGATCCACAGCTGCGTTTTTTTGTTTAGTGATAGTTGTTCATGAGTCCCTTGTTTGTCCTGAACAGTTAAACTAGCTGCTGTTCTTCAGAAAAAAATCCTTCAGGTCCCACAAATTCTTTGTTTTTCCAGCATTTTTGTGTATTTGAACCCTTTCTTACAATGACTGTATGATTTTGAGATGCATCTTTTCAAACTGAGGACAACTGAGGGACTCATATGCAACTATTACAGAAGGTTCAAACACTCACTGATGCTCCAAAAGGAAACACAATGCATTAAGAGCTGGGGGGAACTTTCTGGATTTGAAGATCAGGGTAAATTTAACTTTAGTTTTCTAGTAAACATGTAACTATCTTCTGTAGCCTCTGTAGGGCAGTACTAAATGAAAAAAATATGATATTTAGGCAAAATAAGAAAAATGTACACATCTCCATTTTGTTCAAAAGTTTTCACCCCCAGCTCTTAATTCATGGTTTTTCCTTCTGAAGCATCAGTGAGTGTTTGAACCTTCTGTAATATTTGCATATGAGTCCCTTAGTTGTCCTCAGTGTGAAATGATGGATCTCAAAATCATACACTCATTGTTGGAAAGGGTTTAAATACACAAGAATTTGTGGGATCTGAAGGATTTTTCTGAAGAACAGCAGTTTAACTGTTCAGGACAAACAAGGGACTCATGAACAACTATCACTGAACAAAAAAACACAGCTGTGGATCATTCAGGTAACAGCATAGTATTAAAAATCAAGTGTATGTAAACTTTTGAACAGGGTCATTTTTATAAATTCAGCTATTATTTTCTCTTGTGGACTATATGTAAACATCTTTTATGTGAAATGTCTTATTCAGGTCAATACTTAACCAATAACATGCATTTTGTATGATCCCTCTTATTTTGGTAAAATATTAACATTTTTAATGATTCTGAAAGGGGGGTGTAAACTTTTGACCTCAACTGTACAAACAAATTATCTATTAATGCACACAATGCTACTTTGACAGGAAAACAGCAGGATCCAGAAACAGATTTTGTCAGAGAAGTTTGATAGCTTGTCTGCCATTCTGGAGGAACGTCGTAAGATCATGACCCAACAAATCACTTCTGAGCAGGAAGAAAAGACTGGCTGGACCCAATCTTTACTGCAAACATATAGTGAGCATGTAGACACAAACTCAAAGTTGATCCAGGCAGCCCAGAATGCCATAGAGGACCCAGAGATGGCTTCTTTTGTGCAGGTACTATAACATTTTTGGGGGGATCCACATCTTACATTTTGAATGCCAAAGGCATGCAATGTTTGATATATATATATGTTTTATCTCTCCTTTATAGACCTCACAAGATCTTATTGAGAAGTAAGCAAATTTAGCAAGACTGCTCTCAACCATAATCAAAATAATGCTTGCTTAAATCAAAACAGAAACAGTATCTTTCCTATTCTCCGAAGGGTTGGTAAAGCATCTAAGTGCTTCACTCAGGAGACTCTGGATCCTGAATATGAGAAGATGGATCACTACAGGGTTGATTTTGAAGTGGAGGAGAGAGTTCTTAACCAGCTGGATTTCATGGAGAGCAAGTATCAGAGACCCAATAGATAAACTTCTTATTAGGGGTTCAAGTGTGTAGCACTGAAACTCTATTGTAATTGTTAGAATTGTTAGAACTGGTAGTACTCACACTGCCGACAATGTGACCGAGGCTTGTCCCAGTTGGCCTGATGGGGGGCGCTACAGCAAACAAAGCCACGAAATCGCTCATAACTCCTAAACCATCAGTCTCAGGCTCAAGTGTCTTATGTCGTTGGAATCTTTGGCTCAGATTCGATTGTGAGCCTGACAAAATTTTGGGCTATTTTGGATTTTTTGAAATACCTACTTTTGCGAACTAGTCCTGGGGTTTTTGCCCGATCGGAGCAGAAAGTGCAGAAAGTTTCCCTGGAGAGTGAATTATCAAAAAAAAAAAAGGGCAGGGCCACTTTTAGTAAAATGCCTATAACTCCTAAATGGAATGAAATATCTCCTCCAAACTCAGAACACTTATGTAAGTGCTCAATCTGAGGTCACAGGGGAAAAATCGTGACACTTGGCCACTTGGTGGCACAATAAGAAGGAAAAAACATAAAAATGGCTATAACTGTGCAACTATTTGTCCTATCAACATGAAAATCTGGGTGCACGGTGGTCTGAAGTGCCACAAGTGTCTACAAGGACATTTGCATATCTCAAAAAACATGGCCGCCATTGGCCGACAAAGTTTGAGCACCTGTTAGACAAGGTTAACGGAGGCCGATCAGAATGAAATTCGGTGGGCCTGTTTAACTCACGCCCCCAAAGGTCTGAGAGAAGTTTGAAAGAAATCAGCCACTGAGGGGCGATGTAGCATTTTTCAAGTGCATAAATGATTGTACGTTGCACGTTTGTATCATACGATAGAACAACTCATTCTGGACAACTTTGAACCACTGCTGTCATTCAAATTGTTTGTTAACTGATTAAGAAGAGAAACTAGTCCTAGGTTTTTTGCTCAATCTGGAAAAACAACACTGCAGTACAATTCTCTGGATTCTTTAGGCCAATAATTATCAAAAACATGTTGAAATTTACCCTTTGGGAAGCTATAACGGGGTCGTTTAGAAAAGGGGCCTGCCCAAATTTACCAAAAATCCTATAAAGCCTAGAGAAAATTTCAAAACTTCACAAAACCTGCTAAGCACATGCAAAGGGTGATTCTAAACAAGCTTCCAAATTTTTAAGGGGACTGGACCACAGCTGACACTATAACAGTCATAAACATTAAAAAATAATAACATTTCTATGCCAAAAATGCTTTTTTAAAACATTGATTTAGGTGGGTACCTTGCTAAATAATATGTAATGAATTTTTCCTTATATTCTTAAATGCCTTAAGCACTTGAACCCTGGTAATCGCTGCTTGCAGCTATATTTTATTTGTACAATTCCTCTGATCAATGCTGCCAACTTCACAGTTGAAGAAGAAGTGGAGGAAACACCTGATGAACCAGAGTCAGAACCTGAGTCTGAACCTGAACCAGTGCTGACCCCAGAACCTGACTCTGAACCAGATCAGGATCTGAAATCAGATGGTTCTGAGACGACCAGTCCCACACCGGAGATAACAGAGGACACTTGTGGACAAGCAAACAGTTGTACAAACATCAGAAAAGTTGTTTTGTGTGAGAAGAATGGCTTAAGCACTACACAGGTACATTCATCTACTAATGTGTGCATCTACAGTCTTAGTCAAAGTCCTCAAGAACAGTTTATGGACACTTCAATAAGAAAACCTGTATGAAAAATATATAATTGCTTCTTTTCTATTTTTCCTTTAGATTGTCACCCTAGGCTTTTATTTCCTGGGCTTTCTGGTCATCCTCCAGCGAATATGGGGAAACATTCAGTACCTTATTTTTATATAGCAGAGGTGAAGAGACAGGTACCAATAATGCTTACAAATGTTGTTTTAAATCAAAGCAAGACCAAAGTTTTTTGGTTAATGGAGGAACTGGTTAAGATAAACTGGATTTGCATCATGTCCCTAAAAATAAAGTCACTTACCAAGGTTTCTGCAGACTCACACAGCTGTGAGCTCCACAATAGAATGACTGAGCCCTCCAGTGGTCACCAGTGAGATGATTTTTCTCTGATTCTCCTGGCTCAGTGCTCCAATAAAAAAACAGAAACTCAAAGAAGGAATGATGACTTGCTACTGGTCAGAATGGGTTCTCCACCCTTTGTTTCTTGACAAAGTTTTCTTTGTGTTTGTGCAAATAATTAAAACATTATGTACACTTATTTTTGGTTTTGTTTTTTTGTTTGCCCAATAGTGTTGACTATTCTTACTTAAAACACATATCTACCAATCTGGATTGACTTTAGATTTGGTTGTAATGAGATGTGTGGATGAATAGTTTTTTATAACTGATTAAATTGTTAATGCGTGTAAAATGTATGCGTGTAATACTAAAAGTTGGCTTGAATTAAAACCCTGATTTTCTTTTTTCTTTTCTTTTCTTTTCTTTTCTTTTCTGTCAGCATTAAATGCTTTTCTTACTTAGATTTTTGTTGTTTCCAGCCAAAATATTTAAAAATTCTTAAATCAAGAAGGATTTTCTAGACAAGCAAAAATTATTGTTTTGGGGTAAGCAAAATAATCTTGAATATTTTCTGCTTGAAATAAGATTGTTCTAAGCAAAAAGTCACTCAATTCTGACTTTTTTCCTGAAAAAAGACAACAGTTTTTGCTTGTGTAGAAAATCCTTCTTGATTTAAGAATTTTTTGATATTTTGGCTGGAAACAAGACAAAAAATCTAGGTAAGAAAAGCATTTTCTGCAGTGTAACTGCTTTGAGCAATGCATTATGTGAGAAATTGTATCTACATCATTGTCATAATAAATTGCTTTCCTCATTGTGTCAGACAAATACAGATGAGTTTATTTTTGGTTACAGAGGCACACAGGACATGTAAGGAAAAAAAAACATTGTGGCCATGAATTAAGAATTTGGTTTATTTTATTTTTATACTTCTTTCCCTCGTTTTAGGTAGCTTATTTGTGGGCTACGACTTAACTAAATAAAAATGAAGGAAAATTATGATTAAATAAATTAATAAAATGCGGCCACAGTCAAGTTGTGGGAAGAATATTTTAACTCGTGGCACAGTATTTATTTTTCCTCCACATGTAATGTTCGTGACTCTGTATGATTAACATCTATAATTAAAAGTTGACATGAAACGAAAGTATTTTTTCACATTGTGACTTATATCTCCGTGAAATGGCTTCTCAAATAAGTAGGACGGGATTTTGACATCGGGAATTAATTTGATTGTTTGGACAATCAGAATCAGAGAAGAGATGACATTAAAATGAGTGAATTTTGAAATAAAGATTACAAAGGCACAATATTACAAAATTATGCGCATGCATACATCGTATATAAACCCTGCAATATTCTATAAAAATAATATCGTGCACGGATAAATAATTTATAGTAAAAACTGCAATGTTTCATAAGGATTGTCCATTTTGATTTCGTGATGATTTACGTTCTCGGTTCATTTCAATCTGTGGACGCATCTCTGAAGATATTCGACTAAAAAAATCTTTTAACTTATCGCACATCGCCAATGCTATATAGAAATAAGCTAAGGAATCGTCTAGCTGTAGAATTTGATGGATAAATCATAGCTAGTCAGAAAGACCCTGCACAAAAACAAACAAACAGAAAATAAATAAATACATACATAAATAAACAATGTTACTATGGTTATAGTAACCACAAATTAATCTTGGTTTCGCAACACTAACCGTTTGACCAAGGCATTTGTAACTGTAGAATACAAATGCCACAAATTAATCGGTTAATTTTCGTAAGGGGTGTTTTCTTATTACAAACGGTTTAATGCGTTCAATTTCTAGTATTCAGTTTATTAATTTGAAAATGACATGCTTTCTTAAGCACTGATCTGCTAAATGTTCATAAAACGAAATAACAGTCTGGCCCAATGATGTTTTCCTCAGCTATTTTGTTGATTTTAGGACGCAGTATACGTCATCTCAGTGCGCCGGAAAGAAATCGAACTTGGGCAGCTCTTCAAGCTGAGCTGGCTGATCGCTCGGGATCTTGTGTTGGCTTGTCAAGAGCTTTTGGATGTTTTGATAGTAGAGGGAAGACACGTATTTACGTCTCGCAGAGCTTTTTTTTCTTCTGAATTACGTAACTGTCAAGACAACATTTTGAAGATCTAAACCGACGACATGGATTCCGCCAATCAAGGTAAACAAAAACAAAGCCAGCAAACACGATACATAGAATTGATACAACCGTTTATTCGTTTATGGCGTAATGTAGAGTAGCTGTAGCCTTTTCTCTGGATCCCAGCGTAGTGAATGTGTGGTGGTGAAGGGGAGATCAGGGCAGGGCAGGCGATCAGGTTACTAATGCATAACAAAAACACATCGAGGCTGGGTGCAGGTGTTTGCGTTACAATAATACAACAATTTAATTTAACGTTACATCGAAATCACAGATGTATAGGAAAATATGGTTCCTTTTTTTTGTTTGTTTTTTTGGCGTGGGCGCTTATGGCTTGGCGATTTTCAACATGGAAATTAGGATATTATTATTAACCCATTAATAAAGCACCAGTCCTGTTGTGCCATATAATGTGATGCCATTTAAATAGGCAGTTTAGGGTCACTGCGGCTGATGACATGTCTCATCATTATAGCTCAGACCCACGTGACACCTCTTTCACAGACTGACCTAAATTGAACAGTTTGATCAAACCTTTGAACTGTGCATATGTGTGTATTGAGTGTCTGAAAAAATATATAAACAATAAATATATGAACAGTACACTGTATATTATACAGTACCAGTCAAAAGTTCTTAAACAGTAAGATGTTTAATGTTTTTTTTAAAGAAGTCACCAAGCCTTTATTTAGCCATTTATTTGATCCAAGCCATTTATTTGATCCAAATTACAGCAAAAAAGGTAAAATTCTAAGATATTTTTACAAAATAGCTGTTTTCTATTTTAATATATTTATTAAATGTATTTTAATCCTGTGATTTTAAAGGTAAAATTTTAGCATCACTAATCCAGTCACAATAGAAACCTTTGTAACATTATAAATGTCTTTATCATTATTTTTTGATCACTTTAAAACATCTTTGCTAAATAAAAGTAGTATTTCTTTATAGTATATTGTATAGTATAGTTTCTTTCCCAAAAACAGTGACAAGCTTTTGAATGGTACAGTGTATAATGTTACAAAAGCTTTTTGTTTCAGATAAATGCTGATCTTTGGATCTTTCTATTCATCAAAGAATCCTGAAAAAAAAAAATACTCAACTGTTTTAAATATTCATAATAATAATAATAAATGCTTTTTGAGCAGCAAATCAGAAGATTAGAATGATTTCTGAAAGATCATGTGACACTGAAGACTGGAGTATTGATGCTAAAAAATTCAACTTTGAAATCACATAAGTAAATTACATTTTAAAATGTATTTAAATAGAAAGTGATTATTTTAAATAGTAAAAATATTTCACATTATTGCTGTCTTTGCTGTACGTTGGATCAAATAAATGCAGGCTTGGTGAGCAGTAGAGACTTCTTAAAAAAATATTTAAAATCTTTTTCACTTACTTTCATTGCACTAAAATGCCTGCTTCTCTTTCTGCTGTTTATGCTTTTATATCTGAATGTGAGTTATATAAAACCATTGTGTGTAGAGTGATTATAGGTTCATGCTGACGGGATAAATATCACAATGTGTATAGAGTCATTAAAGAATGACACGTTTTTTTTTTTGTTTGTTTGTTTTTTTTTCTGTGGTGATGTATTTACTGTGGAAAAGGGAAGTTTGTGTGGAACAAAACAACCAATAAGCTTTAGTTATGTCACACTGATAAATCATGAATTGCTACTTGCTAGTCTGTTGCAGGTACTGTTAGGGGCGGGGCATTTTCAATTTTAGAGAGCATTTGATTGGAAAGAAAATATACTTCTCTGATCAATTTTTTTTTTTTTTTACAATTCTGTTTAGTCATATTTAACATGTCATTCTTTTTCAATCTTACAGACATCAATCTGAACTCTCCACACAAAGGCCTGGGCTCTGACTCTCTCTCAGAGGTGCCTGAAGAGAGAGGAGCGGCCGCTGTGAGTCCTGGGACTCTCCCTCCAGGTCTGACAGAGGAGGAAGCTGAGGAACTAAGACTGGAGCTCACCAAGGTAAACGCCTACAGCCACTGCATCACCATGGATTTCATGATGTGCTTATCTTCTCCAATATGTCTTCAGATTAGGGCTGTTAATTTAACATGTTAATTCAGGATAATTCATTATGCTCATATATTCATGTTATTGTTTACATCTCTATACAAACTGTGACATCCTATTAGGTTGAGGAGGAGATCCACACTTTGAGGCAGGTGTTGTCGGCTAAGGAGCGCCATGCGTCGGAGCTGAAGCGCAAACTGGGCCTGAGCCCCCTGACTGAGTTCAAACAGAACATCACCAAAAGCTGGCAGGACGTCCAGACCTCAAATGCGTAAGCATGCCTTCCTTGTACATGTCCTGCTTACTCAAACCCAGGAGGTAACAGGTACAGTCTTCTGGGTGCCATATGCAAAGTCGGACCCTAAACCTCCTTGACAGACCCAGCAAGAATGAGTGATTTGACATAATTCTAACAAAATTTAGAATTAAAAGGGTTTGTTGAAGTGGCATATGGGTGATGACTCTGTATGATGGCAGATGCAAGCTGGTAGCTGGTTCCATCAGTGGAGGAATTCACTAGAGAACTGATGCCTTTCTAACTAATGCACCTTTAGTGTGCTCTCTTCCAGCTCACACTCACACACATTCCTCTCGCTTTATGCTGCTGGAAACCAGCCTAAAAATAAAGAGTCGCAGGTGTCCGGTTGCATTTTCTGCAGGATTGTACATTATCAAATGAAAGCATTCGAAAAAGTGGCTCTTGAGTGGCTATTCAGGCAGCGGAGATGATCATTGTTTTCTGTGTAATATTATAGATGGGCATCTATGCCATCAGCTGAAAGTCCTTCAGTGTAATTGTTTTATCAGTTGAAAAATGGCAGTCCGGTTTCAAAGGGCTCTGTGGGAGGACTGTAGTCGACTCAGACATGAATCACCACCATTTATTGTGTTTCAAACTGGAGCTCATGGCCACTGGTTTGAGTGTGATTCTCAAGATTTTAGACAAACAACAGATGTTTACTGTTTTTGATTCTGTAGGTGGAAAAACTTTGGTTTTATGAGTATGTGTAGTCATTTAAAGGACTTTTCTGAGTTCTGGTCAGTACCCTGGGCCCCTTAAAGGAGAAGTCCACTTCCAGGACAACAATTTACAGATAATGTACTCACCCCCTTGTCATCCAAGATGTTCGTGTCTTTCTTTCTTCAGGCGTAAAGAAATTGTGTTTTTTGAGGAAAACATTCAGGATTTTTCTCCATATAATGGACTGATATGGTGCCCCACGATGGGAGGTTTTCGACATACCCTAACTGTTGTGAACCGGAAAAAACAGAGGTTGGGAAGAGCAAGACAAGACGAGCGTTTTACATTAAAAAGTATATAAATTGTATTATTATTTTTTTTAAATAACCGATCGTTTCGCTAGATAAGACTCTTCTTTCTCGGCTGGGATCGTTTGAAGCCGCATTTAAACTGCATTTTGGAAGTTCAAACTCGGGGCACCATATCAGTCCATTATATGGAGAAAAATCCTGAAATGTTTTCCTCAAAAAACATAATTTCTTTACGACTGAAGAAAGGAAAACATGAACATCTTGGATGACAAGGGGGTGAGTACATATACATACATATACATACATATATCTGTAAATTGTTGTTCTGGAAGTGAACTTCTCCTGTAACTTCTCCTTTAATAGTCTGAGGTTGCGTGGGTCTAGACTGCCTTGATGTGAAGTTGTCTAATATTTTGGTAGTGTAATGTTATCCTACTAACACATCTGTTGTCATGCTTTTGTTATAGTGTAATCACCCTGTCAGTAGTTTAAAAAAAAAGTGTCTGTTATTCGTAAGATCCCTAGTTTCTATATTTACTATAGCAGAATAATGTTCTCATATTTTTAGAGTTGCCTCAGACCGATATAAAAAATGTTTGCCCAGATGTGTGTTAAACCAAAGATCAAATCTGTCTGCAAGCTTTAAACTGGTGGGGTTTTTCAAATTCCAATAACAATATTTTAGAGGGTGGCCAATAATGGATCGTTTTAACATTTCTGGGGTTTACAGAATTGGAAGTCATAAATGGGTAAACTTACAGGTAAATAAGAGTCCAAAGTAAATATAATATTTGCTCCAACAGCAAAATAAAAAATCCAAGATAGTCTATTTCCAAAAGAGGAAAATATATAGAGCGTTTATATGATTATGGCAGTCAGAAAAGAGAAAGATTTCACATGTAATGCCTGAGCTGTTGTATAATAAACTCCCCTGCAACAGTGCTAAATAATGTTTTTGTTTTTGTTTTTGTTTTTGTTTTTTTGTGGTTTAATTCCAACACACAGTGCATAATGTTATAAATATACATTACATTTATTTTAAGTGAAAACAAAACATTAAAATACAGTAAAAAAAGTATAAAACTGTAAAAAGAACACATATAGTAAATATTTTAAAGATTTTTAATGTTTTTTATGCTCATCAAAGTTCCATTTATTTTATCAAACACACAGAAAAACAAATATTATGAAATATTATTGCAATTTAAAATAATAGTTTTTTTTCTAATATACTTTATAATATAATTTATTTCTGTGATGTAAAGCTGAATTTTCATCAACCATTACTTCATTCTTCAGTGTCACATGATCCTTCAGAAATCATTTTAGTACCAAAGTACCAAACTTTGAACGGTAGTGTATACTGTTAGAAAAGATTTCTGTTTTAAATAAATGTTGTTCTTTTTAACATTTTATCAAAGAATCCAGAAAAAAATATCACAGGTTCCAAAAAAATATTAAGTAGCACAACTGTTTCCAACGTTGATAATAAATCAGTATATCATGTGACACTGAAGACTGGAGTAATGATGCTGAAAATTCAGCTTTGCATCACAGGCATAAGTTCTATTCTAAAGTATATTGAAATAGGAAACCACTATTTTAAATTGCAATAATATTTCACAATATTACAGTTTTTTCTGTATTTTTAATCAAATAAACGCAGCCTCGATAAGCGTCATAAAAGGCGTCTTTAAAAAACATTAAAAATCTTACTAATCCCAAACTTTTGAACGGCACACTATATTTTGCACACTATCTACTCAAAAATATTCAAATTAGTCACTCAAAGTTGACAGCTATCAGCAGAATAATTTGCCTAGGCAATATTTCACTCTGTGAGTTCTTCAAACCATGGTGTTATTGGTTTGTAGTCAGTCAGAGAGAGTTATCAGTAACCCCATATTTTACTTTAGTGATGTGGCGTTCTGCAGCACTTAAGCACGTCTGTGTTTTTTAGCTATGTGGCGATGTCAGAGAAGCTGGGCCAGTGGAATGAGAAGGTTACAGGGTGTGATATGTGAGTGTTTGAACGCATATTTGCAGTGCATGCATGAACTCCTCTCACCTACTCTCGACCTGTCAGTGAAAGTGGAGCATTTGAACACCTGAATCCAGTGTTTCAGAAGGAGACATAACAGATGCCTTGAGGATTTTTTTCTGCTCTGGTGATCACAAATCAATGGATCATCAAATATAGACTCAGGTGTTCAAATGCTCCACCCCTTGATGGGTAAATGAACCATCAATATCAAATACATCCTAACACAAATAACTAAAACTCAAACAGAGTTTGTTGGTTTTTAAAATGCTATGATCTGGTCTCTTGTAGCGTTTACTCTAACCTTCTGTACAATGTACATATTTATCATAATTTTCCACTCGACTAACTGAACCTTTTCTGAAAGACAAAGGCTGTTTATAGAAGAAAACAGGATCTTAATTAGCACATGACGATGGGCAGAGGTATTTTTGGTTCTTAGTTGAAGGGGGCGTCTAAAACATTGACTCATGTCTCACATATTTTTGACTCTTCTGTTTTTTTCCCCTTCACAGTCTCTTTGTCCACCCATGCAAGTCCTCTATCTCTGAAATACTCAGGATTCTACAGCTGTTTGCTTCTTTAAAAGTTACGCTGTGCTCATGTACCATGTCTGAATTATCAGCCGCTAACATTCGAATCAGCTGTTCACATCTTTGCCTGTTGAAATAGTTTTTATAGCAAGTAATGCTTTATGTCTGCTCTCTTTACATACACTACCGTTCAAAAGTTCGATAGAAGTTTGAAGTTGATAAGATTTTTCTATAATGTTTTTTAAGACATCACCCAAGGCACAACCCAAGGCACAAACCAAGGCTGCATTATTTGATCAAAGGTGATTTAAAAAGAGTAATATTGTGAAATATTATTACAATTTAAAACGACTGTTTTTCAGTTGAATATTTTTTAAAATGTAACTTATTCCTGTGATGCAAATCTGAAGTTTCAGCATCATTACTCCAGTCTTCAGTATCACATGATCCTTTAGAAATCGCTCTAATATGCTGATTTGATGCTCAAGAAACATTTCCTAATATTGTTAATATACAAACAGCAGTGCTGCTTAATATTTCTGGATTTTCAGGATTCTTTGAATAGAAGTAATTGCTCTCACTTTGAGCAATTTAATAAAAGTATTAATTTCATTAAAAAAAAAAAATCGTACTGACTGTGAACTTTTGAATGGTAGTGTTTGTACTTTTACAAAATATTGAGCAAAGATGCACCGGATTACTCTGACTATAATAAAATAGCATATCAAACAGGTTCTTAGCTGCTACTAACTGTTAAAGCTGCTGTCATTTTGCTTGCTTTAACATGTCAAAAATGTCAAGTAAGAGAAACCAACTCTTGGACCGTTTTTTTTCAATGGCATTTATAAGTAATTCTGAAAGGTTTAGCTGCATAGACAGGGCTGACATGAGAGGGTTAATCTTGAATCAGGCCCTGGTCACTAAGGTCCTCTGTGGTTTTCCACAGGTCTCATGACTTTTTAGCGGCAGTCCTGATGTAGTTGCAGGTTTAGCTGAACCTGTCAGGCAGGCTACGTTATCACGAGTGTGTGAGAGATCTCCCACTTCCCTCTTTATACACAGTTGGAATCACATTCAGACAGAGACGTCTACAGAGAGATCATATATTTGTGTAAGGAAAGTTTTGTCATGTTAAGATGAACAAATGCCACGCCTCAGCATAAGGCCGATTAATGCTTCCTGAAACCAGTCTGCAGTTTTGTGTACTTGTGTAGTCATGAATATTACATCAGGATCCCTTTTGCAATATCCTCTGCGCTAACATGCTAAGTTTCCCAATAGCTGAAGTGGTTTGTAATGTTGTTTTGACTTTCAAGATTTGCTGTCTGTGACTTTTTGTGCTTGAAAGCTCCAGTATACTCACCAGGATATAAACACCAGGAGATCTTGTGTTTAAGAATGATAACCAGTTTAGTTTTTTTCTGGCTGTGCAGTTTAGCAGCGCTTGTGTTGTGTTTGTGAGGCAGCATAACTGTATAATCATCTTTTTAGAAATGTAATATGTTATATGTGTGTGTTTAAAGCACGTTGTGATTGTGAGAGTGGAGATTTGAATGTATTACCTTGTTCGTTTGTACTGTAGATATCTTTCAGCTTCTGCCACTCTGGATGACATTGCCAGCTCTGAAGTGTGAGTTACTTCATTCTTTACATTCATTTTGTGTGTTTTCAGGGATCTTTTCTGGACTCTTAAGGTCATGAAGGGTTAAAAGATTGATTTTAGGGTGGCTTGCTATGCTTTGTGGATATTTTGTTGCTGGGTCATTAGATAATACAAGCTTACATTGCATTTCTAAGTAGTTGCAAATGTGCTTACTCTGTAGATGTGTATTACCATGTAAGTTTGGAGTCTTTTAAGATTTTTTGTCTTTAACGCTTACTAATGCTGTATTTATTTGATTAAAAATACAATAAAAAACTCTAATATTTTGACATATTATTATTGCCATGGTGATAAACTGTATTTTAATATTTTAAAGTGCAATTTATTCCTGTGATGGCAAATCTGAAACAGCATCATTACTCCAGTCACATGATCCCTCAGAAATCGTTCTAATATGCTGACTTGCTGCTCAAGAAACATTTCTAAATCTTATCAATGTTGAAAACAATTTTGCTGCTTAATGTATTTATAGAAATAAATACAGCAGAGCAGCATTTATTTGAAATAGACATTTTTGTCACTTTTGATTAATGTAATGTGTCCTTTCAGAATAAGTAAGTATCAGATTCTTTAAAAACAGAATCTTCCCCCAAACGTTTGAATGGTAGTTGAATGACTACTTTAAGGGTTTCTGACTGGTTTTTGTCATCATGGAGGCTGTGGTCATGTTGACTAACTCCTAAAAAGTGGAGAAGTTAATGGACATTGAAGAGTTTCACGTGATTTTTGTATTTTTCTCTCTCCCCACATCCTCTTCTTTCTGCGCTCTTCCTCTTACAGGTATAAAAAGACTCAGGAAACGCTGTCTCAGGCTGGACAGAAGACCTCAGCCGCCCTCTCCACCGTTGGCACGGCCATCAGCAGGAAACTGGGTGACATGAGGTAACGTACAAGTCAAAATATCCACCCATGTTCTTCCTGTGTTTCTCTAGTTCTCTTATTTCTGTCACAAATTACAGTGTGACTGTAGTAACTTAGATTTGCAATTAAAAGGCACAATGTGTAAGATTTTTTTTAATTAAAATATCCAAAAACCACTAAAACAGTGTTATATACGTTTTGCTGACTTGTGTACTTGCATTACCCTAAATGTTTCGAGGAATGTTTAAATCCAGAGAAATAAGCAAGTTTAACAAGTGTAACAGACCCTGTCATTGCATCGCCTGCCAATGACGTCATACACCCTCAATTTTTCCGGTTTTATTTTGTAGAAAACATGGAAACCCCAAAGACACTTTAATATGTTATGCATTTTATTAGACATAACGAACGCACAGAGTAGCATTATAACAGAACTTTCAGCACTCTCAAATGTATCTAGTATGATAAAACAGCACTGCTTTTTCCTACATACACACTTCCTACAAGCGGAAGCGGTCAACTGTGGCATAATAACAGCTCTGCTGCTTTTGAGTTGTGTATCATGCTCGTCCTTCATTAGCAGTCTTTCCAGTGGCCTCGTTTCGCTTCCATGACTTTCAGCCCCACCCTGCTTCATACTACAGTGAAGTCTTTAATACATTAGCTCATCACTGAGCATAATTTCTGAGGATGAAGACAACAAACTCAATCACGGCGTCATCAAACTACGCCTTTGTTCCTTTTTTTGTTTTTAATACGTGCCCTCTAGTGGCGAAAACTTACATATTGTGCTTTTAATTTACAATTTTTCTTGGGTAATGTGAATTAAGGCTAACATGGTTCCTTGTTAATGTTTTGTCTAACTTGGCATTTCAGTTCTGTTGTGTCAAAACTGCTCTTGATTTATCTTAAACTACATTTGTGTGTGTTAATGTGGCATTTCATATACCTCCATCACATGTCTCTGATTTTGTCTTGACAGCACAAATCCAACTCAAATGTATTGATTGTGAATACCAAATAAAGAAAAACTATTCATATGTGGATTGAAATCTGGTGAAATCACAGTGCAGACAAAACATTGGATTGGAAACTGAGTTGGATTTGTATACTGTTTGAAGAAAGCTTTCATGCCTGTGTTCCCTCTGTCTCTGCTTTCCTTGGTTATTGATCCATTCTTTCACATTTTTGTCATATCCTTCTGTCATCATTACTATGAAGGCTTTATTATCCATAATGAGTGTTAATGTAGTGCGGCCACAGTCAGCAGAGTCACTTCATCTGTAACGGGCTGTTTTACTCCTTTTACGATGAACAGAAGCTCTACCTAACCTGTTCTTTTGGCTCCTGGTTCACTCTGTTCTTACCATTATTTACACATGCATATTTAACTTTCTTAACCACTCCTAACACAAACAGAAGCTAGAAGAAAAGGAGTTTTATGAGGGCCTGAATTTTCCTCTATTAAATGTGACCTGTTGGTAGTAGGTACTTGGTGTTCTGACAAGCAGAGGGCCTGAGACTTATTAGTTATAAGTATTAAAATCAATAGCTGCTCGATAAATCAGTCTCTAGTATGTGACAGAGAGAAGCTAATAGCTTCATTCAACAGATCAAAAAAATTAGCTATGTTTTATCAAAGCTCTGCTGCTCTGTCGATCCAAACGTCATCCTTCATTCATCAGACAAATAATTACATCACTCAGCCACTTTTAGTCATTGTTTCTGTGATTAACATCTATCCATCATATTCACCCCCATAAAATGGTCTGATTGTTTTTTGTTTCACTTCGTTATTCCCTGTACTCCGCTATATCAAAACAGTAATTCTCATAATTTGTTCTTCCTGCTTGCTTTGATCATGCTTATCGCCCAACCTGATTGGTTTTGTATCCCCTTTTTCTTTTTAAACGCTGCCTTTGCTTGGTCTACAGAGCTCTTCCTTTCTCTAACTCCTTTGGGTAAGACTGATTAATGCCATCAGATAAATAAAGCTTAACATAGAGCTCTGTTTGTAATACCAAGCCCATTTAATTTTTAAAAAATGTTTTTAATTATAATTTGAATGTAGTATTGATTTTTAGTGTTATTTTAGGTCCGAAACCCTGCTATTTTGATTCCTACCTGCTTATGCATGATTACAGTGCTATACAGTGTTATATTAACAAATGTGATTTTTAAAGATCAGACGTTTGAGCTGTAAACACACCAGCTGGTCTCTCTGCTTTACGTGCTGTCCTGCTTGCTTGCTAACACACACAACTTGTTCTCCTTTTAATGCTTTCGAAGTAGCAACTACTCCATTCGCCATTCAATAAGTATGCCAACTATGAGGTAAAGTACTAGGGTAAACCACTGCCCCTCTCAAACCGTTTCTGAGTAATTTGGACATTAAAATATTATGTTTTTAAATATTATTACCCATTTGTATTAACAATATATGTTTTTTTCTATTTAGATTTTTTTTTGAATACTCTCTTATAGCTCGATAAACTTTGTTGCATGCTTACATGGTTTTTAACCTTTTATCATCCAGTTTAAAAGCCCACTTGCTCATGTCTAATTAATTGTAATGTTTCTCCTGCTATGAACTCTGGGATTAATGTGTGTTTTTGTTAAATAGGAACTCTCCAACCTTCAAATCATTTGAGGACAAAGTTGGAAACATCAAGGTAAGATTTTACTTTTACTAGTCAAAAATTTTTGAAGAATTCTCTTCTGCTCACCAAGTCTGCATTTATTTGATCCAAAGTACAGCAAAAGCAGTAATATTGTAAAATATTTGTAATATTTAAAATAACTGCTTTGTGTTTGAATATATTTTAAAATGTAATTTATTCCTGTGATCAAAACTACATTTTCAGCATCATTACTCCAGTCTTCAATGTCACGTGATCCTTTAGAAATCATTCTAATATGCTGATTTTGTTCAATAAACATTTTTTAGCATTATTATTATAAATATTTAAAACAGTTGAGTACATATTTTTCAGGATATATATACTTTTTTTTTTTTAATTTTTAGAAATTATAGAAATTAATATTTTTATTTAGCACGGATGTTTGTATTGATCAAAAGTGATGATCAAGACATTTATAATGTTACAAAAGATTTCTATTTCAGGTAAATGCTGTTCTTCTGAAAGACACCTGAAAAAAATCTACTCCGCTGTTTCAACATAATAATAATAGTAAATGTTTTTCGAGCAGCAAATCAGAATATTAGAATGATTTCTGAAGGATCATGTGACTGGAGTAAAAAATATATATTCAAATAGAAAACAGTTGTTTTAAATGGTAAAAATATTTCAGAATTTAACTGTTTTTGCTGTACTTTGAATCAAATAAATGCAGGCTTGGTGAGCAGAAGAGACTTATTTAAAAAAAAAAACTGGCTTGACTGGTTTGTTTGTTCAAAAACTTTTGACTGGTAGTGTATATGATGCTCATTTTTGGCAAATCTGTTAATTTATTCAAAAATACATTTATATTTGAAATATTGACAAAGACAAAATCAAAGACTTTTTTTTTAAAATCAAATCCAAGCCATGTGATACAACCATCATCCAGAAACAGAAGACATAATACAAGAAATTATATCACATTCATCAAGATTTTTTTTAATTAGATCTCATATACTCTCCAAGGCTGCATGTATTTGATCAAAAACACAGTTAATTGTAATATTGTGAATCATTATTACAATTTAAAACAAAGTGTTTCTGTTTTAATATATTTAAAAAATTTATTTTATCCCTGTGATGGCAAAGCTGAAATTTCAGCATCATTACTCCAGTCTTCAGTGTCACATGATCCTTCAGAATATGCATTCTAATATCATTCTAATATGCTGATTTGTAATTCAAAAAATGTTTCTTATTATCAGTGTTGTATAGACAAAAAGTCCCTCAAGGTCATTTTTCCTTCTGCATGTTTCTTAATGTTGTTTTCTGTTTGTGTGTGCCAGTATAAGGTGGTTGGAGGGAAAGCCAATGGTGAAAGTGCCCACTCTCCGACCGAGTCAAACCCGGCGCAGGACAACCCTCCGTTCTGAGAGTCCAACCTCTTGATTTAAACACTCATCTCATTCTTTGTGAATCCTGACTACACCCACACTTAAGTTCTCCCAATTCTCCCGTTCTCTCTCTCTCTCTCTCTCTCTCCTGTTCTCTCTGAATTCTTTCGTCCCTCCTTCCTCTGTCTCCTTTGATACCCCTCCACCTACTGCTAGCATGTGCTTGCTCATCTCACTAAAAACATACACACAGTACAGATTCTGTGTCATTAAATCATCACAGGTTGTACAAAAGAAGAGAAATGATGAATCATTTTGTATTAGAAACTATTTTACACTGCTTTGCATAATGTTTTTACATAACTTTTATCTATATATGACTATAAATGAAATTAAATAACTATATTTAAACAGTACTGCCAAGCAGCATTCATCAGATGGCAGAGGGGTATAAAATACACAAAGAACAAACATTTAAATCTGAAGGGGGAGGATTTTAGACCAATAAAGAAACTAGCTGCAGGTTTCTATGCTGCTGAGCATTCAGTCGAGTTATTTTTTACTCTCAGTACAATGTGAAGCAATGCTTTGCTGTACACCTGGTGAATGTCTGACCTTCTCAGTCGGCCTTACACTCGCACTCTCTATTGCTTTATTGGTCTGTTGCTGGCAAAAACATGTTACACAAAGTTTGTTTTATCTTCTTTTTACCTTTGCTCTCTCTTGCTCTTGTTCAGTTGATGGGAATGTTTTATTTATGCTGTGTTTATGTCGGAAATCGCTTGCCTTTGCTTTGTGCCATGCTGTGTGTGCCACTTAGTAGATGCCATAGACCTTTTGCTGTCAGAACGTTTCACACACAAACTATCACCAAACTATCACATCACAAAGATCACTGTTAAATTTCATTAAATAAACCTGCAGTTACTCACGTGCACTAACCTAAAATGTCAAATGGGGAGTATGTCGTGCTAAGTAAGTCGAATTTCCTTTGTTAGTGCCATTTGTTGGTTTTTCCCAACAGACGTGAACACAAGTGTAGTCTGTATGGTAGCACGGTCACTTTTTACCTGAAGGATATTGGAGTATGTTTCATTATTAGCAAATGTAATCTCTTATTTTACTTCTGTTCTATTCCGGTATTTCATTCACTTAAATGGGTGTCAGCGGGTGGCCTTGTTTCCATATTACACAATGATGATTAAATGCCTCATTGGGTGAGATGCAAGGGGTGATGTACATTTGACTGTCTGCTGCAGATGATGAGATGCCAACTTCATGTGACTTTCTACTGGAATCCATGTGTAATACCATAGAATTATGTGAAAAAAAAACGGTAAAAGATGAGAAAAGATCTTGAACTTTTGGAGGGAAAGGACTTTTTTTATTGTTATTATTTTGAGTAGTCATTTTGGGGAGGTTGTCATTTAGGGAACAGGCACCATATAGCTTTAAATTAGAGCTCTCAGTTTAGATTTAAAGGCTCAGATTGTTTTCTTTTAGAACAACAGTGGTGTAATGCTTCATTTATTTTTGTCAGTTGTTTGTATATCAATAAAGCATACCTTCAAATGGCCTTTGGTTTGTTTTTTTTCCTCTTCTGTTCATAATGATAGTGACATAAATCTGCCAGGAGGTGGCAGTACAGCGTTAACAACCGGCCAGTGCAGGACTGGAGAGGCCTTGTTTCATTATTTTTTTTTTGCAATGAAGTGTATGTAGAGAACATACATTTGATTGAGAAATTTAAAGATTAATGTAATATAGTTGGAAAAAATTTCAGTCCATGGCCTACTAGCAAGTCTATGAGATCCATTGTCAGACTTTCAGCCAGCCCAGGTATTCACGGTATATAAATCTAGATTTTCTAGACAGTTTGTAATAGCTTTTTATTAATTAATTGCTATTACGTAATATAATTTTTATTTTTTCAGATCATTTGTTACCAGATTAATTGGCTAATAGTTAGAAATGTCATTAAAATACATTAAATTCTGGACACAAGAATTTCAAATTCTTCTTGGACACAAGTTGAAAATGTTGAAATTCATTGTTGGGGAAAGTTACTTTTAAAGGGGTCATCGGATGCCCATTTTCCACAAGTTGATATGATTCTTTAGGGTCTTAATGAAAAGTCTATAATATACTTTGGTTAAAAATTCTCAATGGTTGTGTAAAACAACACCCTTTTTACCTTGTCAAAATCAGCTCTGCAAAAATCATCTCATTCTGGTCGAGGCTGCTTTAAATGCAAATGAGCTCTGCTCACCCCGCCCCTCTCTTCTCTCTGTGGAGTGGCGAGCCTGTTTACTTTAGCCGCGTTTAGCCCAGTTTAGCCGCTAAACTTGCTAACTAGCACATTATTAGGAAAGGCGATCGCAAAGATTCATTAAAAAAACCCTTATACTCACTTCTGCTGTAAGTGAAGCTGGATCACAAATGATTCGTGCGAACATAGACGGATATATGTAGATCAGGAGGTGCATTCCCTTCACAAACAACGTAATCCACTGCATCTTCAGCAGCTCAGATGTCGGGAGTAAATGACGACCACTACATTCATTATTACATCCAGCAACACACCTCAATCTCTCAATTCTTGTCTAACTTACATCCCTGCTCCGGCATCAAAACATGGAGGTTGGACTGTTACAACTGATCTGATCTTATGTCAATCAACTATTGTGGGAGCGGCCTCTGTGGGTGTGACGCCACAACGAGAGGCATCTGAGAATGGCTCAAATTGAAAAAGGGAATATTATTTTTACAGATTAATTAAAAACCACTGCATGGATTTTTATCATTATAGTGTAGATTTGTACATACACTGCCAACACACATTAATGTTCAAACAACATGTAAAAAGTGAACTTAGCATCCGATGACCACTTTAAAAGTGATCCATTAAAATATTGCATTACTAAAAAAGTTACTTACTAAGGAAAGTAATGGCTTACGTTATATTTACGTTTAAATCTGGTCAGGGCTTGCTTGTTTGCTTTTAATATAAAAAGCTCTATTTTTTGACAAATGTAAAAGCCCTTTGACACCAAAAGTGAAATGAATAGGCCTAAGACTGAAGGAAATGTAAATTCACGTCTGTAACGTAGAAGTTCAACACTCTTCTTCAGCAATAAAAAAGCACAAATGTTACGTTTATCGGAAGTCATTTTTGCTCACTAGTATGGTTGACTTGGATTAACGAAGGTCAGCAGCAAAGACATTGGTTAAATAAAATTGGATTAAATACATAAAGGATATTTTTGTTATTTAACATTTAATTATCACAGGTTTGCATCATTTCCTGACTTTGCATTTCACTGTTTTTATCATTTTGGGTAATACTGAACTCTTTTTGTTCAGATGAGTATGATGAGTGAGTATGTGAGATGAGTATGCACGTTGAAAACAAAGTAACTGACCTTACTTATTTAAAAAGGAAACTCAGATATTTCCTTTTAAATTAAAAAGTAATGCATTTCTTTACTAGTTACTTTAAAAAAAAAAAGTGATCAGATTACGTAACTCACCTTACTTGTAATGCGTTACCCCAACACTGGTGGAAACACTTGAATATAAGTTTAAAATGTTTATTTATTTATTTATTTATTTATTTTTTTAAAAGGAACAGAAGTAAATATACACAATTCAGGTGACTTATTTATTCCTAATTACTGTTTGTATTTAATAATGTATTTTCTCCAAATTGTCATTTATGGCTAAAAAGCACACATCTGCATCACTCTTGCAATATGATTAGGAAAACTGGTTTTATTCATCAAATGCACAGCAAATTCTCATTACCACCTAATTCTTAGTATTACACTTACACGTTTACAAGTAATGTGAATACTGAGTAACTATGAACAGTATTTGTTTTACTGTAAATGACCAATGTGTACTTGAGAAACATCACAAAAACAACGATTCCCTGACCGGGAATCGAACCCGGGCCGCGGCGGTGAGAGCGCCGAATCCTAACCACTAGACCACCAGGGATATATATACATCGCTGTTCTGCAGCATTATTGAGGTACATCCCGATTTATTTTGTGATTAAACAGGTATATGTATTCGTTATGTACATTTATTGACAATGTTATAAGGTATTGTGCACGAAATTAGTTCCAAGACCAAAGTCTTACTAACGCTTTCTGTAAATTTTCAGAGAATAAAGCAGCAGCCGTCCAGTCCTTGCTTTCGCTGGTTTGATCCGGTTTCACGCCGAGGGTGTTTATATAGCAGAGAGAAAGGCCACGCCTCCATTCACGACTGTTGGTCGTCGACGTCATCTCTCTGTATAAATTTAAGCGAACGAGTTGTTTTTGTTAGACAGCATTGCGGTAGATATTTCTGGACGTGGAGGGTCTTATCCATCCAAACCTTTTCAAATGGGCCCCGTCGCCTAGCGTTTTCTCCCCAAAGCCTCCGACTAAATTGAGCAGGGTGCACTAGTAACATCAGCACGATCGGCAAAAGAAGGTGAGATTGCGGTCTACACTTCGGTTAAAATTTTAAAGGGTGGTCATTGTTTGGGTCAGAGAATCTGAGAAAAGTACATGTAACGTTAGCATAACACTATTCGTGTAGTGTATTTTGCTGTAATGGTTCATGTTTGTATGTTTCCTGTATGTAATTCCTATGGGATTAATGTTAGCTTTCTAAAAAATGCTGTTGGTAGCTTTTTTTGACCTAAATGTCTCATGTCAGTTTGGGTAACGTTTACAGTACCAATATGTCACCACAACAAGGTCTCAAACCACACGTGAGAGATGAAATCTTTTAAATGGCTTCCCCCAGTCTGTATTCATTAAACTCCATTGTAAGATTTAAGATGGGAACGTCTTATCCAGTTTGTATGATTTGTTCCAGAAGCAATCATATCTGACCAAACGTCTTCTCAATCTCCTCACAGGGTTTCCATCTAAGTCAGTATTTACATAAGTCTGTAAAATGGCAGCCATCCCAGCTAGTGGTTCCCTTGTTGCTACTCACGACTACTACAGAAGTAAGTTGCCTTTACTGTTATAGTTAAACAACTATTAATAGTTGACGTTACAAAGAGAATTTGCCTTATAAGACTGTGTTCCTTTTCAGGGCGCATTGGCTCTACATCCAGTAGCAGCTCATGTGGCAGTTCGGAGTATAGTGGGGAGGTCATTCCACATCACCCAGGTGAGTTACATTTCATTTCAACCTTTTTTTTTAAACCCCCACCTTAATCAGCACTTCACTGCAACATGACATGAAAACATTGACACACATTATGCAGCACAATTTGCACTCATAACAGAGCTCTGTACTTGTCTGATTGCTTCAGAGTAATCAACTGTTTAGGAAATTACAGAAAAAGGACATGCTTAGTCATCTAGGATTGGTTATCAACCTACATGTCTGTGCTTAGAGACTCTTTATCAGTGATTTGCGTTAGTGCCTACATCATTGTATACTTAATCCATTAGAAGATTAGACTGGTGGTGCTTTGCTTGTTCTGACCTGTTGTTTGTGCTTTAGGTCTGCCCAAACAGGATTCTGGTCATTGGTGGTCCAGTTTCTTCTTTGGGAAGCAGAACCAGCCTGGTATGGGAACTCTTACTGAGGAGGCCCAGCAGAAGTGAGTGACTGGATTGTGTTTCACCCATGTAACATGAAGGCTCTGCCAAACGCTGAATCACTTTTAATTGCAGATGAAGTTGCAGATTTTAGATTTCGTAACGTACGGTTAGTGTGTCATCAGGTTTTAAATTCTGAATCATTTTTTCTGATTGGCTCTCTGCAGGTCAGGAGTGGTGAGTGTGACCAATGGGCAGGTGACATGTATTCCACGGGAGATGGTGATGAGGCAAGCGAGTGAAAGTAGTGATGGAGGCAAGTCGGAGGCGGGGAGTTCTCCTCATTCCTGAATCGGACACCAGATCAGGACACCAACGCTAGGGGACGGAATCGGCTCCCTTTTTCTTTTTTCTTTTAATTTCCCATCTATGTAATGGGCTGTTTTAGTACTTTTTTTTTTTCATTTTTTTGTATTCATCGTTTTATATATTGTCACGTAATAAATGTAAAACCTGAAACTTGCAAAAAAAATTTTGTACATTTTTACACATCTGTAAGGAAATGTTTTTTGTTACTTGTTGTCCTATCCTGTGTTTTTCAGCACAATAAATGGTCTTAAACAGCCCACTACTGCTGTTGGACATTCATGTGTTCATGTATTTATTTTCAGCATTTTGTTTTATTATAAAGAAACCATACACCAGTACACCTGTAAATTTTGTCTAACTGACAGGGTTTTTTTTTTTTCTTGCCTTTTAGTTTATACTCTGAAAGAAAATATATACTCCGCTGGACAATTGCCAATCATTTGTATTCTATAACCCCCCTATATTTTCCTAATGCCAATTTTATAATTCATATACTACTGCTTTTTCCATTTTTCTTACCGAATAAGGCAGAAAATATGTGATCCTGGATCACAAAACCAGTCATAAGGGTCGTTCCTTTTTTTAAATTTTTTTTTTTTTTTTATACGTCATCTGAAACCTGGAATCTGCAAAAAAAAGTCCTAAATATTGAGAAAATCGCCTTTAAAGTTGTCTAAATGAAGTTCTTAGCAATGCATATTACTAATCAAAAATTTACAAAATGTACAAAATATCTTTAACATAATTTAATATCCTAATAATTTTTGGAATAAAAGAAAATGTGATAATTTTGACCCATGCAATGTACTTTTGGCTATTGCTACAAATATACGTGTGCTTCTTAAGACTGGTTTTGTGGTCCACATATATTTTATAGTTTCTATAGGATATTGTAATACTTTGTTAGTTAGCACTACATTATTCAGACACTTTATTACTTGGAGATGAATTGGAAAAACACACATAAACCATATATTGTAGCAATCGTGCATGTATTCATGTTTTTTTTATTTAGCTTAGTTTACTAGATAATCAGTAATCAAATGCTAAAATATTACAAATTCAGCCTTTTTTCTCATCTTGAGGATATGCTTTTTTCAGTTTATCTGCACATTATTTTTATGTATGACTGTTATGAGGAATTGGGTACGTGTATATTAGCATGTACTTGTCCATGTTCCAAGTGTGCAGTGAAGAAAAGGCGCCCCCTTCTGCATTATTCATTTTATGAAAAGTATGAATTGATTACATAACAAGCATGCTGAAGCTAAATTCAGTGTCTCAGATTTTATAATGGATTTGGCAACTGCTCTTGAATGATGTCAGATCCTCTCATACAGAAATTATCAAAAACAAAACAAAGGCAACAGTTGCATTTTTTAGGAAAAGACTTTTTAATCAAATAAATGCTTGGAGTTCAGCATTGTGAGCAGCAGGTCCAGGAATAAAATAGGTATTCCAGAGGAATTAAAGACATTTTGATAATCTAGTTAAATCTATTTCATACTGGACATGGTTTGTGTGAACAAAAAAAAAAACAGAAGGACAGAAGATAGTCTGAGGATTTCAAAATAAGTAGTGTGGCACTGTAAATATGGGAAACAGTCCATATGGAAAATTGCTCGCTAGAGATGACGTTGTCCAGCTTTGTTCCTATGTGTACATGGATTTTCCAGGTCACTAAGTTCTGATGGTTGGCTAGATACATGGAAAAGCCTCTTTGTGGCATGCTGACTTTGTTCTTTTTCAGACATCACTTCTCCTTTGTTCGCAGCAACAGGTCCTAACTAAGAGACTGTGACAGGTGCTGTGTTTAGTAGTTTATTTGAAGATGAAAAGAAATTTTATGTTGACGGACGTCAAAATCTGTAAATGACTAATCAGTTTACTCAGTTGCCATACTGGCTATTTTCTATGTGGCAATATTTCTTATGTACTTGAAAAGTGAAAGCTCTCCAAAACGTTCAATGCCATGTTAAATTAATCTTGACATTTAAATCTAATAATATCACACAACACATTTTATGTTGGTCCAGCCAACACACATGAAAATTATGTCTTACTTAACAATTTGGAGGTTGGCCAGCATACTGTTAGCAGCAATTTCTTTAGTTTTTAGGAGTAGTTTATCTCTTCATACTGTTGGTGTTGATCAGGGTTGCCAAGTTTTCACAAAACCCACTTTCTTGGTGGGTTCCCTGCTAAAATTTGCATTCCAGGTGTGAAAAAAATCACATTATTGGGGTCGTTTCAACCTGCAGACATGAAAAACAGCAGTGTTAATGTAGCCCAGTTTTGCTGGAAAAATGCAGACTTGGCAACACTGATATGTTAATAAAGAAATGCATCTTGAGCAGCAAATCAGCATATTAGAATGATTTCTGAAGGATCACGTGACACTGAAGTCTGCAGTAATGATGCTGAAAATTCTGCTTTGCATCACAGGAATAAATTACATTTGAAAGTATTTTCTAATAGGAAACATTTCTTTTAAATTGTAATAATATTTCACAATATTATTGTTTTTACCGTATTTTTGATCAAATAAATGCAGTCTTACTAACCCCAATCTTCTGAATGGTAGGGTATATACTAAACATAATTTGTCCTTTTCTAGCATTCAAAAGGCCTCCAGATGTCTAGACAAGAAAACCAGAGAAAGAACAAAAACTAGAAGCCTAGTATTACTGAAGCAGCCCATTTAAGTTCACTTATTGTGCATATTTTTTTCCAGCACAAAACACTTCTCTTGTGCAGGTGTCTACTTCACTGCACGATCAGCAGGACTTTGCAGTTTCGAGGAGGTTCCGCTGGAAATCGGGCTCCTTAAAACCGCATTTATTGTCCAGCCATCGCTCATATGTCCTGAGAAATCTGTATTTAGACAGAAAAGTCATGGTTGTCATAAGGGCTAAATGTAAATCTATTTGGATTGACAGATCTCAGCTGAATGTATACCATACCTGGATGTTTGGATTTGGTCACCCAGACAGTCACTTGTCTTTGCTTTGGTTCCATTAAGTTTTCAGAAAGGCTATTTACTGCCTTCATTTTGTCTGTTGGACAGATGCCTGCGAACATACAGAAACACATATTTCTGCATATATTATTATTATATTTCTGCTGAAGAAAACTACTTCAACTGACCCCAGCCCTACTGAGTAAATCCTCTTAGGCATGTGTTTTATTAAACTAGCATAATCCCTTCTGAAACTGCACTTTGTTCAGGACTGAGAGATCCTTTAAATGTCATTTTAAAGTTTATTTTTTATAGTTTATTACATTTTTTTACATTTCTTTAGTACTCAGTACTGTTTAAGCAATTCAGTTAGGTCTATTTCTGGTCATTTCCTTTTTTGGTCAACAAATTAGGCAATGACTATGTTGATTGAAATGGCTAAAATTGGAACAGTGTGTGCTGTACGTTCAGGTACAAGTTCATTCAAGAGAAGCAAACAGAGGTTCGACAAACCACGGATAGTCATAATAACACGTGTACTGTGGCTGGTTAAACAGCAAAGAGCTAAAAATAGTACTGCACTTACTCCGATAAAACTCATTCCGAGCAAGGAGACACACAGGGGCATTTACGGTGGCCATGGTCAGCTTTTATGTGTAAATATGACAGGACCAAATGCTTGGAAAGTCTGGTGTTCTTTGGAACCTGGAAACATACAGCAAAGAAAGAGGAGTTAAGGTCACTGCTGATTTGGCTTTATTTTTATGGTCAGGGAACAAATATCCTCATTAGAGGCACATAAACATGATAGCAAAAGAAAAAAAAAATTCTGGGACAAATGGTCAAAGTCCTACATGAGGAAAAGCAAAACTCTTATCATGCTTTACAAAAGACGAAACTTGTTGACTCTACATGAAACAAACATGTTGATTGTCGATGAATCACAAGAGTGTCAAAAGTCAAAGAAAGGACTTTTGTCCCAGTTTTGCTCAAGTTATAAACAGAATACGCTTGTCCTTGAAAACCCATAATGTAAGCCCCAAAGTAGACTTTCATTTTTGTGCATATGCTACAAATGGAATAAGAAGTTCAAATGAGTATAAAGGCATTTTCATAACTTATGGAGAGAAATAGCGCGCACACGCACAAAAACTTTCTATTGTGTATGTGTCGACTGGTGGTGTTTGCGCGCACTATCAAATGTAGTACACTTTAAAAGGCTAAGCAGGTTTATACTAGCACTGGGAAACGATTAATCGTGATTAATCACATTCAAAATGAAAGTTTTTGTCACATAAAATATGTGAGTGTACTGTGTATATTTATTATGTATACATAAATACACATGCATATATATATATAAAGAAAAATACGTTTATATATTAAATACATTTATATATAATATAAATTAAATGAATATAAATATATACATGTAAATACATGTAAATATTTTCAAAATATATACTGTATGTGTCTTTATATATACATAATAAATACACAGTATACACACACACACACACATATTATATTATATTTTATAAATAAAAACATATATTTTGGATGTGATTAATCGCGATTAATCATTGCCCGGCACTACTTTATACATAAGCTAGTGTAAGAATAAAAAATCTACATGAGCAAAATCAGTGCATTCTGAATATGACTGAATTAGCCTTCATAGTAATTTCTAAACGAATCAGTGTTTTTGAACAAAATGGTTGAGTGAATAATTCAATGACTCACTCATAATGGCAGTCACTTCTTTTGTTCCTGAATAAACAAGTCATTTCAAATGAATCGGTTGAATGAATAATTCAATTACTCAAACATTTACACCTGGTTACCAATCAGATTTTAAAAAACTGTTCCATTTACACCTGGCCAGATAAATGTGTTTCTGCAAAACGGATATATGTCCGATCTTTAATTTACATGCTGTATTCAAATTTAATGGTTTACATCAACAAAGATATGTGCTTGCATTATGCATCATCAGCTAATTTAAGATCAAAGTCCACAAAAGGAGAGAGAAGGGCATCAACAATAAGTTAGTCTTACTACTTTTAATGAAGATGATTCTGTGTTGAGCTTCTGCGACTTACTTCCAGTTTCATTTGCAGCACTTTGCACATTAGTTTGTTGAAAAGATATTAGGCTACTTATCTGTGGCAAATCAATGTGTGTTGCATTAGCGCTGTCACATCTGACTATAACATGTCATATAGCCTATAACACGCTCACTCACGTTTATTATTGAGTACAATTTACATATGTGTTTTCAACAACCAGATGCATTTACACTTGTCCAGTTTTGTCTGGAATGTGTCCCAGATCACCTTCTGAAACGGTTTGAGCGATTGAATTTAAAGGTCCACTAAAGTGCTTTGAAACACGCAGGGTTATTGTTGATGTAATTTAAACTCAAACAGGAAGGCAGGGCATTAGGACATATTAAGCAGTCCCACCCCGTTTCTTTAAAATAGCCATTAGTGTTTTATGTCACACAGCTTTTGACACCGTATTACAGCCACAGCATCAATATTACTATAAAATATAGCATTTGGTGTAGAATTCAAATGAGTCCAATATGTTTTGTAGTCTGCGCCGATTCGCGCATATGATCCACTCCAGACTATCATTTCTCTGGACCGGTGTGGACTTTGTGTGCGCTGCGGTGGTTTGCGTGACAAAGCGTGAAACCAGACTTAATTCAATCCAATGGAGAGCATATTTACACTGTCTGAATCTTTCCCTGTCCCCTATATAGTGCACAACATGCCACTCACTGTACAGAAAATACAAATTCTATTAACAAGTGACCAGTTTCATACGCAGTTTTAGCGTGTATGTATAGTGTAGGGGACGGGACGCTTCGGATTCTAGAGAGCATATGATTGGACAGAAAGTTTGATGAGAAGCTGAAGTGAAGGGTGATGTCATCTAAATCATTGATCCATATTGGTGGAAGTTAGAGACTGTAATTTTGAATGCTTATATCTTCTAAATGCAAATGTTGTCATTATTTTGAAGCGCACTAGCTTATAGATAACATTAAGGCTAACATATTCATACTAAAAGCTGAAAACTTTAACTTTGATTTCATGGGGACTTTAAATACGTCACATACACCTGGTCATTTCACAATCGGATAGCTCAGAGAAAACACATGAAGTGACCAGGCCCATACATAGTACCTTGTCGCCACATACTAGAATACCCAGATAGCAAAATGACTGTGGAGCAGATCTGCGCCACAGGTACCACAAGATCCGTAATGGATCTGCAAAACGGGTCCGTATTGGAGTCCACTTGCACAGTGCAACAGATCCGGAACAAATAAGGATTACAGATCTGGACCAGACCTGGTCTATACCTTATTTAAAATGGGTAATCTGGCCAAAACTAGCTATGTAAATATCTAAAATAGAGCTGACAAACATTCTATAGACTATATTGCTCTATAAAAGCTTAAATATTCCATGTGTCTCCCATTATTAATATTAATAAACCATAAAATCATTCAAACCTTTAAAAAAATCTGAACTTTCCTTGGCCAATAAAACTGAAACAATCTATAAAAAGTAGGTAGACTGTAAAAAGTGATAAGCTGACTTAAAAAAATTGAGGAAACCCATTGCCGTTAAGTCAACTTATCACTTTTTAGAGTGTAATCACATAAAAGCGTGAAAAACAGTTTATATGTTATGTTAGTCTGTGTGCCAGATGGGAATTCACTAGAGCTAACAATGGCTGTTATTGTTGTGTTACTTGGCATAATTCCTTTTTGACTGACAGATCTTTGTCTTATTCTTAATCTAGGGCGTGTTGGAGTATTTCTACCAAAATACTTGTTCCACCTCTAAAAATAAAAAGACTTCCTCCACACTAACACTGAGAGAAGAGACAGTATGCGATCATAGCTGCACAGAGCTAATTATGGAAATGAACTTTGCTCTGTATAGCCAGCCAGAAATGTATCGTTTGATCTGGTCTATATTGGTGCTCTTGTTTTGATGCAGAACACAGTGATTCTCAACAGCTCTGGAGTCTCCTGCACGACACTTTCTTTTCTTAGACACATAACAGGCTTTTTTGTTAAGGCTCCCTTAAGTGCAAGAGACTAATCCCTCACTGAGGCAACATGAAATTGGTTTTGAACACAAAAGGCTTTGTGTTAAGGCAGTTTAATCTGCAGTGGCACAACACCAGTGAGAGCCACGCTTCATCAGCAAACTCTGATGATGTTAAAGAGCGAAACAGTAAGAGATTAAAGAAAAAACCTGATGCCGTTTGATCGCATTCGAAAGATTGTGAAAGGTTAATACGTGAGCAGAGGCGTCTGGAACTGAATACAGATACTACAGAAAAGTTGATGTAAAAGAGTCTCATTTTTCTACAAAGATACATGTCAGTCCTCCAGGCGTTTTTCAAAGACCAAAAGACAATGTTGTTCTTTGTGAACTGATGTACGTGGTGCATGAGGGAGAAAGAAAGAACAGGAGAAATATGAACGGACATAGAAGAGACAGAAAGCTTGCCTAAGAGGAAGAGAAACAAAGAAGAAGAGGAACCAGTCCTCACAGTTGTGAATATTACCCTGCTAACTTCCACAGTAAAAATAACAAGCTAAGAAGTAAATCTCAACTCAAAAAGTACTGGACACATGGCATTTTCTCAGTGACCTGTTTGGTTAGTATCATGTCAACAAATCTAGGTCAGTTTATATATATATACACACACACACATACACAAGTGTGAGAACAGTAATGCAGCTGTTTATATTCCTAACAAAAACATATTTGATTAAAAAGGTTGTTTTAAAGTCCATGCATTATGTCTTGATCTTTAAGTGGACCTTGCCTTTTTGTAGGCTGTCTGTCATGTGTAAAAATCCTTAAAGTCCAATAGCAGTGTAAATGTTGAAGAAGGGAAAGCCTGGAATTGTTATGCATATCCAAACACAGCTGAGGCAGCTTTATATCAAACCCCTCCTTTGGTTCAAGCTCAAGAACTGACAAGCTATTCGCTAAGGAACTGAAGGTCCCACCCTGGGGAACACCCATACGCTTTCTTGACCATTTGGGAATGACACTGGGATGAAGGAAACATTTGGGATGCTTATGTCTTGCTACAATATTTTCCAGCCCCCACAAATACCAGTAGGAATTTTTTGCACACAAGCTTTCACATGGATGGTGTTTTTAAAAGCACTTTATTGTCTGTAAATCTGCAAAATGTTTTTGTTGACTTTATGTGTTCTAGTTATTTCCTTAACAATCTCAGCAAAAGTCAACTCTTTGAGGTAAGAGAAAACCCTGCAAGCCATCATTCCACTTTGACCTATATTCTCCTGGTAAGAAAAACAGGAGTACTTCAGAAAGACCCGAGTCATGTGACATGCCTGCTAAAGAGACTTGAATAGGAGGGGCCATCTGGGTAAAGCATGCACTTCTGTTGACAGTCTTGCCTTGCATTAAAGGTTATTCTGTATAAAGGTGATTGGTGGGAAGAGGGTAAAATGGGGAAAGGGAGAAACAGGTACAGAGTAATTTTTTGGCGGTTGCTCTAAAATAGAGGAAATAGGAGAAGCTAAAATTGTGCAATTTTGTGTTCAATATGTACTTATTATCAGGGTGTGGCAAAGGGCAACACTAGCAGTTCCATTTAACTTGTTTTCTTTTTATTTATCAAAAAACAAACTTGACCCTCTAACACTAGCATTCTCTATTCTTTTCCCATCTACTTGTTTTTTTTTTTTTTTTACAGTTGAGGTCAAAAGTTTGCATACACCTTGCAGAATCTGCAAAATGTTAATTATTTTACCAAAATTTAAGGGCATGTTTTCTTTTTTTTAATTTAGTACCGACCTAAGTAAGATATTTCACATCAAAGACATTTACATATAGTCCACAAGAGAAAATAATAGTTGAATTTATAAAAATGTTTGTCCTGAACAGTTAAACCCTTTCCAACAATGACTGTATGATTTTGAGATCCATCTTTTCACACTGAGGACAACTGAGAGACTCCTATGCAACTATTACAGAAGGGTAAAATGCTCACTGATGCTCCAGAAAGAACAACAATGCATTAAGAGCCAGGAGTGAAAACTTTTGGAATTTGAAGATCAGGATAAATTTAACTTATTTTGTCTTCTGGGAAACATCCAAGTATCTTCTGTAGCTTCTGAAGGGCAGTACTAAATGAACAAAATATGATATTTAGGCAAAATAAGAAAAATGTACACATCTTTATTATTTTCAAAAGTTTTCACCCCCGGCTCTGCACTGTTTTTTCCTTCTGAAGCATCAGTGAGCGTTTGAACCTTCTGTAATAGTTGCATATGAGTCCCTCAGTTGTCCTCAGTATGAAAAGATGGATCTCAAAATCATATAGTCATTGGTGGAAAGGGTTCAAATACAGAAAAATGCTGAAAAACCAAAGAATTTGTAGGACCTGAAAGATTTCAGAACAGTTTAGTAATAAAATACAGCTACTGTACATAACTTACAACTTACAATATTAATTAGCTTCCTTATTCTTCATTTTTATTCTTCTTTCTTTACACTTTACCATTTAAAAACAATAAGAAGGTCAATTTAGGCCAATAAGCCTTACATTAGACAGGTTTAAACCTGAAAATGACCCTCACGTTATAGCACTATTGAAACAGTCAAAAATGGCTGCTGCAGTTACCCACTCTGCACCCACAACACTACAAAAATTGGATTGGTGCCAGAGTAACAGAGGTTAGTGGGTACACGTCTATTTGTGGTTGACCTCAAATGACTGTACAATTTTGTAAAAGAGCAACATGAAACCTGCTGCTATATTCATAAATACAGACATTTTCAAATCTATTAATATTACCTCCATCCACTGAATGACGACAATATGGTAACAACACAGTATGTGGGACATTCTAAACTGCCCAGTTAGCTGCCTTTTAGGTGTTGCCCTAAGAAGTGTCGATCATCACTCATGTGGTTAACAGTGTGGCACACTGGCACACATCAGACAGGCTGTGGGATACAATGCAGAGTGGCTGACCTATTTTTTAAGATTCAAAACCACAACGGGTTAGTGAACTGCTAAACTGCACAACTGATAGAAGAAGTGATAGACATAAAATATAGCAGCACAAAACATTTACAGGACCATGGAAAAGCAAAAAATAAAAAATAGTGATATACACTACTTTTTATTAATAATTAGTTTGGTTTGAACTCTTGTGACTACTGTTGTTGTGTTGTTGTCAAAGTTGACCTCAGATGTTACTTCAGGTGAACTCAAGAATATACATTTTAGAAAAGTGCAGTTTAAAATACCAAGATTGGCTCAGAATCCAATGTACAGGCATACTGGAGTTGTCTACTTGAAACTAACCTAAATGGTGAAAAAAAAGTGCAATCACATTACGTGAAAACGTTTATTCTATAAGCTAGACGGTTTGCATGCTAAGGTCAAACATATCGATTGTACAGTGAAGTGAAAAACAGCTGTTTTTCCAGGGGAAATGAATGACAGGGGAGTAGATCGATGGTCAGATCCAGCACTTGTCACGCTCTGACAGCATGAGCAGCTCCGCGAACCTCCTCCTGCTGCATGGCTGACCATAAATCACTCACACAGGGGGAACTAGAGGAGCTTTCCCTGGAGGAGATTTTGTCACCGTAAAACCATCATCACTGGTCTGAGCGACCTGAAGCAAAGCTGAATACTTGTTGCATTAAGCGTTTAACTATTTGTTAAGGCTTACAACAAAGCCTTTATTTGATATTTTATGCTTGTGCAGTTTTTTTTTTTTTTTGATTATTTATTTATTATTTAGACAATGGCAAGATGCCCAGCAGGAAAGAACTGAACATAATGGAAAACGTTATGCATTACTAAGGGACTGAAAGTTAATTACATGTGCATGTCAACATAACATCAATTTTGACAACACAAACCCCAAAATATTTATTACATAAACTCGTAATACTTACTTATGTCTATGCTGTTGTTTTCCAACGTACCTGGAGGACTTTGTCATAAGGAACTGGATTTGTAGTTAAAGGGATAATTCACCCTCATGCCGTTTCAAACCTGTAAGACCTTCGTTCATCTTCGTTCATCATAGGAAGAAATATTCAGATATTTTTGATGAAATCCGAGAGCTTTCTGACCTTGCATAGACAGCAACGCAACTGACACGTTCAAGACCCAGAAAGGTATACTTACTATAGTACGGATTTCATGAACGCACATCGACTGACACGGAAGAAAACAAATGTAGCTCATAGCTTCATAAAATTAAGGTTGAACCACTGGTGTCTATGCAGAGTCAGAAAGCTCGAGGATTTTATCAAAAAAAGATGAAGGAAGGTCTTAAAGGTTTGTAACGACGTGAGGGTGAGTAATTAATGACAGAATTTTCATTTTTGTGTGAGCTTTTTCTTTAAATGGATATTGCCAACACTAACAGAATGGAAAAATGAAACCTATAAAAAGACTAGAGGAAAAAAAAGATACAGAAACACCTGTAATATTTCTTAACACACTGGTTGTTTTTAATGTTAAATGTTTTTGCATATCACAAAAAATGGAAACATCATGGCAAAAAGTAGTGAAAATATAATAATATATATATTTTTAAATCACCCCATGTACATTTCATTCTGATATTGTCATAAAGAAATATTGTACCTATCTTTAGAAATATATGCTAATTTGTACTTTGTAAAAGGAACAGGAATGACTCTGTCTCCAGTGACGATAATGACAGTGACGAATATGATCCCATACATCAGCAGTTCTTGTCTTGTCATTACTGGTGAAACCTCACAGTGTCAGAAAACATCTTATTTGTACGTGAAACACGGCGTCATAGAAAAGCCCTCATAGAGGTATATTGTGTTTGTTGTTGAGGTAAAAGTGTGAAGGTGGCAGTGTTTATGGATAGGCCTAATACCTAATACATAAATTTCATTAACATGTTCTGAAATGCTATTGTTCATGCTTATCATATCCATGTTATGAGTAAATGACATGCCACTAAATAAAACTGAAAAAAACACAGCACACCACTAAAATAATGGTGCGTCGCCATCTGCTGGTGAGATTTCATATTGTACGTGCCTAATTGATTATGAGAGGTAGGCCTAACTAGGTTCAACAATAATGACTCTACAGATTAGCTCATTACCAGCAATGTAATTTAGAATGTTACATTTGCCAAAACAGATAAAGAGTGTTATGTAAGTCCCGAGATCTTTGAATTTTAAGATAAGGCGCTAAAAAATTCTACGATATGACCGCAATCCGTAATCATTAATATTTCCTTACGTAACGCCCTTGCTGCATCACTCTGCATGTAAATGTTAAACAAAAAGTAATGAAGGAAATTTTACTTACAGGAGTTCTAACATATTCATGTGCCTGATCTGGCATGTTTTCTTTCTTGCAAGCCTTTTTTTTTTTTTTTTTTTTGGCAATGTAAAATTGAGGAAAACAGCACAATTACAATATACATTGTTCAGTCAGTATACAAAGCAACATATATGGCTGTATAGCATTTTGCATGTAATTTTGACACATTTATCCAACTTCATACTGAAAATTATAATTCCACTTGTATATTTGCATTGCATTTGCATTAAAAAATTAAGAAGACATGGAAAACATTAAAAAAGTATACATACATTCAAAATATCAACTTATATTTCAGTACAGTACAATCAATGAAATCTACTATAAACTTATCTACAATAAAAATCCATCTGAAAACAACATTTATTACAAAAATAATTAAAATCAGTCAATAATTACTCTGAACACAAATAAATAAAAAAAAAGTGCTTCATGCATGTGTCTTCCTCATTATCTGCAAAACTGATACAGTGGACTAATCATAAGTAGCACGGGTATATTTGTGGCAATTGCCAAAAATACATTTGCATGGGTCAAAATGATCGATTTTTCTTTTATGCCAAAAATCAAGATCATGTTCCATTAAGATATTTTGTAAATTTTCTACTGTAAATATATCAAAACTCAATTTTTGATTAGTAATATTCATTGCTAAGAACATAATTTGGACAACTTTAAAGGCGATTTTCTCAATATTTAGTTTTTTTTGCACCCTCAGATTCCAGATTTGCAAATAGTTGTGTCTCAGCCAAATATTGTCCTGTCCTAACAAACCATACGTCAATGGAAAGTTTATCTATTCAGCTTTCAGATGGTGTATTTATCTCAATTTCCAAAAGATGTCCCTTACGACTGGTTTTGTGGTCCAGGGTCACATATAAGTCATTTAAGACCACAGGATGTTTGCAAGGGGTGGAATCTAACGGTCCAATTCACCCAAGTCCCTTTAGCTGACTTGATAAGTGTCTAGTTCATGTCTCAGAATCTGAAAATTTGGACGGTCCTCTGGCTCTGTTCTCCAGCAAGATCGCATAATGTCATAAATGACCTTTGGACATTTAGATGGCGAAGGCATTCTATAGTTCTCTTCTGTGACGAGATGAATTACTTCAGTATTATTAAGACCTATAAAAGAAAGTACAAGGCTTACTTGGACAAATTCAAATTATAATGCCTAAGATGACATGGTGAACTATAAATATTTATAATCATTTATACAGTATAAAATAGTTTAGTAATTAAATATTTATCATGTATAAATTATAAATAGTATATAAATTAGAAAAATTCAGTCACAAAATGAAAAGCAATACAACAATTCGCATCTTGAAACTGACCTGGATAAGGTGTCGCACCATATGTGACAATCTCATAAAGAAGAATTCCAAATGACCAGACATCAGATTTGCTTGAGTATTGGCCATGACTGATAGCCTCCGGCGCAGTCCATTTAAATGGTATTTTCTTTTCATCACATATATAAACAGGTTCCTAGACATAGAAAATTAAGGTTGAACCACTGATGTCACATGGACTGTTTTAACAATGTCCTTACTAACTTTCTGGGCCTTTAACATGATAGTTGGAATCCATCAAAAATATTTTAATTTGTCTTCTAAAGATAATCAAAGGTCTTATGGGTTTGAAACGACATGAGAATTTTTATTTTTGTTTGAAAAAGATATGAGGGTGAGAAAATGATGACAGAATTAAACATTTTTGGGTGAACTATCCCTTTATTGTTTTTATTATATATATATGTGTATTGTGTTATAAAATAACACAATATCAACTTATTTACTGAACTGTTGTATAAAATCACCTTTAAGCTCCTGATAGATTGGGACAAAATCAGCATGTGATATCGTTTGATATGTGATATGTATAAATACGAGACAAAACATATACAGGGTCATTTTTTTTGCACCAATATCTTGAATTTTAGGGCATAACTGCATTTATAGAGTTGTTGCTTTTCATCATATTTGTCAACAGTCAACTATACTAAGATGACGTACAGGTCTGGGGGCGGGGCCAGCACGTTAACTGTGTACATTTTTTTTAATCGCGTTATAACTAACTTAACTAATTAAGTTAACATGCTAAACTGACAGCCCTAATTTTTATGCTGTATAGCACACAAAAAAACAGCACATCATTTTAGCTCACCTTAATGACTCGAGCTAGGCCAAAATCAGCAATTTTGCAGACATTTCCCTCTCCGACTAGAACATTTCTTGCTGCAAGGTCTCTATGAATACTGTTATTTTCTTCTAAATATACCATCCCATCTGCCACTTGAGTTGCCATGTCGATCAAGGATTCCATGTCCAGTGCCTTACCCTCTGGTTCTGAGTGATAGAGGTGATATAAAAAGGAGATGAAGTTAAGAAGCGAGGGAGAAAGTGAGACAGCAAAATTACACACACAAGAAAAAAATATTAATTGCTAAGAATGACACATTCCCTAAGATGCAAGACTTCATCAGTCATACATATCAGGGACAGTGACTGACTTCTGAGGAAATTAAGCAGGTCTCCTTTCTCTATTAGTTCGGTGATGATGTAGAATGGGGGGGAGGAAGTGCAGACGGCAAAGAGAGAAATCAGGTTCTTGTGACGCAAACGCTTCAAGATCTGCACCTCCAACTGGAATTCCTTATGCTCGAGAGCATCTGTGTAATAAATAGATAGACCAGTTATTTAATATTACACAGATTAAAAAATATATATGTATTGTTCATTTTATTATTTCCAAAAAATATATTTGATATTTATTAGAGAAAGCTTTTAAGCAAAATGTAATTTCTTGTTTTAAACAAACTTTTGCTAGATTTATGCTTAAAACAAGAAAAACTTTGTATGCTTAAAACTAGAAACTGAAAATTTTAGATTTATATAGACAAACAAGACAAAGTTGTGTTGCAGTACTGCATTAATTCATCTCATGATGAAAACGTACCTGTAAGAACTTTATCGCAAGATGCGAAATATGTACCAATAAGTACATAACACTGCAGTTTCCTACAGAAATTAACACTAGAGGCGGTAAAACAGCAAGTACTTGTAATCGTTTTCGTACACAGTTATGATTACAGCTCCATATGTTTCACTTTCCAGATGTACCAAGTGCTCGGTAGCTCAGCCGGCACGGAATTGGACTTAGGATGCGGGATTCTTGGGTAAAAATCCGGTGAAAATCATGACTCACAATGAAAGAGCTAAAAGATGAGAGATTGAAAAACAAGCTAAAATGGGATGCTTGCGATTGTGTTTTAACATCACATATGCTTTTGTTCATACTGTTGGGTTTAGGTGTAGTCCATTTGGTATTTGTTGAGTTATAGCGCCACTCCACGGATATTTCAAGTCAGAACAACGTGACATAAAATGTAAAATATGTACATTCATCTGTTCCGGGGGAAAAAACAAACACTCTTTTGTCACGAAACGCACACTGTAATATGTATTTCACGTTTTTTGCGAAAAAGTTCCCACAGGTACGTTTTCATCATGAGATCAGATTGAATATTCCAGTCAGGATTTTGAATTGCCATTACAAATGCCTTTTTTCTGCTTGAGGTATTCAGTTGTAGATTTACTAGTGTAATGTTTAGGATCACTGGCTATCTGCATGACCTACATGGTGTTCAGCCTCAGCACACAAATACTTCAGCAGCCACCTGTAATGTGTGCAATTTACAGTCCAAAATTGTGGGTTGTAACTAGTATTACTAGTATAAAAGATATTCATGTCCTGAGGCTACAAAGCAGGTGTTTGCCTTTAAAAGGACAACGTTATTTTGCTTGTTTTTTGCCCAGTGTCACATTACTCATTTACATCCAAAAATTGCCAATCCATGTCATGCTTGTCCAGTTCCTCCCCTGAAGGAAATTCCAGAACACGGTAAGTGGCAAAAGTAAGATTGCCAACAGACCCTGGGATTCTGTCTGGAGTATATCTTTTTTTTTGTCTGTTCTATTTCCTGACAAAGATTTATGATAGTCAGTCTTAGTAATCTTTACTAACTTCTGATGTGCTGCATTAAAGGATTATTTCACTTCAAGAACAAAAATTTCCTGATTATTTACTCACCCCTATGTCATCCAAGATATCCAAGTCTTTCTTTCATCAGTCGAAAAGAAATTAAGGTTTTTGAGGAAAACGTCCCAGGATTTTACTCCATATAGTGGACTTCAATGGTGGCCAATGGGTTGAAGGTCCAAACTGAAGTTTCAGTGCAGCTTCAAAGGGCTCTAATCGATCCCAGTCGAGGGATAAGTTTTTTCTAGCAAAACGATATGTCATTTTCTAAAAATTAAAATGTATATACCTTCTAACCACAAATGCTTATCTCGCACTAGCTCGACTTCATGCATTACGTAATCATGTACGCATGATGCAGGCGGAAGTACCAACCCAGTGTTTACAAAGCAAACACACAAAGAAAATCAAACGTCCTTTACAAAAAAAGGTAAAACAATGGTGTTGGACGATTTTGAAGTTGGAGGAGAAAATGAGATGGGGTTTTTTGTCCTACCCTACCTTTCTAAACTGGAGTACAAAGACGAAGAACTAACCATGCATGACTGCTCCAACATGATTACGTAACGTGTAAAGTTGCAGACACACATCACAGAGCTAGTAAAAGATGAGCATCTTTTTTTTTTAAAGAAAATGACTGATCGTTTCACTAGACAAGACTCTTATTCCTCAGCTGGGATCGTGAAGAACCCTTTGAAGCTGCTTTGAAACTGCAATTTGGACCTTCAGCCATTTGATCCCTACTGAAGTCAACTACATGGAGAAAAATACTGGAATGTTTTCCTCAAAAACCAAAAAGAAAGAAATACATGAACATCTTGGATGACATGAGGGTGAGTAAACTATCAGAAAATTTTTATTCTGGAAGTGAACTAATCGTTTAAACTGTGTTGTCAGGTACATCAATGCATCAACAGACTTGTCCTTAAAAATAGGTCAAAGCCACCATTTTTCCAGTAAACAGTCAGTGGTGAATGAAAGTTTGTCACATTTATACCGCTAAATCTTAGATGATTTTGTTGTGCATTTTAACTTTCAGCTCTGCTCTCTGGTGCCTCTAGCTGTAAGCTCACCATTGTTTTTGAGGATTTTAATAGCCACCTTAGTCTGATCTTTCCACTTGCCGCTGTAAACTTGAGCAAAGTGGCCAGAGCCAAGCTGCTTCTCAAGAGTAAACTGTTCTTTAGGCAGCTCCCATTCATCGACTGTGGAGTGTGACAGATCCCCCAATGTAGGCTTTTTCTACAGAAACATGAGTCAGTGGTGTCAGGAAGGAAGTTACAAACACATTTTGCTTTATGAGAGCTATCCTCACATATTGACAAGTTTAGATACTTTTCAGTAAGAAATCAGCATGTGTTTGGCGAAGTACAGTGAAAAAATGTGTCTTAATGTTGATAAAGTTGATAAAATGAAGTTGAAATTCTTATAAGAATGATGAAACTCTTTCAAGCACTTCCTCATTTGACAAAACTGAAAGAGACCAGAAGAATGAGGGAGATATACTATAAAAGTATGCAGAGGAGGGGAAAATTAGCAAAAAGGCAAATAGAAAGAGAGTCTTACCCGAACGCAGGGTCGCCTAAGTAGGTCCGAAGTGGAGAGTGGGTAAGACTGATAATATTTAATTAGCTCTAATACACTGGCAAACTGAGGAGATGGATCCACATGGTACTGACCACTAGTATGGAAGATCTTGAAGTGCTTTGCTTTGCCGTGTGAATTCACTATAAGAGACAAGATTCAGTCTGAAATTGTACCTTTAGGGATTTCAATATAACAAACTCCCTAATGGCTGTCAACAAATGGAAAACACACAAACACACACCTGAAAGTGCGTAGCCCATGCTGTCAGACTCACTGATTCGCACCAGAAAGGATCCATCATCATTTGCTCTTGACATTAGGTGACTCATTGCCTCAACACGGCTTATCTCTCCAAAAAACCACCTAAAAGAAAGGAAACAAACATCTGGGTCATATAATTTTCTTCGGGGTAACAGCACATGTATTTAATAATGAGTCATTAATTTGTGATCCTCCACTTTTTAATTCACATTTATTTAATGCGGTGAAAAATTAGGAAACAAATCAAGCTTCAAAAATACTAAGAGCATAAGATTCAAAAATACTATAAGAGCTTCAAATACATCATAAAAGTATAAAAAAGGTATACCACTTTTTGTGTGGTGATGTGTGAATGAATTATTCCTTTGAATCAGATTTGTTAAAAAAAACATTCTCAAAATGAATAGTTGATTAATCAATCCGATCTGTTTCTTTCGTTCAACTCTGTGTCAGTTCACTTAGATGGTTGTTCACACAAAGCGTGATAACTACAATGAGAACTATAAATATAACTATAAATCATTCTAAATCTGTCAGTAGGGAAGTCTACACCACAGCTATAATGATAAGAGCACAGAAGAATGATTGATTTCTGTTGCCAGAACTTTTTTACTAGGGCCTCAATAAAATATTATTGATAAATCCTTATGTGTCAGTAGGATTGGCGTATATTGATCTGAGAATGATTTTCTCTGATAATATTTCAGCAGACAAGTCATAAAATCATAAAGTCATAAAATAAAATCTGAATTTGCAATGTTAGATATGTAAATGAATCACTCTTTTGATCAAATTGTTTAAACAGGCAAAATGTTTGGAAATTGTTCGCTAAACAAAATAAGTGCTGGAAGAGGTGGATATATAGCTACCATCCATTATAGGATCTACAAGGTAACAAAACTTGCAAATGTCGTCTATTGTTTGTCAATGCCAAAGCAGCTCTTTATTGCACATGCAGCTTGTAAATGTCAGGTAACGATGATTTATAACCAAAACGGTATTAAAAAAAGGATCAAACAGTATCAAAATATTGGCCTGTAGCCCAGTACTGATGAAAGGCTAAAAACGATGTGTAATTAGTAATTAATAATAATTACATAATGTATATGACTATACATTATACATCCCCTTCATGCCAGGATCCTGGTTATCCTGTAGAGGTTAAGTTTTTGATAACCGGCTGGATGTACATTATCCCGTACCTATTGTCTTGAGTTGCACCTGGGTTAGTGTGAACTGGCCTTAATATGTTCACAGCTCACTGGAGGGGGACATTATAAGAGAATAACAAATATATATTGGTCTATTCTTTAGCCAAAACTACAGAAGACTTGGTATAGTGTGCATAAACCAATGTTTTATGTTTTAGTGGGCCTACAATTGCATACTTTTGAACCTTAAAAGCTTTGGTCTGTATTTTGAAACAATGCTGTCTTGAAACTATTTTTTTTTTGTGATCCACAGAGCAAAAAAAAAAAAAAAAACCTATCCTTTTAAATGGTCTGCATGTGACACTGGGTACAAAAGTCAAATTTTTACTAGTAACAATTCCATTCAGAGAGCTCTTTAATTCAATTTTTACTAGTAAGAATTTAATTTACAGAGCTCTCTAATTCAATTGTTACATGTAAGAACTGAAACAGAGGGCTCTCTTAATCAATTACAGAGCTCTGCCATTAAATATATATTTAATGTGTTTTTTTACTAGTAACAATTAAATTATAGAGCTCTGTAATTGCATGCTTACCAGTAAGAATTAGAATTATTCTCTAATTAGAATTCTTACTAGTAAAAACTGATTTAGAGAACTCTTTAATTGTAATTGTTACTAGTAAAAAATAAATTGTAGAATAAATGAATTAAGATTAAAGATAGATTAGATAGATTAAATTAAAAAAGAATGGAACGCAATAGTATGGCAAGCCGTTTTAGCTTAAAATACTTCCAGCGTTATCGTAATTGCAAATAATTCTGTACGTAATTACAATTCAGTTAGAGAGCTCTATAATTCAGTTTTTACTAATAGGAATTGAATTAGAGAGCTCTCTAACTGGAATTTTTTCTACCAAACTAATTCTAACTACTGGTAAAAATTAAATCATAGAGCCCTCTAAAAATTAATGGAAGGTAATGAAGACATATGACTACTAAAAGTTTATTTGTAGAGCTCTCTCATTGGAATTGTTACTAGTAAGAATTTATTTATTTATTTTTTTTTTACATTTTCTTTCTAATCATAATTGCTACAAGTAAAATTTGATAATTGAATAAAATAAATTAAATACTTCTCTAAATGTAATTTGTACTAGTAAGAACTGAATTGTACAGCTCTGTAATTAAATTCTTACTAGAAAATGCAAACGCCGAGTAACGCTGGAAAGATTTTGTGCTAAATCGGCTTGCCATACGCACCAGAGTATGCGATGGATAACCAAGAGGATTTAAACCACAGTCTTGAGTGAGCTAAATGCTTATTTCATATAGCCTACAACAATAGTGACTCTGAAACGTAAATTCAACGTTAACGTGAATTAACGTTACTGCTGGGAAGCTAATTTAGAGACTGAACCTTGCAGATGTTTTGGAATCTACCGGCTCTAGACACTAGGAAAGTGATAAGCGAACTTGCTGACTACTTTTCAGAAGTAGCTTTGACACTTACGGTTGAGACTCTAGGGAGTCCGCACGCGCCAGATAATTGAACGGTACAAAACCGGTGATCACACGTAAGCCGTAAGAGTCGGTTTTCTTTGCAGTCCACCATTCACCGGAACTGTCGAGAACCTCTAAAATTTCTTCAGCTTTGAACGATAACTCCTGGTCGTCGCGTGCCGCAAAGTCCCATAAAGCCTTATAAAGGACAGCATTGTCTTTCCGAGGTGGCGGCATAGGCACTCCCACCTTGATGTAACGGTCAGAAGCCGCATTATCGACCCCATCGCCCTTACTGTCACTGTCAGGTTTTTCTCCATCGGTCGTTGGGGGTCCGTATATTCTGTCCCATAATGACTTGAGACATGGACAAGCTTTCCTCAAACATTCCCCCATTAGATGTCCCCGAGAGACACCGGCTAACGGATTCCCATATGAGACTATTGGTTTGGGGAACTGATATTAAAGTAAAACCTTCCGCATTCGAACCACGCCTGTGGACGACAATGACACAAGTTCATTGGGCTAAACAGGCATACTTTATTATTTGAGGTTAATTGTTTACAGACTAGCAGCATGCTTGTGTAACATAATGAAGTTCGTTTCCTTGTTACACTTGCACCGGGTTACATCGGCAAAACAAAAGTTAAAGAAACTGCAGAAACATATATACTGAAAAAATACTTTATTTACAAGAGTTATCTTCGTGTATAATTCATTGGAAGACAGTTGGCTTCTGACATGGATGTGATTTCTACGAAACCGATTATGTGGACACCTACCCAGGTAGTTTTGTCATATATGGCTCCTGTGTTAAATACAGTGTAAGTTTCAAGATTACGTACCTGGTCGAAAACAGTTATTTGTGCAGCCTGCCTTCACATAGGCTAAAGACACTCAACAGTTATAACTTAAAATGGCCATAGTTTTCACCATATCAACACCTGTCCGTACTCAGGTGAATCTTTTGTAAACATAAACTCTGACCTGAAAAACATCTGACCAAAAAATCTCCTCTTCCTTTTCCTACAGAAACTGAATGGGCCAGATCAACTCTAGCGCAAAATACACTAAGTGCAGACGTATATTATGACAGTAAATAACAGTGCTTGACATCTTGATCCACTCATGATCAAGAATTGCTACAGATAATCTGGCCCTGTCAGATTAAGGAGATGCATGTTTCTCTCCTACACTCTCACTGAATCTTCATCCCCTTTAAAATCCTTTAACAAGCATTTATTATTGCACATAACTTAATTCATATAAGCAATCCAAAAGAAAGTCTGTCGTATGTGCACTTTTGTCCATGCAAATCTTCATTCTCCTTTCTGTCCCACAGGATCTTCAGTCCACCTCTTCTACACCTCAATGGTTTTGAAGTAGATCCTAGAGTAGATATTTTCCAGCTGACTGTGAAGGGCATGAAACGACGGCCGTTTGGAAGCCTCCGCATGCCAGCATTCCATCATAATGCGGTAGATGTTTGGGGGGCAGCGATTTGGACACGGTAACCTGTACCCCGAAGACAGGATCTCCAATACCTCCTTATTAGTCTTCCCTGTGGGACACAAATTGTGGCACATTGGAAATAGACACATTGGGGTCTTTTTTAATAAATGAATGCTTGTATTCAGCTAGGATGCATTAAATTCATAAATAAGAAATATTTTTTGCACAGCATATTAGAATGAGTTCTGAAGGATAACGTGATACTGAAGACTGGAGTAATGATGCTGAAAGTTCAATTTTGCCATCACAGGAATAAATGATTTTTTAAAATACCATAAAATAGAAAACATACCATCATATGGCATCTTTCCACGTGACATCATTTCATACAGCAGTACTCCAAAAGACCAGACATCAGATTTGACTGAGAAACGCTGGTAGAGAGCAGCTTCTGGAGCCGTCCACCGTACAGGAATCTTGGTGTTTCTACTAGCGGTATACACACTATCCTAAACATAAACACACAATTATGTAACAAGCCAGTGGTTCTCAACTCCAGTCCTCAGGGTCCACTGCTCTGCACATTTTGTATGTTTCTGAATCTGACACACTCAGTTCAGTTCATGGATCTTTCTCCTAATGAGCTGATGATCTGAATCAGGTGTGTTAAATGAGGGAGACATACAAAATGTGCAGAGCAGTGGGCCCTGAGGACTGGAGATGAGAACCACTGTGATAAGCATCATTTTAATTGCAGATTTCCAGGGGCTTCTTATTACCTTGATGATACGAGCCAGACCAAAGTCAGCCACTTTACACACCAGGTCTTCACCAACCAGGATGTTTCGAGCTGCAAGGTCTCTGTGGACAATGTGTCGATCTTCCAGATATGCCATTCCTTCTGCGATCTGACCAGCCATGTAGATCAGGTGAGCAGAGGTCAACACCTGGCCCTCTGGTGCTATGAAAAGAAATGAGAAAAAAGAGGTTAGATGAAAAGGTGAGAAGTTTCTTAAAGGGAACCTTGGGTATTGAGACTTGTATGTCTCTTACTAAAATATGTAGTCGAAAACCCATGAAAGATTTACGCTATTTAAAAAACCCACGTTTTTATACATATTTTGGACTACGGGGGGCGCCATTATTTCGATGACATCAAATGGTTGCATTTGGTGAGCTACTGGCACTACCTCTTGCTATTTTTACCACAACACAACTCAGAAAATAAAATACTGATCCGATGCCACATTGTGCGGCTTTTGGTTGCAATTTTCAGTTGAAGGGCAACAAGAGAAGAAATGTAAGTCTTTACTGCTTTTCCTAGTGACTGGAAGAGGAAAAAAGAATGGCAAGATGCCTGTGGATGAAACCTTCCTAAAGACCAGGAACTTTGTTCTCTCAACTTTAGCCCTGATGCCTTTGAGGCTTTTAGTAGACCACAGCTACTGAAAGAGCTTACAAATGGCAGAGACAAAAAAGGCTAGATGCCATCCTGGCAGGATGTAAACATGTCGACGCTTGTCATGACGCCGCAGCCACTGAAGGAGTTAGTTACCACAGATTTCACTCGATATCCAGGGGCATTTAGACACCCTGTGGGGAATTTTGATGGTACGTATATCCATGTATATCCATTGTCACCTGTAAGCTCTTTCAGTAGCTGTGGTCTTCGTAGTTGTGTCATGGGAAAAATAGCAACAGGTAGCGCCAGTAGCTCATACCAGTAGTGCAACCATTTCACATCATTGAAATAATGGCACCCCCTATAGTACAAAATATATATAAAATGATGTGGATTTTTAAAATAATGTAATTCTTTCATGGGCTTTCTACTACATATTTTAGTTGGTTCATCAATTTCCATTATATTAACCCATTCAAGTCTTAGGCCGCGTGTCCACCAAAACGTTTTTCCCCACGGCTGGCATATTTTTTCAATTGTTCTCAAAAGGAGTGCCATGTTTTTTAAAACGCCAGGGGCGTGCTGAGCACTAAGCGTCTTTTTTGCGCTAAGCATTTGGGCATTTTTACTTGGCGCCAGGAGTTGAAGAATGTTCAACTTTGAGTAAAACACTGTGCTCATCACTGTCACTTTCTAGTCAGCCAGCCAATCACAGTGGAGGAAGGGCCGGACTAATACTGATCAACCGTCACACCATGCTTGTATTACGACTGAACAACAATGGAGAAGTTAATACTGCTTCTCTCCACGTACACTACCGTTCAAAAGTTTGGGGTCAGTACATTTTTATTGTTTCTTTTTTTTTTTAAGAAATTAATACTTTTATTCACCAAGGATGTATTAAGTTAATAATTAAAAGTTTATTAAAAGTTAATAAAAAATAATTTACATTGTTATAAAATATTTATATTTTGAATAAACACTGTACTTTTTAAACTTGTTATTCATGAAAGAATCCTGAAAAAAAAAATTACAGGTTCCAAAAAATATTTGGCAGCACAACTGTTGATATTATCCAACATTGATCATTCTAATAATAAATCTGCATATTAGAATGATTTCTGAAGGATCATGTGACACTTAAGACTGGAGTAACAGCTGATAAAAATTCAGGTTTTCATCACAGGAATAAATTCTATTTTAAAGTATGTTAAAATAAAAAACATTATTTTATATTGTAAAAACATTTTGCAATATTACTGTTTTTTTTTCTATATTTTTAATCAAATAAATACAGCCTTGATGAGCATAAGAGACTTCTTTAAAGACTATTACAAGTCTTACTGACCCCAAACTTTTGAACGGTAGTGTATATATGTTTTTAACCGGTAGGAATTGCCGGACTACCATAATATTGTTATGAAAAATAATGCTTGGAGAAACATTTCATTAGCGATGCGTCTGGATTTTTTTTTTAAGATTTGTTTTTTGCCTTTATTAGGATAGGACAGATCATAGCTGATAGGAAGTGAAGTCCGAGAGAGAAAAGGGGGCGGGATCGGGAAAGGTTCTCTAACCGGGATTAATGCCGGGGGTTTCCTTTAAAAGTGTCCAAATGTCAAATGTCTGAGATCAAACTAAAAATGTTGGCTTCAAAGTATCATTTAAATCTGAAAATAAGCAAATCTAAATTGAAATCTGGAAAGTGGAAAAAAGTTTTTTAAAGTAAAAGAAAAAGTGAGTAAAAGGTTATTACTAATAAAATAATGAGACTGTTCATGTGATTATTTGTACAGATTGTCAGATGTTCTTGCTTCCACTGAAGCTCAAGATCTTTGGATCATCTCAAAACATACTGGAGAACACGATGACCTGAATTATGGATTTCACACAGCTTCGGTCGTTAAAGCAGAAGGGGAAGGTAACAATTTTCAATTCAACTTTTCAGTCAAACCATTGTGCTCAAAATATAATTTCAGTTCAAGAAGTGATGCATTAATTCACTAAAAAGAAAATTGAAAATGAAACCCTTTTTATGTGCTGGAGTGGGAAACAACTTGGTGTATAAGGTTATAAACCCTTTTGTGTTTGATGACTTTTGTACTTTTGAACTGTTACGGTAAAACACTGAAGTCACATAAAGCGATAAATCGTCGGTGTGGACGTGATTGTCTGATAAGAGGAAAAATGCAACGTGTGAAATGCTCAGTGGTCTATACAGTAATCTTGTGCAATAGTATATAATGCACATGCAGTGTACAAGCAATTAGTTAACAAGGACACAGGGTTCAATGACACTTACAAGAAATGTACAAGTCCAGTGACACTTACATGAAAGATACGATTTAAGACTTCCTTTGGTCATAAGCTCAGTGACAATGTAGACCGGCTCCCCACGTGTGCAGAGAGCCAACAGCTCAATCAGTTTAGGATGGTGTAGTTTTTTCAGTGCGTGGACCTCCTTCACAAACTCGTCCAGTTTTGTGTCCTCTGCAGGGAAGAAAAAGAGAATAACAGTTTGAAGATGAAAACACAATAAGAATCACCTTTATCCGTTGATATTTTTATCAAAAAAACATGCGTAAAGCATTGTTTGACTTTGCATGCATGTAAACCTATTGTAGGGGACTTCCAAAATAATATTAGGAACTTTAAAAATGTCATAATAAAAAAAAAAAAAAACATGTCTGTTTTAGTGCTGTCAAATGATTTCTTGTAAGTGTCATTGAAGTGTCATCCAAAATAAAAGTTTTTGTTGTACTGTTGTAATGTATATGTGAGTACTGTCTATTTATTTTGTATATGTAAATAAACAAACACATGCATTTTTATATTTAAGAAGAATGTTATGTTAATATATCACAAATATTTATATATAATATCGAGTAGATGAATATAAATGTATACATGTAAATACATGTGAATATTTAAAAAAAATATATGTACCGTATATGTGTATATTTATATAGACATAATATATATACACAGTATGCACAAATATATTATGTAAACAAAAACTTTTATTTTGGATGTGATTCATCGCAATGAATTGTTTGACAGCACTAGTCTGTTTTCTAAAAATGTAAATTTTTTAGGACTTCCCTATATCCTCAATCTGACTTTCAGTCTTTTGTAATATCCCTCCACAAAAGCCAGTTCCTTAACAGCGGTAACCTCCAGGACGTGAGATCATTTTTGGTAGTAAACACAACAGCACAAACATCAGTGTTAAAGACTGATATAATGAATTCTGATGTTTTCTGGCTTGTCTTCAAAACTTCAAAACATTCAATCTTGTGTGATGTCACACCTTGTTTGAGCATCTTGACGGCCACTTTCTGTTTATTTGTGATCCAGACAGCTTCCCAGACTTCACCAAAATGGCCTTCCCCCAGCTTCTTGAGTAGCTTAAACTCCTCCCTCGGCCGCTCCCATGGCTCCATGTCAAACAACTCCCTCTGCACATGGACACAACAGGTTACACAAGATCTTTTCCAAGAATCTCTCACTTATATCACGTGTTGCTTTAAGCACAGCGTACGGTAATGATCATAAAACCAGAGAAGCTGGAGAGTGATTATATTTTGTTAACAGCATAAACATGAGGCAGGCGAGAAGAAACGAGAGAAGGAATGAAGGCAATTTGCATTTCTAGGAAAGTTTACACAAGTTTGTTTTTGGTGTGTTTAGAAGGGAAAACAGGCTTTGAAATTTCTGAATAGTATAATTTATTATTTAAATAAATTGCACTACATTACATTAATATGTAACTACATGATTAAAATCTAGGACCAGTAACTGACAATCAAAGACTTAATATCTTTTACACTTCATATCTTTTACACAGTGAAACTGATAGTGAACATGATTTTGACAAAGATGACATGTCACTGGATCTACATCCTTGTTGCTTCTGGAACAACATTCAACCATCCAGATTTTAGGATTATGGCTTTATAAACATTCTTATTTTTTACAGGTAACAAAGTCCATTTACTGCTCAACTGTAACATATTTAGAGAACAGTTTAGCATGTACATATATTATTAAAGAAAATAAATGGCAGCATCTGATAAGTTCTTATAGCACAAAATTAAAACATTATGAAAATTACTACAGTGCAAGAAGACCATAGTATAGTAGTATACTACACAGTATACTATGTAGTATAGTGTAATAACACTTTCAAAATCTATTTCAGATTTTTACATCAACAATGTAATCATTATTTTATTTATTAAAGCCAAGTATGAATCTCATCAAGTTAGTGTAGTTACAATGTAACTATTTTTGAAGTCTTATTTTGACATAACAAAATGGTTATATCTTAGTCTGTGAGTTGTTTACTCACTTTTTTAAATTAGTCTGCACGTTAACGCCATTATATTGTTCATTCACACTGATTCGTGAATGCGGATTGATTTGTACACTTTTAATGTTATATTTTGTAATATTCGCATTATTTTATTTTTGTACTACGATTTTTTTTTCTCGTCCAATATTTTGAGGAGACACTGCCTCCCTTGCCTCCTCGGAGATTATAGTAATTAATAAATTAAATCATGGAGCAGATCTTACTCCATCTTACCCTACCTGTACTATTTCACTTTGTTTGCATTCTGTTATTTATTAGAAATATCCATTATATTACAGTTGAGGTCAAAAGTTTACATACACCTTGCAGAATCTGCAAAATGTTAATTATTTTACTAAAATAAGAGGGATCATACAAGTGCATGTTATTTTTTATTTAGTACTGACCTGAATAAGATATTTCACATAAAAGGCATTTACATATAATCCACAAGAGAAAATCACAGTTGAAATTATAAAAACGATCCCGTTCAAAAGTTTACATACACTTGATTCTTAATACTGTGTTGTTACCTGAATGATCCACAGCTGTGCTTTTTTGTTTAGTGACAGTTGTTCATGAGTCCCTTGTTTGTCCTGAACAGTTAAACTGCTGTTCTTCAGAAAAATCCTTCAGGTCCCACAAATTCTTTGGTTTTTCAGCATTATTGTGTATTTGAACCCTTTCCAACAATGACTGTATGATTTTGAGATCCGTCTTTTCACACTGAGGACAACTGAGGAACTCATATGCAGCTATTACAGAAGGGTAAAATGCTCACTGATGCTCCAGAAAGAACAACAATGCATTAAGAGCCAGGGGTGAAAACTTTTGGGATTTGAAGATCAGGGTAAATTCTACTTATTTTGTCTTGTGGGAAACATGCAAGTATCTTTAGTAGCTTCTGAAGGGCAGTATGAAAAGAAAAAAATAAGTTTTTTTATTCACAATAAGAAAATGTACACATCTTTATTATTTTCAAAAGTTTTCACCCCCCAGCCCTTAATGCATCGTTTTTTTCCTTCTAAAGCATCAGTGAGCATTTGAACCTTCTGTAATAGTTGCATATGAGTCCCTCAGTTGTCCTCAGTGTGAAAAGATGGATCTCAAAATCATTCAGGTACACAGTATTAAAAAGCAAGCGTATTCAACTATTACTTTCTCTTGTGGACTATATGTAAACGTCTTTTATGTGAAATATCTTTTTCAGCTCAGCACTAAATAAAAATAACATGCATTTTGTATGATCCCTCTTATTTTGGTAAGATAATTAACATTTTGCAGATTCCGCAAGGTGTATGTAAAGACCTAAGCTGTATATTATAATATGTATTATATTATAATACATCAAAACAAAAACAATAAAGCATGCTGATCCAGGAATATGCATTCTTGGTAAATTCAGTATGAAATGACCAAAAGACCTTTCACTGAAATAACAATAAAACATAAACAATAAAACGTAATCAAGTATTCATATCAAGTGCAAAAATCTGAAAGATGATAACATGAAATGCACAGAGTAAAAGGTGCAAAAGGTTGCTGTGCTATCCTTTTAGGAAGCAAGTGAGTGAATGGGCTTGTGTTAGTGTCTCTCAGTGGAGCTGTGTGTCCACACGCTCTGTTTTTCTGCCTTAGTGTCGTCCCTAAAAAAGGAGGAGAGAAGAGCGGACGATCACCATGAGGCCAAGACAGAGGGCAAGAAAAAAAAAATGAAGCAACTCTTGTAACGCATTTCTGTAAAGAGCGGCTGATTAAGACGAAGGGGATTAGAAAGAAAACCGCTGCAGGCCGAATGGTGCCATCGCCGAAGGCCACTTCTCCAAAAATAGACCGCTTCTCTATATCGCTAATTGGATCGTAATGCAGAACTGATACTCATGAAATGGACGCCTATTTATGAAGATTAGTTTCATGAAGACAAAAAAGTTAGGTTTAAAATCAAGATGTCACTCTTAGGTGTGTATGTGTGTGTGTTAAATAATAAGAGTGTCATACTTGCTGTTCACATGGCTGCTCTAGGGGGCATCCCAGACTTCTGGAGTTGTGCTGGTAGTACTTGATGAGCTCATCCAGAGTGCTAAAAGAGACCTTGTCCGATATAAAGTAAGCACCAATCGCTGAGCGATGAATACGGAAATGGAAGACGCTATTTTCACTTCTGGCTGTGAAGGAGAGTAGAAAATTTTCCAATATTAATATTTTTGGAAATTTATTTTTAGGACTTTTTAACCCTGATTTTTTTGTTGAGATCAACTGCTTATTTGGTTCCAGGAGCACCAATTATAAAATGTAATATGATAAAAATACATTTCTTAAATTATCTTCAAATTATTTTAAAATAAACCAAGTAAGCAGATATCACTCAATCTGAATTATTTCAGTTTTATAACAAAGTAGATATGCACTTTAAGAAATATGACTGAAAATGGTTTTCTTAATAATCGTTACATATATTAATATTTTATATCTGAGACCCTTTAATATAAGTAATATAAGATTTTTAGTAGGGGACTTGAATGTTATCAAATTAAGCATGCTGTGTATGATCAATTTGGTAAGATTAGCAAAATTTATTGAATGGTTTTGGGGTTTTCCAGACCTTTAAAAAAATATTATGCGGTTAAAAAAATACCCGCAGAAAAACGCTTAGTCAGTTAGTCAGAAGACCAATATGGTGTTACAAGCTGTGGGTTAGAAAGAGAAAAAGGGAGAGAGAGAGCGAGATGCTGGCCTGAAAGGATGGAGGATAAGCCGAGAGTGGATATCTTAGACAGAAAATAATAAGATTGATGATGTGGAGGCTACGTTGTCATGCAGATCAGAGAGAAAATAGGAGATGAGAGAGAGAAGATGAAAATGGAGATGATGTATGAAAGAAAGACAAGGGAATACGGACAGGAAGTACTGAAGGTCTCCAGGCATTCAAATGAAAGGGAGTATGAGAGAGGGAGACTGTGTCTCAGAGAGAAGAAATAATGGAACGAACCTGAGATAGTATATTCATCGCTGTGGCTTTCACTGATCCTCACTAGGAAGGAGCCAGTTTTGTTCTGTGAGCTCAGAAGCAGCTTCTCTGCCTTTTGTCTGTTTATATTCCCATAATACCATCTGTAAAACGGATGCACATAACACAGCTCAGTGAATGAATGAATGAATGAATACTTCATCATAACCGGTCAAGACCATGACCAGATCATATTTTACCTGCAAAATCCAAAGTAAAAAATTCAAAGAATAAAACTCCCATCTTCAGTGTCACACGATCCTTCAGAAATCATTCTAATATCAGTGTTGAAACTGTTGTGCTGCCTAATATTTTTTGGAACCTGTCAAAATAGAAGTCTTTACTATCATTTTTTTGCATTTAACACAGCCTTGCTGAATAAAAGTATCAATTTCTTAAAAAAAAAGAAAGAAAGAAAAAAATTACTGACCCTATACTTTTAAACAGTAGTGCATATTGTAATACAAAATTACAAAAAATTACAAAATTTCTGTTTTGCATAAACTGTAAACTGTTCTTTTTAAATTTCAGTCATCAAAGAATCCTGAAACAAATATCACAGATCCCAAAAAACACCAAGCAGCAAAACTGTTTCCAACAATGATTATAAATCAGCATATTAGAATGATTTCTGAAGGATCATGTGACACTAAAGACTGGAATAATGATGCTGAAAATTCAGCTTTGTGTCACAGGAATAAATTATATTTTAAAATCTATTAAAATAGAAAACTGTTATTTTAAATTGCAATCATATTTTACAAAATTACAGTTTTTTTTCTGCAAATAGATACAGCCTTGATGAGCATAAGAAACTTCTTAAATCTTACTGATCACAAACTTTTGAATGGCAGTAAATAAATAAATAAATAAATGTGTGCGTGTGTGTATTATAATTTGCGTAAATAATATTTTATATAATATATATATGTATATATATATAATAGAATTTTTATTGCAGAAATATGTAAAAATTGTCATTTTCAAAGTATATTTACATATATTTATATATACATAAAACCATTAGAAATGTGCATGTGTGATCTGAATCTCTATTTTTCTAAAATATAAATATTTCCATGTTGATAGATAAATTCACACAGCACTGTCTACCACACGTACAATTCTGAACTAACAGGTTTGAACTATCAGCTAAAATATTAATAATATAATTATTAATAATGTACGTTTAATACTGTAATTAGTCTTTTTTTTACATTAGAGTAATTGGATTGCATTACTAAGTAGTACAACGCATTGCATTGTAACTATTTAGTGACACATTCTTATTGCTTGTCCCATTACGTCAGCTAACAATGTGAGTAATATGAGTACTGTAGTGTAAAATGCTTGAAATTCCTATATCTGCCCTTTTTTTTCTGATTTCATACCAGTACCATTTTATAAAGACAAATATACCAAGATATTTCACATGAAATATGGTATAATAAAAAACGCCTCCAAAAAATTGTGTAGAAACGCAAATTAGCCATACACCAAGAAAATATTAAGCCGATTTGCGTAATAAACTCTGCTTTTAGAATCTACTGTTCACTTATTACGATGTTTCAATTAATACTTTTATTCGCTCCTATTTATTTCAGTGCGAGAAAGAAACACCTCATATTTTGCCCACATTAACCACGTTCAGCTTCTCACAGTAAACACAGTGGCGTCATGCAAAGTGTTGCCATGTTAAATATGGGTGCGGCAGGTGCACATGCTTGTTTAGCACAATCCCATGGTGCTTCAGTTTCACTGAAACTCCGGCAGGTGACAGGTGCAGCAGAGGCCGAACATACACTACTCTGACATAACAACCCCGTTACCTATCAACACTATTTAGGAGGTCTTTATAACAAGGACAATTGGCTGACCCCGATACAGCAACCAAACAGAAGTAAATGATAGCGCAAATAAAAGACAACCACGCACAGCCCATTGTTCACATGGACAATGATAAATCCCATTGTGAATTAAATGAGACAGTGCAGGTATATGGACTTTTCTTGGTTGAGCTCATATATAACCAAAACTAGGCACACTGCTACTGTAATTTCAAAATGGTAGCTCAGGTTTTGACCTATTGACCTTATTGTTAAAGTGTGAATTATAAAATGGTATTCAGGATCTATTAAAAAAAAAACATTTTCAGTGTCTGCAAAATTATGAAATCTCATTTCCTTTGAGGTTTATCTCATGCAATCTTTGGGTCTACTATTTAATTGACTTCAATGAACACTAAAGGTTTTGGAGATGTTTTAAAGATAATTATATAATGAAGCAGATTGAAACCTTTTGTTGCTATTTTTGTATAAGACATACCAATTTTTTGTTTGGACTTAAGGCTTAAGCGTTTATTAGTTGGTTCTGACTCCCTCAGAAACGCCATATTTACATAATGAAAATCTAAAATGCAACGTGTTGTGTTAGTCCAGTATGAAAACAATAAACGTCAATGGAAAGTTTAACCATTGTACAAAAACAAATGAAAGTATGTACTGTAGACGTCAAGCTATTCATTCATACAGTGTGCACTTGACTATTACAGAGTGATCATATTCCATAAAATATAATGGATATTCTAATTAAGAATACATATATCACTAGAATCAAAAGAAGTATTAATCGGGACTTACCTATACTTAGCGAATTCATCCTGTACCAGGGCCACATAATTAGCAGGGACCAGTCCGGACTCCAGGGACCCCGTCAGCTTCTTGGCAAATACATAATCTCCCCTCTTTTCTATGACAGACAGTTTGTCCCCTTCTTTCACCGTCAGCTCTTCCTCACTGCGGGCTACAAAGTCGAAGAGAGCCGCGTACAACTGCGGCGGCTTCTTCTTAGGAGCCGGGACCCGGATATCACCTGAAACCGTGCGGATCTCGGCCGGACGAGCGATGTCCGGATAGTGAAATTCGGGCCATATGCAGTCCCATAACCTCTTCAGGCATGGCATACAGCTGCGACAACACTTCTCCATCCCAGCCGTCGCTTTCTACGGACTCCAGGGTAGCCAGAATATTCGGCAGCTGTCCACCAAGCGAAACGGTTGAAATTGAAAACAAAAGAGGTGTGTGGGTCCCTCACCGATGGTGACCGACCGTCCGTAGCAATTCTGTACCGGGATCCCCTTTGTTGAGCTAACGCGCTGGCCGCGATCATAGCGGAGGATCAGGTGAAACCGGTTCTGTTTCGGGATGGATCACAGAGGTATGCGGAAAAGACATGTTGGATAGTTCAAAGAGACATTAAGACGATGAGAGGATGCTGTGGTTAAAGTACCCTGAAGAACATCCTCTTTTCATCTAAATCTAGCCTCTACTCGTCCATGACGTCCCTCTTCTCTCCTAATGACCGGTGCAGTGCGCCGCAGCATTTGGTGCCTCTATCCGCTCCGGAGCAAAACGCTTCGCAGTGTGTAAACTTGGCTGCGACCGAGCCGTTTCTCCTGTAGTGCGATCATCTGTTCACTAGGCAAGCGCACACTTGGAGCTGGAAACCATTATCGGGTTATTTTTAGATACGTCTCTAATAAAAAAAAATCGCCTCCGCAAATATTTGCATTTATTAAAATTGACGCTTATTTGCGTGCATAATCACATTAATAAGCAGTTGGGAAATAATGCTACTCTGTTAGTTTTAAACACATATGCACACGTTTATTATTATATACGACGGGGACTTCCAGGTACAAGTAGCCCTATTATTTTAATTTAATGTGGTAATTAGTCACTAAACCTGTGGTGTACCGCATATATCGGCGGCTGCTCATGAACTGTGTCGTCATACGTTGCTGTTTGCATTGCGGTATAATATTATTTTGGGCCGTTTACCTGTCTAATGAGGTCTCTTTTTCATTATTTTGCGTGTTATTTTTCACAGAACTTCTAGCCCGGCTACAAATACCATTACAAACCATCAATTTATAACCATTAAACCCTTAAAAATGGTATCCTGTAGTGTGTTTTGGAACATATTCCATTAGGATTTAGTGGTTTTAACAAGCCACCACAAGAAGGCAATTACCAACAGAGACCAATAGCCACCATTACAGTTTCCAATAAAACCAGTACAATTCCCATTATAACCAGTAAAACCATTACACATTCTGTGATGGTTTCTATTGTTTTGTGTTTTTTTTTAGCAGGGAGGTTTCTGTCATTTAGAAAACATAGTTGGCTATAGCTAAATCACTGACTAAATTTATTTTGCAGTCACATAATATGCAAAGAAGGAGATTCTAGAATAGACATCTGTTCTAAAAACGTTAATGTGACAGGAAAGCAGCTCTACTGGCACAAAAAAAAAGTGTTTATTTACGCGAATATCCAACGTTTCAGCGAGTGTACGAGTAAATGTTTCCCGCGTCCGTGATTGCTGTGTAAATATAATTAGATCGAATCTTATCTGAGTGTCATTAAAACGTCTTTGTAAAGTAAACACACTGTAAAATTTACACCTAACTGCGACTTCTATGCGCACAGTTCAAGTCAAAAGTTTACATACACCTTGCAGAAAATAGCAAAATGTTATTTTACTAAAATAAGAGGGAACATACAAAATGTATGTTGTTTTTGTATTTAATATTGATCTGAATAAGATATTTAACATAAAAGACGTATAGTCCACAAGAGAAAATAATAGTTGAATTTATGAAAATGACCCCGTTCAAAAGTTTGCATATGCTTGATTCTTAATACTGAGTTGTTACCTGAATGATCCACAGCTGTTTTTTGCTTAGTAATTGTTGTTCATGAGTCCCTTGTTTATCCAGAACAGTTAAACTGCCTGCTGTTCTTCAGAAAAAAATCCTTCAGGTCCCACAAATTCTTTGGTTTTTCAGGATTTTTGTGCATTTGAACCCTTTCCAACAATGACTGTATGATTTTGAGAGCCATCTTTTCACACTAAGGACAACTGAGTGAGTCACAATTTACCCTGATCTTCAAATTCCAAAAGTTTTCACCCGCTGGCTCTTATGCAGTTTTTTTTTTTCTTTCTGGAGCATCAGTGAGCGTTTGAGCCTTCTGTAATAGTTGCATATGAGTCCCTCAGTTGCCCTTTGTATGATTTTGAGATCCATCTTTTCACACTGTCATTGTTGGAAAGGGTTTAAATACACAAAATGCTGAAAAACCAAGAATTTGTGGGACCTAAAGGATATTTCTGAAGAACAGCGGGCAGATTAACTGTTCAGGACAAACAAGGTACTCATGAACAACTGTCACTAAACAAAAAAGCACAGCTGTGGATCATTCAGGTAATAACACAGTATTAAGAATCAAGTGTATGTAAACTTTCAAACTTTTCAACTATTATTTTCTCTTGTGGACTGTATGTAAATGTCTTTTAGGTGAAATACCTTATTCAGGTCAGTACTAAATAAAAAATAACACAGACTTTGTAAGATCCCTCTTATTTTGGCAAAATAAATAACATTTAGCAGATTCTGCAAGTTTTATGTAAACTTTTGAATTCAGCGGTATATAACTGGCTTAAAACTGTGGGCTATAATGCTATGTTATAATGCGAGGAAAATATTATAGTTTATAATATGCCAGTGCTTAATCCTATCGCTGGATTTCTGAACCTGTGGCCACACAAGCATTAAAGTAAGCTATAATATGACCTAAATGATTTAAAATAATCTACAAAACAACTTAAATACTAACAATCAAGATGCCCAAATAAACTGACTAGGCATGTTCATTTCGGTTATTTTTCCGAACCGACAGCCGACGCTTGTTAACCGATTATTAACCGTTAACCGACAAGATTATTTTAAATTAGCATTTAATTATTTTAGAAAGGATAAGTGTCTGTGCCCCGTTAAAATACCAACATTTGTTTTCCGGGATTAATTTACATGCGCAAAAAAGCAGCAAACAACAAAACATGAGGATTCACATGGACACGTCGCATCACCTGCAGCGTTTCTGCGAATGGAGAAAAACATCATAAAGCTAGGCTATATATATATATATATATATATATATATAATGAATGAATAGGCCTATAAGATAAATATTTTTACTTAATAAAACAAACAAACAAAAAAGTGCAACAAGTAGCTAGTATGCAGAGATTTGGTTCATTTTTGTGCTGCGCGAAAGGAAGACGGCTGAAAGCGGCATCCTATTTTTCTTTATTTTACAAACAGCAAACGGGTCGGGTAGAAGGAAAAAATCAAGTGATTGCGCCGGCGCCGCACGCGCACACACAATCAGCCAAACATATGGGAAAAAAAAATAAAAATAAAAAAATCACACTGCTTAATCGTTATCAACGTACTGCAGTGATATTATGCCAAACATTTTTTTATGTGGATATTGTAATGCGAGAAGTACAAAACCAGGTGTACATAATAAATAATATTTTAGCATTTAAATACATCTTGAATACGGAGACATTTGGATTTGCGTCGTATGAGAGACCCAATGTTAGTTTCAGTTTCGCTTTAGCCTAAATGGTTTCGTTTTGGCTTGTCGCCTAGCTTCTTATATTTTTCATTCTTGTTCTTTTCTAAATACTGTTAAATTGAAAAGATTTTTGTGGAGTGAGGGGAACTAAAATAGCCTAGCCTATGTTTCTAGTGTATTGTAAATATTTCGCGTGGACACCAGGTCTTTCTGAATGTAATAATAAAATGCGACTTAACGTTATAGGCCTACGCGATTTATCTTTTTTCTCTCAAAAATGCAATTTCATTTTATTTTAACCATCCAGAAAACGTTTTAAAATATTTTGATGACTGAATTACTGAAAAAAAAAAACTTTTAAACCGTTTAACTTATTGTATTAATCGGTCAAAATTCTTTCTGTCGGTTAACCGGTTAAAATGAGCATCCCTATAACTGACATCTAAGCACTAGAGGAAAAAGCTTTGCATTGGAATACTGTCATGGGCGATGGGGGATCAAAGAGGTTGAGAACTACTGATTAAGTTCTTTTATGAAGCCGTTTTCATCAGGAAGACCAATGTAAGCGGTTTCAGGTTTTATTTAGTTAGCAAAACCCAACCCACACAAGCACAGGCAAATACATTAATGCTGATTCAAAATATTTTTTTCCTCAGGAGGAAGAAAAGAAATACAGCTGCCGGGTTTGATATATAGCACACCGTTTTATTAGTATATTTAGCTTTGTGACGTACAGCTTGGGAGAAAAAAAAAAGTCACAATGTTAGTGACATTTTAGCAGTGACATCCCACTGGAGAAAGCTTCATGTCAAATCATTGGTTTTCATTAATGAAAGTGATATGTTAGGAGCCGCCCATGCTGTTTGCATTAAACAACAAAAATTGATTTTTTTCATTTTCATTCAATCTTTCAGTTTCTTCACATATGTATGTATCAACACTTTTCTAAAGAATTAAAATATTTAGCCACATGTACTGAAAAAGTATTCACTGTTATATATATAACACAATAAATATAAAAAAAATTTCTTTCGTATATATTATGGTATTAAAGTGGGAAATGGGTTTGCCGACAGGACTTCTTTTTTACTATAAAACAGCAATCATTTACCTGAGGTTTTCACTCTGCTGTTCTTGTACTCTAATACTTGATGTGCACCCGACGAAGGGTGTAATAATGGCTTTTAATCATTAAGGAACAGACGGCCATGTTATCCCTAACGGATTCATTTACAACAAGCCTTCTTTATTTTGCGTATCTGGGGTTAGTGATGGGGGGGTCTAACAGACAAAACACCATCTTGTACTGTAAATGCACGGAAAAATGCTGCAAGTCCCATTTCCCTTCACTATAAAGGAATTCAATTAAGCAGTGCCTGAAAACAAGAAGGAAAAGCGTTTGAATTCAAAAAATGAGAACAACAAAGAAAGAGAATCTCAAAAATCTGTACATGTAAACATCACACTTCCACTGAGTCCAAAATGAGAAGGAAAGAGACAGTTTCACATTGGTATTAGGTACATATCAAAACCAGAGTCTGCGTCAGCGGCTCTTAAAACAGGAGAAAAAAATCAAGAGAAAACCGAGACGGGATGGTACAGATCCGAAGCACCAACAAATCATAAAAGAGACTAAAACGGGGAACCACACGAACTTGAATGCAGCTGTACACCACCGTGGTAGAAAAATAAAAGTCAAGTTGTTTTTTTTTATCTTTCATTTCTTTTTTTTGTCTCAGAACTATACATCTGATCAATCCAGAGCTTTTTTTTTTTAAAGTTGTGTAGTTTAGCAGCAACCATAACCAGCGTCACACCTGAATGCAAAGCCTGAACCCGTATCAGACCGTTTGTTTGTGTGTTTGTGTTTGACAGGTGGCCTGTTTAGTATAATAATCACAGTAGATTGCGGTGCTGATTGAACAAAAAAGACACCTTGAAGGGACTCCGAGGTACTGACAGCAAATACAGAGAAGCTGAAGAGGTTTCTAATACAATAAAGGGACATATATATATATGACAATCAGTTCAATTAAGCCCCTTTAAAGGCACGGCACAGTAACTAATCAGAAAACCAAACATGTTTCCCAAACATCTCGGTCGTACAGTACAGAGATAACAGTTCTTTGGGGTTTGTGGGAATCAGGCGTCAGGCTTTGGACGTAACTAACTCTTTAAAGCCTGTGCGGCGCAAGATTGATTTTGCCCTCGGTGTGCGTCTATCTGCAATCCGATGTGACTGTGGTTTGGCTGGCTGCTTGGCATGTTGACATCCTAGTTTGGAATGTTATAGGCATACAGGACGAACGTCACATGTGATGTCGGTACAAAACGGTTCTGAAAAGACCACTTGCGATACAAAAAGAATTACAAAATAATAGTAATCGAGATAATTATAATAAAAATAGGAATCGGATAAAAAGGTTTTCGACAGCGGGCCACAAGGAGTCCTCAGCGGCTGGCGTGAGAACTCGGATCTGAGAGTGAGAGATGCTCTGATTATGGCTAAAATTACCCCTCTCACTCTCCCGGGAACACACGGCGCTGTACGACGGCACACGGAACACAGAGCATGGAAACAAAACTGTGAACTAGTTACACCTTTTTCAAGATTGTCGTTTGCCTCGTTTTACAGTTTGTTTTTCAGTAGCTGTCCTTGAGCGAACTGGAGAGAAGAAACAACTTGTGAGCAGATGAATGCGTCGCTTTTTTCGGCTGTTTTCCACAGGGATGCGGTTAGCGGTTCCATCTCCATCGTACGGTTTTAGGATCCACAGAAGAGCTCAGTAGCGCGTGAGGGTGGAGTAATAATCAGCAGCGTTTGACGGCAGTGGGACCCATATTTCAGACCTCAACGAGAGAAAGACAGATGACCGAGACAGCAGCTGAAATTCCTCTATTATCTGACCTCTCAACATCTGTGTCTACCGTGGATGACGAGGAAAAGAAAAGACAGAAACAGCAACAGACAACAGAGAAAAGTAGGAGAGAGGACGTTTGTATCAAAAATGTTTTTGCTCAAAATCGACAAGCTTGAATATGCAGGTCAAACGTTTTTGTCAGAAACATGTCTAGGGTAAATTTTATTCCAAAAATCTAAAGAGTAAAATCAGAAATTGTATTTTGTGAAAGTGAAATTTTCACTAAACATTTTTGCGTGAAAAAAAGAAAGGAAAAAAACAAACAGATTCTCATTATCAAATTATTCAATATATATAATTTATTCTGGTATACAGAAATTATAAAGATTTAAATTTCTTTGTGGTATTTGTACTTCCTTTTAATTGGTCTTTTTTTTTAATTCACTACAGTATTTTTACTGTAATTCTGTAATGTAATATAGAAAATATTGTTTAGAATTAAAATGATAAATGATAGAATTTCTAATAAACTTTTTTTAATAATGTTTTTTAAAATGTTCCGATTACAAAATAAACAAAAAACCAAACAAAAAGAGTTAAATTAATGAAAGTACTGTTTAGAATTGAAATTATAAATGCTAGAATTACTAATAAACATTTTTAATAATGTTTTTTTAAAATGTTCCGATTACAAAATAAACAAAAACAAAACAAAAAGAGTTAAATTAATGAAAATAATGTTTATAACTGAAATCATAAATGACAGAATTTCTAATGAGCTTAATGATTTTTGTAATGTTCCAATTACAAAAAAAATAAACAAAAAATTTACATAAAAACGTTTATAACTGAAATTATAAATGGCAGAATTTCTAATGAACTTAACGATTTTTATAATGTTCCAACTGCCCCAAAAAAACAAAAACAAAACAAAAAATTAAAATTAATGAAAATAATGTTTATAACTGAAATTATAAATGACAGAATTTCTAACGAGCTTAACGATTTTTTGTAATCTTCCAATTACAAAAAACAAAAAAGTTAGATTAATAAAAAATAATGTTTATAACAGAAATTATAAATGACAGAATATCTAATGAACTGAATGATTTTTGTAATGTTCCAATTAGGAAAACAAAACAAAACAAAAAACAAAAAAACAACTAAAAATTTACATTAATAAAATTAATGTTTACAACAGAAATTATAAATGACAGAATTTCTAATGAACTTAATGATTTTTGTAATGTTCCAATTACAAAAAAATAAATAAATAAATAAAAAAATAAACAAAATTTAAATAAATAAAAATGTTTATAATTAAAATTATAAGTGACAGAATTTCTAATGAGCTTAACGATTTTTTTGTAATGTTCCAATTACAAAAAAAACATTAAAAAAAGTTACATTAATAAAAAATTACGTTTATAATAGAAATCATAAATTACAATTTCTAACAAACTTAATGATTTTTGTAATGTTCCAATTACAGAAAAAAACAAAACTAAAAATGTACATAAAAATGTTTATAATTAAAATGATAAATGACAGAATTTCTAATGAACTTAATGATTTTTATGTTCCAACTGCAAAAAAACAAAAAACAAAAGTTAAATTAATGAAAATGTAATTGAACTAAATTTCTAATGAACTTAACGATTTTTGTAATTTTTGCAATTACAAAGAACATCAAAACAAAAAAATAATGTTTATTATTTAAATTATAAATGACAGAATTTCTAATGAACTTAATGATTTTTATAATGTTCCAATTACCAAAAAAAAAAAAGTGGACAAATGTGCTTAATTAAAATAATAATCACAATGCAAAAATCTTAATGGTTCTAATCAGAATTCACTTTCTTCATGCAAAATACAATTTCTTATTTTATTTATTTCGGGCAAAACTAATATTTGAAATCTTTTTCAACATATAATATTTAACTATTCACGCATCTCCCCTAATTTCCTTATTTAGTTCTCTCCTGAAATAAAGCAAAAGAAATAGCAAAGACGGTCAGAGATGAGAGGTCAATCAGAGCAACGTTAAACAATTTTGCATATGTTTTCACTTCTATAGCAACATTCTAATCGACAACTCAACATTGAAATTGGAGGCTGGACTGTGAAGGCCTACACCATAAATATAATACATCAACAAATCATTCCTTCTATATGTCCGCTGTTGTGTTTTGAGCAGGCGTGTCAAAATTGCACACAAATATGTTTTACGAGGGCAGTGTAGTCTGTGGTCACACTCGCTCATCATCATGGCTTTCAATCATAAGTAGGTCCCGGTCATGTGATTATGTATGTAATGATTCTGAAGGCTCCTCAGCGGGGGATCACGGTCGCCCTCTCTCTGTATTAGTCTGTCTCCTTTAGGGCCAGAAATGCGTTTGATTATCTTCTGCATTGCGATATTCTTTCTCCATCCCCCACTAGCAGTGCAAAACAGAGCCGCCGAGCTCCTCAATCACAGATTAGCACTGCCTCTGTGTGCAAATGGAGCAAATTACAGTGACATTACTGTCAGTTAGTCCCTAAACAAATCTACCTCGCTAACTACACATTTTTAAACCTCTCCTGGTAAATATTCAGTTCACTAAAGACCCTTTAAATGCGTCTGTTCGCGTCGTACGCGTGTTCGTGTATGTGCGCGCCAAGCTCTTGTGCCAAAGACGATTTGATCCCAGTTGATCTCGAGATTTAAGCACACACCGCGCTTTTAGAACAAATCAAACAAAAGCAAACACAAGCAGCCCTCAGTATTAAATCAAACACTCTCGACCAGAATGCAAAACGGCAGTTTCTTTTGGATTTGGCTTCCGTTTCGGTCTTTTTTTTGCCTTGTGTGTTTGCTTGTTTTTGTTTTTTTTTTTTTCGCCTTGAGGTGCTCTGGTTGTGTTTGGGAGGCTTGAGGTTTCAGGTCTGTGGCGTTACGTTGGAGTCCATAGCAGCAGAGTGGATTAATGGCCATTAAGAAAAGTCAACAGATAAAAGACTAACAAGCTTCCATTCCGGATCCTTCCTCTCCATCTCCGTCCAAAGCAGAATAATAAGGTGGAGGAGGAGAGAGGACGTACACGTGGAAGGACACATAGAGAAGAGGAGAACAGAGGGTGACCCGTACAGTGGAAACAAAGAGAATTGGCATCTGTGAGGCCGAAGCGAAAGGTCCATTCCCAAAACAAGTCCGGCGTGTTTTTGCGATCAATACCTTGAAACGGATCGGAATATATACAACACATTTGGAGGAGGTGGAAAAGAAAATCCGCACTTCAATTACAGAAACAAATTCCCTCCCACTCTCTGCCTTCGATGCCCAAATCAGTGGACTGTGAAGTCGAGGACGGACAGGTGATAATTTTCTTCTCCCACACACAGAGAGGGGAACGCTGGGAGAGAGAAAGAGAGAGAGCGGGACAGACAGGCTGAGGTATTTCCAGGTGAGCTTCCACCACCTGCGTATCTATATGCATAAATTAATGATTCAGAGGTCAGAACGAATGGAAAAGTGCTTCAGGACACAGCGAGTGCTTATTTACAGCAAATACAAAGGTCTCTTAGTTTTCTTCTTGCTCTTTTTATCTTCTCTCTTTCCATTACGCCTCTAAATCAAAAGTGTCTTCATTTAGTTAGTGCCGTCTGGAGGATCGGCGTGCCGTAATTCCTCCTTTGAAGTAGCTAAAAACAAAGAAAATCAGAAATCGATGGCTCTCAGCGGGAAAACGAATGGCGCTTAAGCAGAGGGAGGCCGTGGAGAAGGCATGAAATGCAGGAGGACGCATCGAAACAGTCCGCTTCGGTGCTGCAGTGTCCTTCAGAGACTCATCTCCACATTCGTCCTCTTCATCTCGCGGCCGTTCTCAAAGTGATATGAAAGCAAAAGCTTGATGAAGCTGTTTTCTCTCTCTTCTAACATCTTTAAGAGCTAGATGGTTTTCCGTGGTGACTGGAAAACCGATGAGAATGATGATGATGATCATGTGAGGGACACAGTCAGTGTGTAGTCAGAGAGAGTGTTGAAATCGGTTCAGTTCTGTTGTAGTATTAGGTTCTCCAGCTCATCTGCCGACCGTAGCAGGAAGGCCGCAGACTCGCGGTATCCTGCGATCAGCTGACGCACTGCCGCCACTTCTGTATGGCTGAGCTGAGCCGAGGCTCCGCCTCCTCCTCCGTTCCTGCCGAGACTACTGGAGCTTGACGAGGATGAATTTGAGGCCAGAGACTTCATACTGAGATCAGTAGGACCTGAATGGAGAGAATAAAAATATAATTACTATTAGTCAACTAACCGCTAGTCGATGAGAAGAGACTTGGTTGACTAAAATTTTATTAGTTGCTTAGTCGCAGAAAAAAATTCTGTGACCGACAGATCGTTAACGGCTGGTCTGTGTGGTAATCGGGAAGGACACTCAAATGCTCACCTATCATTCATTGACCTCAAATATGGCTTTTCATCTGAAAGATGTTTGTGGTAGCAACTTTACATGGCTGCTCAATCTAATTTAAACTAGAATAATGTGCGCTATTGAAGCGTCTGTGTGGAGTGTGGAAGCTAAACAGTAGCGCGCTTACTGCATGACAGATGAAGGTGCCGGTGTGGTCACTTGCTCTTAAAATACTCTGTCATTTTTGGTCATACAGATAAGAGTAATACATCTTTTGAATCTGTAAAGACTTTACGTTTTTTTTTTTGTGTGTGCATTCACAATAACAACGAAACGTTGCGCTTTTGTAAAACAATTAAATCAAACCAACCAAACTTGAGTGCAAAACCTTGAAACTCTGTGTATACTTGCCTTACAGAAATAAAAAATATAGAGTGAAATGTCTACTTTCAAATGAAAAAATTCAAATAGAAAACAAATATTCTCAGATTATGTAATCTGTATGAAACGTGCGTACAGGCGGATCACTACTGCAGCGACGACGAGACAAAGTGGCTGACCTTATCTCTTAACCCGAAAACAAAGAAAGCACTAATTTATCAATAAATTATGAAAACATTAATGCAGTCTCCTTGCTGTTTTTCCCAGATGCATTCGTAATTATTACATCTGCCAGTGCACTGTGGCAAGCTTTTTTTGCGTGACCTTCCTGGTCAAACTCTCCTCCGGATTCACAAATGCTTTGTAAACATCAGATTTGATAGTTAAATGTATATGTTAATAAATTACAATCATTTGTAAATAGGGCATGTGTACGCACTCATTTCACAATTAGCATAATCCCCACCTATGAATAACAACTACGCACATTTTAAAATTAATTTGTGATTTACTATATTAAAAAGTTCTCTGTATATGAAATAAGTCCAATGAGTGCTGAACAATTAATCAAAGCTTGCAATCTGTGATCGCGTACAGTTGCTTTTTTGTGCGCGCTGTTTTACCGGTTTCACTTTCACTTTCGAAATCTATCACATTTAGCAAGAAGGGGAGAGGAAGGATAGGGGGGCACTGCCCACCTTGGCGTGACACCTGTCCTGCTTGACATAGACGCAAAGTAATCAGTTTAACGGGTTTACATGGCAGAATTTTTATTTTGTTCGGTTTATAGAAAGGTTTATCCCACCCCTCTCAAACAGATTACAATTTCATTTGCTTTAAGCATTTTTATTCCGATTGAGGCGTTTATATGGAGCATTTTCATTCAGATTGGACTTTTAAACCGATTACAATGCTCCATGTAAACGCACCTATTGTAAGGTAACTTTGGTTGTATCCTCAGTTCTTTCACAGCTAAGGCAATTGTGTGAGTAAGCATCAAGTTCAAACTTCAGTTAGGATGCTGCCAGCTTCTTCTCTCACCGTTGGTCTGGGCAGTAGCTGTTGTCAGTGACACGGGGTGTTGCATGGTTGCACACAGTCCGCCATAACCACGGTAGCTATAGTTGAGGCCTCCATTGATGTATAGCTGGTCCTGGGAGTAGGCTGAGGCAGCAAGGGAGTACGCAGAGTGGGTCAGTGAGACTGGCTCACGAGAGACTGCCTTATCCAGAGATAACGGCTCATCCTGAGAGAGAAAGAGATTAATATATCAGGCTGCCTTGGATTTAAAATAAACAGAGACAAAATGACACACCAAGACATACATCATATATATATAACATAGATAAATCATATATATATATATATATATATATATATGTATATATAAAAAGAAAGAAGGCAGCCATTGTGATTTCGAGAGAATCCCCCATTTATATGCAGATGTCACTCCTGAAACTTGAAGCCACATTGGTCCTCTTAGCAGCATCAAAAACAACTTCTATTCAAATTCGGAATGGACTATATATAGACAAGAAAGCGCACAAAGAAAGCTCGCTTAATCACTTAAAAAGCCCTCACTCATTTCAGTTTATCACAATCTCAAAAAATTCTGCTTTAATCAGCGACTATCTCTACACAGAACAATTAATCTCTTATTTACATTGCGTCTACACTTTGTTATAATGGATTCACGAGTTTCCAGAACGCAGGACTGAATTTGGCTAGTGGATTCTAACACACAAAACGCCTCTGACTGGCCATTGCGTTCCAGAAATCAACAGATATGTCTGTTATTGGCTACAATGTTCAACACTTAAGGGTCCCATCTAAGGGTCACGACCCAGGGTTTGAAAAAAACGGACTTATTCCATGCTACTTACGTGTGCCTGGTAGACATCCATGCGCATTCTTTTGGCAGCTTTGCGTGATTCACTCTCACAGGCGGCTGCTAGAATGTTCTCAGCCATGGCTGAGGTCAGGTGGGGTGGTGTGGGTCTAGTCTGCTAATACACACACAGTACATTTAATATATTAACTATTATGGACTCATTTTATGGGTCATGGTAAAAGAACACTTAATTTCTCAGAATTTCATTTTATATGCAAAATGTTATACACTAGCATTACATTTTAAATGCTTTTGAAAGAAGTCTCTTATGCTCACTAAGGCTCCATTTATTCAGTTTCAAAATGCATTTTATTCCTATGATGTAAAGCTGAATTTTCAACATCATTACTCCAGTCTTCAGTGTCACATGATCCTTCAGAAATCATTCTAATATGCTGATTTTGTGTTTAAGAAACATTTTATTATCAGTGTTAAAAGCAGCAGTGTTGTGGTGCTTAATATTTTTGTGGAAACTGATCTTTTTTTTAGGATATTTCAACAAAGTGAAAGTTAAAATTGAAACAGAAATGTTTTGTAAAATTATAAATGTCTTTACTGTCACTGTCAATCAAAGTTATCTGAAAACAATTGTGGACATTTTGTATTGTATAGAAGTATTTAAATCTGTGTTAATAGTTTTGACAGTTTTTAACTTAATTTACGGGAATGTGTCTAATATGAAAGATATAAATTAACAAATTTACAAAAAGAATCTAAATTATGTCATTATTTCTGCTTTGTAGCAAAACTTGTTTTGGACAAATTAAATTCCTTTCTCTGAATTCCCGTTTTACAATGTAATTTACACTTACAGTCATTCAAATTAATTAAAAAAACACAACTCATGAATATTAATTTAATTTCAATTTAATTTTTGCCTGTGTTAGCTTCATCACTAAACAAATCTGTATTTCTCAGTACCTGTACTGTGTTGACCACCAGGGGGCAATATAAGTCACCTAACCATTACAAATGTGTCAGCATGTACCTCCATGCCGTTCTTCTTCATGCGACGACAGGATTTGAGGTAGGTACGAATGCGTTTGCGAGCACGTTCCTGAAACTCTGGGAACTGACGGCTGCAGGATTCAATAATGGCCTGGATCTTCTCTTTAGGCTGTTTAGAGATTGGCACCATACGGTCCAGGTTCTCATCCACAAAAAGACGCACAAACATCTAGAAAAAGAGAGAGAAATGAATTACCTTGACTAAGCATAAAACATGCTCATAAAACATGCACTGAGGAATTCTAGTTTGACTTACAGCTGAAAAGCCATCCAAGACCACATGATTTACAGCTCTTTTTATGGAGTAGAAATCATGAGTTGAATGCTCTTATACTCACATTAAAAGCCTTCAACCTCTCTGGATCCACTCCTTCTACATCATTGATCTTATCGCTATCGTCGTGGTCATCATGGTCATCGTCATCATCGTCAGCCGTCTGAGACCGACCAACAGTCAGATCTTCAGGGCACATCTCAATCTTTATTGAATCATAGCTGCCTGAACTGTATTGAGGAGACTGCAGAAACACACAAAGACACCAAGGTAAGCCTTCTGTCTGCAAGAGCGTATTGACGATCAGAAAAGACTTTCAAAGGAGGACACGGACTAAAAGATGCATCAAAAAGATGATGTCTACCAATAAGGCCATTCATGGCCACCGTTGGCGCTTCGGCTGATGAAAACTACGTCTTCAAGGTCTAACAGTGTTATTCAGACATTCTCAGTACAGAGACTCTTGGGCTGCATTTCAGATTGTGAATCCATTCGTATGAAAGATAGTTTTGCGCTCCTCTTTTCACAAAGACAATGCAATTAAAAAGGAGACGGGAAGCAACAGAGGCTGACCATGGAGAAGAGGAATGAAATGAAAGTTTCTATTCATCTGGGAGCCTTGCTCGGCATATTGTTCAAACCTCTCTGCAACTATCTGAATGAAAAACTCTCCTGTGCCACGCTAGCTAACTGAATGAGGTTTGATTAAGCGCCTCTGCGACTGTGGGTTCAGCTCACATTGTGCGCTCAAAACAAATGCATCTGTTGTGTACAAGGGTGAAGGAGAAGTCTACAGGCAGTACCTGTAGCAAGTTCATTAGATTAGCAAATAAGGATGTTTAAAAGTCAGGTACTTGATATTAAAAAACTGAAATTTTGGTATTGTGACAACTAATTAGCATTCAGTGTCTTTATGATTCTAAATGAATATATGTACCTTGTTATTATAGTCCCTGATGTCTCGGTCAAGGCGTAGCTCTGAGGATTTAGGGTATTTTCTGCGCAGCTCCTCTGCGTGCTCAGGGTTAAAGGTCGCCAGCATGGCGGCAGCACTAGGCAGGGCCTGACTCAGTCTGTCGGTGAGGTTGACTGGTTGCTGGTCCTCTGAGGATGAGGACGAGGAAGTCGTGCTGAAGTCGAGTGGTGCCGCGGTACCGTTTCCGTTGCCGTTAACCTCAGCGTACGAGCCTGATCCGGGTCCCGTCCCTGTACTTTCACTCACACCAGCCGCACCAACTGAGGGAGGAGTCAGTGTGCGAATCCCATTGCCACTCCCACTTTCAGAAGATGAATCATCTGAAAACACAACACATGGCGAAAATTTAGGATTGTTCCAACAGCATACAGCTTGATTATTCTTAAAGGTGCAGCATGTAATTTCTGCATCTTTAGTAAGGGATAGTTAACTTAAAAATGAAAATTACCCCATGATTTACTCACCCTCAAGCCATCCTAGGTGTGAATGACTTTCTTCTTTCAAACAAATACAATCAGAGTTATATTAAAAAATGTCCTGGCTCTTCCAAGCATTATAATAGTAGCGAATGGGTGTTGAGATTCAATAAAGTGCATCTGTCCATGATAAAAAGTACTCCATACAACTCCAAAAGATTAATAAAGCCCTTCTGAAGTGATTTGATGTGTTTGTGTATGAAAGATATCCATATTTAAAACTATATAAACCGTAATCTCTAGCTTCCGCTAACTGCTGTACGCCCGTCCACGATAGAGTGACGTTCCAGCGGATGATGTAAGATGTAGGTGTAGCGTAAACTCCGGTGAGAACATGCTAGTCTTGCGAGAACCAAGTTTTGTTTACAGGAAAGGAAAACCAGCCTCCTCTTGGCTTATACTGAAATCCTCAGTTTGTACTTCCAATTTGCAACTGGTGTTTTGTTCTGCTCTCTCCACTGTCGTTCTGCGTTTGTCAATTCTTACTGGAGCTTATGCTACACCTACGTCAACCGCTGGAACGGTTTAATACGCTACAGAAGGCCTTTATTAACCTCCCGGAGCCGTGTGGAGTATTTTTATGATGGACGGACGCACTTTATTGGACTTCAAAATCTCAACACCCATTCACTGCCATTATAAAGCTTGAAAGAGCCAGGACATGTTTTGATAAAACTCCAATTGTATTCGTCTGAAAAAAAGTCATATATACAAAGGATAGCTTGAGGGTGAGTGAATCATGTGGTAATTTAAATTTTTGGGTGAACTATTCCATAGCACCAAAACATAATGACAATTTCCCAAACAAATTTTCAATAATTTCCCAAACATTCACCCATTCTTGGTAAGAAAGCTGGCAGTTATGACCAAAAAGTTAGTTGAGCTGCTATATGTTTTGGCCCTCAATCAAACAAAACAATGTTGAAAGTGCCACAGAGCAACAGTGCTTAGGAAAATGAACCAATGAATAGTTTACTTATAGTAATACTGGGATAGAAGAAAGTATTATACACCGCTACACAAAAACACAGATGCTACATTTGGGAAAATAAAAATAAAAAATCATCAACCTGAAGGATACTTTTGACTGCGTCTGCAAATGTAAAGCCTATTTGTTGCTGTTTTAGAAGATAACTCTTTTGATGACATTACGTTGCCCACTGTCAAGACTTCTTCCTGTCAGGCTAACAATGTTAGCATGCTAATTTGCTACACTGGAAGCATTCACAGCATTTACGAGTGACAGTCGGCCTGCAACTACATCCTCTACAAAGTCCATTCTACCAGATGGTGTTCAGTACTGTCCAGTTCGAAAAATCCTTCAAGCCCCACATATTCTTTGTTTTTGTTTTTTTTCAGCATTTTAGTGTATTTGAACCCTTTCCAACAATGATTGTATAATGGGGGGGAGGGTGAAAACTTTTGGAATTTGATGATCAGGGTAATTTTAACTTATAAAATAATAATAAGGAAAAAAAAAAAAAAAAATACACATCTCCATTCTGTTCAAAAGTTTTCACCCTCTGACTCTTAATGCATTGTTTTTTCCTTCTGAAGCATCAGTGAGTTGTTGAAGCTTCTGTAATTGTGGCATATGAGTCCCTCATTTGTCCTCAGTGTGAAAAGATGGATTTCAAAATCCTTCAAGACCTGAAGGATTTTTCTGAAGAACAGCAGTTTAACTGTTCAGGACAAACAAGGGACTCATGAACAACTATCACTAAACAAAAAAAAAAACACAGCTGTGGATCATTCAGGTAACAACACAGTATTAAGAATCAAGCGTATGCAAACTTTCGAATGGGGTCATTTTTATAAATTCAATTATTATTTTCTCTTGTGGACTATATGTAAACATCTTTTATGTGAAATGTCTTATTCAGGTCAGTACTAAGTAAACAATAACATGCATTTTGTATGATCCCTCTTATTTTGGTAAAATAACATTTTGCAGATTCTGAAAGGTGTATGTAAATTTTTGACCTCAACAATTTAAACAATTTAAACAATTTTCATTTCGAAATTACTAGTAAACTTTGAGAATACCTACAAAGAAATGGCAAGTAAAATGTTGAAGTGGAACAACTAAAATAGTATTTTGTTGTATTTTTGTTGTAGAGCATGTGTGCATTTTGGGATTGTCTTTTCTGTGAATGATGCTACCTTACGATTTGGTGTGGCATTGTTGCATCAACATCAAATGAACTTTCAACCTCAACTGCATATAAATATAAGCTATAATATATTTATAGCTATTTACAAGTAAGTAATAAAAAAAAAAACAAGATTACCAGAGCAAAAAATAATCTTGGACATACCTCACAAACTAATACAGCAAATCTAAATAAAAAGAACTGTGAAAATAAAACGTACAGTTGTAATGCCTACACACAGCTATAGGGGGAAACAACAGCGAGGACAGAATTGGGGTCAGCGTACAGTGCCAGCAGGAAAAACAGAGACAGAGGGAAGAAAAAGAAAGAGGACAGGATGGATTGGATGTAGAGGAGAGGGCACAGGCTGGTTGGAGAAGGAGGGATGGAGATTGGATGAAAAAAGGGAGGGGGTGATGCGGAGTGAGTTAGGGGACGAGGGCAGCGGGAAGCAGGTCAGAGTCAGGGGCACTGAACATCGATGGAGGAAGGGAGAGAAGGATGGGGGGATGGTGAAATTATCAGTGGAGGACACTGGATGAGAGGATGTGAAAGGGAAGAAGATAAAAGAAAGCTGGGTGTTACCGAAAGGGAGAGGGGCAGAAAGAAAGAGGGATGGAAGAATAAGCCAGAGAGTGGGAGAGAGGCAGAAAAAGAGACATCGAATGTGGGAGCGTGGCAGAGACAGCCGCATATTTATTGGAGTATAAAGAGTATTCATACAGGGAGAGGAAGGCCGGACTAATGCCTGCCAGCTCTGCTAAAAAGCTCTAAAGCGTACGCACACACTCTCACAGTTTTTCTTGCCATTCCCTCCTTCACTGGTCTTTCAGGAAAGGTGTTTGAATGACAGATGAGAGAGCTCCCAGTGTAATGTCCATAAAATGTGTGAGTGTGCACGCGGGCGCAGTGGTGGATGTGTCTCTTATGCGCCGTGATGTGCTGAATACACTATTTGCTTGCCTCTGCTCAGGAAACAGCTACAGCAGTCAGGCTTTTGAAGTGCAGATACTGGGCCGAAGCTGTGCGGTGTTTCTCTCGGTTATGTTTCGACCAGCTTGCAAATGGTTGGTTGGTTACACTGGCACTTAGGTACAATCTTCCTGACGTGTGCACACAGGCTCCAATGTTTATTTTTTCCACGCTTGTCAATGGCGAGAGAATAAAGATGATAATGAATAATTTCTTCGAAATTAATGAATGAACTTCTTCCTCGGCTGGGATCGTTTAGAGCCCTTTGAAGCCACTTTTAAACTGCATTTTAGAAGTTCAAACTCGCAGGTACCCTAGATGTCCACTATATGGAGAGAAATCCTGAAATGTTTTTCTCAAAAAACATAATTTCTTTATGACTGAAGAAATAAAGACATGAATATCTTGGATGACAAGGGGGTGAGTAAATTATCTGTAAATTTTTGTTCTGGAAGTGAACTTTAAAATTATATAATATTTTATATTTATATTTAATATACAATATTTGATAAAAAAAAGTCTCATACAATCACTAAATCTGTATTTATTTAAGTTAAAGTAAAAGTTGTAAAATTGTGAAATATTACTATAATTTAAAATAAAATTTCTATTTTAATGTTGCAAGATGTAATTTATTCCCTAAATACTCATTAATCCAGTCTAGTCTTCAGTGTCATATGATCCTTCAGAAATCAATCTAATATGCTAATTTGTTGCTAAAGAAACATTTCTTATTATTATATATGTTGAAAGCAGTTCCGTTTTTTTTTTTTTTGAAAGAACGAAATATTTTCATTCCTGCTTTATTTTGGATACATCATTTGATGAATTTGACATTTCAAAAGAACAGCATTTATTTGAAATAGAATATATTTTGTAATATTATAAATGTATTTATTATCACTTTTAGATACATTTAATGCATCCTTGTTGAACAAAAGTATTAATTTATCTAAAAAATAAAATAAAATAAAATCTTACTGACCCCCAATTAGGAACAGAAGATTATATGATAAGAAATATTAATACTAAAATGCTATTAATAATATAATTAATTGTGACCATGAACCACAAAACCAGACGCAAGTAGCAAAATGATGGGTCAAAATGATCAATTTTTCTTTTATGCCAAAAAACATTAGGATATTAAGTAAATTTCTTACTGTATATCAAAACTTAATTTTTGATTAGTAATATGCATTGCTAAGAACTTCATTTGGACAACTTTTAAGGTGACTTTGATTTTTTGTACCCTCAAATAGTTGTATCTCGGCCAAATCCTAACAAGTTCTATCCTAACAAACCATAAATCAATGCAAAGCTTATTTGTAAATCATCAAAAAACTGACTAGTTTTGTGGTCCAGAGTCACATATATTAATATATAATATTATGACATTCTATTTATGCAAAGTCTGAATGGTCACATACTTATTTTCATGTTATGAATGATCAAAACATATAAGTTTAGTAATTTATGCAAACAATATATGAAATTAATACATTTCTATTGAAACCCACTAAATTCGGATAATTATCGGTAGTCCAAATATAAAAAACCTGACATCCAATTAAGTAGAAATAGATGAATATAAGAAAAATATTGCTTAAACAACAACTGGCCAGTGTCACTTAAGGCCTTGTCCACACAGAATTAATCTCTGAGATAACTGGACTGATGGGAGCTGCTTTATCATAGTAGTGTAGCATTCAGACCAGCTCAGACAACATACACACAGACCCTTGTGCTGTAGCAAGGCCAGTGGAAGGGAGTCTGATAACCTCCTTAACACGATATGCATCACCAAAAGCAGGTGGCAGCTTCCTGAAGCTCTCCTTTCTCATTTGATGCGAATAATGACAGCCAATAAAACCTCTTAACTGCGTGACAAGCGTGAAATATGATTAGCCCTGGCTCATGTCACTCAACTGGCCCAGGTCCAGTTCACTCCTGCGGAGAGAGTTCCCCTTTTAATCATCCCGAGTAAAAGCCATGCAGACAAGCCGACTGCATCTGAACATCCATCTATCTTGATTTTAGACTCAAATTCTATCCATCCTACAAACACAACAGTTAAAGGTGAGGCTACTTTAGATGCATTCTACTTCTATTCAGTGTTAACTATATTAATACTGTATAAAAATGACTACATCTCTAAGGGAAAAAAAAATCCACAGTGGGTCTATGTTTATTCCCTCAATTACTCTAGCAGGTGTGTGTGTTTGCATGTGACGCACACAGACACACAGAGGGGCACAGGCACAACAGTCGATAGCACCGCTGTGCTTCCTGTCTCAGAATCTCAGTAACGACCAATCAGGCATAATGATCCAGTCTACACAGCAGGGCCTGTGAGGAGTCACCATAACACAAACATTTCATCAAGGGGTGCAGTCCACGCGCTGATTGGCTAAGAGGACAGACGGTGTACTTTTTTGAACCGCCCTACATATATGTACAAGGCATCTAAACAGGGTGGCAGCACGCAGGAGGGAAAGAGAGATGCTTGGCTCTTTTCTTGTGCAGTAATTGACTGTTTTTTTAATTCATGCGGATGACCTCCAATTAGTGGGCTCCTCAGATAAGCCTGAGCCTGTCAGTCAACTCCCCCCACTGCAGTCCAACAGAATCTTATTCACCACACACCTAACACCACACATTTCTTACAGATTCTCCCTCCTTGTCCCTCATTTATTCAGACCAGCACTGGTCGATGGGGGCTTGATCGACAAACCACATGGTTTTCACAGTGTAAAATGCATAGTAAAAGTAAAACAGCTGAGTATAGCACTCAGAACTTAAGTAATATGCCATAAATTAACCAGAATAATATTTAGAATTTAGAATAATAAAAAAAAAAAAAACATCATTTGGTCCCTTTTCAACAATGACTGTATGATTTTGAGATCCATCTTTTCAAACTGAGGTCAAATGAGGGACTCATATGCAACTATTACAGAAGATTCAAATCCTTGATGTTTCAGAAAGAAAGCACAACGCATTAAGTGCCAGGGGGTGAAAACTTTTGGAAGTTAAGGGTAAATTTAACTTATTTTCTGGGAAACATGTAAGTATCTTCTGTAGCCTCTCAAGGGCAGTACTAAATGAAAAAAAATATGATATTTAGGCAAAATAAGAAAAATGTACACATCTCCATTTTGATCAAAAGTTTTCACCCCCGGCTCTTAATGCATGGTTTGTCCTTCTGGAACATCAGTGGGCATTTGAACCTTCTGTAATAGTTGCATACGAGTCCTTCAGTTGTCCTCAGTGTGAAAAGATGGATCTCAAAATAATACAGTCATTGTTGGAAAGGGTTCAAATACACAAAAATGCTGGAAAATCAAAGAATTTGTGGGACCTGAAGGATTTTTCTGAAGAACAGCAGGCAATTTAACTGTTCAGGGCAAGCAAGGGACTCATGAACAATTATCATTAAACAAAAAACACAGGCGTGGATCATTCAGGTAACAACACAGTACACAGTGTACGTAAACTTTTGAACCAGGTCATTTTTGTAAATTCAACTATTATTTTCTTTTGTGGACTATATGTAAACATCTGTTACAGTATGTGATATATCTTATTCAGGTCAGTACTAAATAAACAATAACATATCCCTTTTATTTTGGTAAAATAATTAACATTTTTAATTCTGATTCTGAAAGGGGGATGTAAACTTTTGACCTCAACTGTATGTGTGTATACACACATGCACAGATAAAATATTAACACATATTATACACACAACATTTGGTATATTATTTGGTTTACATGTATTGTTATATATAATATCTAAAGTACAACTGGTGCAAAGGAGGGAAATTCATCCCCTCTTCCACACCATCCCTCCATCTCGACCTCTTTCTCTCACTCCTGCACAATAGAGACCCACCCTGTCTGCTTGCACCACCCCTCCTCTCCTCTCGACTCTTCTTAAGAAAAAAAAAAAACAGGAGCTGGGATACTGGAAGTGAAAGAGAGAGAGCTGACAGTGCGGTCCAGCTGCTCTGAATGTCACAGTGATTCATTGGGGCATTTAGCGTACTGGGGACAGGACAACACTGGAGTGTGTGTGTGTTTAAGAGGGCAAGGGTCTAACAGGCACAAGGGCACTCGCACAAACATGCTGATTGAAACCAGGCTCGTTGAGTTGCTGTCAGGTTGTGAGGATGGTCCACGGACAGTCAATCAATGCTTTACCCATGATTCCCCTGGGGTGTGGGGGCAGAGGCCAGGCGGGAAGAGCAGAGTGCTGCATCAGCCGCCAGCTGCCAACAAACTCATCATAAAATACTTCCTTAACGCGGACGTACACAAAACCACAGATGCACATAACCAATACTCTCCCGCTTTGAGACATCCAGTTTTCATTTATACACACGCACTATGGCTGTGCTCCAAAATTAAGTGAACTGTTTACCAAGACAGCATTTTAAGATTAACATTTTGAGATCCATCTTTTCACACTGAGGACAACTGAGGGACTCATATGCAACTATTACAGAAGGTTCAAACACTCACTGATGCTCCAGAAGGAAAAAACAATGCATTTAGATCCAGGGGGTGAAAACATTTGAACAGAATGAAAGTGTGTACGTTTTTCTTATTTTGCCCAAAGCTATAGAAGGTACATACATGTTTCCCAGAAGACAAAATAAGTTAAATTTACCCTGATCTTCACATTCCAAAAGTTTTCACCCCCTTAATGCATCGTGTTTTCCTTCTGAAGCATCAGTGAGCGTTTGAACATTCTGTAGTTGCATATGAGTCCCTCAGTTGTCCTCAGTGTGAAAAGATGGATCTTGTTGGAAAGAGATCAAATACACCAAAATTTAGGTAACAACACAGTATTCAAAAACAAGTGTAAGTAAACTTTTAAATGGGGTCATTTTTATAAATTATAAAATAAACTATTATTTTCTTTTGTGGACTATATGTAAACATCTTTTATGTGTAATACCTTATTCAGGTACATATAACATGCACTTTGTATGATCCCTTTTATTTTGGTAAAATAATTCACATTTTGAAGATTCTGCAAGGGGGATTTAAACTTTTGACCTCAACCATATTCAGTTAGGATTTTGTCCGAGTGAGCTGCATGCAGGTTTTGGAACAGAGCTTGTACAGTATATTCAATTATGCCTGTTTTTCAGTTCTCCATTGGCATTAGAAAACCTGATTGGCCAATCAAAACAGCAGGCCCAAGTCTCCTTATCAAATCCAAGAAATACGTACTTCTCTACACTGTTTGTAATAACTTTTTAATTAAAATGAACCATATATCAAACTTTACTTGGCCTAAACACTGATCCTTCTCTGGATTATGCACAAACATTTTAATCAATATGATTTAATCTACAACAGCGATTTCATATTTTTCAGGAGCCAGTATAAATCAATGTTTTCACTGTAGTCCGGGTCTGAGAACATTGATTTAAATAAACGCTACTGATAAAGCATCGCATTAATTAAGGGAATTGTTTCTTTAATGCAGCAATGGGCCAGTAAATTAAATTAAACTATGTCATGTACACAGCCTGTAGCTCCTGGAGTGGGGTAAGGGGACAGCGGATCACACGAAAATCTAGTTCACCATTCAATCAGCTCTGTTCTACAACATCAGAACAACTAAAGCATGAATCACAGAGCTAAAAATACTACTTAACCATGTGGGTCTTCACACATGCACACATGTACACGTGCACGCATGAGCATGCCAAAACTCACACCATGCAAACACTTACACATGGTAAAATGCACACAGAAATCATGCCTCGCTCTTTTTTTTTTTTTTTTAAATGTCCAGAAACTTTTTGGTTTACACTGTATTTTAACAAATTAAAATGCGTTCACAAACAAATACACAAATGTCTCCCTCAACGGTCAATTTATGAGACCATGAGACTACACATGGCGTGACTTGGATTCCATTTGCCACAAACAAATAATACACTGTTTCATGGACACACACACTCAAACAAAGAACAGAGGTCTTTACACCCGCGCACACTTATGCATGTATATATTCATGCATAAAAATGTCTGTTTTTCCAAATAATATACTGAATGTGCATGCATATGCATAACAGCAAACCAGCAAACCAGCATACCAGCATATTAGAAATAGGTGCAATTAAGAGTGTATATATTATGGATGTTATAGTGATAAGACCACAGTGTAGAGGCTAAAACTCACAAAACTTTCTCCTCAGGTAAAACCATGCTAGAGTTCATACTGTTCAGGCACTTGCTATTTTCTGAAGAGCTGGATTTAAGTGAGCAGAAACACGGCAGGAGTTTTACTGGAAATTTATACTTAGATACTCAGAAGTCATAATTATGATGTGCATTAGGGTCATGAACTGCCTTTTTTATTATTTTGTTCTGTTCTCTGAGGTCCATTTATAATGTTATCAAGATTTTCACATCAAAAACCATCATAATTTAGAAGTAACAGGCTATTTTCACTCCTGTTTTTACCCTTCTCATCAGAACGTTCTGTTTGAATAGGTGTGGCATATTGTAGACTCACTGCTGTGATTGGCTAATAGTTGCGCATGTTTGACAGCCTTCGTCCTTTATAGATGGACACTGCTGTGATTTAGGACAAAGTAATAGTGTCCATGTAATAAAAACAGTTACTCACACTTGTGTGTTGCAACATTACTGTCGGATTTAATATAGCCGGCACAGCCTTGTCTTTTAGTGTGTATTCACACTAAAAACTTGTGGTTCGGTTCATTTGGTTAATTTGTTCCGGACCAAAAAGGAAAATTATACATTTGGTCCTGGTCCGCTTAGTGTTCACACTGACATTTTTGACAGCGAACCTAAAGATACCAAACCTAAAAGCATAGTGATATGTTCACAACCTGATTGGTTGGGTTGAATGACGTATATGTGACCCTGGACCACAAAACCAGTCATAAGTAGCACTGGTATATCTGTAGCAATAGCTAACAATACATTGTATTGACAAAATTACAGATTTTTCTTTTATGCCAAAAATCATTAGGATAATAAGTAAAGATTATGTTCCCTGAAGATATTTTGTAAATTTCATACAGTAAATATATCAAAATACTGATTTTCTCAGTATTTAGATTTTTTTGCACCCTCAGATTCTAGATTTTCAAATAGTATTATCTTAGTCAAATATTGTCCTATTCTAACAAACCGTACATCAATGGAAACCTTATTTATTCTGCTTTCATATGCTGTATAAATCACAATATAATAAAATTGACCCTTATGACTGGTTTTGTGGTCCAGGGTCACAGACTTCATGATGGAACTCACTGAACACTCCAAACAGAATGAACAGATGTGTTTGATTTAAAGCGCTTTAAATCGAACACACCTAATGCCGTCTGCTAGACTCATAACTATGGCTGGACGAAGCGTGCTCATTATTGTTTGTACATGATTTTATTTATTATGCCCTCTGCTCATTTTGTGTTGAAGACACCACTTGTTCCCTTCGTGAAATCATGTCGCATAGTGTCACATCTTGTCATTACATCCTGTTTTTTGTTTGTTTAGAAGTATTTGGTCCGTGTTGCGTTTATATTTCATTCGAACTGTTCGTTTGGAAGCGGACCGAGACCCATCTTTTTAGCAGTCTCGGCCCGCTTGTTTGGTGCGCACCAGACTTACTCAAATTCAACATTCAGACTTACTCAAATGAACCGCATTAACAGAGCAATCACACCAGAGTTGGTTTAAATTGAACCAAACATGACAAGTGTGAACACCCTTAGTTTCAACCTTTCTGAAAAATCCAGCGTCGAACTGTGCCTTGTTTGTAAACAAATCCACGGTAAGATGAAGTGAACAAAGTACCAAGTTCTTACTGACGCGGTCTGGAACTTCATTAAAAATGAAGTACATCCACTCTTTCCTAATGTTGGGATCAGAAGGAAGGCAATGCAAAGACTGTTTTTCCACAACTTGGCACTGTACAGATTCTTACTGTCTTTGGAGCCGTATTTATAGTTATAGACCTGCGTTTGTCTTCTTCTGAAGAGGCAGTGTTTAGCCACACTATTACATCATAAAGTGGCACATTCCACTACCTTCGTTTTGGCAGATTGGCATCAATATAAGCTGTTTTTAGACTAATGAAAAAGTTGAATTTGGAAAATTACAATGTTTTTATAGCACAATAACCTCTTAAATGTCAGAAGATCAGGGGAAATTTGATTTCTCAGTTCATGACTTCTTTAAATGCACTTTGGCCATTTCATATTTCTTTCGTTCTTTATGTCTTAAAATGCAGAAAGAGGGAATCCTAAGTTCCAATCATAATGGTGACATTGTGTTGCTTGTATGTACAATCATTGTGACATGATTCATAAGACAGTACGGGAACCTGAGAGGAACAGTCAGACTGATCGTACTGCACCGTTTCACTTATCGTGTATAAGAGGCCCGGTAGCTTCTGTCAGCCTGGGTTTTTTTCCCCCAAACCTCAGAGGAGCTGACCTGAGCACAAGCAGTAACAGATGCTAATTCTTTCACTTCTACTTCCCCAGCCGCCCTGCAGGGAGTGTGTGCGCGGATGCGTATGTGTGTCGGACTCCCCTCTGCGGGATTACAATGGATTATCCTGCTAAAACGCGGCACGAGCTGCTCCCCATGCCGGCACAAGGCCTGGCATTGCCATAGCAACAAACCCCCCTCACTGAAACCCCCAGCGTTGTAGCAGTGACAGCTGTCCCCTACCCAAAAGAGAGCAAGGAAAGGGTCAGCAGAGTGAGAGATGAAGAAGGGAGGATTTTGTAATGGGTGGGGAAAGTGCAAAGACACAGAATGAAGATGCCGAGAGGCGAGAGAGACGGACAGATGGAGGTAAAAGCAAGTCTGTGCTGGAATGGCAGAAGGTGGAGGAAAGAAAGAAAGAAAGAAAGAAAGAGAGAGAGGTTTATCTTATTGGGTTTGTCCTTTACTGTCTTGGTGCCCCTGACACAGCAGATAATCTTCACTCCAGACACCTGGGAAGAGCAGGATCCCTGCACAAGACTCAGCATGTGCTCAGAAACGTTCACACATGACGGACTTAACAAATCCTCTGGGTTTTACGACACAGAAACTTCTGTCATCATTTCCTATCCCTCATTTTGTTACAAACCTGTATGACTTTCTTTTTTTCTGTGGACCTAAAAAATAAAATTTGGTCGCTGATTTCCGTTGTACAATTTTCAATTAGAATGAATGGCGATTGGAGATTTCGAGTCTCACAAAGGTTATAAATCACTTTTATGATACTATCATGTAGTTTTCTTGTGAAGAAACTGGTCAAACTCTGAAAAGAGTGGCCAGAACATTCTTCAGAAATTCACCTTTTGTTTCACTGAAGACATATGTAATCATACAAGGTCTGGAAAACATAAGGGTGAGAAAATGATGAGAGAGTTTTGATTCATAGTTGAGTTATTCCTTTAAGTACATGCAAAGCTACACTAGGAATGCAGGATTTGATTTTAAGAAGTTTAACTATGCCCCTCACACATTCACTGTGTAAATCCTAATGGCACAGCTGATGGAAGACGGTAATCAGGTAGACTTAATGGGCCTGGCTGAAATTCCCCAGTTTGGGCTCCGAACTGAGCAGAGATAATTAGAGAGGGGCTCAAAACCCCCTTTCACATTTAATAAAGAAAAATCATTTATTAATCTCTGCTTCCCTCCCCTCCCTCCCCTCCTCAGCCCTCTCCTAGGACTGCTGCTCCTTCTTTGAACAGAGAGTTTTCTGGGTTGTTATAAGTGGGCTGTTCTGTTTGTCTGTAATACCTTAATAAAGCAGAGCCCAGAAGCCCAGACACACTACACACAGGACGAAGAAGTACAGTTTATGCTGTAGTTACTGTCTGTCTGTATCTGTGTGCGTGTGATAGTACACCAGTTATTCTGATCAAAAAGTTAAGCTTTGTTTTTCTACCATATCTTTTCCAAAATATTCATGTAAAAATTTGCTAAATAATAATTTAGTGAATTAGTCAATAATTAATTTTTATGAACGGTTTTATGAACAGTCTTTTGTTTTATAAATGTACAGTTTACGGAAAAATGGTTTTGCAAATACATTTTTTTTTTCATTGTTACCATGTTAAAATCTCAAACAAAATGATATGATTACTTTTAATTTTCTGTAGCTCAACTGGTAGACCACAGCACTAGCAACACCAAGGTCAGGTTCAATCCTCAGGATACACACATAAAAATAAATTGTGTTGAACACAGGGGTGTGCAATAATAAAAAAGTTATGTCTCAATATTTTCTGGAATTTTGTCTATAACAATAATTACACGATATTTTTGCTGAGCATGTTATTGCGCTGGCATTGTGCTGGTAATTGCCGTAGACAGCTGACTCCAAAAGCTTTTGATATTCTTCATATTCTGTACAGTGATTAGTTTGCAGCAGTAACAGAAATTAAGTTTTTACCGTTTTATGGGCATTTTCACCTTTATGGTGTCAACTTCTTTAAAATTTAATTAAATGTATTCATCATCTTCCTATATTTAATAAATAAATTCAGATGTGACCCTGGATTTTCAATTTTTTGAAATTTGAATAAATAAGCTTTCAATTGATGTTTGGTTTGTTAGGGTAAAAAAATCTAAATGCTGAGAAAATCACCTTTAAAGTTGTCCAAATGAAGTTCTTAGCAATGCATATTACTAATCAGAATTTTTTTTAATATATTTATGGTAGGAAATTTACAAAATATCTTCATGGATCATGATCTTCACTTAATATCCTAATTATTTTTGGCATAAAAGAAAAAGTGATGATTTTGACCCATACATTGTATTTTTGGCTATTGCTACAAATATACCCGTGCTACTTAAGACTGGTTTTGTGATCCAGGGTCACAAATACAGTAGTCAACATTTGAAGCCGATCAAAAAAGTTCAAAGTTGTCCTAAGATGAGAACGGATGTTGTTTTGGTTTTAGGACAACTTGGAGAAAGCCTTTGATCCACTTCAAATGTTGACTACTGTAGTAAGACACTATAGGGCTGTTACCAATCAAGAGGTGGCACAGAATCTACATATGAAGTGGCATTTACTTATTTCTTTAAATATAAACCTAAAATCGCCAGTAGGTGGTGGAAAATCAATGCATGAGTGAGTCATTCATTTAACCGATTCGTTCAAACGGCTGATTGATTCAGTAATGAAACGCAGAACAGTTCTGCTGTGGCTTTGTTTGAAACTATTTTCATTGATGAAATACAGCAAAAATAGGAATAGGAATAGGTATAAAATGCAAGTCACTTAATATTAACTTCTTGTTTACCGAGCTATTCATCAAATCATTATCACATGTGCAATCGTGCTGATATTTGGAGAAAAACTGTATCTGATTATACAAATATAAAGGACATATAAAAGTCCCTTATGTTGAATTTTGAGGGAAATCTAAATGTACTGTATATTAATAAACTGAATCATGCAGTGAAAGTGTGAACTCTAAATGTGCACGCGCAGTAGTCTAATCTACATCAATGTTAAAGCACATATCGTTTATACAACAATTACGATATTATCATTCAGTTCAAATTTTAAGCGCATGTGTGACCTCAACATACATAGTATGCTCAAATTTGTATTTATATTGTCTTAACTAGACCTTCTGTCTCCACTGTTGAGTGCAACGCCCACATCTCAAAATCCAATCAGCAACCAAGAACCAAGTCTCCACCCTACATCTTTTCTTTTTTGGCTAATCCGTTACACTCAGATGTACGTCACAATGCGATAAAAGGATCTGTCGCTACTTCCATTTCATTGTGACTTTAATACCTTCATGCCTTTAGTCACAAACGCTACAGAAATATCACCCTGCGGTCTGAGCGCGGCTGGCATGAGCCACATTATAAATGAGAGGAGGTCAGGCTAGAGGTACAGCAGAGCTGCGGTCAGCTGAGATGCTGAATCTGGGCAGCAGTTCAGCTGGTAATAGGATGTGAGTAGACAGGCCTGTGAAAGCACTACCCGGCCTTTCCATCGGCCTTTCACCCAATTCCCTAGGAAAAAAATACGGGGAAGGGGGATGGGACAGAGATAGATAGAACGAGAGATGGAATAAGAGAAATAAAGACAGAGAGTGCCCAAGGCGATGACTTTCTCTCTGTCACAGTTTGTTCCCCTCTTTCCATCTTTCGTGAGTGCCATATTGGTACAATGAGAGCGAGAGACGGGATGAGCGATATATATGGAGGTGTGGAGGAGAGAGACAGCTAACTGAAAAGTGTCAGAGTATGTATTCTTTAGCGTGTGCAGTCATTTTTCTGCTCTGAATAGTTATGACTGTGCTGAAGGCAGAAACAAATAGAGCATTTAGTGTAGTATGGAGCACAGCGGAGGAGATGGAGAGAGAGGGGGATGGAGGAAAGGACAGCGAGGGGGGGAGAGGAGGGTCTATCATGAGATTGAAGGAATGACAAAATTACATGCCGTGAAGAACCATTCCTCCCTTGTTCAGCTCAGTACAGTGTACCTCTGTAGCCTTGCTAACAGTAGTCAAAGTCTGCGCGCACACACACAAAAACAAAACAACAGACAGTGTAATGTGCCAGAATCAACCCACTGTTTGTCTGTTCTGTTGTCAGTCATCCAAAGCTACATGTGGATCTCAGTCTGTTCTTTGCAGCACGCACGGACTGGCAGACGACGCTAAAAATGCAATGGTGTCAACGGCTGTTATAATCATGACATGTGGAAGTTTGACACAGGACTTAAAGGGATAGTTCACTCAGAAATGAAAATTCTGACATAATACACACCCTCATGTCATTTCAAACCCGTAAGACTGTGCTTACATTTTTTTTTAAAGTAACCTGAGAGATTTCTGTTCAGGTAGCTAAAATTTAGAAGATTCAAAAAAAATTTAGATTTCATGTGATTCAATCAAAGTCTTCTGAAGGGATACAATCAATGTATATCTGAGAAAACAAAAATGACTTTATTCAACAATTTCTTCTCTTCCGGGTCTTTAACTTTCATAAAAATATAAAATATAAATGGTCAATTCTTTCATTGTTTTTTTTTTTTCCTTTTTTATTGAACTGTAAATAAATTTGTCCTATGGTGTAACATATCAAAAATTTTTGAAAAAAACAAAACAAAACATTCTTAATAATATACAAATAACATGAGAGATTTATCTTCATTGTTTTTCAAAAAGTGTTATTTATTTAATATGAAATTATAATTAACATTTTTTCCCCCATGACTTGTTGGGCAATTTCAAGAGAAACTTTGACAACAAGACAAACTTTGCTGTCATCCGTTAAAAACTACTGAAAATTATACCAGAGACAAAAAGTATCAAGTTCTTACACTTTCAGAAATATATGGATGAAAAAAATGATTGGCATTTACTAAAACAGACACTTGTACAATGACGTTGGAGCTATTTAATAACATTTGTATGCTTTTCTTTTTAATTTATAAAAGTTGTAATTTATTGAACCATGCTTGAGACAGTCACACCAAGAACAATTTTGAGATTTGGCAACCCATATACATTTAAGAGTTTACTTTGTTTTCTTTTGCACGAATAAGTATTCTCGTAGCCTCATAAAATTATGGTTGAACCACTGATGTCACATGGAGTATTTTAATGATGTCTTTACTACCTTTCTGTGCCTTGAATGTGATAGTTGCACTGCTGTCTTTGCAGAGTCAAAAAGCTCTCAGATTTTATCAAAAATATCTTAATTTGTGTTCCAAAGATGAACGAAGGTCTTACGGGTTTGGACCGACATAAGGGTGAGTAATTAGTGTCGGAATTTTCATTTTGGGGTGAACTATCCCTTTAAGACCAAACAGAAGCCCACTGTTTATATCAGCAAAGGCTAAATTTGGCTAAAATGGCTAGTGCCTACTTATCTGTTGTTACTGGCTAGACCTTATATCACCTAATTAATAGTCATGAGCCCGATAAAGTTTTATAATGTGCCCCCGACTTTTCGTATCATTCCTACGCCCCTGGTAATTACCCACAATTCTTTGCAGCTCTGCATTGTGCAAGTGTTTCTCTATTTTAGACATACACAAGGGAGAGCAGACGTACAACAGGTTGAGCAGCTTACTTCACACAGTCACACTTCATAGCAAATGAATATTGTGTTCCAGAGACAGGAAGAATTTAGCAAGAAAATAAGGTGCTGCTAACCTCTACTTGCTCTCTCTCTCTCTCTCTCTCTCTCTCTCTTTCGTCACACACATGCTCATTTGCAAGCCTGTAGTGCTACTCAAAACAAGCAATGATTTCCAATACTAACCGTGGGTCGAATTTGCTCTGAAATAGCTTTTGGTGGGAAGCCCTATATATATTAACACACTGACATGCTTAACCTACAAATATACACAAGCACGTTCACCAACTCAAGTTGAGCTGACACAATAGGAGACCTGCGGACCATCCGCACCTTCCGTTTGTGTCTCTGAATGCAGGTGCACGTCCTGGCACTGGGCCAGAATTGAAGAGGACAAATGGATGGAGAAACAGCAGATGACATGAGGGTATAAGAGGGAAGGGATATGCATGAAACGGAGGGTAAAGAAAGCAAAAGATGGGGGTATTTAGCAATGCACCACTCTGAGAAGAAGAGAGGGTGCTGGCTGAGGGGTGGGGGGAGGGTACGAGGAATATTTGCAGTGTTAAAGGAACCATCTTCCTCCTGCAGTGGTCTAGAGGGAGAACGGAGGAATATTGGGAGTGCAGGGGGGAGATTGAATTATTGCATCTTAGCACAAGTGTGGACATGGACAAAGACCAGCTGTAACATGCAATACTCAAACTACGGTGGGGAAGGAGAACGTGCAAGAAAAAGAGACAAGCCGAAACTAAAAGGATGCGATGGGTGTAGAGAGAGAGCATGGAGGGATAGGAGGCGGTGTAGGGCAAAGAGCTCAAATACCTTTCCTGTCAGCAGATAGCAAATTTGTTGTTGTTGTTTAACGTGCCGTGTAGAGCAGAGACTGAACAACTCAGTGTCACCTCTCAATACTGCTGTCATTTATGTCCCCATCAATTTCCACCAAATCTCAACATAAAATGCTAACAAATGTATTTATTTTTATATTATTTAATGAATAATAGAATAAGCATAATTGTAATTCTTAAATAGTCATATTACACACACACACACACACACACACACACACATATATATTTTCAAGGGTTTTCCAGGCACGATCCATGCCCTGGCGTTTCGATTTAGAGCAAAAGATTTGCGAACCTGCTCCAAAGTTCCAATCTAAATAAACTGATTCGTGATCTACGCTCTGAAGTACCGATCTGAATAATGATTCGCGAACCATCATTTCAGATCAGGACTCAAAGTGTGGAGCACAAATCATTTGACTTAGACCTTAACTTTGCGTATCACAAATCATTTTGCGAACTGAATCAAATGATTCACAAACCCGCACCGAAGTCCCAATATGAATCAAATGATCGCTATTCACACTCTGACGTTCCGATCTAAAGCAAAAGTTTCGCGAACCTGCTCCAAAGTTCCAATCGAAATAAAATGACTTGCGATCCATGCTCCGAAGTCAAATCAGGACTCGGAGCACAGAGCACAAATCATTTGACTTGGATCGGAACTTTGTGCATCACGAATCCTTTTGCAAACTGAATCAAATGATTCGCAAACCCGCACAGAAGTCCCCATCTGAATCAAATGATGCGTGAACCTTGAAGTCCTGATGTGAATCAAATGATTGCGATCCACGCTCCGACGTTCCGATCTGAAGCAAAAGATTCATGAACCTGCTCCAAAGTTCCGATCTAAACAAAATGATTCACAGCTTTGTCCCCATCTGCGCGAATCATTTGATTTACATTAGGATTTCAAATCGCATCTTGGAAATTTGCGTATCACGAATGATTTGATTTAAATATTTAATTTGCGAAATGATTTCCGATCGGAAATTCAAAAAAAAAGATTTGCAAAAGTTTCGATCTAAAACAAATGATTCATGTTCTGAATGAAATGATTCACGATATGCGATTTGAAATCCTGATCTGAAACTAATTATTCACGATACGCAATTTTTCATTTTGCAACGCAATTAACTGATTCGGAGTTTCAAAAAGTGCCATTTCACCCATCACTATGTGCTTTTTTAAAACGTTACAAGCTATGTCTAAATTCGAAAATAAATGGCTCTTTTTTAATTTGATCTGGCTTTTGCTAGTGAATCACTTAAAATGAAAAATCAAAGTCAAGAATTTGAATCAATCAGAGCGAATCCAGCATAAATGACTCAATTGATTTGGTTCATCTGATCCTCTTTTCGCATCTTCAGCTATGTTTACACGACACTATCAATACTACTACTGGCTTAGCTCGCAAATTTTAAGACATTAACTGAAATAACAGGAAAAAGTATTTTGTTTTTTGAATTGTGTGAATTTTGTGTGAAAAGATTAGACACAATTGAACACTTATTTTATAGATACATTGTCTTTCAATAAGTCAAGCACTTTTCAAGTACCTCTTCAGGAATACTGCTATTTTCAATGGTTTTCCAAGCCTTAAATTTCAAAAAGCCAAATTCAAGTACTTCAAAAACTTTAAGCACCTTGTACAAACCCTGATAATATCTGCTAACAAAATTGCTAATATTTGCTAATAATTGACAGCAAGAATGTAAATGTCTTCAGTCTGCTCAGTTTCTCTTGTAATTCAGTTCTGCTCCGTTCTGTCATGCGTGTGGAAATGTATCTGTTTAAAATGCTAAACAGCAGTTTACTGGAAACCTACACCGACCCGGACTGTCTCTGAACAGACGCTACTGCAAGAATATGTCTCTTTACAAGTGCAGTGCAGTGTCATCTCTAACTGTACGCCGTTTTGTAGCTTACAAAAATTTAAAATTTAATTACACAGTGGGATGGAGTGGGAGTGTGGCCGCGGGCAGCGAGTCCTCATTTAGGGTGGGCAGTCACATGCCTTTGTCAAAACATATTAACCCCTCCCCTCTCCACCACGTTCCAGCACAGGATTACAGAGAGAAAGATAGCAGAGAGCCCACTGAGAGACATTTCTACTATAGATAAGCCACTGATAATCATAAATTCAGTCATCTTCTCTTCAATGAACAATGGAGAATCAACTGCGAAACGTGGATGCTAAGACACACACACTGGCATATTAGTGATGAAGGTTGATTGCGAGTGTGTGAGGGTCAGGTTTCCTGCGGTTTATGCTTCTTAAGTGTGTGACTCAGCAGTCTATTCAAAGATCTCCCCCTCTATCTGTCCTCTTTCATATTCTCCTGCTCTTCTCATTCTCTTCCTCTCTACATACACTGGAGGACCGGAAGCGTCTATTAGCATCTTAAGATGGCTGTAACAGATTCATGTGTTGTCCACTCAATTGTCACTTACAAGCATACTAAACATCATCTGGTTTACATGTAACAAGACAGCAGATGAGAAACTGACCAAGCTAGAGCCAAACCATATGACCGAGACAAACAAAACCTTCATTGTAGTAGTGTTGTGTCATACAGACGTGTGTATCTTAAACGTCAAACATAAGTCAAAAGTCAGGGGTCATTAAATTGATTACACAGCGAGATTTGTTAGAAAGATTTCAGTTTCAAAAAAATGTTCTTTTAAACTTTCCTTCCATCAAAAAAATTGGGTTTCCACAAACATATTTAGCAACACCTGTTTTCAACATTGATAAATGTTTCTTGAGCAGCAAATCAGCATGTTACAATGATTTCTGAAGGATCATGTGACTGAAAACTGGAGCAATGATAATGAAAAAAAAAAATTAAAAATAAAAAAAATACATTTTTTAAAAAATACATTTTAAATTGTAATTATGTTTCCAACCTGATCTCATGCTCAAAACATTCCTGTGGAAAATTTTTGCAGGACGCGAAATCCGTACAGCCTTGTACGTTTCATGACATATTCGATGTGAAATGTCCACTGAGTGTTCTTTTTTTTTTTCCTCGAACAAATATGGTACATATGGTGACGCTATAAAGGCCCGTTCACACCAAGAATGATAACAATAACTATAAGGAAAACGCTCTAAAAATAGTTACTTATGCATAGGGCTGGGCGATATGGGCAAAAAAATTATCACGATAATTTTTTTCATATCAGCTGATATCGATAATTATCACGATAAATGTCAAATCTCTATTTCTTTCAAGTTTAAAGTCAGATTTTTGCTCCAAAGTAAAAGCTGTAGAAACCAGACCATTAATTTTCGTTAACAAAATAAATATCTAAACAGAAAAATTAATTTCTGCATGTTCTAATGAGTTGTTTCAAATCAAGAAACAGGTTTTGGGTTGTCTGATAAACGATGATGATAATAATAATAATAATAATATACATTTTTTTAATAGTAGCTTGAGGATGCAGAGGTAAGAATCACTTTAACCTAGCTTGCGCTAACCAATCACAACACATTTCATTTTTTGGAAGGCGGGCCTTCATTAAACCCAGAACTATTCAAGCCATTTGTGCCAGGCTGGGGAGAAAGGTATTGTAATAATGTAAATTATGTGGAAAAATAATGTGTTTTTCGAACCACCAAGCATGAGAGCATGTTCTAGTACATCCCCAAAACAAAATCAAGACTTTGTAAAAGAGCATAATAGGACCCCTTTAAAATAACGTGCCATCTGCAACGCACCTAAACCTACCCGACAATATGAACTAAAGCAAATGTGATGTAAAAACGCAAATCGCAAGCATGCCGTTTTAGCTTGTTTTTCTATCTCTCGTCTTTCAGCTTTTTCATCATGAGTCAAATTTTTCACAGGATTTGTAGCCAAGAATTCCACATCCTAAGCTACCGGTAGAATGTTTCACAATATTAAGGTATTTTTGTAATCTATTGATCTTTCTTTTAATGTTTCGATTAAAGACCGGGTACAGTACATCTAAAAATTACTGTTTGTTTTTTTTCTGCAGCCAAGCTGCCAGAGCCTAGCAAAATGTCAGTTTCCTCCAACAAAACTATTAACTGTAACCGTTATCTTTTTTTTAAGACTGGAAAATCCGATGACTAGAAGCTTGTGTTGGTCACTTGTAAACAAACCTTGTTTCCCAGCTAAAAAGCTGTAAAACCAGCACACCCCAAATGTCAATTTTCACCAGCTTTTCCACTTTTACTGTGTGTAATACACATGAGGCTGTCCTTATGCACTCCATGTAAGGCTGTATGGCAGCACTAAAAAAAAGCGATCAGCTTGGTGTGAGCAGTAGTCTGGCATTTTCTGAGCTGTAATAATGGCCTTGATCTGTCAGCACCTGGAGAGTATTCTTACTTTTTCTGTTAATGCGTGCTACATGGGCCAATCATTCCTCTGTCTGAGAGCTGCGTAATCTCGACTAAACCCATCTTAAGTTCACACACACACACCGACACCGGCCCACATGTTTGAGGTAGTTGGGGAGTCTCGAACAAGTCCAACTTAATCAAAACAGGTGCCAGACGTAGACCTTGACACAGAGCGTAGGTGAAAGACTGGCTGGAATTTAATCAGTCTGAAGTAAAATAACAGAGTCAAAGCTCATAAGCTGTCTGATGCTCCTTGTTAAAACATTTCCATCTGTGGTTGTGCCTGTGCTTTCCTAGCAAGGTTCTGGGGAACTGACCTTCTAACTGGACCACATAGCTTGGAGAAATAAGTAGACAACCTACTGGACCAGCACTCTAGAGTAGGGTTTCCCAAAAGGAGGTTCACGAGTTCGCGCTTACATATAATAAACAGCGTAAAAGTTAAGCGTATTTGGCGTGCTGTCCGGGAGAGGGCTCCGAGCTCGGTAATCATTCCCGAGCCCGGGGCACTCCCCCTGCCCAGGGAGAGGGGTCCGAGCTCGACATTTGGCCTGAACCCAATAAGCGCTCCCCCCGAGCTGAATGTGAGGAGACGGGGAGGTGGAGGGATGCTGAAAAACTAGAGATAAATGAAGGTAGGACTGCTTGGCTATTTAAAGGGATTCTGTTGAGGTGCTTGGATAGGGAGTGTGATTGCTAATGGTGAATTGGCCGTGTTAATTACCTGTGCGAGCTCCTCCCGAAATTTGTTAATAAAACATCACTTTGTGAGGGAACTGAAGGGGTTTTATGAAAACTCATAATTAATGATGTTCAGCTAACAAAAAAAATTCTGCTTTAAAGGAACACAAGTCCATACCACGTAAAACCAGACCTTCAGAGGAGATGGTTTGTTTAGTGAGGCTTGCAATTACCACCAGGTCTGAAACAGATGTGAAGAAATCTGTATGGCTGTTGTTAATGATCTGCCTGCATCAATGAGACAGATCCAGCTGTGCTGAGATGTTGGCTTGCGGACAAGTGGTTCCTGCAGCGAGACACGATTCTGAGTGGTCTTACTATGATATCTCACTTTACTATGTAATCCCAGGATTACTACAGACCGTGTTAATCCAGCTACATGAAGATAATGTGACTCAATCCTCACACCACGCGATCAATCCTGCCAACCCGAAACATATCCCACAGATTAGAAACAGGGCTGCAATTGATCTGGCAGCCATTTCATAGGAAAATGAAGCATCATTAAATCAATAATTTGCAACAGGGACGTTTCTAGCCTTTCATCAGTATCCCATCAAAGCACTGATACTGCAATGAAAAGCTGCATCAAGTGAACTCTTCGAATAAAGTAAACTGTAAGAAAATGTTCGTAAAATTTATGGTAAAAAATGGTTTTGGTGTGGTTTTCTGTGGTTGCCAGAATTTTACTGTAAAAAATATGGTAGCAACATTTCCGTTTTTTACAAATTTAACTCGAACTTACATTCAAAAAACATATTTCATTAAATTATATAATGTTAATATACCAACTTATTGAAGCACTGATATCTGTTAAGTATCTTTGTAATACACTGATAAACACCAGAAGCAAAGGGTGATATACTGTAAAATTACATAAAATGTCAATTTTTCACCGTATCAAGTAGGGGAACTTACTGTTAACCAATTAATAGGATTTACTGTAGTATTTTTAGAGGCATTTACTGTTAAACACAATTGTTTTTCAAAGTGAAACGTAAACAAATTTAGACCGAACATGAGTTATGATTCCAAACAGCCGATATAAAACACACAACATGATTGCCCATA